>CM055188.1:9408496-10048496 GCA_029224185.1 Karalla daura
GTGTTGTCTCAAGACATAGTGAAATGAAAGGGGGAAAAAAATGACGAGAGACAGTACTTCTCTATAAACAAGCAATGTGAAAGAGCAAGACTGAAGTTTACAGCAAAACAGTTAAATAGAAAACATGTGACTATTTCAGTGTTCAAGAGGAGAGGAAAAAGAAAGGGGCCCAGATATAAACATCCAAGGAACATGAGCCCAGACTGTTACAGGTGTGTTAGCAATTATGAACACCTTTAAACTTTTACAGCTCTGGGAAGAGGGCCAGCAACTGGAGAATGTTTTTACTGTCACTTATTTTCTATACCAGACTTTGGGCTGTCAGGATGGTTCCACTGGTGCTCCACTACACACTAAAGTAAGTCAATGACGTTAGCTACCCACAACAATATTAAGCACACTATATTTGTGCTAATTTGAGTCACTCGGTCCATTTGAGGACATACAATGCTTAGGCAAAGTAAAATATGTAAACATGATGAGCAGCTCAGAAGCTGCAAAAACTGCAAGAATACTGCAGGAAAAATATGGAACAATTGGTCAATTCTGCATAGTTCAGACTGAACTGGACTTGGTCCATCTTAGTCCATTATGTTGCAAGTCATAAAAACGGTACCAGTGAGACCACAGCCGTAATTTTTGGGACAAAATGCAAACTGATTCACAATAAAAGCTCAGCAAATCAGTCAGGATAGTAGTGGTGGCGGAGTTGCCTCTAAGCTGCACTGAGAACCAGCTGATTATGTGATGAGCAGGACCTGAAAATCAAGGTGAGGACTCAGAAGCACCACAGGTATGCACGAAAAAAACACAGCAACTGCATAAAAGATATTTAATAATATTAAAAAATGAAGTACATTATGTATGTGTGGGGAAACTTTTGTACATCATGTATTAGTTTGTGCAGCAACTCCAGAATGGTGTTGTTTGGTCTCTGAGTTGTGTTTCTTTGGGTCTTAGTCACCAGTCAAGTCTGAGGATGTATGTGCTAAATCAGCCTGATTGCCTGTTAACCTCCCAGTAGTTTTGCTTATATTTTGACTAGTGCAGACACATACCAAATACACACTCATTGATGCAATCATACTTTTCCCTCATTTGAACAATGCAATTGTACATGTGCCCTGTTAGTGCATGTATATTTGCTTGCGGGTAATTTGGAAGTTTGACACATTAAAAGAAAGAGACAAAGAAAGAGAAAGTTAAAGAAAGTTATTTTTTAAGTCAGTGTTCCTCTTGAACTCAAACATGCTAAATGCATTTCCTTCCCCATGAAGCAATACATTTCCTCTCATAAATCAAATAGTCTTTGAATTTTTAAATTCTGCATCGTTTACACAGATGTTAACATGATTCCAGTCTTCTTTTTCATTGCTATTCCTGTGACTTTCTTTCAGAGTGAATGTGTACCCTATCTTTCCTCCCCCATCCATGTGCATGTGCAAGGATCAAACAGGGAGCCATAACACCTTCGAGTAGATTTTGAAAGTGTTCTCTGTTAATTTATTAAATATATTCATCCATTCAATCATTTTCCTCAGTTTTGTCTGTATAATGTACGACACCTTCAATTCCTTGTATTCTAAAACAAAACAGCTCATTAAAATATCAGAGAATACTTCTTTTTGTTGTATGAAAACAACTCTTTATGAACTGGTAGTACCAATTGCTGTAAGTCGTGTTGTTGTTGTTCTTAAGGTTTACTACTTCAAACCCTGCACATTTCTCCCATGTAAACAAGATCATTTTAACAGAAAACTTTTTCCTGGCTTATTTCTTCTGACAGCTGAGGTTGGTGTAACAGTGAGCTCAGTTTTAGCGTGACAGGTGTAAGCTAGAAGTAGTCTACTTGAAGGCAGACTGAAAGCAGCCTAGACAAAACAACAGACGTCAGTGAATTTTCTCTGCACACAGACATCCATTTCACTGCGGAGTAGCTCTTGACTGCATGGACCACCTGGCTAGGCATTAAACAGCTCTAGTCTGCATGGGTCTGGATGACAACTGACATTATGTATTAACCCACCGCTAAGAGCCGTGTGTTTTGGTGACATAGCCACCCTCCAGCTCAAAGCTGCTGCCAGCAGCTGCAGACCTGACAGAGAGGTTTTTTATTTTAGCTCAGAGACTCGTTATGTAATGAGTGCTGCATGTTTTTTGAATTAAATGGTTTATACAGAAGTACAGCTTTTAATTCTTTTAGTATCCTTAATGTTTAACTAAAAAGAAACAAATCAATGTGATGTGCAAAACATTATTGCCCAACTTTGCATCATGGTTCATAGCTGGAATATATATATATATATATATATATATATATATATATATATATTATGTGTGTGTCTATCTGTCTATCTATCATATAATTATATAAATCATATAAATATATAATTGAAGACCAGCTAATAACATTTAATATGTATAAACGTTTTCTATGACTCCGGTGAGTATCAGCTGTGTTAGCACTACTGCTCTGGAATGCCAGTTTTCATTTGATTGATTTTCATTTGACTGTGCAACCTGTTCTCACTTGGCTTTGGTACAAAAGAATCTGAATCTGAAACTGGTGCACCATTATTTTGTAGTTTTTCCTACGAAATTTTATGTAGTAGGGCCATGGTCACATTACCGGTGGTAATTAGAGACCATCCAAATATCATCTAAATTACAAGATTTACATTTTTTATGTTACAATTTTAAGTGCAAGTTTTGTGGCAATTCCTGCATCTCTGTTTTGAGAAAAAGGAACTGTGAAAGTTCAAATAAGTGCAGAAGTTCAACAAAAGTCTCAACTTCATTTATAAAGTCATTAAAAACAGGAAAATGGAAAACTCCTCATAGTCACTCACTGAAAGAAGATAATGTAAATAAATGTTCATTAGGGACTGATCCGAAATACAATACATGCATGGGGAGAATTAAATCCGTCAAATGGAGTAAACCAAGTCAGAACCACAACGTGCATAGCAACCAGAGCGTGTATAGGAGTGTGTATATCAACCACCCTAACACAGTGGAAAGATCAGAAAACCTTTGCAACTACGAACACATGCAAGTTTTTTAGACTTTTCTGATCTTTCCACTGTCGATAGGGTGGTTGCTTAGACGCTTTGGTTGCTTAGGAAGTTCTAACCTCCAGTTTCAGTCACCTTCGTCTGACGGGGGGAGAGAGAGCGGCATCTGCTGGAGAGATACTGCCATGTTAACCTCCATGTTACCTACCTTCCTGGCATTTTCCCTCTCCCAGACAGACATTTAGAGATGGCCTGTTTGGTAGTTGTCATTCAATTGTTTGTGACCACCTCAGACACTTCCAGAGGTGGTAAGAGACTGAAACTCAGCATGCTGGATCCTGAGAAACACACACACATTTCAGCCTCTTATCTCAAATTGTTGAGGAGATATTAAAAAAAATAACATTTAATGGCCTGGTTCAGAAATCAGGGACATAAAAGCTATAGCCAACTAGACCATCAGATTCTGGAGGCCTTTCCAGAGCATGAGGCCAGGACTGGACAAGCAGATATGTGTTGATCCTAATACAAGACCTTCTGACAAGCATTATAGTCAAAAACCAGGAGGAAACTTCAAGGGGAAGGTATTTTTCTCTCCCCTTCTCCCTTCTGACTTGAAGGCAAACTACAAACAATATGTGTGTATTGCAGCTATGACATGACATGACGTGTGGCACGGTGGCTGCTGGGAGTTGGAGTTGTGTTAGAGAGAAAAAGTGTGTTATAAACGTTTAAGCAGACACCTCCTCAAGAGTGTCGGTTCCCAAGTTTCTGTCAGTCACAAGCACAGCTCTAGAAGCCCTACACCTTGGACGCTACATTAGTGTAGTGGTGATTCCTGTCTGCGAATAGACTCCTGGAGCAGACCAGAATACATCAACCTCACCGCCATATTGCCATTGGCAAATAGGAGTAACCCTTGTGGTCCACAAATATGTCTATCTTGCCGCAAAATTGCTAATGGAATAAGAATAAGGCACAGTAAGACGTATCAACTGAAAACTTGGTGAAAATACACTATTTCCACCAGAATACTGTACATTAAACAATTGTTTTAAGCTTTATTTATGCAGCGTACCAATAGTGTTTCCAGGTACAGAGTGTAGTGAGCGCATGCGCACTGGTGTCACTGGAAATTCGTATGATAAGGCACAAAATTTTGGTGCACTAGTTTTTGTACTCTAGTTGACCTAGTTTTGGTATATAACAAGACCCTACTCTGACATTCCCTGCCTGAGAATGTGGAATCACTGTTTGAGGTTGTCATTGTGGCACCACAAAAAAAAGGATCTTGTCTTTTTTGTTTGTTTTGTTTTGTTTGGGGGGGGTATCTATCCAAGATGATTGAGGCTGCATAATCAGATAATTTTGAAAATGTCATGTAGCAAATTGAGTTGGGCACATGAAAATTGTGTTTCAAATTTAAGTCCCAAATAAACTCAATACCTCAGAGCATAGTTGACTCATCAATGACTATGAATGCTGCGTTTGAGAAGCTGCTGAACAGTTGAACTGTTGAGATCCCAGTTTTATAGTGTTAAGGGAAATGAGTCTGTAGATCAGTGTCAACAGATCTATCCCCTTCCCCCAAGTAATCCTTTAAAATTGTACCCCTCTCTTGCAGAAGCATTTACTGTAGAAGTGAATGTTTTTCCTCATGCTAAGCTTTGGTTCAAATGCTGGCATCAAGCCTTGGAATTCAGTCCCAGAGGATCTTAGGACAACCTGATGATTAAAACAGAATGACTGCAGCCTCCACAAGGAGACCACCAATTTAGGTTTGAAACCAGCAGGTTACTTTTTAATTTCTACAATGCTTTTTTTTTTTGTAGACCTCAGCGTTTGAAGAGAAAGTATGTATTGTTTAAGCACAGATGTCCATCATTTCTCTCACTTTAATATCTTCATTACACTGGATTTCCTGGCAGACAGTGCCAGTGGAAAATGAATAGAGAACTTTTCATACTTGTATTTTTGACATAATCTCCCATTAAAATGTGCAACGCTTCATTTCATGCTTTCAAAGTCACCAATTCTGGTTCAGATCCAGCTGATTTAGAAGAAATGGGAACAAGTGATTCTTGTAACAGAAGTCCTATTGAAAAATACTGCAGAGCTGCCACCACTGGGAGCTGAAGTGTGCACATTGTCTCTCTCTGTATGGTTCCTGTTGTCGGACCCAGATGCAGAGCAGATGTTGCTGATGCAAAAGGAGGAAGGCCAGGATTTAAAGGTTGCTGTTGCACATACAACTCTGTCATGAAACACAAGTTATCTGTAAGACATCTAATAAATTGCTGTCAAGCTAAAACTGGTACATGTTCAGGAATTGATGTTAGACCTTGACTCGAGAATGCTTTCAATTACCTCCCAATAAGTTTGATGCGACAGTGATACCAAGCCAGTGTTGTCCTTGTTTAAATTTTGTGGGAAATCCACATGCTGAGTTGAATGGGTTCTGATTCATGTTTTGTTTATATCATTTCACTTGAAGAAATTTCTGTCTCTCCATAAATATTTGGCTTTTTCATTGTTTTCAATTTATTTTGTCCAGGCAAAAGGTATTAAATTCAGCTATAGTAAGCTACAGTGCACTGGATCTTCGGTTCAGGTCATGTTTTGGACAACTGAGGGTCTGCTGTGTGTTTGTAGCTGCTGACTGTTTACTGTAAAGAGTCCTTCATGGTTGTCTAAACCTGGAAGCTCTTATCTCAGCATGAGGCTCAGACTCTCCTCTCAAGCGCCACGCCACCCACAGAGGAGGGTCTTCTGGTGGGTTCTACACCGGGTGAGTGGGATAGGTGGCCAGGTCCATGTTGCAAAGGCTATGCAGAAAGAATCACTAAGTTTGTAGAGCTGAATGACACTGAAGTTTTTAAGCACATGTGCATATCATTAAGAACACGAAGGCAGTTATCTCTCAAAATCAGATGATTATGTACAGAATATATATACACTAAATGGACATATAATCAATACATCCTGACCAAGCTATGTTTTGTTAGCAGTAAATGAAGACTTGCACTTCACTAGACTGAAATTTCAAACCATACAAATTTACCAATATTGAATTTGACAGGTGTAGGCGCATTATTAGGACTGGAGATCTTATCCAGCCTGATTGCATTATGCTTGGAAATTTTGGCATCCAGCCTGTGATGCCTGTCTTGACTACAAAAAAAGATGTGCATGTTGCAACTACTGTGATAAATAGTGAGTTATTTGATTGGACTGACCAACAGCCAGAGGAGAGACTAAACACAACCATGAAGAGGAACCAGCTCTCATTTGGTTTACAACTAAAGCAGCAACCTCTATGTGGGGAATTTGGCAAGTAAAACAAGTGCTTTTGTTCTTTCTCATCTATTTTTTTTTCATGGTCTTGGCACTGTGTTTTGTCAGCAGTGTCAGGCTCTTGATGTTGGTCAGATGTCTGTTGGCACTGCAGAGCAGTTTGATGCTGATTAGACTGTCAACTGAGACATGACATGTTGGACCAGTACGTGACATATGGAGTGTATTACTGGTTGATTGGGTTCCAGTGTGCAGTGGTATTGGATAGTTGTTTTCTGCTCTCTGATGACTACAGGATTTGTTATCCCAGCATTCCTGGCATTTTCCCTCTCCCAGACAGAAATTTAGAGACAGTTAAAAGTTGGCTCAAAGTGATCCATGCTGTTAAAATACTAGATATTAGTCACAATCATGGCCTTGGTCATTCTAGTGACACTGTGGTGTGAGAGTCTTCAAACAGTGACTGATTTGTCTCCAGTTTGTCTGTACCAGTGGAGGTTTTGCAGAACCATATTTGCTATACAGATGAAAAAGGCTTTCTGTCAGCTATTAGGAACTTTGTGTAACTTGGATCCTGCTGAGAGAGATTAAAGTAGAAAGAACGTCAGTGTCACAATGTGTTGCCAGGTATACTTCAGCTTAGGACTCAAGGCTTTTGGAAATGAAATGCTGTTGATGGAATGACTCAGAGTTAAAGGATTTATGTAAATACGATCACAGTTAAGATGAATGACTTTGATTTTGTCAGCGAAATTCTTTGTTGTGTTATCTGAAGTATCACCTAGAATATTAAAGAGCAGGGCTTTTCACTTTTTAAACAATATATTAGATTTAGATTAATGTAGAATAAATGCACAACACTTATTTTGCGTACAGCTTCTTACCCCAGTATACATTTAGAGAGATGTCCACTGTATCATTTGTCTTCCTTCTGTGGCATGGAGTTAAACAATTGAGTTCTCAGACATCTGAAATACTAAAAAATGAATGAATGACTGTTTCTTCAGTTACTAACAATAAAAGGCTTGTTAACATTGTCAGTTTGGTTTGTCCTATTAAAACTAATGAGCCCAACTATTGCCTGGCTAGTGGCCTTTAGTGACAAGTGCAGTATGAGGGGACTAATTGAGGGCCTGTGATCTACAAGAGTGGGTGGACCAAAGCATAATGGGGCATATGGAGATTATTATTTGTTCAGTGGGCTCCAGTGTTGTTGGGTGGTATTGCAGAGTGTCGCTCTGTTCCTAAATGACAACTGAATTTGTCATCCAGACATTCCTGCTGTTTGACCCAGGCGGACAGTGGAATAACACTGAAGAAACTGGGTAAAAGCAGCTCAAGGTGCTGGTACTGTAGCTAGAGAATTACTCCCAATCATATGCTATCACCATGCATGCTTTTTTCATCTGATATCTCTTCTTCAAAATGTATGCATTTATATGTGTTTTCTATCTTCTCCACTACAGTAGGCAACGCTTGCTTCCATCCTATGTAATCGTGTTCATGTTCATTAATCCTAACCCTGACCCTATTTCATAATGATTCAGTTTCATTTTTCACTGTCAATGAAAGATCCGTATATTTGTCTGAGAGCTGTGTTGTCATTGGATGTTACAGTGGGGTAATTGTAATGCCTTTGGGGCTCCAATTCTTTTTATTACTCTTAGCAATGATCCATATTCTGATCCATATTAAGTGAATGATCCACCAACAACCAACCAGATGACTGAAAGTGAAAACCTATGGACATTCAAACCACTATCGCAAAGGAAAATCAATCCATAGTCAGTCAATTGATTGATATGTTGATGAATCTCCAGCACAGTAAATGACTCTGAAGCAGCTTGAAATTCTTCAGGTCTGAGACATGCTGACTTGCAGTACAGTATTGGCCCATAAGAATGGTATGTAGTCTTTTTTTCTTTTCAGTCGATGAATCATACCCATCTAGCAGTACAGTAGTCTACTCTGTCTTCTGCCTGCTACAGTTAAAGTTCATCTATATTACTGTCTGTGGTTAAAGTCGATGTGTTTTTCATATGTTTGTGGAAGCAGGGGAATTCTGGGAAGTTCCCATGTTAATGTAATTATTTCTGTTTAATAGGACATTGTGGTCTTAAATGTTTCCCTCTGTGCTAATTGTGATGAGGGGAACACAGATCTGTCTAAGCAGTATACTCCATCTGGAGAAAATCTCTTTTTATTGGACTGCTCTTCAAAAACTCTTGATTTAAGATCGCTACTGGCTAAAAGAGCAGTGTCTGTGATTCTGTTTATGACTGTCTGTCCATGTCAGTATTCCTCTGTCTATCTCATTTCTGGTCTTCGATCAGTACCTGCATTATAGTTTTTCTCCATTCGTTTGGCTCATTTCTTGAAACAGAAATTACATTCTTAAAACTATAACACCATTTGGCCAAACAGTCTTACAGTTGTGCACAACATTGCAGCTTGCTACCAAAAGCTCATATCTTTCCCAAAACTGCTTCAAAACTAAATTCCTTTCCCATACAAAAAGGCAGTACCATAAAAATTACAAAGATCCTTCGCAACTGCTTTGGCTCATTTGCATTCACTTGGTGCTTTTGCCAAAATAACCTGGATGGTTCAGCACAACACCATGGATCACCTGCAAAAGCTCATATCCCTCCCAAAACAGTTTACCCAAGAGTCAAATCTAAGTTCCTTTCTCAAATAAATAGTCAATGTGGCCAAAATGCATCGCCCCTTTGGCATTTTGTACCGCAAGTCAAAATACTACAGAATCATTCTCACTGGTCCTGGTCGTCACCCTCCCTCCCTCTCCTGGCCACCATCCTCATCCTCCTGGCCATCCATGCACATCTCTCTGTTTGGCCATAGATTTTAATCCACTTTGCAGTGGATATTTTCCCTTGCAAAGCGATTGAAGAAATGGTGCAAATGTCTCAGCCATCCCCCTACACTGATCCCCTGTGAGGTCCTTGCACATAACATCCATTGCAGGTAACTCTGGTCCTGAGGCTACTTTCCACCTCCAAGCAGAGAATAACTCCTCAATCAGAATGAGAAAAGGAGAGTATCAGGGAGGTGGTAGTAACTCCATGAGCATCCTTGGATGGGTAGTGAGCCAGGGCCTGATGAGTGGGTAAATCATTCACATTGTCCCACATGATCACATGTGTGGTAGTGTGGTAGGTAAGGCCCTTCAAGACTGCTCTCATTTTCTGGGACCAGATCAATATAAAGATGTTCCACAAAAATGAGGAGCTTTTGACTGTTGTATGGGCCTAAACTGGGGATGTGTGTGGCCGTACCATTCTCAGATATGGCAGGACTCATTGTTATATTGCTCCCTCACTGGCCTGGGGCATCCACCGTGGCCTGCTGGCCAGTGATGCTAGAGCCATGTCTGAGGCCCTTGGCCGTGTTGAAACCAGCCTCACTGACAAAAATGTGTATGTGAGGTGTTTCATTCCCTTCTAATGCCATTATTCTTCACAATAGAGTAAAAAACGGTAGGATTGTTCTATGAACTCCTCCACAAGTTCAATATAGCCAATTACTCAAATGGTTCCAAACCTGGGATACATTTTGACAATTGAACAGACTATTGTGCATACGATGACTCACACAATGAAATTGTGTGTCCGTCATCTTGACATTGCAATTGTCAAGTGTAATAGTATGACAATCACTGTGATCGTCATGGCCATTAAGCACCTTAAACAATTGGTTCAAACATACATTTGACGAAACTTTCCTTTAAATAATCAAATTCATCAGTATTGATACAGCCTCACGTGCCCCTTTAAGTGTTGCATCTAACCTTTGCTTTCATAATATTTGGTATCTGATCAAATGATCTTTGACCTTTCATTTATTTCCCCTGGATGACATGGATGAATCTGCATTTTCTAAACATCAAAGTCTACATTCACACACACACACACACACACACACCTGGAAACTCACTGAGAACTGTTCATAACATCATCTGGTTGTGAATAGTTTACATCACGAGTTATTCTTCTTCTTCTCATCTCATTGATGTTGGGTTAACATGTGACATGAGCTTAGTTACTTTAATTTAAAAAAGATTGAAGAGATTGTAGATAGTGGCCAAACAGAGGCTGTGTAATGTGAGGTAGTCTGTGAAGACAAGATGTGTATTTTGCTAGTTTAGCTGTATTTTATTTTCTTGAACTATGCACCAAAAGTAACATCAATTGGAACAGATACGGATTTACTCTGTAGTTCGCACCTTTCAGTTTACTAGTTTGTTTCCCTTCATGCTTCTACACTGTCTCTCACTTGCACACTCACTCACTCACTCACTCTCTCTCTCTCTCTCTCACACACACACACACACACACACACACAGATGCATACTCTCCTTCACACACATTCATCATAGGCCAGGTTTTTCCATTCCAAAGCCAGACACCAATTGGCTCATCGTCCTCATTGCTCATTTTTCATGTCAGTCTTTTCTCCACAGAAAGCATCACTGTTGGGATACTCTCACATGAACAAACAGGCCTTTCAGCCTCTAAACATTTTAATTTCATTGGCCTCATTTAGCCTTGGCACTGCCCTTGATGAGTTGATGGTGTATGTTTTAGTTTGTGTGTGCTATTGGAGAGTGAATCTGTGTTGAAAGAGTGCTGACAGACAAAATGTCTAATTTGGTCCAACTTTTGTCAGTTTTTTTTTTTTCTGTGATTTTGGCATTGATGAGTGTTTGATTCCTTTCTGTGAGCATCCACTGCAGTCTGGAGCGGCTAAACTGTGTCTCATTAGTTTTCTGGTCTGTGGGCATTTACCATTAAAGGTTCGTTTGAGCGACCTTAGCTAAGCAATGATGACTTGCGGTAATTGGGCTTTGAACTTTTTGAACATCTCATTTTTGTAAGAACTGTGCAGGCCTTAAAAAAACACTCTAGGGTCTTACCATCTTCACATAACAAACCCAGCTGTATCCTGAAAGCAGAAGTCTTCACTGATTTTTTATTTTTTACTGTACCTAACACATTAATGTTTAGGCATGTGAGTTCATGTCGTTAAAAGTTCTTCAAATACTTGATAGTGTTTTGTTCAGTGTTATAGGCTTGATTTGATCAATACATCAATTAAACTTTTTGTTCAAATTGTATATGCATCCTGGATCCATATACAGACAAAGGACATAAATACCTTACGTCCGTTGTCTTAGTTTTGTGATGTAGCTTGCCGTATCGACACTGTTGGCTTTATCTTGCTGGAAAGTCAGACTCATTGTAGTTGATCAACCACTGCAATCATAAAAGAATGTAAATGTTATCACTGTAATAAACAAATATACCCTGCACACTAAAACAGTGGAGCCGTCTCAATTTTGCTCACTGTGAATGACAAAGAAATGTCAGAAAATGGTATAATGCGTCCGTGGGCAGCCATTTGATGAAATTCTGATTATTTCTCAATAATCAAAGACTAAAAACTGTGAATGTTGGTTTCACTGGGGTTTTCTATATCATCATTTCCTGGTCCACCAATATGGCCATCACCAATTTGTTTTCAGAGATGAAATGAAACAGTAGCATCAGCACCAAAGCGATGCAACTACAACTATTTTGTCATTCGTTGACTACCTGTTGAGTCGTTGAGCGTAGCTTTGCTAAAAGCCTGTTGTTTGCTATTTGTTTTTTCTTGTGCTCATCTGTAACTTGTCAGCTTTTACTTGTGGGAAGAAAGAGTTAGATGACCTTTTAACATGTTTATTGGGGCCAGTGAGTCGTATTTAAAAAGACACGTTTAAAAGATATGTTGGTAAACACTGCCATTATTCTTGCTGAAATGTGATTTAGAGGTTCAGTAGCCTTGAATGCATCAGCCGGTGTGGAGTGAATGATTATGTTTTTGGGTGTTTAACCACAGCAATGAGTGTAAACAGTGGCCCTCTCCTTCTTAATGGCTATACCATTGCCCTCTTGGTTCTCAGTTTATACTCTGGAAACCTGAGCCCCCTCTTTGCCTCTTATTTCTTACTTACTTACTTACTCACTACTTCTTCCAGGCTCACATTTTGACCAATGTCAGTCATGGCATCTGATGATGCCTGGATACCTGGATGATGTTTGAAAAGACAACTGAAATCTTTCATCCAATGTTGAGCAAGATTCCTCTTCAAAAACTACAAAATACGGCCTGAAGTTGAAATCACCTTCAACTGTCAGTTTAAAGTGAATTCACTGACAAGTCAGATTAGGTTGTAAAACTCACAACGGGAGCTTCTGACATCAATTCAGACATTCCTGGACTGTACATCTACTTCATCATCTGGGAGAGGGGGTTGTTATTATCATGAACAACTGTTTGAAAGGCAAAGGAGGACAGAGGAGGAATGAAGTGAGATTTGTATTTGCTGTTTGTGAGATTTTGACTGTTTGATGTGCACAGTGATGGCTGATTTATCGACCTGAGCAGATTAAAAAGCCTTTAAAGCACATATGTTTCTGTAAAGGCGCAATAAATCTAATGCGTTTCACACATTCATAATTTTGAAGAAAAGAAAAAACCAAAGATGTCAACTGTGCGGAAAGGAAATCTTTGTTGAAATATTATACATTCACAACAGAAGGGATACCTTGTGTGTCAGTATGAGATGTTCATCATAAATAGTCGGTATTTTACATGCTGGGATGAGATCAGGTTGTTCTGCCTGGGTAAATCAGGGTGATTAATTAAGGTAGATTACATAACAGTAATTATTGCCACTGGCACCTCTGTTTGTTCTTCCTGAAGCCTTGAAACTATCATAATATTGTGCTTAATTAATGATATTCTTATTCTGACCTAGCATGCTCTCATCATTCCAAAATGCTGTTGGGTATCATGGTTAACTTGTTAATGTGGTGCTGGTCCCTGTCAATGTATCATCAGGTCCTTGTCACATGGCTAACTCTGATTGTTAGACATTAAAGCAAAGTGTGGCAAAATGAGACTTAGTTTCTGAAATGACTTTCTCAGATCGTCTTCTGCTGTTAAGACCTATTTATTCCACGCCTTTGATGGAGGCGGTACCTGACTTGGGTCATTACAACACACACTCTACTTAACTTTACATATTTTTCTGAGTAATTTCACTAACTTAAGACATTTGTGCAAGATAGAAAGCTCTTAGTGAAGGAATAATGACCAGAGAATAGGACAGAGAAGAGTAAAAGCAGTAAAAACAGAGGGTGAGGAGAGGTAAAAGCCCTCAAGTTAGGACCATTTTCTGTGTGTGTGTGTGTGTGTGTGTGTGTGTGTGTGTGTGTGTGTGTGGCTGTGAGACGTGGCAGAACAAGGCCTGGCCAACCAGCAGATCTGTTCCATATGTTTCCTGGAGAAAAAGCGAGGCTGCTCTCCACTACCCAACCCACATTACAATGAGTCTTCATTTAAAAAGACCAAACAGTTGAGAAGTAAACTATCCACAGCAACATATTGCTGTACTGTGCCACGTCTCCGTCTCATTTTCTGTGTGTGACATCGGTCCCCGTGAAAGACGAGCTGATCCGATGAAGGAAACTTACAGGTGCTGGGTTTCTGGGAGTCTTCAGACATCTGGCTGCTGTTTGACAGCAGAATCCTGGAGAGAGTGCGAGGGCAAAGAAAACACACAGATTGTCACGTTTTCACATTGGTTTAATTACAGACATCATTCGTGTGTGTGTGTGTGTGTGTGTGTGTGTGTGTTTGTGTGTGTGCACGCGCATGATGCATGCATGTGTGTTTATCTGTGTTACACTGTTTGATTATTCTTGTCAGTGGATCAAGAATGAAGTGGTGCCGGTCAGCATTAATGACCAGCACCCCCGAAATATCTTTTAAGGTCTGAAGTTACGGTTACATCTGAACAACCAGTTTCAGCAGGAACACCACATTCCTGGAATTTGTGATACTGTGTACAGCCTGTCGTGATGAACCCAGAGAGAATTATCACAGACCTGAGTTCCCATCAGTGTTTTGGCTCTGTCTGCTTTGCTGTTCTCTCTTAACTGCTTAACCATCTAAACTGCCTTGTCTTCAGCAGCAGCTGCCAGCTGTTTTCAGCACTTCTCTGCACCGATACTGTAAACTCAGTGTACACTACCTGCCCAGCACTGAACAGCAGACAGTTGGCCAGACAAACTGGTGAAGAAAGTGGAACATCTGGCAGCTACTGTTGAAGCATTTGTTTCTCAGTAGTAGGTGGACACAAAACCAGAGCTAAGAGGAAGGTAATAGTGGATTCCAGACACAAGCACTGATTGATATTCCTGCCGTATGTGTTAATGAGTAAGTTCAGGCAGTTAAGCAAAGCATCCGCCACTGTGAAGTCAAAAGACCTCCTTGTATTTGCAGCCTTTAGAGAAGAAGTTTTAAGAAGATCAGCATCCTCACCATTCACTGAGCTGGTTCTAATAAGCAGCCAGCAGAGTCCCAGTGAAGATCTGAAGCTGGCTCTCAAGGAAAGCAAAACCATTTGCTTTGCTGGAAACAGCAATATTACCTTATTTCCCATCTAGCAAACATATCTATGTACAATGGCCATACATTGCCCAGTAGCTCATTAGCTTGGCCTGGGTTTAGATCTGAAACCTCTGTGTCAACTGGACATAGTATACTACTGTGGTAGACTTCAGTTTGCTATAGACACTCATGCACATGTGAGATGCCCCCCAGCAATGTGGAAGTCGCTTAACGATGGTGGTACACCATGCTTTTACTTTGGTTAACAAGGTGTTCCCTGCATCCTTCTTAAAGTAGTTATGTTTATGTTGCATGTTGCTGCAGAAGATGACTTGATTCATACATGCACCGTGCCAGAAGCAGAACCAAAGCCGTCTTGTATCAGTAAAATTTCCTCATTATCAAGTGAAAGAATAAACTGTGCAGCATAATCTGCTGACAAGCCTTTTTCTTTTATTATGTTTTATTGATGAGGCTGAACAGATCTCCAGAATGTGGTCAGGGTGAGTCCTGTGCACCATCTGTTCATTTAACGTAGATTTTCTTGAACATTTAATTGGAGTTTGAAATATTGTGAGAAAGAACAGTTAAAAAGAAGTGAGCTTCCTGGGAGCTGCGGGAGGCTCTCTTTTGCTCTCTTTTGTTCAATTTACAACAGATGATTACATTTTACTTTATTTTTATGCTACATCAGTGGTTCTAGTCATGGTTGTTGTGGGGTCAAAGTATTTTTTTTCATGTTTTGCAGAAAAGTGAGCATCTTGTTTGGTTTGGTCTGAATGGTGGTAATTCCCCCTCAGCAGCAAGTTGTAACAACTATTTCCTTTGTACTCTTGCACTTCAACATTTCCCTGAATATCCAGAGCAACAACAGACTTGGATCTCATCAAACCCATTCAGTCTCTTTGGTGGGTGAATCTTGACAAATGGGTGACTGATAGATAGATAGATAGATAGATAGATAGATAGATAGATAGATAGATAGATAGATAGATAGATAGATAGATAGATAGATAGATAGATAGATAGATAGATAGATAGATAGATAGATAGATAGATAGATAGATAGATAGATAGATCCCTAATTAGGTCAGACAGGATTAGACGGACCACTATGGTGTCTTTACTTGTCACTGGTCATATCTCCTGACCAGCTTCAGCTTCAGTGACACCAAGAAAACTGTGAGTCCTGGGTGCGTAGGGACATCTCCTGGTGGATACATTGCATAACAGCTCTTTATGAGCCTCCTACTGTCAATACAACAGGGATCTTACCAACAACATTTAGCATTTCTATTTTAGTAATTTGGAGTGAAACAGTCCATATTTTAACATTTGCACGACAATGATGCCAGCTGTTTGTTGGTTACAGCTTGAGCAATGTGAGGATGCCTTTGTCCACCTCTCATCCATCATCCTACCCACTGGTGTTGCAGGGATCTGCTTACTGTATGTCTGTCTCCAGCATACATAGGATGAGAGCAGGGAAAACACCCTGGAAAGGTCACCAGTCCATCACAGGACAAACTCCAGGACAAACGCTCCATCCACACTCACTCTCACACTCATGTGTAGAGGGGGCAGTGGAGATGCTCAGGTTGACCTGACTATGGGAGGAAACCAGAGAACTCAGAGGAAACCTGCACAAACACTGGAAGATCATCCAAACTCCACACAGAAATAACCAGAGCTGGACACGAAGCAGCGACCTAACATCACTAACCATGCACTATGTGGTCCTGATGTCTCAAATAGTAGATAGATACATGGACTTGAAGTGTGAATAATACTGTATATGAATATTTTCAGCAAAAATAAAATCATCTGGAATGTATGCTGTTGTGTTTTAGTACTATACAGAGAACTCCTTGTACTGAATGAGGGGTCTCTGATAGATGTCGGCCTGTGGCATCACTATGTTTTCCCTGTGGCCCAGAACAAACAAACTGGCACCAGAGGTGTCTTTTCATGATCTTAACAGCCACCACTGGGTGCCTGCACACTTGAAGGAAGGATTGCAGTAATCTGAAATGTACAGTATTGTACAGTCATCCCTTTAGTCAGCTTTATTCAACAAGCCTGAAAGGCCAGAGACATGAGCATCTGACAATAACGGCTCAAGGAGTGAGAGTAAATAACGTCTTTTCAGCACACAATCTGTTTTTATTTTGACAAAAAGTGAAGACATGAATGGGAAAGTGTTCCAGATTTTATTCAAAGACATACTAAATAAATATAGCACCATTTCAGAGCAGAGATCACTGGAGGAAGGAGGAACATGTTCATAAGGACAAAGCTCTCAGGTTGGGAATTACGTTGCCTGCTTGTAATTTCAATGATTAGATGTAGTTCATTTGGTTGCTATAGTTCATTAAAAAAATGTGACTTTTGGGTTTACATCACGAACATTGTGAAATCCAGTCTGACATGTAACTTTTAGCTTCTAAATAAAGACAATACAAACATGCAGT
Source organism: Karalla daura (assembly GCA_029224185.1). Lineage (NCBI taxonomy): Eukaryota > Metazoa > Chordata > Actinopteri > Chaetodontiformes > Leiognathidae > Karalla > Karalla daura. Next base: position 9,425,733 of record CM055188.1, read on the forward strand.
GAGATTATATAAAACATCCACAGAAAGACAAACATCAGGCTTTAAAGTGACCTGTTGCACTATGTAATGCCACCATCAATGACTGACTGTCCAGACTTCTGCTGGGAGTAAGATGGTAAGCTAAGATGGTGACTCTACTATGATAGCTGAAATGTTTGAACTGAAAAGGAAGTGTAAACTCTATAGGAGATGACTGTCTGTTTTTGTTTATTATTTTCAAAGTCAAGAAAACACTACATAGAAGAAAATTATCATCAATTGTTGTTCAAGTCATTGGATGGTTTTATTCAAAAAGTGACCAGAGGGAGGCGCTTTACTCCTTGGAAAGTTGAGACACCGCAGACTCTGTTACAAAAGATGAGGATCTCCTCACTGGATGCACCTCCCACTGGTAAGTGGGTCTCCTCTGTAGAATTTCATTATGATGTACAGCTGTTCACTTTATTACCCCACCCACTGTGTTCAGACTGAAAAGATCATTGTGTTTGTTAGCATTTCATTTAATAGTCATTATGTCACCAACATCTGTTTTGTCGTCTTCTCTGGCCAAGAGCTTTTATGTGTAAATTGCACCAGCATTCAACATGTAGTAAAGTTATATATATACTGTAAGTCAATATAGCATTTCCTCTTATTTCCTGTATGCTTACACTTTAGGAATGCAATTTTGTCTAGTTTTATCTATCAATATTATTTCCAGCTCTTTATTTATACTGTAATGAGGACATTGGCGGGTCATCCTTTCTGAGCCGTCTGGAACGTGTCATTCACACTCCCTGCTTCTACTTTCTGAAGTTTCCGAGCTGAACGCCCCTTCTTCCAGTCACACAGCGGAAGGTGGCCGGCTGGATTTCCCAGTATTTAACAGGATTGGCGAACAGACTGATGCCTGTGTAAAGGTTCTTCTTGACACTGGGCCTGATGGGACAGAAGTCGTTGACTCCCACGCTATTGATTTTGTTGGCATGGAGGAAAATCACCTAAACAGACAAAAGACAGTTAAGCAGTTGTTTTTATTCATAAACTGACAGTGAGCCAGCCATGATTGGACTTCTGTTTTGAAGCTGTGAAACTGCTCTCTCAGACACTCAAAATGACTTCCATGAGAGAGAAAGTCTGCAAAAGTTTGAATGGCATCAATTTATGGTGTTGTAAAGTCATAGCTCCAGGCTGCTGAGCAGCAGCAAATAGATCTTTGCTGGTTAAATTGATTTATGATGCAGTGGTGGTAGTTAAATTGCAGCTTGTGATCTCTCTATCTCACCTGGAGGTAGCGCAGGGAGCTGAGGCCTGGTGGGACCTTTTTCAGACGATTGTTGTCCAGGTGGATCTCGCGGACATTTGGGATGCTGGCTAAGCTGCCATTTTCTACATACTTAATCTGGTTAAAGCCAAGTCTTAGCCTAGGGAAACACAACAAATCATTGATGAGAAACAATACATGTGAGTGAAAAACATCAACATTTTACAACAGTTAGGTAAAAACAGATATATATGTCAAACCCTTCATTCCAGCTTTGACAGAAGCAGAGCAACAATGATGGAGATAAAATTACAGATTTTATTTACCTGGCAGCTATTCATTTTTTAATATGAACACACAATGTGATGGCTTTTTTCAAGTAAAACAGCACAACATCAACAAACACTGACAGAAAATGGGGAGTCATGATCAACAGCCTGTTGACATTGGCAAACACCTTCACAATTTCACAGATCAAATGTGGCCAGTTTCACCTCTGCAGATTTTTGTATCTGATGAAGTCTTCTACTTCCACCTTAGCGATCTTATTGTAGTCCAGGTTCAGCTCTGTGATGGCGGAAGGGAGGTCTGCAAGGTGCCATATGCACCAAATATAAATAATGTAAAGGATTAGGGTTAGCCTTATTCTAACAGTTAGCAGTGTGTATGTCTCATTTATTTGTACAGTTCAGATTGATTGTGAATGGGTTAAGCATCAGAAGAACAATCAGCATCACGTGAGGTGCCAGAAGTTGTACCTTTTGGTACAGCAGTTAGTTTGGCCTCGGCGATGCCGACATACAGGGATGACAAGCCATTGAAAGCTCCCAGCTCAATCCCACTGTTGGCCAGAGGGTTGGCTCCCAGCTCTGTTTGGACGAGTACAAAACATCTGGTTTAATTCTTAATGATCCATGATATCACTTGATTACACTGGCGAACACGCATCAAGCAAATTAAAGTATATCTGACAGTTGTTCTTGGAGATTGTTGTTTACATATGTGTAAATACAATTAATCAAGGGAAACCTAGTAAATATGACCTGATCTATTGATAGCAAGCAAACTTCTGGCTTGGCAAAAATAACACTTCAGCTCTGTTTCTTTTTGTCGATATTCTCTCAATCTTCATACCTTTGGTGAAAGTCACTGTTTTCTGATGCAGTATTCATTCGTCACTTATGTATGTAAATGAGTAATTGAGCTGAAGTCTAATATGCAAATCAGATGGTAAATGTGAACAGCAGGGTGGATGCACAAACACCTCTGTACAGATGTGCATGTTTTTCCCATAGAAGATGCGACTGGCATCATCCCCTGGCCTTAAGCAAGTGTCTTGGCTTGTAAGATTTAGGTTTAGCTTTATTTAGCTTTTTTTCTGTTTGTTTGTGTCAGATAGTACAGTTCAGTTTAATTCACTGCTTCTCTCTGATTAGAACATTGTTAAATTACTAAAATGAGTGTTTGGCTTGAATGAAACCCTCAGACTGTGCAGATCAAACAGACAGAAGATCTGGTCTCTGAGTATTTCAATCGTTGCTAATCCGATACAGAAAGCTGAATGAAGATCTTACCTAGCACATGGAGTTTACGCAGACCTTTAAACGCATCCTTCTGGATTTTGTTGATCTGGTTTTCATGGAAGCGGAGCTCGATGACATTGGGAGGCAGGTTTGCAGGGATCTCAGTAAGTTGGTTGTAAGAGAGGTATAGCAGTCTAAGATGGTCCATGTTTCTGAAGGCCTTTGGGTGAATTTTAGAGATCCTGTTGTTGATCAGAAACAGGCCCTGTTTTGGCGGAAAGAAGCTAGATTAAAGCATGCAGATCAAAGCGAGTTTTGCTGTTTGCCTTGATACAGCACAGTATAATTCACTCTTTGAGTTTTTGAGTAGTGCAGCTTTTATGGTTGAATTTGACTCCAGGGATGTCGGTGCTATGCTGCAAAGTGCAGAGAATTGTAAGTGAGGATGAGAGAACCATTTTATTTACAATTAAATATCATATTACAAAGATGCATTATTATTACATAGGAGCCAGACAACAGTGTTAAACTATAAGTAACTATAGCTCATTTTCAGGTGTTTTTTTTATTTTACTGCTTCTTGCACATTAAACATACAGTATTGAAGAATTTATTCCCAATACTGAATAATTGTCATTGTGACCCTGCCACTATACCAGGGATGTTACTGTGTTGGCAACATATACAAGCCTGTATCCAATCCAATGGATTACAAGCTCAGAAGAAAACTCACTTAACTTTGGAGTTGCCCTGATGTTTAGTTCTGTTTAATGTTAATGTTAAAATGGGTTTTGGTGTTCACTACCATGTCCAGAGTAAAAGAAAAGTGTCTCTCACGTGAAGCCTGTGCAGTCCTTTAAAGTCATTCTCCTTGATCTCAGTGATATCGTTGCTTTGGAGGTCAAGGATAACAGTATCTTCAGGAATCTTGTCTGGAACAGAGATCTGACCTGTTGGCCGAAGCAAAAAATCCTAATTTGAGACCAGAGTGATTAAAACGCCCTACATCATATGAAATACTGAAATGCATCAGTGAAGCAGTCATGTTTGTTTCTGACTCATATTCTGCCATCTGGTGTCCATCCACTACCATACCCGCTCCATACCCACTAGTGTTGTGGGGGTCTGCTGGTGACCCATGGTCACACCATTCACTCTGTCTCACACCTGGAGACAGCTCAGAGTCTCATACAGACTATGGGTGCTCTCTGGGCACACGGCACACAGAGATGATGAGCCTCTTACTGTGAGGCTGCAGCACTAACCACTGAGCCACCATGAAGTCCTGCCATCTGAGGTCTTAAATAATAATGATACTATTCTGATAGGGTAGGCAGGTAGGCTGCTGGCAGGTAGGTAGGTAGATAGGTAGGTAGGTAGGTAGGTAGGTAGGTAGGTAGGTAGGTAGGTAGGTAGGTAGGTAGGTAGGTAGGTAGGTAGGTAGGTAGGTAGCTAAGTACATATGTAGGTAGACAGGTAGTTAGGTATATAGGTGGACAGACAGACAGATAGGTAGCTAAGAAGGTAAGTAGACAGATAGACAGGTAGGTATGTGTGTAGGTGGACAGACAGACAGACGGGTAGGTAGATAATCAGATAAGCAGACAGACAGACAGACAGGTAGGTAGGTAGGTAGTTACGTAGGCAGATAGACAGGTGGGTGTGTAAGTGGTCAGACAGACAGACAGGTAGGTAGGTAGGTAAGTAAGTAGGTTGGTAGACAGGTAGGTTGATGGACAGACAGATAGGTAGCTACGTAGGTAGACAGACACATAGGTATGTATGTAGGTGGACAGACAGACAAGTAGGTAAGTAGGTAGGTAGGTAGACTGATAGATAGGTAGGTAGGTATGTACGTAGGTGGACAGACAAAAAGGTTGGTAGGTAGACAGACAGACAATGAGACAGACACGCAGGTAGGTAGATGAGCAGACAGACAGACAGACAAGTAGGTAGGTAGACAGACAGACAGGTAGGAAGGTAGATAGACGTGTAGGTAGATAGACAGAGACAGGCAGACAGACAGAGACAGGCAGACAGACAGGTAGGTAGTTATATAGACATGTAGATAGATAGACAGACAGACAGACAGAAAGACAGACAGGTGGTAGATCAGTAGACAGACAGACAGACAGACAGACAGACAGACAGACAGACAGACAGACAGGTAGATAGACGGACAGGTTTTTCACAAGATTGATAGCCAAGTACATTAATGCAGAACGTAATGGCACCAAACTATGATGAATGCCTTTATCATCATCTGTGATCCTTTGCTCCGTGTTTGTATTACTGTGTGTGTGCGAGCTCTAACCCTGGTCGGAGCATTGCACCACTCTGGGTGAGCAGTGGCAACCAGCTGGACAGTTATCGTCATCATAGTCATCATCATCATCATCGTCATCGTCATCATCGTCGTCGTCATCGTCCGCATCAGCCATCATGACGTCATAGTTTCTCAGGAACTCCATAGCGTTGATTGGCTGGTAGGGTTTGGCATTGCCCAGCGCTAACAGGCAAAGCAGGAGGAAGACCCTCATGGTTTCAGAAGAAGACCGATCAGTGGATCCGCAACCAGAGAGAGCTGTAGGAAAATACAGATAGTGCTTTACTGTCATCACTAACAAGGCTAGACTGTGATGTCACTGAGGAAACAACGTTTCCAAGCAGTGGAATGCTTTTGTTTATTTTTCCTGCATCTGTATTCCAGCATCAACAGAGCAGAGATGCAACTTATTTTACTTTACTTTACAGCACTCCACAATGTCCACGTAAAGGACCCACTGTGAGGTAATGATTTCCCATGGAAAAGCATGTAATAGTTCAAGTTTTATTAGCTGTGACAGTACTTCTGGTAAAGCATTTCTGAGTAGCTTTACTGAAAAAGGTACAGTATTTTTATTTTCTTTCATCACTTCTTGTCTCTTAGGGAAACCTTGAGTCGGTAATCTGAGTCTCTCGGTTGCTGACTGGAGTTTCTGAACAGATGATTAACTGACATCAGACACATGCAGAGACACAGATACACCGACCCATTCATGTAGAAACACCTTTACTTCCTGTCACATAAAATCACACACCTCTAAAATAAACACGAATGACAGCATCGGGGACAAAGTAAAAGCAATATGTAACCTTTTGTCTGTGCTCTATCATTCAATTCTCTCAAGGAAGTCTGCAACATCCACAGCTTCTGAACTCCCAGCTACCGTGGTTGTGCATAAATTGTAGGTGTACAAGACAGACAACCATACACCTCACCTCGCTCAACCACCTCCAGCTCATTTCAGACCAGAGAAACCATTAAGTAGATTCAAAAGATGTATGAAATAGTAGTAGTAGTGATAGTAGTCGTGAAAGTCCAGTAAAGAATACTGGTTGTTACCATGGTGATGTGATGCGCACAGCTTTAGTCAGCTTAAATGCAGCCAAGACAACACTAGAAATCTATTTCACAGTTTGATATTTGCATAGTAGCTTAATTAGAGGTAATACTGAAACAGTGCATGGTGGAATGGTAATCATGAGGTCCTGCAGTGATTGGTGTCAGTGAGTGCTCTATTTTTGCTTTCTTTTCGGGTTCCCATGTGCTTCTGAAGTTCTACCGGAAAGTTTCTTGCAGCCAATACAAATGTTTCTCCAGCTCTCACCTATTTAACCTCTGACTTACAAAGTTATATGTATGTGTTTGTGTCCCCTCTCTATAGAGAGACTAGCATTGCCTGGTTGCGTGCTTTTGTTAATCTTTATAGATTTTGATCCCTTCAGTTGAGCAGTCAGTTCACCACAAGTATGTGGTAGTGGTCTAGTATCCTGCTGCGACAGCAAATACCACACAGCTCAGACCCTTCCTCTGCACCCACTCTGCCTTTGCCTTCACATGAGATCATTTTGTACAAAAGAAGCCGTTTGCTTTATTTGTGTTTTACTTCATGATAACTTTGAGATAGATCTCTAACTGTTTCTTTTCAAACAAGCTTTTGAGTCTTTGGGACAGCAATGTTTTTGTTGAGAGTGACTTGTACCATTTCCTCTGAAGTTTGTATTTCATAAAACATCCAAATCTTAGAGGGACATCACAAGTTCTATCCAACTCTCATCCCAGCTGCTTCCATCAGGACTCACCTACAGCAGGCTGTACGTTTTTGGTACCAGAGAACATTACATGTAAAAATTTGTTAGTTATTGATAGTTAATTGCTCAGATCCATCCAACAGTTTAGGCTGTCTAACAGGAAACCAACTGCTTGATTGTCTGGGCGCCCATATCAGGTTAAGATCTTTCAACTTTGAACCTAAAGTTGATTTGTTTCAGGTATTGCATTGTATGATGAATGTGTTGCATGGAAAACTACTTTGCGTTTTTGTTAAATTAGATCAGCTTGAACTCAGAATCCAGGCAAGTAATTCATCAATGACCACATCATTCAGTATGAAGCCCAACCATTAAGTAAATTCCCCTCAGATTTTGTCCATTATGTAGTTCACTTGAAATGTTACCACAAACCCAAAAAACATGTTTGGAAATGGGACTGTACACAGCTGTAAGTCGCAAAAACATATTATATTTGTATTTTCCATAAAAATACATGTTTTACCCACAAAATGGACCCAGATAAGCTGTTGAACTATCAAGCAAAAGTTTTTTGTCTAGCCCTGTGAATCCAATGAAACAACCCTTCAACCCTGGAGGTTTTCAGCAGAGGACTTACAAACTGAGTCTGAGAGGCAGATTTTCTGAAAATAAAACATGCTAACTTCCATAGTTAAAATCTTACAGTGATGAGGTTGTTGTGTTGTTAATAAATCCAGGGTGTGTCCTACCTCAGCCGTCAGGTGTGTTTGTGTCCTGGTTTAAACCCCACGCAGTGAGCAGAGCGGCAGCAGGGTCCAGCTGGAAGGCTGAGAGTTGGATCCTCAGTCAATACATTCCCAGTGAACAGAGAACAGCATCACCCTCTCTCTCCAGGAAAAAAAACGGCCCCCAAAACACCCCCACCGATGGAAAAACCACTGCCGTCAGGGTGAGAGGTTGAGTTTCAGTTAAAAGCTGACTGACTCTGTCTGTGATCACACCATCTGTACGTCTCAGAGTCTAGGGTCGAGAAAGCATTGTTAGGACTTTAGTCATGTGCTTTTCATCAGGAACTTTGAAGTGATGCCAGGATAGTTAGCTTCAGACTCCTGAATGCTCAAGACTTTATATAGAACGTTCTGGTAGGTCTATCACCTCCCCTCTCTTTACGGCTGGCTGCCATATTAAACATTTTACATCAACACTAGTGGGTCTCACACTGAGGCCTGTTGGCACTGGGTTAAACAAGGATAGGTGGATCATACAGCTGCTGGAGTCGTTTCTATTTTCTCGGATCAAACATCATCAGTTAGAGCGGAGATGAGCTGACCTTGGCAGGACTTTTGTGGACAATGATCTGACATCTTGTTTGAGGGATTCCTTCATCTTTGCTGTTTCACAGTCACTAACTCCAATGAGCAGAAGCTGCTTTATTTAGATTAATATTAGCAAAGCAAATCATGGCAGTAGGTTTGATATATGTATATGATATGTCATGTTTTACATCAGGTAGCACTGAATAATCATGTTTAAGGATGATGTTCACCCTGCAGCTATTGACAGTGTTTCCTCAAGTGATATGAGTTGGAATAGAAATGAAACTTTCATTATTACCATTCATAAATGTTATTATGTTATGTAGTTATGTGTGGAGGTCTGACCTCTCAAATTAACAGATTATCGACACTGCGATCCCCTATCATGTTGTCCCAATTGGAAGACAGACTATGCTTTGCAACATCCGATCAACATTACTTGTTTTGTCTTGTGTTCTGCTTGAAATGTGTTTTAACAAAGCTCAACAAGAAAGCCTAAAGCTGTATGTTCGAGGCGGAGCCTCACAAGAATGGAAAAGCTAACAGTAGCTTGCTCCCTCAGGGACTCACGTGTTATACTGTTCCTTTTTCCATCTAGTGCTGGTATTTTCTGCTGAGCTGAGCTGGAATAGCATCCTGAGGCACAACTTATGGTAGAGCCAGACCATTCAAATATGCCCTGGTTTGGCAGATAGACCAATCCGAAATGGGAGCTCGTCTGTGTTCTGGTTTCAATGTGTCTTCTTGGTGTGGGAATCATATTTTCCAAACCATCAGAGACCTGGTTAAATGATCATCTCATCAACAAGAAGCCTGCTGAACTCTCCCACATTCAACATACTCTTCGAAGGAAATTTCCAAACTTACTAAACATTTTAAGCTTGTTTTTCTCACTGGTCGTTTCCAACTCTCCCAGAAATCTGAAATTGGTAATCGTATTCCACGTACGATATTTGGTTCCGATGAAATTACGTTCGTAGACTTCAGTTTACAGTAACTGTAAAAACAACCTCCATAACAATGATTGTTGCTTCCCCGGCTTGTTCCATACCACAGCAAAACTAGTGAGTATACCACGCCACACAAATATTTAAGAATCATTGTTTGACAACTCATTCCCTGAAAGCTTCATCTCCACCAGCCTGTGAAACAACTATACAGATTTTGTCTAAAAGAAGCCAGCTTGTCCCTCTGAGCATAGAGAGCTGGTCTGATCAACACAGTTCAAAGCTCCTTTGGCTTAAAACACACACACACACACACACACACACACACACACACACACACACACACACACACACACACACACACACACACGCTCCTCAGTTTTCCTCATGAAAAATGTAGGATGCTTTTGACAGGTTTTTAGTTTGAGTCTGGTTGGCAATTTGTGTCTGGAGAAGATCTACACAGTACTTTATATTCATTTGTTTGAGAGGAACTCCACGGTCAGTGAATTTTAACACAGAGCTGAGCACTGCCTTAGTTGCTGTATAAGCCACTATATTTTGCTAATGTAAGCATGTCTACATCCATGGTTGTGTCGTTAAAACCTCAGACTCACTTAGCAGAGCCTTAATCACAGCTTCATAGTCCCGCTGTAACAATACCCTGTTTAGTGCCAGATACCATTTTACAAACATTGCAGGGATTTGATACTCTGACGTAAACCTGCATAAACATTTCCTGCAGTCTATCAACTATAACCGAACACGGCTTCGCACTGCGCTGTAAAGACCACGTGCGTAAGTGCGAATGGTGCAGTTCTTTGTCTACTTGATCGTTAAGAACAGTAACAGCATTTCAAGTTGTCACATTTTTGTCAGATGCAGGACGTTTGCTGCTGTCATCTTCCCTTTAGGAAATCTTGTGCAGGAAAACCTCTTACTTCACAGCTGTCTGCTTTGCCACAGAAAGATTTAATCCAGTATCTTTAATAGTCCAAAGAGGAAAACTGGTTTGCGGTTATGAAAAAATCCATGGCGTAATTGTTAGAATTGCAGCATTGAAACTGCAAATTATAATGTTAGAGATTATTTCCTGATGGGAGATGGTCTGCATTCCTGATGGGAGGTGGTCAGGATGACTCCTGTCTCTCAGGATCACATACTTTCCACCCCATCAGACGTCTGTGATGGTTGTGGACCGACTGCAGCTTGTTGTGCGCTCATGTTGAGGAGAATTTCCTCCTGCTGCTCCTCAGAAGCTGTGAGTCACCAGGGTAACTTGCAGGACAACAGTGCCAAAGAGTTGCCTCAGCACTGCAGTCGCTGTAGTGCCACAGGAACGAGCAGTTGCCAGGAAACATTTTAATAGAGCTCCAACAGGGTCGCAGCTCGGTGTTTTACCTGCGACGGGCAGTGTTACACATCCAGTCTGCACAACAGACCTGTGTTGACCATCCACAGACTTCAGCATGACCTCAGCCCACCTGCAGTCCACCTGACAGACACATAGTTCAATACTTCAAACATGTTTACTGGAAACTTCTTACGACGACTATTAAGTGAAGCCTTGATGTTCAGGAGCCTGTGAAGTTATGGATATGCTGTAGATGTTTCTAAAATTGTAAAGTGAGTAGTACTTTAATTGGGAAATCAAGTGTTGATTCTCGATCATTTCTCTGATTTTATCAAGAACAAAACTGCCTCTTTCTGCACTTGAACTGTTTGTTTTTTCAGGGCAGTTAAGATCCAGGTTATAATACGCTGGACTTATCCCGAAAGCATTCTTCTGCAGTCCAAAGTTGTCCAATTTATTTCAACCTTATGGCATATAAGCGAGAACGTCAGGCAGGATTTCTAAGCACATAGTATAATCGTCATCCTGAAAATCACCAAACAGGCCATGATACTAATGACTTTAGATTGTTCTTTTGTCTGTTGATCTGTGAGACTGATGAAAGTACCAGCTGTTCACATTGGCTCTTCTCTACAGGAAAACCTTTGATCTTTAAGCTTTAGCTCATTGAGACAAAGTTTTCCATCTTTAACGTGATGAGACGATCATTGCCAGCATCTAGAAACAACTGCAAATGATTCAGAAATGACAGATTTATTATTTCTTTTACCGAGTGTGTGTGTGTGTGTGTGTGTGTGCGTGGATGTGCATGCATGCGTGTGTGTGTGCTTGTATAGATGTGTGTGTGTGTATATGTACATATGCGTTTTCAATGTATGTAACGTGAAGGAGCTGAGGCTTCTCGTGCCCCAATGGTACTTTGGATCTGTCTGCTACTGAAATAAATTACCCTAGACCTCAGGCTTTCAGAGGAAAATGTTATGATAAAGTTGGCTTTGAGCTCTCATAATTACAGCTTTCACTGAATGTGTATTGCGTGAGTGTAGACAACTCGTGTTCCAAAGATCACTCCATTTTCATCATGACTCACTCCTTAATAGTCTGCACAACTCCACCTCCTCCCTGAGGCCTGCAGTGTTAATTTGATAACATGAAAGTAAATGAATGTGCGGCTCATGGTGCTGGATGTGCAGATACTGAGGGTGATCAGGGAACCCAGTGGAATATAACCTGAGTCTTTGTTTGGATGTGTGACTCACACTGCAGTCCTCACAGGTTGAATATTTGCATTCAGTGTCAACATGCGTCCAAATGCTGAAAACCCTCAAGATGTTGCCCAGTGTTCCAGATGAGAATGTGAGGCTTGTGTATCCTCATGCTAGACCTCTGAATCACTGCTATAACTTATTTTTTAACGTCAGATTCAGGTCTTGTGGGCTTGATGGCCCTTCCCTCATTGCAGGGCTGTCTGTTAAGATTCCTTTAGGTCCTGTATTATCACTTTAAAGCAAGTTAGGATTCATCCAGAGCAGTAACATTTATAAAGGAACTATGGTCAGAGCTGCCGTAATTCAACCTCCTTTGTTCTCTCAACCACAAATCAGCTGACCGTGATACTTTCTGAAGTGTACAGCAGCCGATGCAGGTCTGTCCAACACTGGGTATAAGTGTGAGGCCCAGACGGCCTTGACTGAAGTTTAATTTCCTTGTAAAATTTCCTCCTCACATATGTTTATGTTTAAAATAGGTTTTTGTCATCATCATCATCAAAAGTGAAATATAAAAAAAAGATATATCTGATTTAAGCCTTGAAAAGCAGGTTTTGGCCATACAGTGTTAAGTTCCTTGCAGGCTACACATTAAAAGACACTCAGTGAGAAGCACAATGTGGCTGAGACGTCAGCAGTTAGGTCGTAGGAGCAAAGTGAAGTTTATTTGAATCCTGCACCGTAACATTGTGTTAAACTTTGATAAATGATTGTTCACACAACATTTTGTCACATGTCTGCTACGTTGGCCAGCCAAGAGCAGAGCGAAGGACAGATGCACTTCATTTCAAGTGTGTGGGTACATTTCTATTGGAGAGATTCGTAGTGAAAGAACAGTTCTGTTGTTAACTACGACGTCCATCTTTTGTTCGCCCTCTCTGCTGATGTTGACTGATTCATACATTGCACTACAACCAATAGTGTGGTTGACTTAGGTTTCCTATGTAGAGCTCTGAGCACATCATTAAAAGAACAGTTTGAAATGGAAATTTAGAGTAGGGAAAATACTTCTTGGAGCCAGTGGTTCCTCCCTGCATGCTTGATGGGGCCTTAATGTCAAAAACATTGTTAGAGTGTTTCCCAGGGATTGTTTTCTCAGACCACACAGTCCACATGTAGCCATACTCATCTCCTGGAGCCTCTGACCAACAATGAGTAAAACCACATAAACACGCCAACTGCATGGAAATAGTTTCCTCCTCGCTAATGAGCATAGATGGTATAAGTTACCTGAATTTTATTTACGTATGTGCAGGCCCACAGCCACTCAATCCATTTCTGTTCTGTGTGTAATTAAAGCACCATATGGTCTGATCATGTGCGATACATGCATTTATTATTGCGAGGCAGCAGGTAAAGTCTGATCTATATCACCCTGTCTACCTGTCGCATTGTCTGGCCACACGAGTATATATAGGGTACAATGAGGAGTTAACAGGTAGACATTTGATTACATTTACTTCCTTTGTCTCCAGCAGCTCTTACTTTGACTGAACCCTTTAACTGGTTCAAAACACACAACACATAATCGCGCTCCTCACCGTCCTGTCTGTGCCACACTGATAGAAAAAAAAATGGAGAGGTGGAACATTAAGGTGGTGTGGGCGTTAAAAATAATTTGTTGAGCTTGCGGTCTCACTTCATTGAATTCTTTCCACCTCTTTATTAGCATGTTCATTTTACTGTGGACAGTGCAGGAATTCCTTCCCTGCTAGAGAGTTTAACATTTTATTCAGGTCGACAGATGTGTTTGATTTTGAAGTCTGAAGGTGTTTTGTCGCTTTCATGCGGGGTAAAGTGGGGCCAAGCAACAGTGCTAAACAACTTTCCAGATCCTTGGGCTGTAGAATAAGAGCATCTTATTTTCATGCTGCTGTTAGGGGCTTGGTCCAAGGATATGATGTAACTCTGCTGTGTAATTTTCCTTATGGGAATGCACTGTCCAGACAGTTACATTTTCCATGTTCTAGCTGTACATCAGACACTCAAGAGCAATTTTGGGATTATCTTGGGCAGAATTTCAGTAACATACAGCAAACAAAGGATGGTGCTAAGGGAAACTTTGTCTTTTAGGTTTTAAGTTCTTATGAAGTATTTTGTGGTGGGACTCTTGTCACTTAGTTTTCTGGGGTTTTAGGATCACACTGGAGGAGGAGCGTACACAGGAGAAGGCTCTTGGTGAGATCTTCTGGGGGTCAATGTAGTTGTTCTCCAGCCTCAGAGCCACCAAAGTGGCGTCGTCGCTGTGGTTTGGATCACAGATGCTGTCTTTGGGGATACTCCTGAAAGACACCAGATTGGGATGTTGTTAGACGCTGCTACATTACTTTCTAAAATAACCAACTAAATAACCAACAAATAACCATCACCAACCAATTGAGACATGAAAAAAATCCCTCATTATTAATGTTGTAAGAAAATGTAAGCCAAAGAATCTGATGTTTGTGCTATACGTAGCACAAAACAAAAAAGTGTATTGTGTTGTGCAAACTTTATGTGTGTAATCTTTAAAATTTAACAGGATTTAAATTTTATTGACCTTTGTTGGATCATATTTTTCCATATGTTTGGAGGAATATTTGCACCATTCTCACCCATGTATCTTTGTCTTTCTCTCTCCGTTTCCCTCTCTCCCTCTTTCATGCGCACACTCACACACACACACAGTCACACACGCACTCACACACACACACACACACACTCACACACACACACTCACACACACACACACTTGCTACTCCCAACTGACAACAATGAGAAAGTTCAGAGAAAAACCTTCATCAGGACCATATCAAATTAGACTAACGTAGAAATTATTTTGTTTATTTGAAAGTCAATATCTTATTAATACTAAAAATCACAATTGTGCTTCATCCAGGATTTTGACTAAAACTGAATAGTGTTCACAGTCACATGCTGCTGTCAACACCACCTGCTTTTTTTCTATTTTGTACTTATTTCAGAGCCACCTTTGTTATTTATGCAGCCTTATATCACCAAGAACTAACCTGCTGATTACTTTCCAATGTTTGCTCTGACTAGAGCTGAACTCACTCCCACTACTTTCTCTAACTTACTAATGTTTCCCACAGATCTTTATAAGTCTAGTCTTCTGATGTGTTTTAACCCTGTTTTCTGTGCGATGCCTATACTGCAGCTTATTCTTTTGCACTCTGTCACAAATGTTGAAATATTTTGCAGTATTTGCTCAGTGGCTGGTTGCACTTTCTCACCTGGAGAAGCTGTCATCTCGTCCGTGACGAGGGCTTTGAGACAGAGTTCAAGGCATAATGTTGCTTTTACATAAAGCCGCAGCACGACCTGCACAGCTGTGTGTACGTGCAGGGACCTGTGAGTGAGTAATAAGGTGATCCAGGGTGACTCTCAGGTGGAAATATGAATCAGCTTGTTTTGGTCCCCGTTGCCAGGACAACTCTCCATCCAGTGAACTCTTAAGCTTTAATATTGTCTGGCGGTGTGTCATGAATGAGTCAGTTGTCTGGTCAGGTTCTGGTCGTTGTTGATCTTACAGAATTACATTGAATTTTGTTTTTTCCCCTAAGGTCTGTCTTTAATCACCTAGTTGTATTGTTTTCTGTTGGGGCCTTGTGCAAAATGGATGGCAACTGGAGTCTATTTTTTCTCATATGTGTGTAGAAGAAATAAACTTATTTTCATTACGCCATAAATATTTGTGGAGTGGTTATACTATAAATAAGGATTTGATAATGATGGTGTCAAACGATGACAGTTGAAGAATTACAGTTTTGGTCTTTCTCCTTTTTTCACTTCTAGGCCAAAGTCAGAAATGATCATAACGTCTGTGTGTTTGGGATGGAGGGGACAAGACATGGAAAATGAACCAGGATCTGAGATACTGGTGGTTTTCTACTAATAACATTCATCTATATACAGAAACCTGAAGATGGCTGTTTCTTCCAATTTCTTGTCCCATTTAAATTATAATTTACAGTCCAGTTGCTAAATATTGTTATGTTGTTATATGAAATCTGATCTGATGACAGATTTGTAGTGATCTCAAGAAATTCTTCCATTCAGATCACCATTAGCCTATCATCCTAAATTGAGTGGAAGACTCTAAATGTAATCCAAAAATAATTAAAAGATTTTGTCACATCATCACGTGGTCTACTGTAAAATATGACCACATGTCTAAACCAGTCTGTAAACCTAGGTTGTCTTGAAAAAATTCAAGAAGAATAGGTGGTTATTTGTGGATATTACCTTAAGATTGTGAATGAATCAATCAATGAATCAATGGATGGATGGACTTCATACCTGAGCTTGTTATTGTTGAGTCTGAGGAAGTGTAAATTGGTCATTTCATTAATGCCAGACGGCACAGTTATGAGTTGGTTGTGATCCAGACAGAGTTCCACCATGGAGTTGTAAGTGCCAAAAAATGACTCGGGTTCGACTCCTTCCCCGTCCAGCTTGTTGTAGGAGAGGTAGAGATACTCTAAACCAGGATCCATGTGGGCAAAAACAAAACCTACAGAGGTGCAACAATTTGACTATGGTGAGTATTTTGTGCAGTAGAAGCAGTATCGCTGCAGACAAACAACATCATTTCAACTCATCCTTTTACAGATACCAGCGGAGCAGACAAAGACTGAATGTACCAGGGCCTGGAATATAAAATATCACTGCATCCATATTTACTTCCAGGTTCTCATAACAAAATAAAGCAGACCACACTGAAACCAGGGCTGATCTGGAGAAAATAAACACTCTGTTCATGAAACAGGATTTCATTTGAAAAAAAAAATGTTGGCAATAATTGCCACACTAGGCATTAAGACAATACACGTACCAGGTATCCTCTCTATGTTGTTTCCCACCAGCACAAGGTGGACCAGAGATCTGGGTAAGTAGGACGGAACAAGGTAGAGTTGATTATGTGAAAGATCGATTGACTCCAGATTTCTGTGGAAAGATGAGAAGAGGAAGAATTCATACCAAAAGAAGTGCAACCATAAAACAGAGGTACGTACCAAACTATGACATTTATGCACTTTGTGCTGAAGGGTAAAATTCACTGCTGGAAATGGCACATCACGATATGGTAGTACATACAAAATAATTTGTGTATATGATAAGGAAATTATATCAAATACATCAGTATTTCATTAAGGGAACCATGCATCATAGTCTCAGTCATAGGTTTTTGTCTGACCTGTGGTTGATCCATGCCAGTGGGGCAATTCTAGTCTCATCCAGCCTGTTGTGTCTCAGAGAAACCAAGTTGAGGTTGAGGGACTGGTTGAATACCGCCTCAGAGATTTCTTCAATCATGTTGTTCTCTAAGTACAGCTCCTGAGCAAAGGAGCAGAAAAAGAAATGCATGTTCAGCATCGTCATTGTCTCAGATTAAAGTGCTTTGAACAGTGCTGCGAGCCAAAGCAGGTAAAATAATGGATGGATGGATGGATGGATGGATGGATGGATGGATGGATGGATGGATGGATTGATGGATGGATGGATGGATGGATGGATGGATGGATGGATGGATGGATGGATGGATGGATGGATGGATGGATGGATGGATGGATGGATGGTTCAGACATAGAGGTTAGTGTCCAAGGTATAGTGGGAGCCCATGCTGCCATACATTTTCAGTTTTTAGATACAGTTTTTAGTTGAAGCAACAGTTGGAGGGTTATGAGGAAGAAGTTCACTTTCCTATCAACTGAGTGTTTCAGTCAGAGATCTTGACAGACAACTGATAGAAACTTGATCCATCCCAAACCTGAAGTCACTATCAGTATTTATGGTCCAATTGACAACCCACTCAATAGGCAGGCTGGGGACTGAGCACCATCATCCTCAAATTATTGTTATAATCAGACCTGATTACAGAGTACCGTGCCTTGGAATCCCATAGAGTAAAGGTTATTGGCAGAATAACTTCATGGTGTTTTAGACTGGCAAAAAGACTGTAGAAACTAAGACAAAATCCAAACATTAAATTGTTTTTTAAGGTGGATTTACAGCAGCAGTGAGTTGCTGGTGTTCTCCAGTGTATGTGGTTTACCAGAGGCCGTAATTGCAGGTTGGGTGGAGTGGTTTCCCACAGGTAGCAGCAGAGTTTACACAGTGGAGAGGTTTTAAACATCAGAGCCAAAAGGAAAATGCTGATGCATCAGCAAACCTGCATTCCCAACCAACTGACTGAAGCCAGCTCCTCACAAAATCTCTGACAATGTAGTTCAGCCTTTGAATGACGCTGGCGGATTCAGTGACACATTTATATGTGGTGCCTGTCTAATGCTGCACACATCTCTGCCAACTGTCACTCAAAATGTCAGTTTACTTGGCTTTTACTTGGTTTACTTCTCTTTCTTTGTTCGTCAATTGCCAGTTGTGTCTTACGTCAAGTGATTATCGAGTGATAATTAGTTTAGATTCAGCCCGATAAGAAGCAAATAACAGGTGTGTGTCTAGTATCAACAGAAGCCTGTGAAAAGTGCAGGTGTGAGCTCTTTTGATCCACTGAGGGTTGAGACTTGGCAATTATAGCAGGTTCTGTTTTCCATTGGACACTACCTCAACTTGTGTGAAGAAAGAGGTCTGGGTGGAAGTATTACTTCATACCAGTAGTGACATGGGAAGCCCCTGTGGGACTGTGCGGAAGTGGTTTCTTCCCAGTCGCAGGTAGGAGAGCTGATGGAGGGGAGCGAAGGCCAGAGGGTCCAGATTGCTTTCACTCAGCAGATTTCCTTCCAGCTCCAGAATCACCAAGCTGCTCAGGCCTGAAATTTAGAAGCCAGATAATCAACATTGTCCCTCAAGTGGAAAACTGCCTTTGCCTGCACTCAGTGCAACAAGAAAACACCAGTCAATCAGTTGCTCTGTAAAACACAGAACAAATTATCTGTGACACATCACAATGTGGACATTCACACTGTGCAGGAACGTCAGTCAACTTAGTGGTGAAATCATTTAATTTAATTGAATAGCAACTGAGAAACTGAGAAACACATGGCCGGCTGCTTGTTGAGTTGTTGTTTGTGACTGTAACAGCTAGTGAGGTTGTTTTCTGGCAGCTGATGTCAGTAAATGTATAGAGATGTGATGTGGAGACCTTGGAGGCTGTGTTCCTGGATTCCTCTCAGTCTGTTCTCGCTGATCTTCAGCTCCTGCAGGGCTGGGGGAAGGCCAGAGGGCACCGCTTCCAGAAGGTTCCCATCCAAGTACAGACGCCTTAACATCTTCAGACCCTGACATACATCCACACACATGCACATCTGTACTGGTTGTACAAAAGAATATTTACATCCATCTGTGTAAACTGATAACCAGGTAAAATATATTGTTTAAGGTGTTTGAAGCACACAGCCTGTTGGTGCTGATATGTGTGACGTCTATGGGTATTTGGGAACATTTGCTGAAACATATCACAGTTGGTTGTGTTACTTTTTTATACAAGTTTATGAGCTATAAACCTTTTGTTTCCAACTAGGATAATACAACACAGTGTTTTAGATGTGCTTGTGTCTTACTTTAAAAGCTTTGGCATCAATATTGGCTGAGGTCAGTTTGTTTTTCTTCAGGTTGATCCATTCCAGGTTGGGAATGCCATTGAAGGCTTCTGCTGGGATGCTGCTGATGTTGTTGCCTGTGGACCAGAAAAGCTTCAGCGTCAGTTGTCAATGGGAGCAGTGTGTCTCTTGTTGACTGTAATTCTCCATTATTATCACTATATTCTTTTTTTATAACTTGCATCATTTATTCCTGAAAACTTTCTGCTCTGCAAATACATTGCTGCTTCTGCGATGTAAGTATGTCTTTTGCTAAAGTCCAAGTCCTCTTTAAAAGTTTAGCCAAAATAGGCAATAAAATGGACTGAGATTGAACAAAGTGCTATGCCTCACACTAGTCATGTTTGTGTTGGGGAGTGTGGTGCTGACCTACCCTCCAGACTGATAGATTTGAGCTCAGGCATCGCCAGAGGAGGAAAATAGGTGAGTTTGGCATTGTCACATGTTAGAGAGACATCAGAAATATCGCAGCCCTGAGGGAGGCTTTGTCTGTTCACTGTCACCGCCTCCCTTCCATCTCCCTCTTCCTCTGCCTCTGTCTCCCTCGCAGCAGGAGGTCTTGGGATGGGGACAGGAATGTCTGTCCCTTCTGGTTCTCTAGGTTCTTTTGGAGGCATCTGAAACACATCTCCTCTTAACCACACTTCTTCCTCTTCCTCATCCTCCTCTTCCACCTGCTCCTCCCCCTTCTCTGCAAAAACCAGAAGTTCCTCTCTCAAAATCTCCTCCTGCCTCCTCCTCTCTTCCTCAAGCTTCCTTTCCTTCTCCCTTGCCTCTCTCTCTGCTGCTTCCTTCTGTCGTCTATCTTCTTCCTCCTGTCTCTTCCTCTCTATTTCCTCCATCTGTCTTCTCCACTCCTCTTCTTCTTTCTCCAACTGCAGTCTCAGCGCCTCCTCCTCTTCTCTCCTCCTTTCCTCTATTATCTTCCTTTGTCTCTCTGCCTGTTCCTTCCTCTGTTTCCTCCTCCTTTTCTTTGCCTCATCCTTCTTCCTCAGGCGCTCCTCCTCCTCACGGTGCTCTTCTTCCTCCTGCCAGAGGATACGCTGGATCTCCTCTTGTGTCAGTGGGGTCACAGAATTGCCTGGATCATGAGGAACTGGGGAGTCACCAGAAAGGTCAAGGCTGTAGTCAGGTTCTAGGGAGGGTGAAGGATGGTGCAGTGGCAGCCAATCACAGGGAAGCAGACAGTGAGGAGGACAAAAAAGTGACAGGATGGTAAACAGGAAACAAAGAAAGGGAAGGAAGGAAAATGTGAAAGAAAATAACGGCAGCTAGGCAAGAATGACAGAGAAAGGTGATGGAAGGTGAGGACAAACGGGGAGAAGGTGGACAGAAAGACAGAGACAAGACGGCTCTGTGTTAGTGTTGTGTTTTCCCACACAGACACAAGACCAGTTTGTTAGCCTGCTACAGAGCTCACTAAGCTGCACATGTAAGACCACAGTCAAGAGAGTCTTTTCAGCTTGTCTGTGTGAGACTTATCTTAATGGATTCACACCCATCTGAGCTCACTTGTCTGACAACTCATGCTGTTTCATAGTCTGAAACACCTGCTCCAACCAGGGACACGCTGCCAGTGTTGGTATCGACATTGCTGTCTGTCAAACAATTTTACTTTTTTTCTTTTAATTTTATTTACTTTTCTGAAGATTTACCTGCAAAACTATGACTGGTTTCAACAGTTGTTGGTGAGCACAATACCTACCTGAATGCTTGAGCCCGTTACTATGATCATGAACCAAGGATTGTCAATATATTTTTAGTTAATTAGCAAAGATGCTCCCAACACTTTGCTATGAAGGCATCAGAGTCACCTAATGGGGTTTCTTATAAAACAGCTCTTAGTGTTTTAAGTCAATGCATACACATAACACAGTTCAAGCACCAACACAGATATGTTCAAATCTGTGGTTACTGTTATCAGGGTAATGCTGTATCATCTGTACACAGTGATGAGACAGAATAACTGAGATTTCTTTTACCTGCTTCATCTTCACACATGTGACTGCACAGTGTGTGACTGCTACTGTCAATTCAGCCACTGCACTCTCAGATTTAACCCTAACCAAACCCTTACCCCAAAAAACATCCTTCTACATTTGAAATATAAACATTTTAAGGTTTTCCATGTTGTTTGGGTGATTTGGGTGACATGGGCAAACAGATCGTTTGGAAATAACAGATTAGATTACAGCCACTCACAAGTAAATACAGCACTTGTGTAGACCAGATGTCCCTGTGTAAAAATAGGAACAGAGCCTGAAAAACATTTGGCCTACTTTGCTATGACACGGCCATAAATACAGGAAACAGTATGTTCTGTCTGATCATAAAAGCAGGTGTTTTGTCCTCACCTGTTTTTGCACAAGGCTATCAACCACCTTATTAAAATGTCAGGACTTTAACAATGCAGGGGATGGTTTACAAGATGCTAATAGCTGTTATCCACTCTGTGCTGACATGAGCAATTTCCACCCAATACTTTTGTCATTTGTACAGGTTAAGGGACTTGAAAAAGTACTTTTTTAGTATTCTCTCCATACACCTTCACACATCCTGGTCTGGTTTTGCCTCCAGTGCACATGTCACTGTGACACTGTCGATAAGTTTTTCTTCCAGTCAAAATTTTGATGAGACTGAATTGACAGTAAGGTGAAACCAGTGCTTCAACCTGTGTTGTCTCGGATGATACAAACATGTAATACAAACATATAAACTTTCACAACATGTGTTGATCTGACCCAAAATGTGTCAAACACATTTTTTAAAGCCATGATGGAAACAGGAAGCAACATGGTGAGGCCACAGAGATGGAGGCTGTTTCTCCACTGGGGGATGACAGGTGACCACATCCCACATTAGCCTTAAGTTCAAGGCTTCTCTGAAGGCTTAATAGAACATATCATCACTGTGAACTGTCAAATGACTCAAAATGTAGTTTGTGATTTTTGTTTGATGGTTAGTTAAACTGTGCTGTAGGCTCACCACCAATCATAGGTAAATTTGGAGAATAACGTAAACGTGCCACCTGCCTTTATTCCAAAGCATTGTGGTAAATGTAAAAACAGCAGTCTTTGTATTCCTGTTGTGAGGTTGTGTTTGATGATGCTAAAACAAAAACAAAACAGCTACATGTCTACAAACAAATGCTGGTACTGATGTTCAAACACACTGCTCATCTCTGTTGCCTCTTGATGTTGCACCATGGCGATGCCACATGTAGTGTTTCTACCTGGCTCCATGCAGACCGGGCAGCACTCCCCAGTGGGGACAAATGGGAAATGGCAATGCATTATGGGACAGGTGATCTTGTCACAAACCACCCGCCCTCTGGTACACAGACAAGTCACACAGGGCTTTGGAGACCAGACAGCCTGGTCGAACATGGTCAGGCCCTGGTACACACACTGGCCCTGCTTACCTGAAACAACAAAGACACATTGCAGTCAGCTGGAGTTGACCGTGAGTAGGTCACACACTGGTGCTCTGGGAAAACATTGGTGCTATTGGCTGTAGAGACCACGGGATGTGGTGAGAAGGTAACATACTTCTTTGAAGGACTTGAGGTTCATTGAACCTGAACATTCAGCTGGCTGTAAACCAGACAAATAACCAGCCAATAATCCATTCAACATACAAAAAATTAAGACAATGTGGCCACATTACATACATCTTCATTCATTAACCACCTTGGATTACAAGGGACCTTGATCAGACAAGGTTCAGAGGTCTAGAATGGGACAAACTCACACCATCAAGCGGTGGGTCACGCCTTCACATTAACATGTAGACCCTTGTCATCCTCCACAAGACCTGGTGCTGTAATTGCTGTGTCCGTATAATCAAATCTAAAACCTACACTTTACCATCAGAACCAGACAAAGCAGTGATTTGTAGCATTTCCACTCCTCCCTCTGCATTAACTCTATCTTTCAACATCAGACCAGGGGCAGGACGAGGCTGTGACTGGCAGTGACTCAGTGGAAAAGACTCTAAACCACTATGATGCTGCAGGAAGAGGCTCTTTGGGGCTATTTTAAGTCTGCTCTGCCTGTTATCTATCCTTTTTAATGGCATGCTCCTGGTTACATCCATAGAGGCACAGGTAGTTAAGAGGCTCAGGTTATTTCTCTTAAATACTGTCTCCCCTATCTCTGTCCTTTTTACCGCAAGCACCGAGACCTTCACCCTGTCATCGCTGCTGGAGCACATACTTTAGAGCTTTTCTTTTCTTTCTTGATTGTCTAGAAAATTGCAGGGTTTGTTTAAATCACACCACAACCATCAATTGCTGATGGGGCACCATTGTTCTTTGCTCTTGTTGCACCTTTTCATGCACTTTTATGAGCACTGAAACAATTTGTTGATTCACCGATTGACACACAGACTTGATAATTGTTTTCCAAGCATCATCAGTTTGTAGATTTTCTACTCTTTGGTTTTATATCACATTTTGCTCTGCAAGTCAATCAGTTAAACCCACTGCTTTTTTATCAATTTGAACATACAGTACATGTTATAATCCTGTGGATATGAAAAATGTTTTAGCAGCAGAAACATCTGGAAACAATGATGAAAGCAGATATTTCCAGTAAATGGCTATTTAAGTGCGGTATATTAGATTCCTAGCACCTTGTCAAGATAGTGAGTGATGAGAATAGAGGATTGTTTACACACTGAATGTACAATAACCCAGCAATCACCTGACCAGAACTCACAATGGGCCATGAGATAAAATTAATAAAATGAAAGAAACTTCTGTTTCCAAGAATGGGTCACGCCGGACTGTCCCGCAACATCTGCAGAGACGTTGGGTTGACATGACAACCCAACATCTGCGACTTTCTGTTCCAGTAAACTTCACTCTGATCTCTTTGCTTGTTGCTCTTGAACACAGAAGCAGACTCTTCTCAGATCCCAAACAACAGCCAAAGCTGAGCAAAATGCTTCGGCTACATGAACAGAAAAAAATCCCAGGCGGCCACAACAGACTGTCAGACTGTTGGAAGTCGGGGGCTGCGGGGTCAGGACTTATTTTCTGACAAGATCTTCTCCTGCAGATTTTCCCATGTGTTTACACTGGAATGTGATTATTTGTCGTTAAGCTGCTGAGCTGTAATAACAGCCCCTTACATTATGAAAACAAGATGGAGCAGTTCTCATGCTGCACGCACACATTCTGCTTGATCAAAGTGTCCCCTTTTATTTCAGTGAAAATACTAAAAGTTTTTATTATTTCTAAAACTTTTAAAATAGTTGAAAATGAACATGAACAAATGTTTGTTTCCAGGGTAAGCTACAGACAAATAACTTTAGTTACTAATGTGCAAAAAATATCAAGATTCAAAACCTTTGGTAGATCTTTTTGTGTGTGTGTGTATCTCACATAACACTAGACCAATGATAGTAGTATTTTAGGACAAATAACAGTCCAGTTGCAGTTGTGCCATCTGGTTTTATGAACTATTCTATCATTATTTTATTCCTCTGACCATTTACTGTAGTCAATCAGCCAATAGGGGGCACAAGTGATCACCATCCACTCTTTCTCTCCTCGCAGTGCAGCACATGGAGCATTAATTAGGAAAAAGAAATATGCACAGATGATTTGTGTCTCATCTCAACCAAGAGGATCTGCAGATTAACTACACAAATGTGTTATGATCAAGATTAATCAATCCCTGTTTGTTTCCTTTCATCTTGACTGCATGTATGGCAGGTATCTGAGCTCCAGAGTTTTAGGTTTCCTTGATCAAAACAGGCTTTGACAGGATTACTTTTGTACCTAAACCACAGAGATTGTAATGTGCACACAGTCAAGTCTGTATTCATGCAAACTTTCACCAGTATTAGTCTGCAGCTTGTCCACTCAAGTCCCATTATTCCATTTTGAAATATTCCCAACAGGGTAATGATTGACATTGACAACACTGCACCATGCTGTGTTGTATCTGATGTGGAAACAGTTCATAGAAATTTTACCCGTAATAACTGACAAACATTCATAGTTCAGGCCTGGCAGCTTATGTCACTTACTGACCTGGGATAACGTTGTAGGTGGTGTGCTGCTCTGGAAGATTTTTGTAGGACCGCAGGAGTAGAGGTGTTTCCTGGTTGTCTCTGTGGTCCACTGGGACACTAGGAC
Organism: Karalla daura; assembly: GCA_029224185.1. Lineage (NCBI taxonomy): Eukaryota > Metazoa > Chordata > Actinopteri > Chaetodontiformes > Leiognathidae > Karalla > Karalla daura. The sequence goes on from CM055188.1 coordinate 9,451,165, forward strand.
CAGGAATTAGTCTGATTTTCAGAGGTCTGGAGTGCCCCACTCTGGCCCGGCCATGACCTGTAAAACATGTTCATATCCATCTAGAAACATCTAAACATTGTGCATGGAGATATTAAAGGTTTCTCTCTTGTGTGTTTGCCCAGCATTTTCAGTAAAAAAAGAAAAGATATTACAACTGAAGAGGTTTCTTCACCAAATTACGACATCCATACCATAAATTCACAAATAAAATCCCTCTAAAAACCTCTAGTGAACATTCAGATTACAGCAAGAGCAACTTTCTCAAATAACAAAACAAAAACCAACAGGAAGGTTTGAGAGAAGCAGGGTATTACCATTTCCATCCCTCTTCCTCTTGCCCCGGGGGGTCCTTCCATCCTGGCTGCGAGGTCTGGTCCTGGCCTGAGCGTCCAGGATGGTGAGGGTCACCAGAAGCCACAGCGTGGCCACTACCAGCCACCACCTCATCTCTGCAGAGCAGCACACGCCAGGTTCAGGCTCACACACACCTCAGACACACCTTTACCCCCACAGAGGGCGTGACACACAGAGTTTCTATACTCCTCTTTATCTTCAAAGCCTGAGTATTGCAGAAAACAGCAAACAGCAAACATTCAAATCCATGTTCTTCAAACAGACAGAGTTTGTTACCTGCAGTGGCTTTTCACACAAAAAGAGCTGTCAGATCTCTGCCTGCCCTCATATAGCTCTGTGCTCTGGTCCTAATGGCTGGTTTCCTATGTATGTGTGCACGTGTGTGTGTAATGACTAGCCTATGCAGTCCTGTCATTATTAAAGCTGTGACACACCTGATAGTTTGTCTTCTGTCTGATTGCCCCTGACTGGAACAGATTGAAATACTTCCCTTCATGACAGCCTCAGTAACAGTTGGAAAGGTGGTGTCGGTGGTGCTGTGCCCATCACCATGATGGGAGTTGCAGGTGGAGAAGTAGAAGTGTCTGGTTTGATACGATAGTGAACAAACAAGCTTGAATGTCAAGAAAAAAAGAGCTCAGGTCCTGCATTGCGTGTTGTCTTTAGTTCTTGTCTCTGGATTGCATAGATGACAGCCAGAGATGGTTCTCCCCTGGAGTTTTATGACAGTTGACTGCTACAATATTTTTTGGGTTTTGTTGTTTTTTTTGGACTATCATGAATGCAGCTGCAGCCTCCACATGCAGTTCCTGTATTACAGTCATAACAATGACAACCTTCCAAAAATATCTAAAATGAGAGAGTGAGCTCTATGTATTTTTGCTGAGTTTCCCTCTCAGCATATTTCTAACTTCTCCTGGATCCTCTCAGACCTTGATGTTGTAAGAACTGGTCTCAGATCAGTTGATGGTGCTTTGATTGCAACTTTTGCAATCCGATTCCTGCAGCCAAACAGAAAACAGTAGCGCTATTCTACTAATCATATGCTTTTGTAATCAACAAACTGTATAAAATAGATCCACTGTACAAGCTGCACAGGCCTGTCTTCACCACCACAGACTGCTAATGTCCATGTCTAGTAGAGCAGTGAAACAGTTATGGACCAATGGATTGTTCAGTCTCCCCTAGGAAAATTCTCTGTCATAATTCTTACAAACACTTGAAATCATATCATTCAGAGCTTTCCAGAAGCAACACTCACCGACCAGAGACAATGCAGCTGGAGTGTTGCTCTGAAAGGTTTTTTCTATATCGTAATGTAAACACTGACTGAGTGTGAGGGAGCAGCATGCATTTGTGTGAGGTGATGAATAACTGTATGTTTTCACAAGCTCTAAGTAGTTTTAGGTGCATTACCCCTACCCATCTAGGCTAGAGCCAACATAATCCAGTTTTAATTACTCTTAACTAAGGGTCCACATTTGCTCACAGAATTGAAACAGAATAGTTTTAATTATTTATGTGCTAGTTTTCAAAGACTACACGTTTTTCATCTTTTTACAAAGTAGCAATAATTTTACTGTATACTGTACATACATTTGTCATATTTATCATTCTTTTTTTCTTTTTCTTTTTTTTTGAAAGGTTAAACCAAAGTCTAGGACCCTCCCACCTCAGCCCAGTACTGGCCAATAGAAAAACAAAGTTCTGAGTTGGGGGATGGGGGGTCAAGAGACAGAGAGAGAGAGAGAGAGAGAGAGAGAGAGAGAGAAGGTCTGTGTGTCTGAGTGTGTGCTGAGACAGAGGAAAGTAATGAGAGGGAGGGGAGAGAAGTGGAAAATATTCAGCAATTCAGTTTCTGGATGAGCAGGCTCAGACGGAGAGACTTCCAGCAGGAACTGCAGAGGATAAAAATAACCTAGAGACTGTGTTTGTGAATCGTTTGATGAAACCACAAAGTGCCTAAGCGGACATTTCCTCTGCTGCATTTCTTCTAACTGTCCTCACTTTTTCTCTTTTAACAGGACTTCACAAAATGGTTAAAATAACTTCACTTCTATACCAGCAACCTCTTGAAACATAAGTTTTTGTTCTCAGTTAAAAAAAATAAGTTTCCCACAGATTTGCACTGTTTCAAAAACCACTGTTTTGAAAGCACCAGCTGAGATTAGGATAACTAATTTCTAATAATTTGTCGCTTCACTTGCTTATCAAGGTCCTTATTAAGTGTGAGCAGGAAAGTCCAGACACTCCTCTCTCTGTCCACTTCCACCATCTTCTCCAGCAGGATCTGGAGATGTTCCCAAGAAGCTAAGAGATGTAATCTCTAAAGCATGTCCTCCATCTACCTCTGGGTCTCCTCCCAGACGTACATGCCAGGAACACCTCACCTCAGCTGCTTCCTCTCACTGAGGAAGAGCAGCTGCTCTATTTTGAGTACCTCCCAGTGCTGCATCACTGCAGCTGCCATCTCAACTCGTCCGTCTGTCTTTCTGTCACTCTGCTTGAACCTCACAGACAGAGACAGAGGAATCTGATAGCAATGAGTGTGCTCCCCATGTGTTTTGACACCAACAGACAAGTGACAAGTTAAACCAGAAATGATTTCAATGATATTATCATTTTGGGCCACTTCTACCTCAATGAAGCAATGATAATATGACATGATAATGCAAGGACAGGAACTAGAACTGCTAAGAAATATTGGTGGTGTTCTTCTGTGATGAAGGTCATAAAACGTAGGGTAGATGGATTATGTAACAGCTTTCCTTTTACACCTATTAAGAAACAGGAAGTGTGCAGCCCTACAGGCCAACAAATCTCATAGTGCCATGTCGAGCTCTTCATCACTGATTCATCACTCTGGTTCAGTGATCCTATAGTTGCCTTGGACTAACCCAGTTAGTTAGCGCATTGATTTGCTAAAATTGAATGCTACTGAAGCAGCCTTGCAGAAATTTTGTTTATGTTTGATAATTACCATTAAGTTACAAGCAACCAAAAACAGCTGATTGGATCGATACTTAATAGAATAGAAGTTACAGCATCTCCGTTAGTCCACATTGTAATGTTCTGAAATACACAGATTATCACACATGAGGCAAAACTGGAAAGAGCTTCCAAACCAGGAAGAAAACAACAGAGGAGCTGTTTTGTCTTCTTTTTTTTCTCTCAGGTCTGCAAAGAAGATTTTCTAAAGTGGCTGAAACAACTGTTTACATATCATCTCTGCAAGACAGACAAAGTGAGGGGAGGAGCTGACAGACAGACAGACAGACAAAGAGACAGACAGACAGACAGGCAGGCAGACAGGCAGACGGACATTAACTCTACTTTACCAGCAGTTTGAAGGCAGCTGCAGAACTTGAAGCCAAACTCTTCCACCCTCTTTTCTCCTCCTCCGGGTCTGCAGGAGCTCTAGGAGAGATGTGTGTGTTTGTGTGTGTGATGACACTATGAGTGTATGTGTGCGTGTGCGTGTGTGGGTGTGCGAGTGTGTTGTTCTGTGTCTCAGAACATGGAGCAGTTGTGTGGAGCAGAGCAGGCTAATGAAGCTATGAGGAAAGCCAGAATCTGTGCTACAGCTGGGACAGACAGACAGACACAGAGAGAGAGAGAGACAGAGAGAGAGAGAGAGAGAGAGAGAGAGAGAGAGAGAGAGGTCTGACATGTGTCCTCCTGTCTAACATATTTTTGCCGCTGCAGGATATTTGAGGAAGACAGTAATGATGAGATAGAAGTGATGTATTCACATATTGTTGAGTGAAAAGGACAGCATGATGAGCATTTTTATACCATGATTGAGACGATTCAGGTCTGAGCAAGGTCACAGGTCATGGGTCACACTAGTGCACACACCCTGTGCCCAGCTCCATAGAACAGGTAAATCAAACCTCGGAGGAAAATCCCAAAACATGACACTGCCAGTCATGAAAACCCTGTTAAGTACAAGCATCTCATATTTAGCCCTGGAACAGCCAAAGCAAACAAACTGTTACTGTTTATTTCTCCTGGTGTTTCATCAGAAGAGGGAAGTTCACAGTGACTGCAATCAGCCAAAAGTTACAACAGCATATCAGCCCCAGTGCACACATCTGGATAGCTCAGAGGTGCCCATTATCTGCTAACTATATTAACCCAATCAAACAGATGAGGAAAAACTGTTAAAAGTATGGCTATAAGATACTAATGTTTGTTTGTTTTTTTTACAAAGATGCATAGTTTAATGCGTGTTAATGAAACTCTTGACAAATTGTATGTTATCTTTTCTTAAGTTTTTTCAACTGAGGTGTTGAGTAATCTTGGCCAGACACTTCATGCATTACTTTTCTGTTTATATCATCAGTTACTGTACCTTGCAATACTTATTATACCTTTGCTGTATCATGCCACCTTTTATACCTGTTACTCTTTGTTGCACATTGTCTGTTGCAGACTGTTGCTCTTTCTCACGGTATTGTGTGTTTCCTTTCTGTTGACCCGTTAATTCTGTGGTTACTGTAATGTTTTTGTGACAAGTAAATTTCCTTTGGTAGCAAATTTTCCTTCAGTGGGAACATTAAAGTACAATCTAATTCAATCTAATATGTATGAATTCACAAAGCTGTATCAAAGTTGCACAATGTTTGAAATGCTGGAAAACTGGAGCTGAAAGTGCTTGAATTTGGCCTTGTATGAACCCGGTGGAAAAACAGAATATTCATACACTGAACTTTATCAAATTGATACAATCAATCTCTTTCTCTCTCTCTCTCTCTCTCTCTCTCTCTCTCTCTCCCTATCGAGCACATGTGAAATATCTCAGCAGTTACAGTTAATAAACACCAGGACTTCTCAGGTTCACTCAAAAGACTAGAGGTGCATGTGCTTACATACTCAGTGCATGAATGTGACCCAGCTGCATACTGTATTAATACTGATAAGATGCTTGGCAGCAGTGCAGTCAGTGACCCAAGTTTGTACCTCAATAAAATCTATTGTTTCTCGTGTGTTCTTACTTTCTCTTCCCAGTGACTGTGCTTGCATGACAGCACAACGTTGGGGCAGCAAGATATGGCAACACTGAACAACCTAAAGCTGGTTCTGAAGCAGCTTGGTTCTGGTCACGGACCAGACACACAGCTCCACACGCCTCTCAGCTGAATCACCTGAAGGCACCCGCTCACCTGTTGAACTCAGTGGGAGTGGGAAAAAATGGCAAGATAAGAGTGAGTAAGAGTGAGTCTCCAGGGAATGAATGTGGGTCTGTGTGTGAAGACGAGTGTGTCCATTGTGTCCCGTCCCAAATGTAGAATGATCATATCTCACAGCTTTATCATGAGATCAGGTTCCTGGTCTCTGTAGTGAAATCCTGGTCCACAGACACCCTGTGTCACTCTCAGACAGCTGAACCCCTTTTGGTAAGTGTTGCAGTGAAAGAGGGGTTTTCACTGGTTGAAGTGGTCTCTAATGTTTTTAATAATCAGACTTATAAAGTTTGTGAAGTCCACTCAAAATGGGCTTATCTGGCCGTCAAGATGTTCACTGTGAGTCTCCGGCCTGAGCCTCACTATTTCCTCTGCTGATCGACACCCAGTCTACAACATATGTTGTAGCGCCTCATGGAGGCCAACTTGTGCAAGTTTAAAAGTCTGGTAAATTGTAGTCACATGGAAAGTTTTTGTTCAGTTGACAATTCAGTAGCAGCAGCAGCAGTAGGGTAAATGGCTTATCTGATCGTAAAATATGAAATCAAATCAGATATGTGCAGATATGTGCAAATAATGTATTATACAAGCCATTTGTAAATAACAATGAGACACAGCTGGACTAAAATTGGTGTTTAAGTGCGTGAGATGATGGGTTGTTAGTATACAGCAGATGTTTGTGTGTGCACTCTTAAGGCTCATGCATAGATGAGGAGTTCAAAATCTGAATCGTTGCTCTTACATTTTATTACACATAAAATCTGTTCTCATTGGACAGTTTGTGTACTCCCAACTGTGTTATCCAAGTTGTAAACAGACATGTCCATGTGTACACCTAATAGGTTTAGATTAGCTTGGTTGCTGTGATTTATGCTGCTGAATGACTTTCAGTCTAAATATTCCACAGATATGTCTCTCTGAGAAAACAACCTCCAAGATTAGACAGCCTTTAGCTGTCTGGTGTGGAAAAACCAACACCAGCGTCCTCCATCATTTCAGTGAGACCAGCAGCACAGACCCACTCTGCTGGAGCTTAAGGCCGAGGTTCACTCTTACACAAGGAGAGTGTCCCCATGGACCACAAATGCTAAAATGTCCATGAGTGTGTCTGAGATATGCGTTGATGAGCAACACAGATGGGGCAGGTGACGCCCTGTCCCAGAGCCTCACTGAGCATGCTCAGGCTGACCGCACAGTATCTGCAAACTGCTGATCAGCTCTGTTTGTCCGCTTGCAGGAATAAAATCTGCACTTGGTCCTGGATGAAGTTGACTGCCACACAGTGGTCATAGCCATTATTCAACCCAGGATTCTGCAGCAAACTATCACCCACTCAGAGGTCATCTGCTGCCCACCTCTGACAGTTTCCTTGTTCACAGCCGCATAATTCCTATTCTTTGGAGGACTGTGACTTTAGAAAATAGAGCAGAATTTATTTATTTCCTTCAACAATAAAAACAATGGATACTTTTCTAGCCCTGTGTAAAGAGCTGTGTGGAGCAGGACAGTGGTGTAGGACTTCACTCAACTCTTCCTCACACAAAACAAAGAAACAGCAATACCAGGTTGAAGATGACAATTTGAAAAAGCATGCTTTATTTCCCAGGTCTCGATTTCACTCCTAACTAAAGCTTTTCCCCAGGGAGTTCTGTAGTTTCTTGATCATAGATTTCAACTAAAATCTGAGTAAATCAGAACTTGTCATATCTTTTAGTTAATTTTCTATGCCACATTGAATCCTCATCTTTAAACGTATTAATATTGCTCTGCTGCCAGAACGAAGGACTCAAAGTTACAGTTGGGTTTAATTTAACCATTTCTTAAAGTATTTGTGTGGTTTGTCTTCCCCATGCAGACTCCTGAAAGTTATAACCAAACTATTTGAAAATAATGTACCAATAAAAATTAAGAGTCAGTCCCAAGTGACTGTAGCAACACTCAGTCTGAGCTTTTGTGAGGTGACATGACATGTTTTGCTCCACGTCTCAGCATCCCTCTCCACCTAACCCTAACCTGGCTGAACACAGTGCCTGCTGAGGCATCGGAGACCTGCAGGAGCCGTCCTCCACACGCTGACATCATGGACTGTTAAACTGTGGGCCACATGGTGGCGCAGTGGTAGTGACAGAACTGGCTGGATTTAACAGTTGAGCCTGAGTCTGTACGTGAGGTTGAGTCAGGTGAAATCTGAGCTTCATCCTGTGTGTGCCACAGATAGGCTTCGTCAGACAACTGTTAAAGTAGAAAGCAGGTAAGACAACGGATGTAAAAATTAGCTTACACGACAGTTAATGCAGGTCAGTGAACACATCACACCATTTAGTCTCTTAGAAATCTTTATTCAATAGAGAGAGCACGACTGTGACAGCTGTAACAGCAGAGCTCATTGGTCAAAATCTACAAAAATAAATAATTTCAATACAAAATGCCAGACAGCAGTGTCGCCTTTGTATTCCCAAATAGTTTCCTCTCTCAGCTTTTTACAAACACGCAGTTATTAGAAGTCTGTTGCTATCACAGTGCTGTGATGTTTTGCAGGCCGACGGTCAGGCAGCGTAGGAGGCAGAGACGATGTCAGTCAGCTAAAAGTAAATTACAACCATGGGGTGTGGGGGGTCCCAGGTAGATGTCCTATCAAGTTGCATTTTTAAAAAAAATAAAAATCTTTAAATTCAACAAAAAAAAGTAGAATTTCCAGGGTCTTTGGAGGTATGGTGCTCAATTGCAATATAAAAAAAACTATTTCCTAAGTCTCCTTTCTTTCTCCTTTACAAGTTGCAAGTTAAAAAAAAATAAGAAACCCTGGAGTTTAGACTGGTTTTGGCAAATTGTTTAACAGAATTTTCATCCTATGCATTTATGTGTATTATTGCACAATATTTCCTATTAGAATAACATACTTAAGGATTAAGGGTAACTAATAACAATAAAGTAATAATCTTGTTTCTCAGTGAGGCTGCAGCTTTGAACTGTGGAAGACGAGGACGCCTTCAGCTTCGATCTGAATCATCTGAATGTGATACAAACTGCAGCTTGTTTCCTTGTGGTCCCAGCAATAATATAAAAACTAAATGAGTCTAAACGTAAGAGTTACAGCTCCACGCTACCATCAGCCTCTGCTCTCCTGCTGCCTGACACGTCTTCAGTTGCTTCAGATCACCTGTTGTCTGCTCTCCAACCAGTCACCGTCCACCAGCCAGGACATCAGTCGACAATAGGGTGTGATGCGATTGGTTACAAGGGACAGTTTAAGATCACACCTTTCAAAGGCCGGCACCATTTGCACAGTGATTGTGTGGATGTAGTAGTCCCCACATAAGATAGGAGTACTGTGGACTGGGTTGAGCGGGCAGAACATGAGTCCTCCTCAAACTGAGTGAACCACATATTCCAGTGTCATCTATTTCCATTTAGTTTAGAGACAGCTGGCATTTCCACAGCTTGCACTCAAACAATGTCATTGGATAAACACTCCCAGATAATTAATAGTTATGCAGTGTTAAGAGTGCTGATCTTCTGATTGACAAACTGAAACTGTTATTTCAACCCTGTTTAGTGTTGCTGAGGAAGGGCTGGCAGCTGAGAGTGTGCCCGATGACAGAACAGCAAAGCGAGTTTAGGTCCTGTAGTGTGATTAGGTGTCTGACATTCGATCGGCTGGTTGTCGGAGGTCGTGCTGGTAGGTGAGCAGAAACAGGAGCTGAAATTGAGCATTATCTGTAGGTTTCAGGGGACAACGAGGTCAATTTGTGTCTGACCAAAAACTGCACTGAGAGACAAACATTTGTTTCTCTGCAGCCTTGAGTCACCACTCACCTCCCCGTCCTCTGAAACCTTTGCAGAGCTCCTGAACACATCGTGTCTCACACCTCGGACAACCTGACAGGGCTCGCTGCCTGGTCGTCAGGGGCTGGAGGAGCTGACAGTTCACAGCTTCAGTCCACTTGCGGCAAAACTGCTGCAATGGCATCGCGCCACGGTGTCATCGGAGCAGTGATGCACAGCAGAGGAGATCAGCTGTGACCGCAGTCTGTAACAAAGTGAGTTTTCTAAACACACACACACGCATGCACGCACGCATGCACGCACGCACACGCACACACACACACACACACACACACGCGCACACACACACACACACACACACACACACACACACACACAAAGCCACCCACCTCCCTCCAGTCCTACCAGAACATTTAGGCACATGGACGAACGCACAACAAGCCACTTATGGTATAAAAACCAGCAGAGCAGCAGCACGAGGCTTGATCTGTCTGTGAAGGGCCACTCTCTTTCACCCAGCAGCCCTTGCTCTAGTGGGCGAGTCTGGTCCCTCTGATCCCTGCTCTGTTTCAACCATCTGGTGTGATAAGTTCCACTGCTCCACTTTCTAAGCCACTGCTCTGGCTGTGAGGACTCACACGTTGATGAGACTCAGCAACAAGAGCAGATGTCTGCAGGGCAGAGAGTGTAATGTCACTATACCTTTACAAAGCTATGTGTTACCTGGTTAGTCAACAAGAACATTAGATGTTTTTTTATCTTGTTACAAAACGAGCTGAATCTTACTCTGACAACAATGAGGGTTAAATGATGTGCTTTCACCAACACAGGCAGAGATTTCATGTGAGGTAACATCAGCTGGACAGAAGACCAACCAGGTCAGAGGTTCTAGCTGGACCTTAAAGGGTCAGTTTACCCAAATGACTAAAAAAAACACACACTCAGCTCAAAAAAATAAAGATATACAAGCAAACGCAATCTAATACAACAGCCGTGCCATTGAAGCTCAGTGTTTTTGATTCCAGCATATTTTTTTCTTCACAACTGAACACTGCAAACAGTCCGAAGCATGGTCCAATTTCTGCTATGGCAACACAGACCGACTCCGTGATATCTGTGTTTCTACTCTTCCAGGTTATAACTAAAGAATTGGACCATTAAACAGAATCTCTTTCCCAGCTGGTATCAAGTCATTCCTATGAAGTCTCTTCCCTAATGCTGTTGTACTGGATTGCGTTGTGTTGTACAGCAGTGGCCAATCACACGACCACTGAATGTTTTCACTCTTTCCTCTGGTTTGAGAACTTAACTTCTCTGTCTGTGATTCCTGCTTCACTCCAGTTCCCTGGAGGTGACAAACGTCTTAACTTAAAATCCTATTTTCCTAAGAACAAAACTTTAACGCCATACCACTGTAAAACAGAAATTCAGTCTCTACAACTGAACAATTAGAACTGGATAACAAAACTAAAACAGGAAGAGATAACCTGCAGTGTTGGGATTCATTTTGGGTGAACTCCCCCTTTGATGACACTCAACCTCCTTGTGAAAAACATTAAGTCAAACATTTGACCTTTAAAACATTTACATGCACACCTGAAACAAGGCCTGTCAGATGCTGAAACAGGGAAGTGAAGCATCACTCACTGCCTCACTTGTGATCCATGAAGGTTTCCTGTGCAGCCAAAGTCTGCATCACCACAACTCACTGATTAGACCAAGGCTGATCACAATGATCGGAGAGCTGAACTCAACTTCCTGTCACATCAATCCGACACACACTGTTATCGTAGCGACGCTTTAGCATACCGGTCAAAGATACCAGCTCCGCCACAGTGCAGGATCTGACTAGAGGCCCCGCCTACATTCAGGAAATGACATCACATGTACATCACAGCTCAACTATCTGCTATTCTCAGCAGCAGCCACTGACAGCAGTTGGAGCGCTGCCATGGCACCGGCATAAATCCTACCAGGAGGTTAATCCAAACTGTGGTCACCAAGCTCTCTGAACAAAGCTCTCTGTGAGGTTTCTAATAAATATGAATCATGACAGAATGGAGTGGCGACGCTGGGATCAACCTCCTGACAGGAGCAGCGACAAAAACTGTAAAATCAGTAACAGAAATATCTGTAAAGTTGCTCAAACATCTGCTGATTTAGTGGCAACATCCTGGTGATTTGAACTTAGTCCTGCAGTAGCAGTAGCAGCAGCAGCAGCAGCAGACACCTGCCAACGTGAGCCGAGGGAAGAGAAAAGTGCCACAGTAGAAGATTTGGAAAACCGGCTCTCGTTGTCAGTGGTTCTACACCCTGCGCGGACACTGCCGCCATCCTCATGCGCTCACACTGGGTGGAAGAGCAGCGTGCACTCCTCTCGTTCTGCTGCTAGGATCCCAGGCAGCGGAGGCTGCAGGGGGGCCTTTGCCAGGGCACCGCCCGTCTTCAGGTAACAGGAGACAATCTTCTGGTCCAGTCGCAGCTGGCGTGGGATGCTGTCAAACGGCTTGGGGTCCAGATCCAAAATGGAGACGGAGTAAGAGAAGGCAGGAGGTCTGGAGGAGAGGAAGTCCCTGAGCCGCCTCTGCCTGTGAGAGGAGGAGAGCATCCATGAATATTTCACTTTCAGTTCTGACAAAGCTCTGTGTCTGTTCAATTCAACTCCTTATTTAAAGTGCAAGTTCATAACAGTGTTACTTCAAGACACTTTATATAAACAAACACAGAGAACACAAAACAGGGCCAAACAAATCCCACACATAAGTGACAGTGGTGAGGAAAAACTGCCTTTAACAGTCAGAAACTTTGGCAGAACCAAGTTCAGGGAGGGTGTCCATCTGCTTCGACCGGTCGGGTTGGGAGAGGAATACGTGTGATGAGGACAGAAGCAGTAGCGTTGTGTCAGGCAGGTCCATGCAAAAGGTCCTGGATGGAGCACAGCCACTTGATCCCAGAGCACATTTTGAACCATCTGGCCCAGTGACACGAAAAAACAAGAAGCTTTTGACCCTGAGTGTCGGTACGATGAAGGACAATGACAAGTATCCCTCTGCTGCATCAATACATGATTCACATTTTTAAAAAAGTATTCAAATCCATGAAACAGAAATGCATGCACTCAAGTTGTGACCACAGCATGTTTTAGCAGCCAGTGATTCTTCAGATATGGGCCAAAACATGTCCCATAAAACTCATTTTTGGGGTTAAAAATCTACATAAAATATGTCACATGATTATCTTCAATAAAAGAACAAGTACAGAATTGTACTATAAAAAATGAATTTAAGGTTTTTAACACATGTATTTTTCATGGTTCGGCGTGTTGCCATGACTTCAAAAAAATCTCGTCTGAGAGCAGTTTTCATCATTTCAAAATAGCTTCAAATAAAATTAAACATCAAAGCTATTATCATAAAGTATTGTATTTATTTAAACTGTATAAAATTTAAGATTTAAGAAACATTTTTGTGTAGTTTTTAAGTCACTTAAGTTATGTCCAGAGCTTATGTCAACATCATAAGATACCACTTCCTGTTCGGTACACATGCCATGAGGCAACAACTCTGGCAAGTCAAGATTTTATATATTTTAGATTAGATTTTTTTTTTCTTCAATACCTTGTTTAGAAAACACCATGATTGCTAAAATTCAAGGTTTATTTGACTTTTTTTGTAATGAAAGCTTTAATTAACTATTGTTGTGGCCACAAGCAGCTGGTGATTAACAGAGTGATGATGAAGAATTGATTGTTTTAAGGATTTTTGTCCTGTGGAGTTATATATTACATTATTTATACATTGACTTGGGAGATTGATTCAGCATCTGAAGGCCAACACCTTGTGCAATCATAATATATGAACATGTTTTGGAAATAAGGAATTTTTTTTTAGAAAATTAAAACCTATTTTGTCCCTGATCTCAAGAATGACTGCAACATTATTAAAAATAACCATATTATTAATCAGAAAAATCAAAATCAACTGGGGAGCCCAGCTGTGATCAGGATCCAGGCTTACCCTTCATCATCATCCTCTTCTTCACTACTGGGCACCAGGGCAACCATAATGGAACAGTCCTTGGCGGTCATGGCAACGCGGTACTGATGCACCTGAACAAAAACAGTGAGACTACCGTTGATATCAACTGCTAAATTTCTAAAGTGATACAGAGCAACCGATTTCACGACATGTGAATGCACAGGGAAACTTTGTTTCGCCCTTCATCGCTGAAACTGACCTTTCCAACAGCATACTCCACCGAACCATCGTCCTCGGTCGGACACTTCTGCAACTTCTCCAGGAATGCCTCGTTGTACGGACCATCGATCTGAAGACGAGTTCTGACATGGACACAGAGACAGGCAGGAAGTGAAGCCCAAGCTCAAACAGCATCTCTGGTCCATACAGGTTGAATGAAGCTGACACGCAGCCCTGTGTGGTACCTCTCCTTGGGGAAGTCCTGCAGATGCTGCTCCACTCTGCGGTACAGAGGGTAAAGCCCTTCGATGTCTTGAGTGTCCAACATCTGAGTCTGAAGAATCCTGAACAGCACACTGTCACTTGGCAAACCCTGAGAGCCTGCAAACACACACACAGACACACACACACAGGTTTAGGGGCGTTGATCACAGCTGTGGGTCCTATAACACTGAATCTAAATTAGGTAGAATATTAACTCTCAACTGTCTACTTTCACATATTTTCATAGGTTTATGAGCAATAGTTTTGCGACAAGGAGGCAGAAATATTTTCCCCCAACCACACCTACTCCTGAGGGACGCTTCAGCACAACAAAAAAGACTCTGTGAGAGAAAAGACAGACAGATGACAGCCTGCACACTAATCTGCTGCATACCAGAAAATACGTCAGCAGGATTTCAGATACTCCGTACTCAGTACTCCCTGTTGATGTGGGATCATCTAGTGTAAATATATTTGGATCAATAAAGTCTGTCTTGTGTTAAAGGGAAGGTAGACGATATGGAGGATATGGATATGAAGATGTTTGAGGCCACGCTGCTGCACACAGCTTTGCTCTCGGTCATGTGTTCACTTTTCTGAACAGAGTAAAGAGACAAGGACAGCTCGCTGATCTCTCTGGTAGTTTCTCTTTTCAACAGGTCAGAGCATAGGAATCAGATCTCAAGAATAGTTTTTCCACAACAACATAAGAGTTTTCAGAGTGTTTGAATTATTCCCATGGAAGCAGATCAATCTTGTGTTGATAAAGTAACTGATCAATCACTGCAGCTCCAGTGTTGTTTGGTTGGTGTCCAGTCGGCGTTATGTTGGCATGGTAGACTCACACTAGTCTAGACAAACAGACTGTAGAACAGGCAGAGAGACAAACAGGAAGACAGGGAGAGACAAATAGACTCAGACCATGACGAATCCTCTCCTTGTTGAACACACTCGCTTCACAGAAGCTCCGCCCCTCTGTGCGCCTGTCTGTCACCACGCCTCCATCGCCTCCTCCACCACTCAGCAGGGCGTTTACCAGGACCTACAAACACACACACACACACATCTTTGAATAAGTCTTAACCACAGCAACATGCAAACCTGTGGACGTTTTGAATCTCTCATCAGTCAGAGCCTCCTGCACTACACTTCATTTTGTACTCTTACTCTTAGTAGATGCTGCTGAGAATGAGTGTATGCGTTGGGTTTACCTGAATAAAATCGTTGAGGACAGTTTTGCTCGTCATGTGGCTGTTGATTCGGTTGTTTCCACACAGGAAGTATGGTCTGAGATGTTGCAGCAGAGAATTCAGGTCCAACGAGTCATCACTGCCCTCCTTACTACTGTAAATACACTGACCGCCCTGACACACAAAAACAGCATTCAACAGAGTTTCTCTCATTTACCTCAATCCCAATATGTTTACATGTTTCACAACATCAAGGTGAAGTCATGTCTCACCTTGAAGATTTTGAAGTTGTTCTGAGGTTCTTCTATCAGGTGTCGAATGGCAAAGTGCATTCTCTGTCTGTTCCTGCACGGTGAAAAGAAAGCATCAGATCAGCTGAGGGACACCGAAGCATCTGCAGAATCTGCAGAGCAGTGCAGCACAGAAGTTTTCTCTAGTGAGCAAAATCACTGTAGGGGCTGTAGTACTGCAGTGCTGGAGTGTATCATACTGTGGCTAAAGCTGCAGGCTGTGCAGTTTTAGATTTCCAGCATTTAACCAGCACAGATATGAGAGAGGAGGCAGACCCAGCGTCATAATACATGTGCACATGCTAGATTATTGAGAATTGTTCTATAAAACAAGTAAAATTCTGTAAGTTTTTCTATAAAACAACAACTTAAGTGTAGACAATAGTTATTTAACTCAGTAGATGCAACAGCAGTGGTGGTGAGAGCCGCAGCCTCGGTCTTACCCTGAGAACAGGTCTAGAGGACAGTACAGACTCCGTCCTTTCCACTTCCCATTGGCCACCTGGACACATAGTAAATGCATAATAGTGAGGAAAGGTATGCCACAGATACTCACATAATGAACCACAAACTACAGAAACTACTTATTCTACGCTGGAACTCAATGTGTTCCAATATGGATTTAAGGAGTACTCAGGAATTGACTAGTGAGAGCACAGGGACTGCTAAGTAAAGTGAAGGCCCTGACTCAGACCTGTTAGATTCATCAGTACTGATCTGGTATGGGTAGGAGTTCAAAATGACATAAAACGTGTCACTCAGTTTGAGTTCCTCAGGCTCTTGAGGGCAAAGTGTCCACAGATTTAATTTTGTCTGTCATCATGTTACTGACAGAATTTACTTAATTGGCAGGCAGCTGCTGCCACCAGCATTAATGAAACAGCAACACCAACTGTCAACAAGTCCAAAACACCTCCAGAGGACCAGCATCTGTAGCTTCATTACAGTTATACATAGTTGTAACTTCAACAGGATCAATAGTAGTTGTTTTGTAGCAGCTTGGGCTCAGTCTGTGTCTGGTATAGACACATGACAGTCATGGACCCCAGTGGTTACCTTGTAGTGTTGATGCATACAAAAGCGGCACACTTTGGTCTTGATGTCTCTGCTGACATGTTTGGAGGACGGCAGGAAGCCGCATTTAGGCTGAAAGTGATACACACAAACACATTCAAACACAAAAATCTGAATAACACACACTCGTTGACTGATGTCAAGCATTTCACAAGGACATATTTCTACCTCTCAGGAGGGAAAAGTTTTAACAGTGAACTAAAATTGCAGTTTATACCAGGCCCAACACTTGACAGTGTTTTGACAATGACAGTGTCTCTGAAAGTGATGTAAACTGAAAGGACAAATTTGTGTGTGTACCTTGATCTCAATGCAGAGAGGAGGAGTGTGTGTTGGCTGGTGGAGGACTGGGGATGTCAGGTTAGGCAGACAGAGAGCACATCCGCTGTAGATGTCCATTACTTTATCACATCGCCAAGCTGGAACAGGCACACACGCACACAAATCACATTTTGAGAACAACCTGTGCAGTATAAGCACGGTTCAGACGGTCAGTGTGTACTGCGTATACACCTTTGAATTGCTTAGTTTTGTTATTCAGCATATTTTTCTCTGTTCTGTTCATTTTTTTTGAAACCTCCAGCCTAAAGTCCTCATGAAGTCAAATTCAACTCACTGCTTGAGCTTCTTAAATTTCAGCAAAAAAAGATTCCCCTTTGATCTGCCTCCTTGGTCCTCGGGCTAATAAACACTTAAATGTCTGTGATGATTGGTGTCTTGAAGAAAACCAAGAGAGTTTTTTAAACTACCTGCCATAAGGTTAAATATAATATCTCACAACAACAAAAAAGCACAGCATAGGAAGTGCTGCCTGTGGAGCTATATGAACTGTCCTGGTTATGGCAGTTACACTGAGAGTCTTGGTAGGTTTCCAGTTTGAACAGGATAAACATATATGTGTATGTATGCAGACTACAGCTAGCCATTTACATAAACCATTGTCCTTTTCATCTTGCCTGACCTTGTTATCTCTGTACAAAACACAGAGCGCTCCTCCACTCTAGGCATATTCCCTCAACTCATGGATGTTACTGTGTAATGAGTCCATCTGCATGTATGTTTGAATTCAACATGCAGGAAATATATATTTATTTAACAGAGCTTGTTTTGTTACTATAGTAGAGTACAGGGGAGTAGAGAAATTAGAGTGTGTCTTACAATCATTCAACTAAACTCTTAACAACCATTCAATGGCTTTACCTGGTCTTTGATTTTGAACTTTAATTGAGAGCTGTCTCACAAACTCCAATGGCAGTTTGACCACTTCCTGTTGAGAAAACAAATTCAGTCACTTAGGGAGCAGAACCACACTTCTGTTTCTGTGGTCATGTGTTTGCAGGGGCATTCTGGTCTGTTGCCAGTCTCTTCTTCTCCAGTACATTATTGGATACTGGTCAATATTGTGAACGTTCTGAAATTTAGGTAAGATCCAGTAAAAATGTATTTGTCCCAACACAGGGAAATATGTAATACAAAGACGGCAATAGTGAGCAACACAAGCAACAACAGAAAAAGCATCTTTTAAAAAAGCATCATATATATGAACTATTTCAAGATGACAGTATCCCACAGAAACAGTGAAACAGTGGAAATAAACTCTTTATGTAAACTGAACTGTACAGGGTAATGCTGCACTGACAACATGTATTGCACACGTTACGTTCCAGCTTGGGATTTGTTCAAAAACCAGGCAGCAATGTGACCAGCAGTGTGTTGCTCATGTGCTAAATCCTGCAGACTTTAACACTGTGACTCATTGTTCGAGTAAAATTCTGCTGCCGGTAAAAAAAAAACAAAAAACGCTGTTTTATCATCCAGCTCTGATGGAACTGCTATTCAGACGCCCCCATACTCAAGACCAGAGGGGTAAAATGAGTCCACCAAATGTGTCGCTCAGATTTAAGATTAATCGGCACAAGTGAATTTCACAGAACTGCAGATATTTTGGGTTGACTGAAGCTAGGGGAGAGTACTGATGAGTTGATGCCACTAATGTGCCAGACCCTGCTGATATGTGTGTGTGTGTGTGTGTGTGTGTGTGTGTGTGTGTGTGTGTGTGTGTGTGTGTGTGTGTGTGTGTGTGTGTGTGTGTGTGTGTGTGTGTGTGTGTGTGTGTGTGTGGGTTGTTCATTTCGTTTCTCTTTTCCATTTCTTTTACACAGTATTCATAAATTATGTCATGAAAAGATTGGACTTGTTTCTATTTGATGATTAAGGGCTTTCCATTTCTAGACCATTGTGTTGTATGCATCACTTTTCTCGTTTATTTCTTCTCGAAGGTTTCCTACATAGTTACACGTCAACATCTGTTTACAGAGAGAGCAACACTGCATGTGTAAGGAGTCGAGTCAATTCTGGTTAAGGTCTGTGTGATTTGGAGCTTTAGAAGGATGTCAAGAATAAAGATAACCCAAAAGTGAGGTGGGAAGTAGCTGTGAGGCCCTGGATTTAACCAGAACTCAGCTTCTCATCTCTGCTTAAGATTTGCTTTGAAAAGAAAAACACACAAAGCCCTTCAGCCAAACGGTCTGCAGTGACATTATAGTAGAGTCATCTTCTTCATGTCCAGTGAGATATGCTTTAAGAGAAAGCATTTTACATATGATTTATGTATCTTACACTGTGTAAATTGTGTGTGTTTATCACGTTGTTGTTGTTATGTTAAGCTTAATATCAATGAACTAGTGCAATCAGCGTGTGAGTGACAGCAGACTGTGAGCAGTACGATGTCTTACCCCACTATGGATGAACTTCTCTCCCAGCAGGCTGGTCATCACGTTAGAGCTGAAGTCAACTATGTTCTGGATTTGCCTGAAGGCCTGTTCCACTGTCTGCAGGACAAACAAGCCAAACAAGTAATTTCCTGTCCCAAGACATCAAATGTTGACAAAGCAGTGGAGTCATTTGTCCTCTCTGAGCTTGCAGAAGCACAGAGGATCCCAAATTCAGCTCCGCTCTGTTATTATTTGGCGCCGCTCCGTTCTCAGTTCTACCATTAAATATTCAACGTTCCCAACCTTCCAAACTGTCCTGCTGCTGTACTTGTTGACACCAGGTTTCTGGGTGGAAGCAGCCATCAATCCCCCAGAGCTTTGCAGAAGGCATTAAGACCTAGACATTATCTTCCTTCCTGAGTAAGTTACCAAGCGTCATCAAAATGTAAACATTTGCATGTTTGCCCATGCTAGGATCCTGTCGCAGCCATTTACTGGACAGGAACTCAAGATGTTTAGTGCTGTCAAACTTTTCCTTTTTAATAGTCACTGTTTATAGAAAAGCACACC
This sequence comes from Karalla daura, assembly GCA_029224185.1. Lineage (NCBI taxonomy): Eukaryota > Metazoa > Chordata > Actinopteri > Chaetodontiformes > Leiognathidae > Karalla > Karalla daura. The sequence goes on from CM055188.1 coordinate 9,470,810, forward strand.
AGGATGACACAATGTAAATGCCTTTTGTGACTTTAAAACCCACTACAAATCATGGGAGCAACAGGACGTTGTGATGTGTGCAAGATCTGAAAGTCATTCTGCTAAATGACTCAGTGAATCAGAATACTTTTTATTGATCTCACATATATCTAAGTGCATGAGAAAATGTGAATAACTTGAGCTATTGTTGAATCTCACATAGGACATCAGCCCCAGAACATAAGCAGCCAACCGGCAGGAATATTTGAGTGATGGGGTGGGGTGGCTCATAGGTTTACACTTGGATCAGGGACTGATCCCTGAAGCGTTTAATCAGACCAGGATGTAACAGCAGCAGCTAAGCACAAACCCGTTCTGCAAAAACTAAAAGCTTTTACATTAAGTACATTCTGTACAAACTGGTGCACTAGAGCTCAACACTGATCAAAAGTGTTGATCAAAAGTTCATCAAAAATCTGCTTCCTCATCTCGGTCATGAACCAATCCGCTTGACACATGTTATCAGGATGAGTCTTACGCAATAGAAGCAGATCCATTAATTAAAACCAGTCTAACGGTTCAACACCTGTGTGTAGAGGCCGTGTCTGGTGCATTCAGCTTGCCTTACTCACTTCCTACCTGTGTGTACAGATGGCAAAAACAAATGCCACTGGAGCTACAGTAAGATGAGCCTGAAGACATGTTGTGAATGTGAGAACTATGGAGAGATTAATTTTAGCTCCGTAGAGAGGATGGCCCAAATGCTTGTCTGCCCCCATGTCTCTCCCTCCCTCCTGTCACCTCTTGAATTATTCTATTCAAGATAAGCCAGAAAAGGCCAAAAAAGAATGCACTTAAAGAAAATAAAGTTTGTTTACTTAGGTCTGCCATAAAAACAAAATTGTCTTCTCTTATACATCTTATAATGAATTAAACTCCACAGAGGTGGAGTGAGAACTGAGGAAGCTTCTCAGATAAGAGGTGAAAGGCTTCTACAAGTCCAGTTGCCATTACTCTATGACTCTTTGAACTATGATGACCTGGGTGGATGAGACATTCCCACAGATGTCTCTATAATGGCTCTACAAACAACATCAACATGTCTGGCCCAACATTTTCCTCATAGGTAGGTGGAACCACTCTGAGGTTGATAACTCCTCCACTGAAAGCTCTCTAGTCAGACAAACAGCAAAGAATAAAATGTTACTCCACAAGCTTACACTTGCTGCGATGTTGACACTCCCACCCGATTGGCGTGTGATCTGCACTGGGCAGTAATTTGGAGGTGACTTGTGACACTTGTATTTACCTGTGGAGGGTTTTCAGAGTCCTCTGCGGGATACTTGAGCAGACGCAGAACCCTGGAAAGCTGCAAGACCGGATAAGATGCTATATTAGTGGACCCTGATTCAAACACAGGACAGTCATGGAAACTCACACCTTCTGAAGAACGTCAGTCCAGACAGAATGATTTCAGGGAGTTTCCTAAACCAACTTTGTTTGCAGTTAACATGTCCAACTACATGCCCACACAAGTATCTGAAGATCACCTAAACACAATAAAATAACAGATGAACCACTGAATTACACAACAGTAAATGCTCCTGTCATCAGCTGGGCGTGATTAAAAGAACAACATCCAGAGTGTGATGACATCATTAAAATTAACTAACAGTACTGATTAAACTTGTCTGTACAGAGACTATCAGTAACTTCACACAAGGAACACAGCACAAAGTTCTTTGTTTACATACAGCGTTTCACATGAGGGATTCATAATCAGGTTATAAAGAAATAAGAGATAGTGAGTTTTACACGGACTGTTGTGATCTGCTTGCTGTGACTCAACATAGTTTGCCTCTAGCCTAACGTTAATACAAACCACAGTTATGTTACATGCGTTACTAAAACACTTTTTTTCCAATGGATGCTGCAGTGAGTATCCTCCCACCATTGTGAAGACTTACCACAGCCTTATTTGTCGTTAAAGTTTCACAACCATCAGGTTTCCAAAGAAATGTTCATATTCATCATCACAAAATGTTATCGTACATTCTCCATGGAAAAACGGTGACATAGGAATTGTGTGAGGAGTGTGTGCAGTTATTCACTCCCAAACACAAGAAAAAATAGATCATAAATGCGAGTTACATTTGATGACAAGAAATTCCCTGTCCACACTGACTAGATCCAGGCTCTTTGTACACTTACCTTGTGCCTATATTATCATTTCTGAAAAACAATCAAACAAAACCCGATGTGTGTGATTTAATGGGAATAACATTTCCCCGATAACATCGAAATTCCAATGAAAAGATAAGTTTCTCATACACCTCTTACATAATCACACCTGTTGAGGGTTGTAAGGGAACTGTTGGCGTTGGGCAATACTTGTACATACCTGGACATGTTAGATGGATTTTCTCATCACTATCTCTCTCTACATGACATTACTGTGGATTAATGTTGCCCAAGGAGGAGGAACATGACTAACAGTAATGCCTTTAGGTATTTTCTTTGCAGCACCAGCCCAAAGTTCTTCCACTGTATGTGGGTGTTGTTTTCCATGAGCTGCATTGAAGCCCTTTTCCTGAGATTTTATCCATGTGGCCCACCCCAGATTACTATGCTTGTATAGTTTCCATCTTTGCATCTGAAGGCCAAGGAAGTAACATCAAAGTGTGTGTAGCATAGTGTGTCACAGCACTGAGGTCTGTCTGAAACCTGTTTTGCACCAATACACAGACAATGACTCCCTTATTGATAGTTTGAGCTATCACACTGCAAGTAGAGTTTTGAGTGAGTTGGACATGTTAAGGTTCCTGTCTGAAAAAAACGACATTTACTATTTAGTTAATCAAGTAACATTTTAAAAGAAAGGATCAGTATTTTTAACACGAGCTAAGTATTGACATAGATAGATAGATAGATAGATAGATAGATAGATAGATAGATAGATAGATAGATAGATAGATAGATAGATAGATAGATAGATAGATAGATAGATCCTTTCAGCTCCTTACAACACCGTTAGTTAGAAAAGCCCACATTTACAAGGCAATAGTATCCATGGGATACAGTAAGTTATCGTGCTGATCAAACCAGTCGATTGGCTGAGACTTTCCCTGTGACAGTCCACCAGGACAGCTCTGTCCAGTGTCTGTATGTCAGCAGGGAAATGAAGTCAGAGGACAGTGGCTCAGGGGCAGGTCCCTCTGCACAGCAGCCCTGGGGAGTGTTGGGAGCAGCCCTGGGTTGGTAGCCCTGCTAGCATAACACTTTCTGTGCTAGCACAAACCAGCCCGTCCATCCCTCGGGCTGAGCACAGAGCTCGCTGTCCCCCCTGGACACTGTCAGGGTGCTGGGCGTCGTTATCCCTCATGTACCAACATCAGCTCTTAGCTGGGTGCTAGCAACGCCGGGTGTGCTAGGGAGGCGAGCAGGCTAACGGAGGTAAATATAATCCTGTCAGCTCACATTTCACCACTCAATCACTCACACATCCTTCACTGAATCTCCTCAAAGTTTACACGGGCAGCAGCACCAACAAGGGTATTTTTCCCCCTGGTAAGCGGGCAGTGAAGGGGGTGGGGTGGCGACCGGAGCCCTGACAAACGTTCACTCCGCCAACTTCGTTTAGCTCGGCGTTAGCTTAGCCTCCTCACCTGTACGTGTGAGACCACCAGGCTCTTGTTCCCCTCTCCGTGATACTTCCACTCGTTCTCGTCCATTTTGTCCAGCTCCATCACAGCGACGACGACAGACTGGGCTTCGTTCACGGCCAGAGAGTCACACACGACGGCACGATGACATACAAGTGACCGGACTGATGGTGCAGTAATTCAGAAGTACTACAGGACCGACTGACTTCTGCTGCTGCCGCTGCCGCTGCTGCCGCTGCTCGAGCCCAGCTGACAAAGTTAATGCTCTGAGCTCCACTTCCCCTGACACCCTTTAAAAATAAAAGCCACTGAGCCCTTTTAGTTCCATCACGAGTTGCACATGGTCTGGGATGCTGCTGCTGCTGCTGACTGTGGAGGGAAAAACATTCACATTTTGACCCTGTACAGATAAGACCTTCTTGATGAGTCTGGGACCTCCGTTTTTGATCCCTTTCACAAAGTGTGACCATCAGTGATCTCTGAATGCAAATGGACTGGTCTTTTTTCTTGTCCCCTGTTTCTGTGTCCTGCCCAGTCACCTTGCCCCTGACCATTATGTGATCTACATTTCTGTGTGATGTAACTCTTCACCCTCCATGAACAGACGCTGCAGTACTTTTGTGACTTTCCCCATCTCTAACACCAATAGGTGTCTTACTGTAGGTCTTTGAAACGGGACAAATGGGTCCCCCTATACTCTAGTCTGATAGCAAAAGGTGACTAACTTTGTGACTCAAACTCTCTTTCACTGAGCTTTCAAAGAAGCTCTAAAAGACAACCAAAGCTGCATCTATTTAAGCATGTATTGATCAGTTATTCACATTATCGTTACGTTATTGTTCCTATTTTGGCCCGTTTGTGTATCTGTGTTTTATAGTATTGTCTTACCTTTTATTTTGTGAACATTAATTATTGTTACTATTATCTGTTCTATGTTGATTGTTTTGTCAGTTGCATGGTGTGATGCAATTGATGAACAACTTATGTCAATAAGGCTACACACATAATTGTTTTATTTCCCAGGCATACAATAAAACATCTTTCACGAGTCAGGGTGTCTGCTAAGTTAAGATAAATTATGTGTATTTTTTCGCTTTTCCTAACTTAAATCATATTTGATAGCTTTAGTGCTTTTATTTTTGAGTATTTCCGGTGTTCTTGTCTAGTCTTTCTGTCTCGTTTGATGGACTTTTTTGTTTGACAGGTTAAAGGACCAATCTGTTCCCTCTCGCCGCTGTGGCCCCGCCCCCTCTCCTGTGATTGGTCGTCACAGGTGCGCACTAGATTGGAGAGTTAAGACTGAGGCCATGGAGAAGTTTGACAGCTTGACGAAGGACGTGGGAGGACATAGTGCTGCAGATGAATAGCAGCTCATGTGATAAATGACTAATGGTTGCATGTTAAGGAAACTGAGCTAATCCAGCAGTAGCAAGGGAAAAGTACAGTTTTATGTTTCCATTTTACAAACTGAACACTAGCGAGCCTCTAGTGATTAAAGGAGCAAAGTCACAATTTACATTTGTAAAAGTCTGCAATGTAATTTGTACTATTTGGCTATTGTCTTCATGTCTCCATGCCTGCTTCAGATGAGTTCAGTCAGAAAAACATAAGGTTGTTTTTTATGAACAAAAGCATTTTAATACATAGAAAAACAGCAAGAAACATGAAACACACACACACACACACACACATTTAATCCACTCACTTACACTATCAGTACAGGTACAATATACCCGATGAATCCTATAAAGAAGGAGGGTGTGATGTCTATTGTGAGGACTCAGTTGCTTTACTCATTGTGGAACAAATAAAGGCATATTCTATTCTATTGAATTCACTCCCTCTTAGTCCACTCCTAAAAAATGTCCCTGCTGAGGAGTATTCCTTTGATGTTGTGGTCCGGTTGGTAGAGGAAACAGGTTGTTGACTCACATGTGACATGATCAGAAAATGGCACAATGCTTTGTGTCTCTTAGTTGAAACGCATGATGATTCTTCACAACTGCAAGCGATGGCAATCACTCCATCCCCCCTATGTCATGTTGTTTGTAGGACTGCGAGACCAGACCCCCTGCTGAAGAACATAGATTATGTTAGAAAGGCACATTACAGGCATCAAGCTTGTACTGTCAAATCTCAAATAAGAACCACTTCTGATATGATGAAGGTTGTTGCTTTCTGGTGATATGACACTAAGAAATCTGATGTCTCAGTATGAAAGGTCTGAGCATTTGTTCATCCACGCCTGAAAAAAGCCCATTGAGATTCTCATCGTTTGCTTACGAAATATTGAATTTAAGGGATTGCTCCTACTTTACCTTGCACACCTGGATGGTTACAGTTATGATGTCAGGGTTTTCCCCTCACTTAATGTCTATTTCACTGAGTAAATCTGTATTGCCATGTTTTGGGTCACTGTAACAGCCGATCAGTTTTGAATTGTGGGTAACATGGAAACAAGATGGAGGAGACAGCTGCCAAATTTAACATGAGACCTTTGAGTATCTCATGGAAAACTGAAGGTTTAATTTAGGTTTCAGGTAGGATGAACTACATAACAGTAACCCTACATCAGACACACACACACACACACACACACACAAACACACACATAGAAACAGAAAAGATAGGACCTGAGCAGCACTGCTGCAGATGCACATTCATGTCGTATGACAAGCCCAAGGAGCGAGGGGGGAGTGGGAGCAGAAGGGTCAAAGGCCAAGCAGGGAGTAGATGTAGACTAGCCAGCTAGCCCGCAGGGAAACAAGCTGCACCATCCCACCATTAGCCACATTAATACTCATCTGCCAACTACAGTCCAAATTCACCAAATGTCAAATGATTAGTCGGAGTGAGGCTGAGGTTAGCAGAGGTTTAGAGTCTTAAAGCCACAGTCTCAGAGGTACGCAACTGTGTTATACAAGAGAGGGCCCTTCAAATTAAGTTTACTACACAACAGGGACAAATGGCTCAAAACCACACAGCTACTAAATAACCACAGTCATGTTAAGACCACATTTTGATCAAAAACTAATATAAAAAAGAATGTTGTATTTCCTATTTGACATATCCATATACATAATACATTTGCAGTAGGTGAGGAGTGAAAAGCTATCCACACCATGGACATATTTTTTGAAATAGAGCTCCAGTAACAACTGTTAACTGTAATCAAATATAATTAATACTACTACTACTAATAATAATAATAATAATAACAATAATGATAAAAACACCTAATCTATTGTCTCAGGCTGGACCAGATACACTAGTCTGCCAAACAGTCTGTTGTGACCTCCACACTGTGGCTTTAGGGCAGGTGGGCCTCTGTCTGTGAGCAGGGCTGCTTGGTGTGGGGAGGGGTTGTGGGAGGTGGGAGCAATACAGGGAGGGGTGGGGGTGCCTTGAAGACAGGCGGCGTCAGTCAGACTAGCAGGCCTGCAGGACTAGCACAGCTCCCACACTCAGCGGCAGCAGGGGCAGTGGCGTGCTTACCTGAGGCCAGGCCCCCCTCTGCTCTGCCCTTCATCCCTCCTCCTCCTCCTCCAGGGCCAGAACTGCCCAGAGCCTCCATGGAGAAGGAGGGCCTTTCACCCCTGTAGGGCTTGGGCCTGAAGGGGAAGTCTTTGTCTTTACCTTTGGAGCCTTTGGGTCGACCTGCTGTCTTCTTCTTTGACTTGCCATCTCCCTTCACACCCAGTAGGGGATGCAACTCTGAGGAGAGGGAGTGAAGAAAAGGAATTAGATGGTGCAGACTAAATTCATTCAAATGTGCATAAAACATTGGTTTTAGTTGAGTCATCTTACTATTCAGCTGCTCCAGTACAATGCATCAAGTACTGTGGAGAGCACTGAACAAATATAATACAATAGATTTGACAAAAGGTCAAAGTTTTCAAATCTTAAAGGGAACATGAGTCTGGTTTGTGATGGGACATCAGGTTGTCAGTGGAGATTTGCATTCATTCAAGCCATCATAATCTAATAAATTGTAATCTGTGGCACAAGTCTCATTGTGGGTGCAACTGTGAGTATGGTTGTCTCAGCAAGCTCTATCAAACCTGCTGCTGGCCATTTTTGTGTGGAGTTTGCATCTTCTTCCTGTGTGTGTGTGTGGGGAGGTTTCCTCCAGGTACTCCAGTTTCCTCTCACAGTCCAAAAACAAGCAGAAAGGTCAATTGGAGACTCTAAATTGTGCCCAAAATGTTTTAAAGCGTAAATGAAAGAGTGAATGGTGTGAGGATAGACTGAAGAGCCGTCGGTAGGCACCCGGAGATAGGAGCAGTGTTTCTCAATCCTGTTCCGCATAAGCTGCTGACCTGCATGTTTCAGAGGTTTCCTGCCCAAACACATCTGATTGAAATGAGTGTTTCATCATCAGGTTTCTGCGGAGTTTGATGATTGGCCAATCAGTGTCTCAGACTCACTCACCCACTCAAGGACAAGAAGAGATTGACACAACAGGCTAAAAACTTGTGGATACTCTGACTGGACTTCGGTGAAAATCACCACAAGATGCAGGAGAAACACAGGCACCTCTGATGACAACAGTGACACAAGTATAGTTGTTAAATGTGTGTCTGGCTCATCCGAGTTCAGCCGAAAGGTTCACACATAGTGCACCAAGAACAAAGACAGACATGTAACAATGTCTGGATGTAACAATAACCGGTGTCACGATGTTAAACTCCTGAAGGGTGCAGTTTATTTTAATCACCATGGTAACCACGGCCATAAACTGTTAGCTGCAGCGTAGCAGTCATACACTGGTCCTATATGAACCGCCACGGCTCGGTTCGATAGCTTGCAGGCTCTACGTTTGACTCCTTCATCTTAAATAATGTGTGAAGGAGAGATTTCTCAGGTGCTTCCCCTCCAGCTGCTGATAAACTGCGCCCAGTGGACCACACTCATTCATTTATCTATCTATCTTTCATTCACTCACCTTCATTCACTCACTCATAGGAGTTGCTGTTATGTTGCAAATTTGTTGATCTTTTTGCACACTGAGTGTATAATATTTATTCTATGTTAAGTTTATTATAACTATATATTACTTTTGCAGCACTGTCCACTTTGCTGCTGTCAATTGAGATTTCCCTACTGTGAGAAGAATAAAGTCTGATTCTATTCTATTTTAATATTAGAGTTGCTGAGTTTTGATAAGACCCCTTTTCATTGTATTTAATGTTATTTTATATTGTTCTGTTCTGACTGCAGAAGAAAATTAGAGGTGGGTGAACAGACCTGAACAGTAGCTATGTGGCCAGTCTTATGGTGCTGGCAAATCACTTTACTTGTTTACTAAGATGTAGCAGTTTATCCTAAAATAAAATAAATAGTAATATAAATAACTTAAACACTTTTCCAAACCACTGTATATCCTGATAGAGACTCCCTCTCTGAACAGAGGGGAAGTCTCCAACACCGCATAATGCCATCATGTTATCCTATCATCCCTCCTAAGAAGTTTTCGCACCTGACCTTAATGAAATCCAGAAACAGCAGTCATTGACTGGAGATCTCAGGTGACCCTACTGGCTCTAAGCAACAGCCAGGTATTCACAATGGCTATGCTAACAACCTCACAGAGGTTAAGTCCTAGACTTCTCCTACAGCCAGTCAGGATGGAGGAAGCCCCTGGGATGAAGTGGAAGTGAAATATCTTCAAGAATCAGTTGTCATGTGTCTAGAACTCCTTGGAGATGGAAACAAAGCATCTTTGCTATTATGCATATTTTTTGTTATTTTCTCCTCACCATCACAGGGCACCCCCTGCAGCTCAATGGTGGTGGTGCGAGCCTTCTTCTTGTTTGGGCCTCCATCAGATGACGGCTGCCTCTGCTTTTTGTCACCACCAGCCATTGCCTCCTCTGGAGCAGCAGCCTGGGCAGCGGAGTCTGGTGGGGGGCCGAAAGGGTTCTCCTCTGGATCTTCAACCTCAGGTGCGATTGGCAGGTAAAGCAGGGCTTTGCAGTCCTCCAGCTCCTCGTCACTACATGTTAAAAACCCAAATCGTCAGAAGGTATACAGCTCAGTTTCATCACCATTTGTGAAGACATCAATAAGAAATGCTAAACAACCAGCTAATTAGTTTTTCTGACTAAACAGGCTTTATGATTCTTCTTCTAAGTAATGTCTTGCCTGCTGCAAAAAGCCACAATGGGATCGACTGTGGTAACGTCCACCTCCTCATCTTCTGCAGCATCTGCGCCTGCAAGATGAAATACTGTCAAGTCTGAGACATCAACAGAGAACCTGTTTGTGAAAATGCAAAATAATCCAGTGGACAACATCAGTCTGGAGAGACCAACAGGTGCACCTCTATTCCATTTCTTTTGTTCCATGTTTAACAGAAAGCTTCCCTTTTGACAGACTGTAGCCGATTTGACATCACATTAATGACATTATATTTACATTGATGCCTCATCTGAAGTACTTATCAAGAGACACTTTTTATGTTCGTGGGTGTAGGACACAGTGAAAGTTACGTTTACAATAAGTCTGTATTTGCAAAATGTGTGTGTGTGTGCGTGCGTGCGTGCGTGCGTGCGTGCGTGCGTGCGTGCGTGCGTGCGTGCGTGCGTGCGTGCGTGCGTGCGTGCGTGCGTGCGTGCGTGCGCGCGTGTGTATGTGTGTGGTCTACCTGTCTGCTCAGGTTCACTCTTGTCTTCATCTTCAATGTCAAATTCAGACTCTCGTTCCTCATACTCCACATTCTCATCCAGCTCTTTAAAGTCTGGAGCAAAAGCACTCCAGTTTTCCTGCAGAGAAATTTCAACATGTATATCCTTCATATGAACTAAATTTCAGAAACAAAGGACACTATACACAATTATCAGTGTATATGAATAAACATTGTCCGATGGCAATTAGTCTTGTGGTCAACCCACCACTTGGTTCTGAGCCCAGATGGACACCACTCCACTGGAGATGGAGGCAATAATCGGACGGACAGGATGCCACTGGAGAGAGGGTAAAAGTTGCTTGAGTGAGTTGAGAAATGTGGCTTGAGAAATCACAATGCCACTTTTGTTTTCATTTGACTTAAAATGTTGTGACAGAAGTTGTTAGTCAACTTCCTAATAGCATGTACTGAGTCAAGGTTTGGGTGCAAACATCCTTACAGCAACATCAAGCAGGAGCTCTCCTCTGGTTCCATGCAGGATTTTAACCAGGTTTCCAATGCTCTTCTCCCAGATGTAGAGGGCATGTTGCCTGGCTGAGCCAGCCACAATGTACTCGCCATCACCAGAGAAGCAGCAGCGCTTCCATGGAGTCCTGAACAAAGATACACGCGGGTGGAGGACATGAACAAACTGGCCTTAGAGCAGGAGACAGATGTAACAAGAGGAAAATATTTCTATCCCTCCCCCACCAAGTAAGTTATAATTGGATAAAATGAGCAGGCCAAGTCTGTCACTGCAAATTCCCCAAAGAAAATGTTTTTTTCCAACGTGTAAAACTCGAGGGTGTGTGCCTGTCATACCTGTTGACCAGGTCCTGTAGTTTCTGCATGGGTTCAGGTTCACCATCTCGGCCGCAGGTTAGAATCTCCCGACCATCATACACCCTGATGATCCGATCTGCTGTGTTTATGAGGAAACAACTGAAGAAGAAACAAAAAGACGATATCAAAAGGACAGAAGAAGAAGGAGAAGTCCAAATGGACTGAAGTTATAGATCTTATAATCCAGATTGTGCATGACGATTGTCTCTCTCACCTGCCCTTGCGTGCAAATTCAATGGATTTGATGGCAGTGGTGTTGCTGGTGCCAGTAGTGACTCTAAAGGAAGCCACCAGCTCCTGAGTGTCTGTGTTTAACACCAGGATCTGCAGCAACACACAGCGATGTGCATGATGGTAAAGGGAAACAGCCATAAACACTGAGGTTATTTATAGAACAAGCCTGTTTTAAGTGTATCATAAGACTGGCTATTTTAATGTTCATCAAACCTTTGGTAAGTATTCTGTCATTTAATATAACAGGCATAGATAGGTTCCAGATCAGTCTATGTGAAGTGTGCAATGATGAGATGATGAGCTAAACATAAATGAACAACATTTATACTGACCCGTGTCACCTTAAGTACAGTGAAGTGTTTGTGAAACTGTGATTAAGCTTTGACTGACCTTTCCTTTGGCATTGCCAGTATAGATGTACTCCCCTCGCCTGTCAAACGCCGCCACCACATTCAGATCTGAGTCGTCGTCCACAGGCAAGACAACATGTTTGGAGTCTGACAGAGTCAGCAGTACAGGGGCTGACTTCATGGGACACACCAGCACCTTGTCCCTTTAACACAAACACCCACTCTTGTTTGTACAAAATAGCAGAAAGTATCAGCTCACAACATAACCAAACAAATTATTCAAAGCAGAAACATGTGACATTGTGTATGGTCCATCTGTGTAGCTGACTACACAGTGCACACAGACCAACACTGGCAGCTCACTCACATGTCTCTGGGGTGGCACTGCAGCTTCAGGATGGGTGAGGGGAAGCTGAACCTCTGGTCACAGTCTCCGGTTAGGACGTCCCACTGTGACACAATGTTATCTGTGGACGCACTCACCAACTTGTGGCCATCTCGACTCCAGCTGCACAGACAAACATATGCCACCTTTACATAAAGCTGTTGTGTGAAGAATGAAAACCAAGAGCTCAGACCCCTGAGTCCCTATGCTGTGCGCTAGGTGAGAAGTAATGAAGAAATGTAACAAAAAGTAGGGAAGTCCCAAAAAATTTTTTAGTCCTTTTAGTCTGAGCCATTTGACTTTCAGTATCATTGATTCCCAGTTTCAATACTTTGTCAATGCAGTCAGTAAACTACAAAGAGGAAAATAAAACACACATTTGTGAAAGCCTCACCACTGCCCACCACCACATTTACCACACCACTGCTCCAACATTTGTTCAAAATCATGCACTATTTTAAACTTTAACTGAGACAGAGAGAAAGAAGGGTGTGCTGACACACAAGGTTGGTTTAGGTACCATCAGAAATTTGTGAATTAGATGATTATGGCAGTTTGCAAACCACATCTAAGGACTAATCAGTGATCCAGATCTTTTCTATCCAATTCCAATCCTTTGAAAATTACATGATCGGCCACACTTTGCATTCAGGATCGGTTACTTCCCTACCAAAAGCAGACAGGAGTCATTTCTTCTGATGTGTCTCACCATAAGGAGCAGACTGGGTGGATGTGCGCACTGATGATTTTGGCGATGCCCCGTGTAAGGAAGTCCCAGATGACAATGCGGCCATCATTGCAGCCAACAGCCAGCAAGGTGCCCCAGCGGTTGAAGGTGCACGTAAGAGCCATGCTTATACAGTCAAGGGTGCCATCTGCCTCCTAACAGGTCACAAACAAACATGGCAGAAGCCACAATTCACACAGTTGAAGGGCAGTTTTACATTTGACCATTGCCTAAATCAAACAATGAAGCACTGTGTGTGTGGATTTTTCCACAAATATCTAATTTAAATATCTATTAAGTACGAGTCCATTCCTGAATTTCACACAGATCAGCTGGAGTGGGACAAGGAAGAAGAGTGACAATGAAGAAAATTATGCACAGGAAAGAATTCCAGCCTGGGTGACTGCAAAAGTGAACCTGTACTTTGGGCTCACACTCTATGAACTCTATGAGTTAGACTAGATGGTACCAATCTCCACCAGGCAGGTAATTATCTACATGAAGAGCTGGTGACTTACCTCTGGATAGTTCTGTCCAAAGGATTCTAGGAGAGGAAGAGTGAGGTGAGAAAAACTTGACAAGTCCTGTTTATTTCAGGTCAGGAATCAGGCAGCTGGCTCAAAAACACAACATGAGCTCTAACTACCTTAACAATCTCTTCCTAATAAATATTGAAAACTTGGCAGATTTATTGAGGATTTACTTTACGATCACTCTTTTCAGTTACACATTACAAATACACAAAACAAGTACATCCATGGTTAAAATCATGAACTTTGGATTATTCAGGTGAATACTTACCAGACAAATGCAATGAATTATCTTAAAGCAAGATATGTGTGATAACTCGTCTTTCATCGAAAAAGTGTGTTGATATGAATTCAGATGGACCAAGACATTATAATTCATAATCTTTGTTGACAAAATACTTTCCCCATAAAAATGCTATTATCCAAGAAAAGGCGCCACTGCACAAGTTAACATGTCAATACAAAATGTACAGAAGTTTGAAGAGACATTTCTGGTTTGAAGTCTGTCAGTTTTCATATATCACATAGTAGCAGTAAAGTAAATATGAATGAACGTGGTTTCACAGATTTCGATCGTGTCAGAAGCTACTCGTGGGTTTAGAAGGTAATGTTAAGGATATTCACAGGATGAACTGACGGTCAATTGCCTGCCGCTAAGAAACTTTTAATTCAATATGATAATACCAATGTAGCGGGCTAAGTGCTACTAGCAAACCAGTATCAGCCTTACTGGCCAAATAGGTGGAGACATACTAACAATTTTACTTTTTTTTCTGACTCAGTTACACTTAAACGTACATTCACCGAAACGTGAGCCATTATTCAACCATCATTCAACCGGAGGTTTGGGAAATAGTCAATCAAACAGCCAATCCGCGCACTTCCACCTTTGAAAACCGCTTTTCCTAACGCACTCGGGTGGTACTGTATGAGACGATCAAATGAAAATTATAACTACAAGTTCTAATTATGAGTTTGTATAGAAAACATTTTAAGTGCAAATCGTGTCGGGTGGAGTGAAGATGCTAGGCTAATGTACAGTGCTAACCACAACAACTAGCTGTGATGCGTTTCCGATGCGAGAATTGAGCGGAAATTAAAAATCTTCAAAGAAACTCTCGTATACATACCGAGCAACTCCAGATTCATCATTAGAGTGTTGGGTGTCCGAACCTCGTAAACGACGACTCGAATTAATACTCAAATGTTTTACTGAATTAATGAGACACTTCTGCATAGACTGCCCGGCCAGCACACAACCATGGAGGACCCCAAACAATGAGACCAGAGAGATGCCGGAGCAGAATAACAGGCTCAGTACGGCCCCCTGCTGGACACACACAGACAAACACATACACATAAAAATATATAAATGCATAAACATGTAATATGCTTAGGTCAGAATTCTTAATAGCTCTGAATAAGTGTTTCTCTTTCTCTTGGTAGAAGTAGAAGAAAAAGGCGTGGTGGTACAATTAGCTGTAGAGCTGGTAGTGTTAGGATGTGGCTATCTTTTGTTGACAAATAATAGATTTTTGATTCTTGACATTGTGAGAAATAATTCAAAAATGCTTTGATTCAAGAAAAACTGCCTATATGATAATTTGTAATTGAATTCTTATTTTTCCCATAATAGTTTGATAATCATTGTTTCAATAATTCAGACAGGGAAAGAAAAATATTTGTAGTGCTATTTGTATTAGTGGTTGTAATTGTAGCAATAGCAATAGTGATGTAGCACTAGAAGTAAGAAGCAAAAGTTGTAGTTGTAATAGTTGTAGTAAGAGTAGTAGTCTATGTGTCTCTGGCTCAGTCGTCTCTCTCTTTCACGCACGCTCTCTCTAATGTTTGCTTCTACAAGTAACTACCATTAATAGTATACGAGTCAGATATCCTTGAAATATAGATAATGCAACGTCAAAGTAATCAATACCATGTTGTTTAACATATTGAATATAAGTACATTCATGTATGTTTAATTTGTGTCTGATAAAAGTAAAATCCATTTCAATTTTGCACATACTTCTAACATGTGCATTCACTAAAAGTAGAACATTTCCATCTAACCCTAACCCTAACCACTAAAATTGTACAAATATACAGTTATGTTCAATTTTTGTACAAAACCATATACTAGTACACAGGTACTAGCACCAAACCTGAGTCTTAAGACGCTTGCCACTAGTTTGAATCTGAAAGATGCTGACACCATCAGCACACAGGGCCTGACCCTTGTCTCCTACTTTATCTCCAGTATCTCTAACTTTATGGCTGCAGCAATATGGAACGTCTGTATGTAAATGTGATCTGTTTGCGTGTGTGTGTGAGAGAGAGAGAGAGAGAGAGAGAGAGAGTGAGTGTGTGTGATATCAGACATTGGACAGTGTCAATCAGACACTTCACATGAATTTCCTCACCCTCCAACTGTGCAGCTGATACAGGATCTGCATCTGGATCCGGCGCAATAAACGCCCACCTGCAACTTCCGGTCTTCACAATAAAAGCGTAGGATGAATTACATTGAAGGTGATGAAAATTGTATAATTCACAGTTAAATCAACCACTATGGATAATAGAGTAAAAGAATAAAAAATTAAGTGATATGAAAGTCAAATCTCAGGGGTATACATTTACATATATATCCCTATATTTATATATATTTATATTAAATAATACATCATATTATTAAAGGGAGAATTGAGCTGGCAAATACGAGTGCAAAAACAATTGCACATGAACATCTTGAATTAAAGTGGTCTCCTTTGCTTTACTGAAACTACAACCCTCCTGATTTTGAGCCTGGCTGTGACTCAAAGTGGCTGACTACCTATACTCTTATCTGTAGGACAGTGCAAGCCTGGTAAGTCTGAAGGCCGTGCCACATGTTGAGTCAACCCAGTGCAAGTTACCATAGTTTGAGCACCACCTGGACTGGTCCCACTCTGTTATCTGTCTGGCCAGCTGTGACCCCTGACTGCACACCACTGGCATCTTCTGTCCTGTGTCATTAAAGGGGATCAGTGTTTAACAGTGGTTGTCTCTACGTTGGGTAGTATGTACAAGCTCAGTTACTGTACAAGCGCACTTCAAAGTGTGCCCACCCACTCTGATGCTATGCTAATGTTGCTATATATGCATTTTCAGTGAGCTTTTGCATCCCTGCTTCTGTTTAAGTCTAAGTGCAAGTGTAGCAACTGAGAGAATGTGTGTCTGTGTAGTGGGGGGTTGTTCATACTGTTTTTACTGTTCTGAAAGGCACTTAGTGCCACAACTTGTGTTTTGTTTTGCTTTTTTAAATTTGCTACAAAAACATTTTGATTGACTGGTTTACGATCACTGTACAGTGTTCTCATTGTTTCTTGTCAACTTTCTCTAAATCAAAGTTAAGGTATTTTAATTTGACGGTCCCATAACGGAAATGTTGTGTGTAGTTTGAGTGAGTGTGTGTGGGTGTGTGCATGTGTACGTGTGTGTATGTGCTGCGAAGACGCCACGTCGGCAGAACCAGCAGCAGAGGAGAGCTGCCCAACTCTACGAGTGTGTGTACCAGTGTGTGTGTGTCCGTGTGTGTGTGCGTGTGAGTGAGAGAGAGAGAGAGGGAGAGAGAGAAGTTAGACAGTTACACTGTGATGCGACACACCAGTGAAAAGCAAGAAGAAAATCCCTTTTACACTCGGAGCAGAGAGTTTAACACATTCATCACTCACACACGCACTCAGAGAAAGTCCTGAATTTTCCTCGCAGTCTGACTGAGAGGCTGAAACAGACGCATCTTTGCCAGGTGTGCGAGAGGAGAAGCTCCGGGTACAATGGTGAAGGTAAGGACCAGCCAGCATCCTCACTAATGGTGAAAAAGAATGTGTGCGTATGTGTGTCTGCACGAGAGAGTTGCAATTCTTCAAGAGGAGATCTTTTGAACATAACATAGCATGTTATTGTCCTAGATGTGTCCAGGTGCATTAAATGATAATACACTTACTCCATGTATTTATGTGTCATAAATTTGTCCAGAAAGTCTTACTCAACGTCTTCTCAAATGAGTAAAAAAAAAAACCCCAAATTCCCGGGATTTAGCGTCCAGTGCCTACAGATGCAACAGTTATCAGAAGTGTTGCAGCAACCTTTTTTTCTGTGCGGGTGAGTGGGGGGTGGTAGTGATGTTTTGCAAGATGATCTATATCTCAAGAAAGAGCGTTTCACGTTTTGCGATAAGCAACATGCTCCAAAGATTAATCTGCAGGCGCAACGTGTAATTACTCATGTACTCATTGTGGTTTAGCGGCTGTACTCACCTGTAGAGAGGGTGGCATGGCGTAGTTTGAAGGCTGAGAGGATTTCTGACCAGCAGTGACCGGACCAGCTGGTTAACCTTCTACTAAACTAAATCTAAACCTGTTTTTATCCTGAGAAAATAATAAAAAGTATCCTTCTACCAGTATGGACTGTTAGAGAGTGACAGAAGGTAGAGGTAGTGAGTCTGATAAAATGAGAGACTTTCTATGAACTCACACTGTCAAAGCTCCATTTTTTTATCACCAGACTACTATAAACACAGTCCGCTGGTAAATTAAAATGTTTCTAGCATATATTATAACATATATTTGTATGTGTAATTCAGCTGCAGTAAAAAAAGAAAGAAATGAAAAAAAGTAAGTTTCCCTTTTCTATTCATCTGACTTAAAACAAGCTAAGCTTTGGGAACAGGCTACTCAGCCCACTCTCAATCAATCCCTGTGAGACTCCTCTCTGGAATTTTAGACCTTTGTGACAAGAGCAATAACGGTGTGTGAGGGTCCCAGTCTGCTGGACTGTTAACAGGGTTTACCATAGGTGTTTGTCACTAACCAAGAGGTCCCAACAAAATACGAGATTGATATTTAGGCTCGAAATCTAGAGAGATTTCCAGAAAGTGACCTTGCTGTTTGTCTGTGTTTAATTTTTGAGGCTTTGATTTTAGAAACACAGCAGTATACAGACTCCTCGATAAAACGATAACGATTAAACGAGATTGCAGATGTCAGAGATAAGCTTGCACTTGCATAAAGTTTTGTAACTCATAAGTTACTCAACTCAATCTTAACATCCCAAAATGCCACAGGGTTTGTTTTTTTTTTCCATCTGCCCCCTGCACAGAGATAGCAGAGGTTTTCTACTTTTGATAATTTTTCTTTGAACTTCAGCTTAGATGACTGATGGCATCACTGTTGTGTCATCAGGATTACTTTTCAAACTGAATTCAACTCGGCAGAGACAGAAACTAAACAACAGCAAGTCCTGGGCCAAATGTGACTTTCAGGAAAGTCATGAATCATGGAAAGTTAACCAGCACTGCCTCAGTCACAACGAAATATCAAATGAATTACTTTTTTATCCTGACAGATACGTACAAATGTAGTATGGTGAAAACTGTTGCAGTATTAACTACTACAATGATTACTCTCTTTAAATTATATATAGTCTGAAATTTGCAGAGTTGTCAGCGATTGGCAGGCTTTATTTTGTGATTCCTTCAGACTTGATAGCTGGTTGGGAAAATGCACTGGACTGTTTCTCTTACAGACTCAAGTCACATTTGTAACTTTAACCAGTCTCCCATATTCACCCGCCATTGGTCCTTCTTCAGGGGCAGTTTGGGACAAACTTCATTTCCCGAGAATACTTCAAACCATCACCCCTCCGATCGCTGTGATGGCCTTGAGCCACAGTCACCCACATTATGATCAGTGCACCGTGATGGCTGCCTCCTTCCAGCTTAACACAGGTGTCCCTGTTTTCCAGAGTGTGAACAGTGTGAACATGGAGCCCCAGCCTGGGACCAGCCTGGCCTCGGACGAGGCTGCGCCCGCTGACAGCCAGCCCACAGAGGGTAAGCAGACCGGTCTCCTGGCCACGACTAATAGCTGCAATAGCAGCAGGGAATATGGTGCAATCTGTGCTCCCATGCTGCCTGCTGCTGTTTCAGTAACAGGCGGTCTGTCAAGGGACGTGTGTGTGTTTGTGTAAGAGCAGCAGCAGCTCCAAGCAGCTATTTGTGTCCTAACACTGAGGCTCTTTGCAGCAATTCAGTCCCCTGCTACTGCTCTCAGTAAACATCACTGCTGTTATTGGATGAAACACATCTCTGTTTTCAACATATTTGTCCAGATGAGAGTTTACTCTCTGGGTGAAGTGTGCAGATCAAAGGACTGTTGAGAAAAACTCAAGTGTCAAACACACCTGATAATGTTAGAGCACCATGAGCATCACAAATGTCAAAACCTGGATGGCCGTTTTTGGTACGGACTGAATAATAGCAGCAACAACCAACACAACAAGAATGTTTTTGGTTTTATATTGATGAGATCTGGTCCTCAAATAATCTAACAATTTTCATTCATTTAGTTCTCTGTAATTCACCCAAAGGCTGCCACTTTACATGCAGACACCTTCAGATATTTCCATGTATATTTTCATACTTCAGTATATATATAAATAAGCACACACACACCATATATTAAGTCTTTCTTGACCTCTATTAACATGCACCTTACATTGGACTCGGAGCACCAGCCTCACAGAGCTGCTAGTGTGGGTAGACTTTTGTGAAAACACACATTGTAGTTTATTTTCACTCTGTCCATCCCACTGCCTGAAATACTTGCAAGAGCAACTGGACATTGAAAATAGTCTCTGACAAATGTGCCTCTTCCTGCTGCATGTGTATTTCATCTCAGTTCTTTCTAGCCTCTTGAGGATAAATTTGATTTGGAGCTAAATATTGATGCAACAAACCATTGTGACAGTCGTCTTGTGTATGAGTAATGCTAAGTTCTGCTATCAGGTATTACAGTAAATTGAGCACATTTAGAACAAAATGATTTTTAGACATAGTTTTTTTCACCACTTTGCAAAAGAAAAGGGACTTTAAAAAATGATAAACTTAGTTATTACATATAGACCTGAATGTGTCCTCTGTGGGAACTGGAGGACCTGAAAAAGAAATACTGAGGCAGACAAACTGGAATAACATTGTTTTTTACCATCAATTTTTACATCCCTCCCCTCTGTGTCCTCTAAGCCAATTCTGAATAAGGCAACATGACAAGCACAGTAGAAACAGTTTAAAATCAACAGAAACATTAAATATTAAAATTCAATGCAAATTGTTGAAAATATCAGCAAACAGATTTAAAATAGACAAAAAATAGACAAAAGCACATCTAAAATTTACAAAACAGTGTATCTCAACGTAGAAGTGAATGAAACTGACACTTTAAGAAACCTGCAGTAAACAATAGTGTTTTCAGCCCTGATCTAAATGAGCTGACCTGGAGACAGTGAGTAGACCTGTCCCTGATGACCTGAGGGGTCTGGATGCTTCATACCCAATCAGTAGCTCTGACATGTATTTAGGCCCAAGACCATTCAGTGACTTGTAGACCAGTACCAAACTGGATCCTCTGACACACAGGAAGCCAGTGCAGGGATTTAAGGACTGGTCTGATATGGTCCACTTTCTTGCTGTTGCTGAGGACTCTGGCAGCAGCATCCTGGATGAGCTGCAGCTGCTTGACTGATTATTTACCGAGGCCAGTGTTCCTCAATTCCAGTCCTCAAGGGCTCACTGTAATGCAGGTTTTAGACAGTTCCTGTTTCAACACACATGATAATAAAGGACCGGCCAATCATAGCTCCGTAGGGGCCTGATGATGAGGCATTCATTTGAATCAAGTGAGTCAGAACAGGAAACATGCAGGACGGTGGCCCTTGAGGACCGAAATTGAGGAACACTGTCTTAGACTGTGTTTTTGATGTGTTTCCAGGCTCTGGTAAGGACCATACGGCGCCTGCTCCTGGCATGGTGTGGCGAGTGACTGGAGGACTCTTCAATGTCACCAAAGGGGTGGTGGGTGCAGCGGTGGGCGGGGTGGCCTGGGTAGGCGGCAAGAGCCTGGAGATCACCAAGTCAGCCGTGACCACAGTGCCCTCTGTCGGGGTGGGGCTGGTGAAGGGCGGCGTGTCCGCCGTGGCTGGCGGCGTCTCCACAGTGGGCTCCACGGTAGCCAGCAAAGTCCCATTCACATCAAAGAGGAAAGACAAGGCTGAGTGAAGAGCGAGAGGAGAATGACGACGACGATGGTGATGATGGTGATGATGATGATGATGATCGATGATGTTGGACTTGCCCCGCCCTGAGCCAACAGAGAGAAGCTGCACGCTGATCTCTGTCCCCCAGTCAAATTTCACCGTGCCTGTCTTAGTATACCTTGTTCAGTCTCAAACATGGTGGCCTTGTTGCCATGCAGAGACATGATGCATATACTGCATTCGTTACCAACACACTTGGTAGAGTTACGTTACCGTGACAACGCAGAATTAGAAAAACACACTCTGAGTCGCTGAAACTCTTCATGCAAAGTTCCTTGTGTGGTGTGGAGTGGGATGTTTCTGTCTGGGAGTGAGAATCCAGCCCCAGGCAGATCACATGGACCAGAATCCACTCCAGCACATGCTGGACGATCTCATGAATATTTTAATCCGTTTACAATCCAGACTGATGCTGTTCCAGTTCTCTCTTGTCTTCACTCTTTCCAAACTGCATGGATATGGTGAAATGTTTCTGAATTAAATTGCTGGTTCTTAGTTTCTTTTTTTTCATTGCAGAGGTATTGATTACTATTGAAATCTGTGTGTTGAGAAGAATAAAATGTTTCAACATTGTTAGAGAAGCATCTGCAGCGTTCCTCAATTTACAGCCTTCGCAGTTTGACCTCCTTTAGGTCTTGGAAGAACGTTGGGCGTTTTACCCAACAGCCCTGGATCTGTGCCACTCCTCTGAATGGCATGTCTGAAGACTGTGCAGCCAAACAACAACAGGCGCAGACTTACTTTTCCACAGCTATATTATTGTTAAAATGTCATGTTTTCCAATATGCTGATATGCGTGAAATTTTAAAATGCTGCATTTTACTTTGACATGTTTTTTGGTTTGTTTGTTTTTTGTTTTCTAAAATAAAAAGCATGCAGCAGCATTTGATTCACTGTTGGTTGTTTAAGCAGGAGAGGCCAGGCCACTGTGCCATAGCGCAGTCAACACCTTTATATGCTATTACAGCATTTGAAACAGATGGAGAGCAGGGGTATTGTTGTTGATGGGGCTAAACCTGTGTGTGTGTGTGTGTGTGTGTGTGTGTGTGTGTGTGTGTGTGTGTGTGTGTGTGTGTTTGTGTACAGTATTCATGTACGTGTGTGCGCGCGTGCGTGCACCATGTCACCAACCATGTGCTTTAAATCCTATTTTGTTTAGATTTGTGTCCTCTGTTTGAGACAAGCATCCAAAAGATGATGTCATCATTTGTAGGTGAATTGTGTTTTCACACAATGTGCCTGAACACATCTTGTAACGTCCTCCCTGCAACATTTTTGACAGTGCTGAACCTCACTCTATTGTTGCTCAGTCTCTGGTGGACATACCATTCATATCCAATCATAAACTCACCTGTCACCTGTGAACCTGTTTGCCTCCACAACTATCCAAACAGATGTTCCACAACTGTCCCAGTGTGACGTTGTTCCTGTCCTATTTTGAAAACTGTCAAGAAGGTAAAGAAAAGTTGATGAGGTAAAGCATTCATACACTGCATATGGTCTTTGTACTCTTTCCGAGCATATTTTGAAAAATGATTACCAGATTTTTAGTTTTATTTAATTTTTGTAGACAGTGACTAAACATTTTATGCTCAGGGTTGTTGGATGTCTTCCTCTTCTATGAAGATGTTTCCTCAGCAGAGAACATTCGTTGTGTTACCTTCAACTATCAGGTAGAGCCAGGACACAAGGGCTTTATCATTACATACTTACATACATACATACATACATACATACATACATACATACATACATACATACATACATACATACATACATACATACATACATACATACATACATACATACATACATACATACATACATACATACATACATACATACATACATACATACAGTTTCGAAAGTGTGCATGTCTATAAGCTCATGTGTAAACAGCGAGTGAGGTTATGGAGCAGCTATGATCTGGAGCTAATCTGATCAGTACAGTATGTCCTTAAAGTTAACTGTGGGATTTCGTCGAGCGTCAACCAGATCCAGATGTGTACAACCAGAGTGTGAGAGGTCGCCAACACAAGGGGGCGACACCTCTCACGGAGCATCCTTAATCTGCTGAAGTACCAGCAGCAGAAGAACATCGCCTCACATGTACTCAAACACGTTTAGTTTACCATCAGAGGAACAATTAGATATGAGCATCAGGCTGCTCTTGTAGCTCTTTAAAGGTAAGAGGGTTTGAGTCTTACATTTTTCATTTTCTGGAAAAGCGGGTGCCAAGTCTTCAGGCAGTAGTTCAGCTGCCACAACTATGCAAACTTCGAACTCGTGGGGGAATGGATTAGATATGTAGCTCGTGCCAATGTAAACATTAGCATGTTTGTTATGTTATGTATTGTACTGTTATGTACTGTAACCCAGTATAAAAACTGTAATGTCGTTATAACGGTACATAAACATTTCACTTTCCACGTAGTGACACATTTCACATACGCACACTATCAGTCTGTCTGTCCGTCCGTCTCGTCTATACATACATAACCCTACTTATTCTTGGTCTTGTCTTGAGTTTGTTTTTCTGTTTGTAGGCCAGTCAGTGAATCTTGCAGAATGTGTCAGTGACGTATTGCACTGCTGCCCTGTGGTTTTATTTCCTCAGACACTGAGAGGATGTTGAGTGATTCTGATGCTGCAGAGCTGCTCTCCTTCCTGACCCCCAGTGCACGTCCAGATGTCAAAGGTCAGGCCACAGAGTACATTCTGGGGCTGTCAGGGCACAGGTAGGACACACTATTGCCGATGGTGTTGATATTCATTAATGACATTAACTCTGTAGCTTTTCATTTTATTATGGTTGTCTTACTGCCATTTTTGATTTTCCTCTCTACTCCAATGCAAATCCCTCCCTGGATAATAGATGTGTGTGTCTGTGCATGTTATGCACATGCACGTCTAATCTTATATCATGGGAAATGTATACAGAGAACTACATGAAATAAAGAAGCCTGTGAAATCAGTACACTGTTTTATGATTACTGCTGCAACAATTTTCAAACATGCAACTGAAAATTTGGGGATTTTGTTGGATTTACTTTGGTGAATTTCCACCCTCCCTCTCAACCACCCTGCTGACTTAAAGTTGTCCCTTTTATCTGTTTTCAGGGATGGCTGTCGCTTCCTTCGCACTAAACCTGACTTACTTGCTGCCCTGTTTGCTCTGACATCTGACCCCTCTGTTGCTATTGCAAAGGACTGTCACCACATCTTGATCAACCTGTCAGCTGACGAGACTCTGCACCAGGTGATCGTCTCATTTGAGTCTGAGAAGTGTTTGGATGTGTTGACAATGCAGTGATGATTCTACCTGCAAAGGTGAAGATGTCACAGTTGCCTGCTCTTTCTTTTGTCTCTTCCAGGTTCTGGTCACAGAGGTCAAAGTTCTTCCAGTGTTGTTAAAGAAACTTGTGGATCCAGAATACCTGTTTGCAGACCAGATCTGCACCATCCTGTCCAACCTGAGCCGCCATGCCAAGACCTCCAAGTCTGTGTTCAAGGTGATCGATCAAGATATGACATAGGTCAATAAACTCTAATCAGGTCTCCAGAGCATGGTGGTTGAACTCCATTGGAAGTGCTGGATAGCTCTGCCTCTTTTTAACTGGATAATATCACCTATTGCATCTAAAGTTTAGTACTTTACTTGCCATAGTTCACCTTTTAACTGGCAAGATACTATATGTCAGGTGCAAGATCTGAAGAATACAAAAGCAAAAAAGGGAAGTAAAGGGAAGGGGTGGTGAGGTAATACTATCTGGTGGATGATGGTCAATAGAAATTGAAAGGAAATATTACTTGGCTATTTCAGGTCATCGAGGAGGAGCTTGGTGTGGCTCAGCTGGTGGAGATCTTCTGTACTGAAGGGTACAACAAGATGGCCAAGTTGCATTACCTGAGTCCTCTGCTGTCCAACCTGACACAGCTGCCAGAGGCCAGAAACTACATGCTGGACAAAGACAGGTGACTGGTTTTGTGGGGCAAGAACTTGCTGCATCTCTTTGCTTTAGTGACTGTTAAAGACAATTCACTTCAAGCAGGTCAGAGTTTGTTGTGCGTTTAATTTTGCTCTGTAATAGAGAGCTTGATCTTGCAGATCCTATTTTGGTCATAAAACAATAAATAAAATGAATGAATGAATGATGATCTCATACATGACTTATACAACTACCCTAAAATGTGTGTGATTTGCAGGTGTGTCATCCAGAGACTTTTGCCATTCACTCAGTATGAGGCCTCAGCTGTTAGGAGGGGGGGAGTCATAGGCACACTGCGCAACTGTTGCTTTGACCATGGTGAGACACACACACACACACACACACACACACCCTTCATACAAACTAGAAAGACAACTCTTACTCTGTCAGAATCGTACAGTGAGTGATTATAGAAATGTCAGGGATGTCTCACAAGGTGTGTTCTTACTGAGTCGTAGTCACTTAACTCCACCTCTGTGATCTGTCCAGCCCATCATGAGTGGTTGCTTAGTGATGCAGTGGACATCCTGCCCTTCCTGCTGCTGCCACTAGCTGGTCCAGAGGAGCTGACAGAGGAGGAAAATGATGGTGAGTCTTAACATAAGGTAAAATATTTACTGTAAGTAGATCCAGTAATTCATTGTCCACAAAAGCAAAGTGCAGCCCTAAACCAATGAACTAATTAACTTATGACCACAGTGCACATCTGCTTTCTTTGTGTCAGAAAGCTCCATAGCATTAACAAAAAACATTAACAATACATCAGTGAAAATACAGTGAAAGCTCCATGTTAACGACAACAAAAAACAAGAGAAAAAACAACTGTGTCCCAGCTGTTGCTTTATTATTTTTTATGAAGAGGAAGAAGTAGGAAGGTTGCTGAAGAAGAATTAATATAAAAGCTGAGTTCAGAAAGTTTGATCTGACCCAGCTCGGCATCATCACTAGTTGTGTCTCTGTGTTCAGGTCTTCCTGTAGATCTGCAGTACCTCCCTGAGGACAAGAAGCGTGAAGAAGACCCTGACATCAGAAAGATGCTGCTGGAAACACTTCTACTGGTACTGAAAATGCACACAAAAACACAAACACATGGCTAGTGGTTTGATTCTGAGCTTGAGTCTCTGTCATCACTAGAATAGATCCAGCTTTATTGTCAGTGTGTACAATATAGTCAATGATATAACGAGTCTGAGTGGTTAAAGCTCCTGGATGAGCAGGTGGCTCTTGCACATATGATTGTGGAGGGTGCCTGTGAAAGGGCCTCGAACATCAAAGACTCAAAACCAGACCTTGTAACTCTTCTATTTTGAGATCTAACCTGTTGTGTCTGTTGTGTAGTTGACAGCGACTAAAGCTGGCCGACAGACACTGAAGGACAAGAACGTTTATCCGATCATGAGAGAATTCCACAACTGGGAGAAGGATGTCCATGTCACAGCATCATGTGAGAAA
The DNA here is from genome assembly GCA_029224185.1 of Karalla daura. NCBI lineage: Eukaryota > Metazoa > Chordata > Actinopteri > Chaetodontiformes > Leiognathidae > Karalla > Karalla daura. The sequence continues at coordinate 9,497,755 of CM055188.1, forward strand.
TTGGTCCAGGTAGGAAAGATCTGAACTCAGGGATTCTCTGTACATGAAAGGTCTTGTACTGGGAATATGAGCAGTGATGTCATGACTTGTGATTTTGCTTTGACTTGCTGTGGATATGACACTGAAAATGTGCGGATGACAATCTTTCCTTTTTGTCCAGGTGCTGATAGGAGATGAGCCGGAGAAGGGCATGGAGAATCTGATGGAGGTCGAGATTCCCAAGGACGTGGAGGACAAACTGAGGGAGGCCGACATCAAAGAACAGCAGGAGCTAGAGAAAGAAGAGGAGAAGTTGAGACAGGAGGAGGAAGAGGCGAAGAAGAACAATAATAATGAACAGGGGACAGACAAACAACAGGAGGATGGACTGATAAGTTAAGGCCAGTTTTTAGTCCTGGAACATTTGTGGCTTCATTGTCTGTTCTTCTCGATGGCTTTTTGCTGTCAGTTCAATGGTCATATCAGCTTTGATGGGACATTTACAGAATAAATCTCAACACAGCTCATAGTGAGCTGCAGCCCTGCTGGAAAACAGTACAGATCTCAAAAGTGAATGTAGTCAAGGATAGAAAAGCAGATGCATGTTTGCTGCTCCTCCTCCACAGGCTGCATCAGTGACAGTACACGTTTTGATGGCAGGCACTCTCACAGTGAACTCTTCAGTGTGGCAATGATGCAGGATGTAGTGTACATATATGAGATGAGATTCACAGTTAAATCCTGTTCATGCCAGTTGTTTGTTTCCATCTTTAATCCATAAAATCACCTTAAAGATGCTTCAGTTCACAGTGGTTTCGGTCTGTGAAGCTGATGTGACTATTTTTATTCAACATCATGAACACATACATCACAGTGGCCTGAAAAAGGGGTGTTAAAAGTGTGGGAAATTTTTATATTCATGATTTAGACATAAAACTGACTTGAATGCCTATACTGATATGGAAAAACAAGAAAACAATAGGAGGAACATCTTTATTGTGACAAGATCTTTATCTGTTCCCTATTGGAATGATCTTCCATTTGAGGTCATTTCAGGTTGTTTCACCTCTGACTGCACTATATCTGCTTAATTTCACATTTGTGTTGTTGTTTAAGCATAGGGAATTGTTAAAGCTTTTAACAAACTTTTAATATTCTCACTTTGCTCTCAAACATATTAGTATGGCCTCTGCTGGCATTAAAAACAACAAACACGACAGACAGAGGAGTCCAGTCATTTAAATATCTCCTTCTGATTTCAAAATTATGTTAAACATAGTTGTTGCTCCTCTGCATTGCCTCTGATGACCATGTGGTCATTTCTAAGAAAAAAAAACAACCAGAATAATGTCTTAAGATTGAAAAATAAGGAATAAATGTCTGACCAAAAGTGATTAGGAGAGTGTGTGTGAGTCATTTGTTCATTGTTTCAAAAGGACACATTTTGTTGGGAAATTTTCCATAAATTCATGTGTCACACATTGCCATACATAGATGTCAGTGCATGGAGGTCTCACTGTTAGAGGTTAGTGATACTCCAGACGCTGTCTTTCTTTTCATGGCCCAAGTGTTGGCACAAACACGGCAGACAAGTCATTCAGATATTGTTGACCCAGTGGAAACATTTTGTGCTGGTGCCTGTGTGATTTAATATAGGACTACCCCCAGAAGACATGGGCAGAAAGGTGGGGAGTGTGACCGCAGAGCAAATGTTGGTATTAATAAACCCTTTCATAGTAAGACATCTTGGACTCAGCACTCTCCCTCCCAAAATGAGCTCAATATTTTAAATATACATCCAAAACTGAGTTTTCTTTTCCCACCCAGTTACGATTCTCTTCATTCTGTTGTTTACTTTATATACTCATCTGATAACCGAGGTTTTAGGAAATGTTCCTCGTCAGAAAGTTACAGTTTAAATTACACGCAGTGGCCAGTAGGTGGCGTGAGAGTACGTGCGCTATTAGTGATTTCTCCGTGATGACTTGTTAAGTCAACAACTGCAGGGCTGCTGTCTCGGGAAGTTCTTAGGTAACATGTAAAACAAACATGAATAATTCAGAAACGTCCATCAATAAGACTGAAATGTGAGTCAACGTGGGAGTCATTAAACTCAAGTGCCAATAACTTCAAAATATTTTGGTTTATGTGCCCTGAGAACATGGTCAGATAATCCCTTTAATGTGTGTTCATACAGTACGTGTGTTTTAGCTCCACTGTCAGCATGCAGTCCTCACTTCCTCAAAGGAATCGTTGAGAAATCACACTTAGGGGTCAGTGTGGCATTATGGGGGCTGGTAAATCACTCACTTCCTACCAAAGGGTGTTCACAATGAGAATAATTCACACTGCACACTACGTGCATTTTGCCAGCTTCATGTAAGGTTTAATGTGTATCTTATTGTGTGTGTATGTGTGTGTGTGCTGACCAGGTGTTTCTTTATCAGTGTCTCTGAGTTTTTCCACCTCAACACAAGGTCACAACTAAACTGATCAGGAAACTGCCTGATTTGACGCCAAAGTTTCCAAGTTTCCAATGTGAGGGAATAAACAGTGTAGTTGGGTCTGCTCCTTGAAGTGATTTAGTTTTTCTCACTTTCAGATCATTAAGTCAAGTGGGATGTTGTGTCTTTGCATCTCAGCTCCTGCCAAGTGGGAAAAAACGTACAGGAACAGCAATTTGGCCACTCAGTCAGCTATTGTTTATCAAACAGATCCATGTTAGGGGGGCAGTTACATAAGTTACTGTTTATTGTCATGTTAATCAGTCCATACTGAACACACATCCTGTACATATAGATTGCTGCACTCTGGTAATATATCAATACACTATTGTATAACAAGGTTTACAAAATATATCACGTCACGTTAAAGGGGCAGATTTTGGGCTCACGTATTATAATTTTAGCTGAGCCAGGCTCAGTACCTAGCAGAACCACTGCACATGTCCAGACTTCACACACGACTGCATGTTTGTTCATTGGAGGGTGAACACAGGGCCACAAAAGAAAGAGGGCTTGTGTTGAACAGAGGGCGTCAGCGTCACTAGACAGGCTTGTGTGTGTGTCAGCCAGCCAGCCAATCGGATGCTAAAGTGTCCTGTTTCACTTCCGTGTGTGCGCATGAGTGTGTGCATCTACACAAAACCTCACACATGCATTACGTGTCAGACGTGTCCAAAACACCAGAGGCTATGCCATCTGTGTTGTTGGGCTCATTTGACACAGTTTCATCACAGCTTTAAATGTGCTGTTCCTTCACATGTATGTGACGACTGGAGACACCGTGCAGTGAGCTTGTACATGCAAAAACATAGGTTAGGTCTGATCGAGGCAATGCAAATGTCAGTTTTATTATTTGTCATCGAGTCAATGTCCACAAGAACAAAAGGCTTCACATTCATTCGGCTGCTGCAAGCTGCTATCACTGTTATCAGCAGACTCAAGACACTTTATCCTTCACACACCTCCATCTCACTGGATGTGAGCAATATATTTCCATAATAACCATTTGCATATAATGTTGATGATATTTTGTACACTATTGGCTTTAGAATACAGTCTATGATATGGTGCTGGCCTCGGAGTTCAGCTGCCTGATGGAGCTCACATTTATGTGACTGCTGCTGTTGTTGCCACAGGAAGCAGAGGAAGTAGAGAAACTTTTTTTTTCAGTGTGAAACAGTTCTAGGTGAAGTGGTGTGAAGAATAACAAACACAAACACTACACAGTCTGTGAAGATTTTATTGAGTCATCATATCAGGATTTATGTATGACATGAGCTCTGGGTCAATTCATGAATTTACAATTCAGTCCATGACATGAAAATGAGTGTAAATAATCTATCCATACTATCATTACCTTCACTATCAGTTTTACTTTACAGTCAATATAATTATTAGACTATGGCAGAGTACTAGGCTCTCTCCTTCATATTGTATACATCCTTTCAATTTCTTCCCTGAGTTCAAGATGATTGGGCATAGTGAGACAGTGTGCGTGTGTGTGTGTGTGTGTGTGTGTGTGTGTGTGTGTGTGTGTGTGTGTGTGTGTGTGTGTGTGTGTGTGCGCGTGTATGTAAGTGTACGGGCAGTGCGCGTGTGTACCTTGAGGGGATTATCAGTCCTGTGACACATTCACCACACCACACACACACGCTAAGAGGATATCAGCTCACCTTCTCTCTCTCCGTCTCTCTCTCTCTCACTCCTTCGGTGTCTTGTTGAGATCATCTGTGCGTGTGTTTATCAACTGTCAGGTCAGCAGATGAGTAGCAGCAAACGGATCACACACGTACAGTCTTGCAGACTGTACATGTGTAACTGGTTGCTGTATTGAAGCCTGGAGGCAGCCAAATCAACATATTCATGGAGTGAATGAACAATATGAGTTGTTAGTACACCCTTTACTTCAGCATCGCTGACTCAACAACTGAAAATGACATAGCAGATTTTTTTTTAAATCTTATGTCATTGGTAAGTTAGGTTGAAGCAACAAAACTACAAAAAAAACTGTTCACAATGTTCACAGCATACAAGAAAGGCCCTTTCCTCATGTGCTTTTCTCATCACAGTCAAAAGGGGGCCTAGTGGTGGTTTGACACAGAGCTCCCAAAACTCCAGCTCTATGCTCAACAGTTTAGTATGTTGGTAAAACCAATAGATGACATTCCTGCTCTGCTCACACTCCTTTCAGTTGCTAGGCTATGATTGGACAGTTAGTGTTTGGGGAAGAGGCTTACAGAACCAACACTATCATGGTGGCTCTTTACCTTCAGTAAGGTTGACTCAAAAAGGGAAGAAACTTGAATTACAAGTGGTTACAAGTTAACAGTTGTGCTCCATTCTGCGACATATATTGCAATTGTGCACCCCTCAATCTAAGTGTATCACTAACTTTGTTTCAAAGTGAGTCTGAAGTTATTTCAAGAGCCTCGCTGCTCAGCTCAGCCTATTGCAGATTTGTCTTGTCCACACTGAACACTGTTGAAGCCTCTCAAAAGACACACAAATCTAAAGTTTATATGAAGACAGGGTTCAGGCTTGGAGTCTGACTGCTGGTTTGTCATGCTGCTGAGCACGGCTGTCAATCATTGTGTTTTTCTGTCTTCTTATTGGCTGTCTTGTGTACTCAACAGAGAAGTCTCCGCCTCTGGAGTGAATAGCTGTACTTTTCCACTCCAAACTGAGAAAGCATCCAACTTCTCCTACTCCTCCTCCTTCCATGCCTTCATGTATTCATAAAACACACACCCTCCCCTATCACTCACACACACTCACTTTCTCTCTCTCACACACACACAGACTTATGTTTTCCATCTTTTCTGAGGACATTAAAGAGAATTTTTTCATAAGATTAACCCCTACCACTACCGTGCTTATCTGTAATCTTTAACCTCACCTAAACCTTGCCATCAACCAAAAGCTAATAGTGATACACACACACACACACACACTGAGGGAGGGTTTGCTCATTTGCTCCAGGACGTATGGTTGTGTACAGAACTGGCTGTAACTACTCTCTGACTGGTTAAAAATGTTGGCAGAGAAGCTCATACTGGTATGCTGTGTTTGAGTCTGGTTTGAGTGTCACTAATGTGACAATAATTCTGTCATTTGATTCTGTGCCATGTGACCAATGAAGGGATAACTACTACAGCTTTGCAGGCATATAAACCATAGAAAACCATGAAAAAGCATTTGTGTGATTTTCTTGTGGTCACATGTGAATTTGTCTGAAAAATTCAACACAAAACACAGAAAATCATTCAAAAAATCTTTCTATTGGTGTTTCAGATATCACTATCCCAGCGTTGTCTAACCAGATCTTATGTTAACGTGCAAATTGCTATGATGGATCCAAGTGAACTCTGTCATTTGTGATGAAAAGCCTCAACTTAAATCAACAAAAAAACCTGTGTATACAGCATAGTGGAATCTGTGTTCTGATAATCATATACAGGGGCATTGATTGTGAAGTGTATATGACTGTTTTATTTCTCCATCAATGTATTTTGCATGATCATCACAAAGTCACTGTCACTTAAGTGTGTGTGTGAGTGTGTGTGACAGAGAGAAAGAGAGAGAGCGTGTGTGTGTATGGTGTGTGCGTGGGTGTGTCAGTGATCTTTCTAACTGTCGTTCATATTTTGTCTCTACTTGCTCTTGGATGGCTGCCCTTTTGCCAGTGTGAGCTGATGTGTGTTTAGTGGGACTCTGTGCTTGTAAGGACAAGTTCAGACTTGTCATATTTAGGGTGAGAACATTTTTGAGAGTTTTTTTTTTTGACCCAAATCTTGAAATGTCAGAAAATGTTAATCTTTAAATAAAACTGTAAAGGGACTGTTTGGGAGTCAAGTTTACATTCAAGCTTGGTCTGGTCTGAAAAGATCTGCATGGGTATGGACATGAACTGTGTGCTGACAGATTAGCAAAAGTATAGCTAGCAAAGAAAGTGTTAACAGGATACTGATTTACTTCTGCTAATCTGCCACACAAACCACCTTACTGCCATGGTTTCTGTGTGTGTGCCAGCTTACTGTCTTCCTGTTTCGCAGTGTCAGCTGACCAATTGGGGGTAGCATTGCATAACAGCGACACATACTTCTTTTCAGACTAAAGTAGTGCTCCTGATCAATGACAAGAGAAAAAAAAGTTGATACGAGAGCGCCTGGAGGGATAATAGGAAAGGTGGAAACAAAACAGATGTGACCTGTCATTCTGTCTCTAAGCAAGGTACTGAAAACACTGATAAGATAAGAAACACAAACACACTGTAGGTCAGTATGCCTGTGTGGACATGTATATGGTTAACGCAAACCTTAATACTGGCTTTCATTCCATGCCAGGTGAAAAGGCAGGCCGAGCCATAGTTCAAAGGTCACCCTGTGGAGGTTAAAAATATTGCTGGCATTAGGTAACTTCTTGCCACATATGCTGACTGTTATTTGAGCCTTCGTAGCAACACTGAGGACTCTTATAAGCATAAGGTTGTTGGAGTTCCTCAGAACTAGACAAAGAGGGTTAAGAGTTGATGGGGCTCTGAAAATCTGTGCTCACATTGCATAATTTATTTTTTTTTTATGTATTTGAGTTGAGATAGTTTTAACTATCTGCTGCAAAGAGACAGGCTTATATCAGACTACGACTATAAAGACTAAGCCCTGATTATTTATTTATTTAGAGCCCCAATTTTGTCCTGGAAGCCATTCAGTTGTTGGCCTGTATGCACAAAGCACTTTATTGCTATAACAGTTCTATGAGCTGCATCTTAGTGCTTGACTAAAATAACACTTGATTTTTGTGTTTCAAAAATAATTTCAATGGTTCACTAGAGTTAGATGAATCTCCACCACCCAGTCAAACCCAGTATATCTAAGTAACATTTATACATGGTCACATAATGCACATGGTCTTTTCAGTATCATATTAACTGTTTTTGTTTTGTCTCCAACAATATAGTATTGTCTTCCGTATTCCAACATCTGCTACCTAAGAAGATAGTACATGTTCTTTTGCATTTTATCTGTTTATTAATAATTCATATTTATATATCTGGGGAATATATCTTTCAGATTTCCATCAGTCTGAGTTGCCTCAAATAAGAAATGATTAGCCTTAAATATGTTAAGTATAATTTAATAGAAGCAAATAAGTGTGTGGAAATTGACAGTAATTTAACACGGCACCACATCTAACGTAGAGTGAAACCAGCTAAAGTGAACTGGGACAACTTATTCAGTTTATATACTAAAGCTGCAACTAAATGTACAGCTGTGAGATTAAATATATCATCATCATGACTTGGTCATTCAAGGTTTTTAATCTGACTTGACTAATTACTAGTAATAATTAGTCATGATGGAAAGAAAAAGGTCAAACCAAGTCAACCTGTCAGGAAGATAGCTAGCCTAGCCTAGCAGAATAACAGAGGCCTCACCACCATTGCAGCCTTTGAGTCCAATGAAACTCAGGTGAATCAGTGTTGATCAGCTCCAGCTAAAATACACATGAGAACATATCAAATAGTTAATCACTTTAGCATTTTATTTACATAATCAATGATAAGTTTATTTTCTCATACTGGCGGGGGTGGATAAGAGCATATTGCATTGATGAATGGCAGAGATGATATTCTTCATTCACGCTGTTTCACTTAGGGAGACGTAATGTAAAATCCCAGTAAGAAAGATTTATAAGCTTCCTCCCACTTTGACCTGCTACCAGTATTAGTTTGTGACACACTAACGTAAATAGGCTTACGCCTCCTTGCCCATCCTAAGAGGGTGGGACCAGCCCTCTCCACTTTATGTAATCCAGTTCAACAGCTCTTTATGTAGGAACAGATTGTTTCAAGGCATTTCCCCGACTTGCTGCTTACTACATGTTATTGAATGGATAAACTGATAAAGCTAGTCGTTATTACACAATGTTTTAAATGTAATAGGTAAGGAGGACAGCATGTTTATAAGTGTTTAAAGGCAAATCGCCTCATGTACATTCAAAGGCCCAGACTAGTTTGAAGCAATGCAAAGCCAGTACTCCATCTGTGATCATAGAGCTGGTGATTTTACATCTGCATCCTCTAAATTACAGGGACAGTGGCATGCATTTAGTTTTTGATGTTAGCAAAGAAATATTTGTATATATACAGTATCTGTATAAGATGGTATAACAGTTAATAATTGAGTGTCACTTAATAAGACAGCAATGTATTTGGTATGTTGCTCATATGATGTGATTGTCGTGGGAGTTGTCTGGGTCGCAAGGACCACAGAAGATAAAAGCTCTATTGACTTCATAGCTTTAAATGATTTTATCTTGTGTGATATTTAACATTTCTCAGATATCATATCAGGTTATATGTAATTACCGTAATAATGAGTCATATATAACATGTTATTACAGTTGCATCAACAAGGTGTTAGATGCAACTGTAGTTTTGTAATTTATCTCATTTGTCTGTTGTAAATGTATTTATAGTTTGCATTTCCATTTCCATTTCCCTGCATGTTTATACTTTATATTTCATGAACTTCGATTGGTCACTTCTTATTTGTTTCAACTGTACTGTAAAGTTCCTAATTATCAAAGAATAAACTTGGGAAAACTCACTCGACACTAATCAATGTGCGCATAAACAAGAAAACACAATCAGCCCAGTTACACCAATCCGAATTTATTTATTACTTTATGTTTTTATTTAGCAAAAGAAAAAAAGAAAAGAAAAATATTTTATTAATGACAGACTGCATCGGCCAATCAGCAGCAGCCTGATCCAGGCAGCTAGATGCAGATTGGCTCTTTGAGCTCACTCCCACCACCCAGCCCATTTTCCTTTGTGTGCAGCAACAACAACAACAACAGAAAGGCAGCGCTTGACAGCATCCGGACAAATTGTACATGACCACATTACAAGTGCAAGAGCCGCCCGTCTCAATGACATTAACTTCGTTTTACATTCCATGTAAGGGTTTTCCTTAAACCTAGAACATACCAAAGGATAAAACAATTTATCTGTCTCTCAGCTTGGTTCCCTTTGTTGGTCTTTGAACACAATTAAGTAACAGTAACTTGAAAACGAGCTGAGGCAGCTCGATGAAACAGTCTGAGGAAATTACACTTAAGACTAGTTTGAAAAGTTGGGTTTCTGCCTGGATCATCTCACCTTCATGCATATTCTTAATACTTTGAGGCCAAATGTCTTAAAAAGATTGAAAAAGGTACTTTCGGTGAACATGGAGGGAAAACAAACCTGTTCAGTCACCGTTCAGTCTGAGGTTTGGGTTTCGCACTGCTGAGAACAACATGTCTCCCTGAAAGTTTCCCTTCAGGACGTCAGGATGTCACAGAACTCGACAAAGTCCTTCTGCATGAAATTCTGGCTTTGAATCAGGTCGTCTTCAGAGGGGAAATACTGCATGCTGTCCTCCTGCAGGCGCAGACAGTCTTGCAGTACCACGAACTGTCCTGGTGGTGTCGTCGAGCCGTGTGGGTTGGGACTGTCCAAGAGGGCTCCTCTGGCATTCTCCAGGACGCCCAGGTACGAGTCCATGTCGGTGAGCTCCATGTCACTGTCGGAGCCGCTGCCGCTGTCGCTGCCCACAGAGTCCGAGCGCATGTGCAGCATCTGGTACTTCTCATGCATGAGGAACTGGTTGGTGTTCTTGGGGGCTCGCATCCCTCTTGCTCTGTTTCCTTTGACATTTACGGGCCGCAGGGACATCGCAGGTCTCTGGAGGGGTGGGTGATGCTGGTGGTGAGGATGCTGTCGCTGAGGGTGCTGGTGATGTCTCCCTCTGGACCACCCTCCCCCTCCTCTCCTCTGCCCATGCAGGCGCCCCCTGCAGCTCTTGGACCAGCTGCGCTTCCTGCGGCTGGAGGGGTCCCTCTGTGGACCCTCTTTTCCATCCTGATGCTGCTGCTGCTGCTGCTGCTGCTGGCAACTTCTCCTGCACACCATCTCTGAGAGCATTTTCTGGTCTTTCGTTCAGTTGCCTCCCTTCCTCCCTGGTGCTCTCCTTTACATCCTCCTCCCTCAGTGGCCACACAACAACAAAGAGAGGCTGGTGTCTGATTTTTCTGGCTCAGATCACGGATGACCCACTCTCGCCCAAAGTCTACCTTTTCACTATTCTTTCACTTTTTTTCTTGACCTCTGGCTTTGGCTGATGCATAGCCTGCTCTTCCTCCCCCTGCAGCAGCAGCTTGCCTGCTCGGCAGTCACGCCCTCCTCTGTCTCTCTTATTACTCTTCTTCTCCTTTCTAAAATTCAAAGCAGCTCTTTACAGCTCTGATTCGTGAACTGAAGTGAGCTCTTTAACGATTAAAGCGTCCTCCAGACAATTAAGAGCAGTTTTCGTAGGTTGGGCCGACAACTAAAGTGAACTCTGCTGTGGCCAACTCTATCTGAGGACGGAGGAGTCCTCACAGCCAGCATAAAGAGCCGGACGGTTCCATTCACGGTTTTGACAGAAAGAGGGGGGCGGGGAGGTTTTACGTTTCGTTCCACTCCCGGTCCACAATATCTTGATTTGACATTTTTCTACTAGCAGTTTATTTTCCGGAATTCTAGCTAAATGTTATACCACGCATGTTATTCATAAACCTCGGATTACACATTCTGCCCGTGAATACGAAAAAGCGGTTCCCCGTCGCTTGATGGTTTATTCCGCTTCAGTTTTAGAAGCTGAAATCTGATCCACAACTGGTGCTGAGACTGCCTACCCCACTGACTGACAACAGACAGCAACAACAAGCAGCAGCAGTGGGCCAGGAGGGAATGGGTGCTCTAACAGCTGTGTGTCAAGTCAGTGGTTGTGTCAAGCACCCAGCCCACATTGCCCCATCTGAATTTAATGCATTTTCTTCAATAAAGTATCATTCTGCTCATAAATAAGTAAATCGTTTTTTTAGATGTTTTCCAAGTTTGGACATTGACCTCACTTTTGCAGACGGAAGTTATATCTCACTTCCCATATGTTTCCAGGAACAGTAACATAAAGGTATCCTTCTTTGGTCTATCCTGAAATGAAACATGTCGTTTTCTGTTGTAGACTTTTGAAGACATTCAGAATCCTTAGACAATGCATTGTACTGACTGTGCCGATCCCTGACATTTTCACCCATTCCAATCATGATACTTACATTTCTCATTATAGTGAAATATCTAAGTTACGATTAGATAACCATTCGATCTTTGGCCATGAAACTTGGTTTTAACAACTTGTATTCTCCAAGTATGTGCTGTAATAGTTTTGTGATCTAATGACTTTGTGATGATCCAGTGATGATATAACACCATCATCCGGTCAAAGGTTTATTTGATTCTCTGTTTAATAATGAACCATGTAAAACTAACATGTTAAAGTAACTTGTGTTATTGCTAACCAGCAAACTAACTAGCATAGAGACATTGTAAGCATGTTTAAAATCATCCAACCAGAAACTCAAATCAGAAATCAATTGTGTTTTTCTAAAATTTTGAGTTAGGGAAGTATTGCTATCTGCAGCAACTGGTAATATAATTGTCCGCACTGCCTCTTCATTTCAAACATATTTAGATTAATTTAGTTCAGACCGTAACATGACATAACAGCTAACAGGTTTGCTGCTGCACTAGTGACTCCATGTGGTTAAGATATATACTACACAGAACAGTCTGAGAAAGGGGGGGTGGTCTTGATCAGTGAGCACCTTAATCCATTAAGCAGAACCTCTCTAAATTTAGTGTTGGGAAATTCCTCATAACTTGATTTCTCATACATTGATATATAGGACGGTCAGGCCTCAAAGTTATGGTAAGACTGCATTAGACACACACTGTCTCTTGCTGAGACAACAGGCACAGATGTTTCCGTCTTTCAAAGAAAGCAGGAGGTTTTCTGACATTGTTGTTACTGCCTCCTGTTTCTGAGAAGTGTTTTTTATTGAGACAATAGATATAACTGTCACTTCAGGTTGAAGAATGTTGGCCCCCAGAATGACTGCTTCAAATCATTTTTTTATACAAAAAAGACAAATAAGCACTTTAAAAGTTTGTGTCCATGTTTTTCCAAAAATGGATGGGACTCTTCCCCAATCTCGTTGTCTACATGTACGCCATCTCCCCAGCAAATCATCGCCTCCATACAGTAAGAGACACGGCTACAACTTAAATACACACATTATGAATGAAGCAGTAGCTACATGATCCTTTTCACCCTCACAGCCATCAACGGTGCTGCTATACTTTTATGTAGAAATTTAATTTAAACTTTAAACTGGAGGGTCAGCTTGCATTGCTTTCAACATGTTGATATGTTGTTTACAGTTCAACCTGTTCAACATTTCAACGCAAAGTTATTTACGTAGTTTATGCAAACGTGGGGTACAATACATGTTCAGAAAGCTCATGGATATTTTATCAAGATGTGAAAATGTACAAAACACTGGCAGTGTAATGTTGTTGCAATAACCTGACTGTGCAAAGCTAGTCATGCATATGCACTTCATGGAAAGCGGCCTCTCAGTCCACAGCCAATGAGCATATTAAACGTCATGTTGTGGTGTACTTGGAACTGTAGTGTATTTTTTATTATCACTATTATTTTTCATAAGATTGTCCAAATTACAATAATATCAAAAATACTTTTAGAAAGAACACAGTAACAAAGAACAACTCATAATGATAAAGATATTTATAAAGCAGATAAGATTATTTATAATTAAGTAAATAAACAGATGAGTAAACTTGTACAAAAGCCATGCAGAGTACATAAGTCAGTAGTTTTGATAGCCTTACTGTTTATAGTGTTGTATTGTTAAAATGAATTGTATGAATTCATTTATGAAGATTAAAAACGATGGTTTATGATTGGAAAATTTGGATTTGTGTAGATTGTATTTTGCAAGTAATAAAATTGAAGTGACTATGTAATATTGATTTTGATTTGTTTGTGGCATAAGAAAATAATCCAAACAACACATCTGAATAAGAAAGAGAAAAACTGCTGACAATATTTTGGAAAATTAATGTACAAATATCTTTCCAGAAAATACATGAGAACTATAGTGCACTGAAGAGCTCCTCATGCATCACCGGCGAAAGTACACACCAAAGTGAATTTTTAACCCACACTTGGCCAGATCGCGGGTGTTAATTTAGAGCCCTGGTTACAGCACTAACATCTTCACCAGGTCATATAAAGTCTGTTATCTCGAGCTATATCACCTCTAACGGACAAAGGTCGTTTATAAAATATATTTTTCATAAATTAATTAGGTGGACCATTTGTGCGATCGTCTAATACATACGTATTTCCTAAACATTTTACATAAACGAACATGACTGCTTCTCTACTTTATTGACTGACAAGTTTGTTATTGCAACAGCTATAAATAAAGTTTGAGGATTTTACGCGCAGTCAGCTGAGCTTCATCCTGAACCACAACAAACATGGCGCCGGCAGAGAGCTAGCTGTTAGGAGCCGCTGAATACCCCGCACAGATCTGACGATAAAGAGTTTTTTTTATTGTTTTAGTAATAGATCCCATTTTCTCGTCTTCGGGTCGAAATGCAGCCCCCATTTCCAGAGGGGGTTCCAGAGAGGAACGTTTGTATCGTCGGCTCGGAGCTGATAGAAAACTACACAGTGAGTGACGTCCGGGATCCTGCAGTTTAGCTCCAGTTAGCTTTGTACCTCCTAGCGTGCATAGCTTTAGGTTTGTCAGAGTGACATTGTGCTGTTGTGGCGGACATTTCGCCGCGAATGAATTTGCAGATTGCTTATTTACCACATGTTTTCTGTGTGTCATGGTGTCATTACCCACCAGAAATGGGATTAACTGAAGTATCTGACGAGCTAACCGCTAACAGAGCCGGTGCCGAGGGGTTTCCTGTCTGCGCTCAGCAGCACTTCATGTCAGAAACTAGCATTTATGTGAATCTGGGAAGTATGTGGGCATTAATATCTGTTGGCAGAATTGACAGGCTGTATCCACTAATACTGCTGATGAATCACATACGCTTTGAAGATATTCACTCTTAGCTGCTTTCCATTTATTTTAACAAGATTGTATGCAAGTACAGGTGTATGATGATTGTAATGTGTAAACGTCCATAGTTTATTAATATTTGATGTAATAGTTTGTGATTAGGTTTATGTTTAATTCTCCCTGCAAGAGCTCTTATGGAGTTTAGTGTCTCTCATGGTCTTCCTCCCTCTTTCTCATGATTTTCCTCCTCTAGTCCATGCAGTTTAGGCACTTCAAGCATCAGCAGATTTAAACTGGGCACATTTGCTGCCTGTGTGTGTTTTGTTTCTGTGCTGTAGGTCTATGTCATTGAGGTCACCGATGGAGACCACAAGTGGACTGTGAAACACCGCTACAGCGATTTCCATGACCTACATGAAAAAGTAAGAGATGCAGATCTGATCGTTGTGATCAAAAATATTTTCCCTTTAGTTTGTGATAAATGTGGTTTTGTTCAAAGGTCATTTTGGTTCTTCAGTACATGAGGAAGTGGCTTTAACTAATCTCTCTATATCCAATCATATCAGCTTTTATTGATCCCTACAAGGGGTAAACCAAATGGTTATCGGCAGTGATAAGATATTGTAAAAGAAAGTATAAAAAGATAGTATAAAGCACAGTAGGTCATTAGTTGTTCATCATCTGAAGTTGCCTATTAATTCAAATTTCTCATAATGGACATAACATTTAACATAACATTTTTCTTAACATATTACATACATGTTATTCTTAACATAACATTTCTTATCAACAAAGAATATGCCAGTTATTGTTTGATAAGTGATATGCAAATTAAAAATAATATTTAAGTGTGGAGTATTGAATAAATTACAGTATGATCCTACACAGGAGAGACAAAAGTCTATTCAATCATGAAAAAACAAAGGCTACCATGCACCTCATTGCATTTTTGAGTTTAAATAAAGAGAGAGCTAGGAAGAGGAGGAGAACTAAGCATTTGTTTTAGTTTTACATCATGTGCCTTTTTGTATGGTTCATTCAGAAATTGTATCACAAATCTCAGTGACAGAGGGTGCACTAATAACTCCATTCACACAACCATAAACCTTACCATATCACACTTTGAATCTCACTCATTTCAGTCAATTGTATCATTTTGTCCTAACGTGTGTTTCCCCTCAGCTGACGGCAGAGAAGAAAGTCGACCGACGGCTGCTTCCTCCAAAGAAGATGCTGGGCAAAAACTCGAAAAGTCTGGTGGAGCGGCGGCAAAGAGAACTGGAACAGTACCTGCAGACCCTGCTGCTGCAGTTCCCACAGGCCACTCCAACTCACCTCGCCTGCTTCTTGCACTTTCACCTCTATGTCAGTTCACTCAAATCTACCTCAAAAATAAAACTAAGTTGTTCTGATAATATCACCAATAGAGAAAAATTATAATATGTACAAAACTTTAAATGCAGGGGAGTCACATTGTGCTCATCAAGATGTTACGGTGGAACTTGTGATTCAAAACATTGGTATTAATCAGATTTTAGGACAGCGATCTGGTCACCTCAGGCTGACTGTGATCATGGGATTATTTCAATACAATGGACCAGTGTTGCTTGACTTTGTAAACAGCCATTAGACAAATCTTTTCACGTGACATGAGATGATCAACACATGACTGTCACATCTGGCCCACTGACGCTGTCCAAGCTGCATGGGGTCAGTGGGAATTAGGAATAAACATTTATGGTATAGATTATGAACAGGCATATCTGCATTGCTTTTATTTTGAAGGTGACTGTGTATGTTGGCAATTGTGCAAGTGTAACTAACCCTACTAACAAGAAATAGAAGCCCCTCACAGAGTCTGGGCAAACATGCAAATCTGAAGTTGTACTTGCAAAGTTGGAGAGCCAACGCAAAACAAAACTTAGCACATTAAGAGATTAAGGGACATTGTGATATCCCACTCAGTGGCAAAATCTACAAGTTGTTCTTCGAACTTAATCTAATTCTCTCATTTGAAATACTGTAAAGCATATTTTAAAATTTATTTTGGGAACACATGGACACATTTCTGTTGCCAGATCATAAGATTGTGCCTACTAGGAGCAACTGGCTGCTTTCAGTGAAGAGACAATTAATATTGTGTAGAACTGGCTTCAGTTTATTGGTGTGTTCCACTAAAAGCATCAGTACAATACTGCTTTTCACTGTCTCATAGTTTATCACAGTAACTACTTTTCTTAACTTGATATTTGACTATTTTATCTTGACTTGAAAAACATTCAGATAGATGACCAGCTGCCTTCAGAAATATGTTTTATTTATTTTTATTTTTAAGGTTTATGTTAAATGAGTTCAGTGATTGTGAGTTCACTCATTTTCTCTTTCAGGAGATCAACGGCATCACAGCAACCCTTGCCGAGGAGTTGTTCCATAAAGGTTTTTTTTTCCCTTTCAGACCTTTTTCTCCTTTTCTGCAACTTTTTTTTCACAATTAATGAGTCTTGCACCCATAGCAACCTGTAGTGCTATGTTTATTTTTTGTCTGTTCATGTGCTATTTTGTATAGGTGAGCAGTTGCTGCAGGCTGGCGAGGTGTTTTCTCTCCATCCGCTGCAGCTCTACTCCATCTCCCAGCAGCTACGTTTGGCCAAACCAACTTGCTGCAATGGAGATGCAAAGACAGACATGGGTCACATCCTGGACTTTGCCTGCAGGCTGCGATATCTCAAGGTTGTGCACTTTTCTGGTTTAACTTAAATCACCTATGCAAGGTGTTGTATAACTTCAGCTGCAGAAGTAGAGAATTGTCTCATTGGCTTTGTTTCTGTTGATCAGATGTCTGGTACCAGAGGCCCAGTAGGAACCAGTAACATCCAGGAGAGCAATCTCCCATTTGACCTATCCATCTTCAAATCACTGCTACAGATCGAGGTGATGACTTATTCTCATTTGCAGTTATTGTTGTGTGTGTCTATGTGTGTGTACGTGTATATATATGTATGTATGTATGTATGTACATTTGTCTGTATGTCTGGAAAAACAATGCTCTGTTGTCTAGTTCTACATGTTATCATTTCTATTATCATCAGTGTACTGTTGTAGTTATTTCTGAAGTAATCGTTCCCTTTATAATGATTTCTGTGGTTCATGTTTTACATTTTGGGGGTGACTCCACGGCATGCTAAATAGCACTGGCACCACACAACAAAAAGATCCAGAACCTGATATCGTGATCAGCTGTAAACATACAAAAGGGTCATTCACTGACAGGAAAACAACACTTCTAGGCACCGCTGCTGTCTGCAGTGATGCATAGTAATTCAGTAATATGCAGCGTAATTCAGTTGACAGACAAAGACATTTCCCAGAGATCAACAATTACAGAAATGGTGAATAATAAACATCTGTGATACAACATTGCTGTTAGCTCAGAGAAATGGAACAGCTTCACTTTTCCAACCCCATCGCCTGAGTTTTGGAAAAGGACAGCACGACCTAATACTGAAGCTCTCCGTCATCTATGCAGAAGAATTCAATGCAGCAATAGCAAGGCTCTGCACACAAATCAAGGAGTTTGCTGCCTCTGATGACGACATACGTTTTTTTTAGATTAATAGAGACATTTTGAAACCACAGCCTCAACAAAAAAAGTTATGATACAAGTGTGGAGTTGTTTTGTATAGTCCAGCTACCACCTTATTTCTTAAATGTTCCAGGATGTTGTATTATACAAAGAAGTTTCAAAGGTTTTTCAACATATTTACAACAGACTAATAGATTGCATCAGGCTTTGGCAACTTCAACAACAAGTAGTAAATTTCCTGGATTCTGATGCAATGACGATGCTTTTTCTCTACGTTCAATTGGACTGTAAGTGTCCCAACATCATTATGCCAAATATGGAAGTCATGTATGCTGGAACAGCCCAGTATGTGCTGGGTTAGGCTCCACTACATCCCTGCTACACTACACTACTGCTGCACACCAATGTACAAAGCAGGTAAGATAATGAATGGATGGATGTTTTACACAACAAAACACATGAGCACTGATGTACATATCTATATGTCTGTGAAGGTCGTTCGTCATCCAGACTATGTTGGTCTTTCGATGATAAAAGCAACTGGACTACTGTGAAGTTGAAAATGTTTTTCTCCTCATCTGTATTTGTTGATATGGATCATCTCTGTGTGAATGTGCTCACAGTGGTTATGTTTACAGGGCTCTCTGTGTACATATTAAGCAGATGTACACATGGAGTGGTTATATTTTTTTGGGGGGTCCCCCTCATCGGTTGTGTTTAGGGCCCATGTCCACAAGGGGGATCTCTGTCTTTGTCCTAACAGTGATAGAGCTTACATCCCATCTCCACGAGGGGGCTAGGGGGGTAACTGGGTTCTCCAGACACATGTGTTAAATAGCCTGTAGGTCTGAGTACACTGTAGATGTTATGTGTGCCCTGTGATGGACTAGAGACTTGTCCAGGTTGTATTCCCTGCGTTTTTGTGAGGGATATGGATACGGATACCAGCAGACCCCTGCAACTTCATTGGTACATAAAGTGGGTAAGATGATGGATAGATCATAATACTTTAAAAGTAGTACTCTTAAAACAAAGAGGGTGTTGTTTCTCACAAACCTGAAAGTGATTTATATGATAGATTGTTTAATTTCATTGAAGTTGAGGTGTGTGTATATGTATATGTATAAAACACACACTCCTATATATGTGTGTCTATATATAAGACCTATATATAGACACATTGTGTCTATAAAGTAAAAGAATAAAAAGAAAATATATATACATATATATATATATATATATATACACTCTCTTCTGTTTGTCTTTCTCATTACATTTGCTAAAAAAGAAAAAGACAAAGTGCATTAATATATTAGGGCCATGTACCTAGAGAGGCCTCCGGTGAAGCAAGGTGCCAGCTAATGCAGAAGTCTATATGAGGTGCTGTTGCCCGTTTAATCATTTAACCCATTTTGTCATTTTTCTCTGAGTACATTCCTATTGCTCTACTGATGGGAACATGTTGATGGTGATTCTACTGCTAAAGCTTGACAATCATGTTTGTCTGATTCCAGATCAGCGACTGCAGTTCTCAGCAGATTCAAGGCTTGGCTTCTCTAAGGTCAAGTCTGGCAACTCTGAGCATTCACCAGTCCACAGAGACAATGATGGTACTAGTTTTGACTAAATACTGCTTCAGTACATGTTCATAGTTGTCAGGTCAGGTACTAACGTGTGTCCTGTGTTCTGGCATCCTACAGTCAATCCTGGTCCCAGAGGCGAGCGAATTTTCCCAGTGGGAAGCTGAAGGGGCGGAGTCCGGCTGCTCAGTCACTGCTGTCATTCCTGTGTGGAAAAACCTGACCACTCTGGACATGAGTCATAACTGCATCAGCACCATTGACAACTCAGTGGTGAGACGCATCAGTCAATAAGAGCAGATTGAAGAAAACTTAAAGAAATCATCTCTAGAAACTTAAAATCATCTCAGCTCATTATGATGTGCTCCAACAAGTTCTGATAGCTATTGATTAGCACCCTTTTACCACACAGGCATAAAAATGTTTTTTGAATTAAGGGTAGATTAGGGCCGATTCATCTTTGCTGACACTGAGTTTCCCTCTGTAGAAACTGATTCCTAAGGTGGAGTTTCTGGATCTGAGCTACAACCAGTTGACCACTGTGGAAAATCTCCAGGTATGTGACAGCATCATTACCTTACCCCTGTAAAGACACCAAGAGCTGTCACCAATACTTTCCAACAGAGGTTTTGAAAAGCTATCAGCTTCTATTGAGTCCTGTTAGACACTGCACAGATTTAGTTTTTCACCAGATAGACAGATAGAAGCTTAATAGATCCCTCTGGGAGGCTCCCATCATGAAATCCTGTGACTGTTTGTCACTGAATATTGGTTGCTATTATACACGACTGGTTGTACTGAGGTAACTTTCATTGCAGCACCTGTACAATCTGGTCCACGTGGATCTGTCCTATAACAGCCTGCGGGTCCTGGAAGCTGCTCACACCCGTCTGGGCAACATCAAAACCCTGAGCTTGGCTGGAAACCAGCTGGACCAGCTGATCGGTCTTACCAAGCTTTACTCTCTGGTCAACCTGGACCTCAGCCACAACCAGCTGGCTCAGGTAATTCCCCCTGTGGATGTCCTAATGCCCAAAATTACACAGAAGGAGACAGAAAGTCTCAGTTTTTCCTTAAAACAAATTATTTTCTTGCATAAAAGGAAACAGGTAATTTATTCGACTTTTGATTGATACTACAAAAAATCAAAAGTCATCAGATCATACAATCTTTATCTCCTTTCACTTGTCAAACAGAACATTTATATCTGTCTATGTGTATGTCTGGATTTCCAGTTGGAGGAGATCCGAAATATTGGCTCTCTTCCCTGTTTGGAGAAGCTCAACCTGTCCAGTAATCCAATGTGCATAATACCAGACTACAGAACCAAAGTCCTGGCCCAGTTTGGAGACCGTGCATCAGAGGTACACCACACAAAACCATCACACAGTTTATATCACTGCTGTTTTACTTTGCTCAGATCAGTATTTTCTTTTTTACGGTTATTTGTAAATATTGATGCTGTCACTGTGAATGTTACTTAATGTAGTAGAAAGTAAAATAGCAGCAAAGTGAGACATTCATTTTCTTGCTTTTTGTAAAAGCATGCTTTTACATCTTTCTGATTCTTTGATCCAGGTTTGTCTTGACAGTATAGTGACGACAGAGAAGGAACTGGACACAGTGGAAGTGTTGAAAGCCATTCAGAAAGCCAAAGAAGTCAAGGACAGGATGAGCAGTAGCGAAAAGAAGGTAGATTGAGTGACACTGAATCACGCAGCAGGAGGCATCTTCAGACCTGCCATGATGAGTTTATAGAGGTTGTTGGAGTCATTTTCCACTATGCATACGTGGAGTCTTTCAACATCTCTTGTTAATTGTCCTCCTGTATCATTGAAACAAATTCATCCTAAAACCTGTGGCGACGTTAAATAGCTCTAACCTTTTCGAAGATCGGTCAGAAATTACCACAAGACAACATTAATCAATAATTTGTGACCTCTGGTGATCCTGATAGTCTTTACTAACAAATTGCTGATGGCTGATGATTGACCAGCCATCAAGCACCTCCACAGCCTATAATCAAGTGTAATTAGCTGCTGTGGCGGTTGTTGGAACATCAGCAACAGGAGACTGTGCACATCAGCAGCAGAGTTTATCTGTAAAACAGATACTGTTCATAAATCAATGGAGTTTGGTGGTAAACACAGGTAGACTAAGGGGTTGTCAACTACTGTAAAACTTGTGAAATCTGTAACCATAAGCTACCAAAATAAAGTAAGAAACTAAATAAACTAAGTACTGTTCTGTAACATTTGTCAGTTAAATCTGTGAAGCCTGCATACCGCTTGCATAATCTGTTGTCTCCAGTAAAGCACAAATTAGGGGTAATTTCATTCATAGTTCGATGTAAAAAGCTTTGATTGTAAGTCATTGATCCTGATCCAGAGCTCCTGGACTGCAGAACATGCCCAAATACTATTTGTTGTATTTCTGAGGTTCCAGACACTTATAAATCGTAGTATAGTTTTAAGAGTTAAGACAAAGATTTACCTTAAACACACTGGAGCTTCTACACAGCAAATTAGAGCAGTGCAGTTGGGTTTGTATCTTGTTTTACTAAAAATACAGCATGCCCCCCTGCTAAAACATGCTAAAAATATTGTCTAAAAGCGTCCAAGTCCCAGACTGCTCTGTTGCTGATGGTGCTGCTGGTTGCTGGTTTTTAGGATGTGATCTGGTTGATGTAGGTGCTGCTCTCTGAAGGCTTCCTCCTCTCTGTCCTCTTGTCAGATCAGTGAGGAGACCAGACTGTCTGCTGCTGCACCTCCTCACCTCTCCTCCTCTCCTTCCCCCTCCTCTTCCTCCTGCTGCTCCTCTGCTGTTGCTCCTCCTCCTGTCACCTCTTCTTCCTCCTCATCTTCCTCTTGTTGTCCGGCCCAGCAGGCTCCCTGCCCCAGCCAAGGTAATCATGTATGTATCAGGCTGTGCAGGGCGAGAGGGAGTTGTGGGTTGCTTATAGTTTTGCTATAAAACAGCAGCCAGACATGTGAAATGTGTCAGTGCAAATGCTGGGACTACAGTTGTGATTATTTTAATGATCAATTTATCTTCTAGGCATTTACACGGTAAAGTGTCAAAAAATAGATGAAGTGGTGGCTTTTTAGAGGGATTTTGTTGACTTTTTTTTCTTTTCAAGCGGTTAATTCCCCCAAAAGGTCCATTTTATTGCATGAAGCAGTGTTGCCTCATGGCATGAAAGTCCTGAGTTTGAATCCCGGCTGACTTTTCTTGGCACATTATACACCTTTTTGCATGTGTGTCAGTTATGTGTGGGTACTCTAGTTTCCTCTGACAAAAACATGCATAATTAGGTCAGTTGGATAGGTGTGAAAGTGAATGGTGTGTATGCCTGCGATGGACTGGTGACCTGTCCACCAGCAGATCATCTGCTCTGGAATCAAATATCCTCACTCTGCTACAGTGAAATCATCCTGGTCTTTAGATTAGCTGCTGAAACTAATCTGCTTGTTTGATCCCCTAAATCAGCTCTTAAGTGGCTCTAAAGCTTTCCACAGTTTATATATATAATTTTTTTTCTATATTTTGTTTCTTTTGCAGTCTGACCTTTTTTTCTCCCCCCTTTGAATTAAAATCACATGTTCAGTTTGTAAAATGATCCAGTTCAGTTAAACTCACAAGTAGAATGCAATACAGGGTTACAAAGAATTGTTCTTTAATGCTCTGTATATATTGGAGTATAAAATTGAAAGTGCCCATCACTGTTCTAGGTGTCATTGGATGTTGTTATTGGTTATTGGATATTTTGTAAGATCAGTACAACAGTGTGAAAGTGAGATAAACAACAGCTCACAATGTCCATATTTAGGTTAGAGCCTCTGGTTTAATACAAACTAGTAAGCAGTTTACTTTCCCAGTCAAGTGAGCCTAGAACTGTCTAAAAATATCATCAGCAACTTCAGAGTGACCTCATTCCCATTGGTGTGACTGATGGTTTTGTTCCGTGTTTCAGAAGTGATGAACAGAGAAGAAGCCGCAGTTTCCCCCATTGTCCTCCCTCCTGTGGATGCTGCACCCCCCTCTTCAAGCTTTAACTCCAATACACGCCTTATGTCTGTTGACTCTTCCCAGGTCAGACACATCCCTGAAACCTCTGGGAGGGTAGTAGGAAGAGGCAGAGACATTGTTACTTCATAGATGCGTTGGGTTTTTTCAGAAATGTTAGTCTTTTTCAAAGAAGTAACTGTAAAAATGAAATGTCTGGATAAAAAACTGAAAATGCACTCTTTACCAGAGGTGCAAAATGTGAGAGATTTACAGAGCAAACTATCAAAAGACTCAGTATCATCACAGCTTTACCTTTTAAGTATTTCATGGTCAAAAACCTGAAGAAAAAACACTGCCATTAACTTCAGCTTCATCATACGTGAGCTTACATTGCCATCATGACATACAAGGCTTACGGCTTAAGTGTTTGTGACTGTTTCAACTGTCTTCTGCTTCATGTGTTTGACTCCAGGTACAACAACCGACTGTCAGTCCGTCTGAACAAACACACTGTGAAACTCCCACAAATAATACTGCAATTACTCCCTGGTCAGTATCACCAACAGTGATAATAGCATTACATGCATTGCGGACATTAAATCATGTGTAGATTAATATATTTTTTTGATTGTTCTTAATATATCGATTTCAACTTTTCTCTTGCCTCCAGTTGTGTCTGCTCCTCTTCCTCCAGACCAGCTGAAGAAGCCATTTGCCTGCCCTGCCGCACAGCCTGGTGTCCTCAGTTTCCAACTTACCTGCTCTCCCTCTCATCCTCCAACAAAGACTTCATTACTCAGCTCTCCCTTCATCTCAGTCCCGCTCTGAAGGAGCAGAAAAGGAAGACAATGGAGGAAAAGGAGGAGGAGGGGGAGACACAGAAGCCTTGTGACTCTAGAGAGGCTCAGCCCAATGTAGAGGACACAGAGCTGAGAAGTCTCAGGTAATTAAACATTCACCCGAACTTAATTCTCTGCTGCAAGTTTCCACTGGGTTTGTGGCTCAGCTGCTGTTTATCGCTCCTCATTCCAGCCCAGGATCCAGGGATGGATACTTTGAAATGGGTCTGGATGACTCTGTCGAGGAGTCAATTTGCTCCTCCTCCACATCCCTCACTGTTCCTTCTGCAGAGGAACCTGGTGGCAACCAGGGGGAGTGCTGTGAACAAGAGCAGCAGCACCAGCAGCAGCAAGACGAGGAGGAAGAGGTGGAGGAGGAAGATGACGAGGAGGTGCACATCAACCGTGTTCTCTGGTGTTTCTGTCTGGAGGTGAAAGAGGAGGTGGAGCAGAAGACAGCTTGTCTGGTGCTGACAGACCAGGTGTTGGGCTTGATGCACCTGTCAAATGATTTCATATGGACCTGTCAGGACCATGGTAGGTACACAGTAAACCTCAGTTCAACTTAATTTGCTTTGTACGAACAAATGGGGAGAAGGAAGAGACATATTATCCAATTTTGTACTGCACTCCTCTTGAAAATGTTTGAGGTGGATCTCTAGTGCGGAAAGCATGTTGCTGCATGTTGAAAGTGAGCGCTATCTGTTCTCCTGTTCACAGATCAGAAACACAGTCCACATGCAGAGGATGTGATACCCAGCTTACAGGTGGACATTCTGGTGCCATACTCCCAGCTGCTGTTCTCCTCTGAAGCCGAACTCCCTGACTTCTGCCTGGCGTTTGGCCTTCAGGATGGATCAGTGCAATGGTACATCTTCTCTTCAACAGAAGGGCTCCAGCAGACCAGGACAGAGCTGACGGTCCTGATCCAGGTCAGAGAGCAGCAGTATTATGAAGAAATATGGATACATTGGAGTTAATTTCGCTCACATCTTTATAAAGAACTCAGGGCTCAGATGGTCACTTGTGAAGGAAGAATCTGGCCACAGGAAAATTAAAACCTCTCTTTTTTTTTTCCAGGCTGCAGGCTGCCAGACTGTCCCAGAGCCCTGGAGCACTCCACAACTCCTCCCCCGTTCAGTCATTAACTCCTGGGAGTTGGAAGAGAGTCAAGGAGCCCAGGGGGGCTACCCTGCCCACCTCCTGCCTACCGGTTCCCACCCAGCCCTGGATACCCACCCTCTGCTCTCAGACATCTTAAGCAAGAGTGATGAGCCCAGCCTCCCCTCTGTCCTCTTCCTCACACACCGACACCTCTGGGTGCTAAAGATAGACTTCAAAAAGCTTGCAGAAAGAGAGAAGAGGAGTGCTGATCTCCATGAGTCCTCCTCCTCCTCCTCCTCCTCATCTTGGTGCAGGCTGGTCCGTGTGCCCCTTGGTTCTGTTATCCTTCACCCCAAAGAGCGAACTTCTCAGGTTGGAGATGAAAGCACTTCCTGCCCTGACCCAAAACACCATGACAGGTGGGCTCTGTGATTTAAAGGATCTTATGTATCATCCTGAAACTTCTAAAAATTGTGCTCGTTATTGATTTTCTCTATTCTTTAGTTTCCCTTACTTTTCTTTTCTGTCCACTTTTTTTATAACCAAACCTATACTAGATAGGTTGAGTTGCATTGTTTTTATCCAAAATTATTCCAACTATGTTCAAAGCATGGAAAAAACAACAGATTCAGTTTGACTAACAGTACATTATAAAACTCATTGTGTTTGTCCAGGCGATCTCACACCATGGAGCTGCTGTTGGCTGGCCAGAGGCTGCTGCTGCTCTTCCCTCTGGCTCAGGACAGAAGCTCCTTCTGGGTGGAGCTGAACCAGCGGAGAGCCTCTCTGGAGGGGCTTAAGATGGTGGCCCTGCCCCAGCCTTGTGTGCCTTGTCCACACCAGGGTCAACATACACAAGGTGATGACCAACTATCAGTTCATAATCTCATTTGAACATTGGTTTTGCCCTCAGGCTGATGGTTCCTCCTCTTCCTGATTTTTTCCGTTGTGACTTCAGGCTGTTACAGATCCAGAGAGCATTGCCTTTGCACCTGTGCTGGGAAATCTCACAGCTCAAGCAGGTAGACTTTTCTATTCTTATCCTATATTTTTATCCTCATGAGTGCGTGTGGTTTTCATCCATTACCTCACCATTATCGCACATGTTGATGGCCCACACACAGAGTACACACATTATTCACTCTCACACTCACACCAAGGGGCGATTTGGAGTCTCCAAATGCTCCAAACATGCATTTTTTTTCATTGACTGTGGGGGGAAAGCACAATACCCATGTACATTTCACACATGAAGGCCTTTAAGACTTGAACAGAGAACCCTCTGGCTGTGAGATAACAGCACTATTCACTCTCTCTTCCTCTCTCCTGCCAAGCTGGGACTCATCCCGCCTCCAGGTGGAGGAGAACCAGCCCTCCCCCCATCTCCTTCCAGGTCTCTCTCCAGGACTGAAGCTTCTGGCTGGCCTCAGTGGACAGCAGCTGCTGGCTTACTTCCACAAATACCTAGCAATAGTAAGACAAAAATACATATACTTTATACTCTCTGTAAGCATGTGGGTTTTGTTCTTGAAACATGTAGCACCACCTGAATGTTTTCCATCATACAGCCCTGACAGAAGCTCTAAATGTTTTGCTGATTTTGTGCACCTTTACCTGTTGTAGACTGTTATCTACCCTGGTTATAGATGGTGAAGAATGGACAAACAATGCAAAATGCAGATGAATTAAATAAAGATTTTCAATATGTCACATGTAACAAATCATTTCCCCTTTTGCATAAAAATCTCTGATGTTACCAACATTGTCAGAGTACAGTATGAAGAAAGACATTTTACAGTTCTTTGCTATCTTATGCAAAATTCAATTTTTCCACTTTTCTGTCATTTTTTTTTGTCCCCGCATCAGTCTAAAGCAGAGGAGGTGAGACAGGTCTTGTGGCTGTCTGTGGTTCTCTACAAATCTCCGGAGTCAGAGCTTACCTGCTGTCTGCTGCTCTCCACTGATACAATCTACTTCCTGCTAGAAGACTCCGCCTCCACACTCAGTCATCACTCAGGTAGGATGTACTGACATGATTGTTTCTGCCCATGTGCGATATGTGCATATAATATTCGTGTAAAGAAAGAAAACTGCTGCCTGCAAAAGAGCTGCAGTTCACACAATACTAGTTAATTTTTTTAAGCAGAAGCACTTAATAAATGTAGCTATATACCCATGGAAGTGAAATATTAAGACAACAAAGACCCAAATGAATATTTAAACAAATGTCCCCTCTCCTCATTGTGTGTCTCCCCACCTCCATCAGTGTTGGATACAATGGATTCTGGAGACCCAGACGTCTGTCTGTGCTGCTGTCTCTCCATCAGACTCTCTGACCTGCTCTCTGTCAACGTGGGTCTGTTTGACCAGTACTTCAGAGTTGTAGGTCAGTGGACCTCCTCACATTCTGTCTCCAGTATTTGCAGAAGTTGGAGAAATGCTGGACAAACGTACCCATGGACATGTCTGTCCCTGCCTCTCTCTCTGTGTAGGTCGTTCAGCAGACCACATCGTCTGCTGTCTCAGCCGGGACAGCTATGGGACGGGTGTCTTCCTGCAGGAGCTCATGTCTGCTCTGAGTCTGCAGCAGCAACTGCCTCCTCCAGAGCCTTCAGATCAGGACTTCTACTCTCAGTTCACCAGCACTAACACGGGTAACTGTGCAGGGACACAAGTTGAACTCATATATGCACTATTGTCTACAAGTGTAACAATGAGGAAGATGAACTGATGGCCTGTTGCTTGTTGTCGTCCCCTGAAGGCAAGATGCAGAACTATGAGCTGGTTCACAGCAGCAGAGTGAAGTTCATTTATCCCAACGAGGAAGAGATGGGAGACCTGACCTTCATAGTGGCCGAGAGGAAGACTCCAGCCAGTGCAGCCTCCTCGTCTTCACGGTCCTTCAATGTCCTGCTGTACTTGCTGGTCTTTCAGGTGAGAGTTTCCCTTTTTTGTGTTCTGTGATTTTAGCTGAGAAAAAAAACATGCTCCCAGCTAGTTTTTATTCTAGAGGAGCAACAATATTTTTTAAAAGTCCATCGTCCTATCCTGCCAGAGCTTGTCTCCATACAGCCTCGTTATGATGTTTATACAATTTTCCTGTTGTGGGACAAATAAAGGCATATTCATTTGTGTTTTGTCTCTGATTAAACAAAATAATCATATTAGTGAACTTTAAGAGGTGAATTTGGTGAATTTCTACACAAGAATATTTTTGAAAGGACTCAGTTAAATAGATATTTAACATTGACAGTGCATCATGGAGCCACACAGCCTTTACTCTCTTAACTCTGGTGTTTTGAGACATGACTTCAAAGAGATGATCATGTTGCTGAATATGTGTGGCATCTGTTGTTAGTGTTAACCATGGATGTTAACTGCTGTCTCCATAATGTCCATCATGATCTCTTACTTTACACTCAGACAGTTAAACTCAGAAATGGCTATTGTTCTCCTCATTTGTTATGATTCTTTTTCCTTTTATATCTACCTCTCCTGCCAACAGTTTAGGCATACGCTAACAGGTCTGAATGCCCTCTTAGTGCCAAGTGGTGATTGTTATTTGTAGCATTATTGGATCAGTTGAAGGCACTGGACCCCACAAAGGAACAGAAATCAGACTGAAAGAAGAGAAACTACCTCTAGCACTCGTTCTCTCTCGTGGGTGCAAGTGTTTGAGCTGGTGAAGCAGATTTATTATGTTCCCTGTCTTGCGAAGACACAAAATAAAATCCAAAATATCACCACCTGGTGACACTCACACTCTTCTCACTTATCTCTGCCCCTCATGGTACAACTCTGTGCTTCAGCCTAACTGGGCGGGCCATATTGAGTCACATTGGTTGGAGGAGTGCCCGCCTCTCACTCACTTCATCTGCTATGAATGCAGCTGTTGCAGCATTAGCATGCAGCGTTTTCCCTCCCTTGTCACTTTAATCGTGCCCTTTGTGTGTGTGTGACCAGGTGCTATTGATAGCAGTTACCATGGTGACACACTCAGGAGAGAAGACCTGTGTTCTGGGAAAATTATTCTAAAACACACCTATGTCTTTTGGGATCGCCATTCATAAACCATGCACCACATGATCTTTGGGATCGCATCGTGTGAGACGGAAGTCATGAATGCAGTGGTGTGAATTATTTGATTGTGAGGTAAACAATGACCACAGAGTGACAATGTTAAAATATCCTACTTTTACAGAAGAAGAAGGCTAAAAATGTTACACTGGAGCTTTATGGGGAATAGGATGACATTTGGGGTCAGTTAGATGACTCCTGAAGATGCTGTTCAATGAGATGAGTGCTTTCGGAACCTCTCCCATGGCCTATGATTCTGACAATATCATTAAAAGAAATCAAAGCAACAACATAGTGGTTTTGCTAGTTTGAACATTACATTTGTACATTTTGCACATTTGCGATATATGCGATATTTTTAACTGCGGTTAAAAAAATACATTTATAGAGAAGAAAGGAAAAACTTGTCCTCCACTGCAATCCTAAGGAATGTGTAACTCCTTCTTTTCTCATATTGAGACTGAGTAGAGACTTGTTAATCTTTCTGTATCATATCAGTTCTTTGAAACAGTCAAATCAGCTGATGTGACTCCTCAAGGCTGTGCTGTGCATCATAATGCAACATAGAAACAACAACTGTGATACCAGCATTATCATATATGTCCAAACAGTGTCAACACGAACTGACTTTTATCAGGGATGATGGATGGAAGAAGTGCAGCCCTGGTGTGTGTGCGTTTTTGTGTTTATCTAAGTGGGTGACTCGAAGCTGTCACTAGATTTGACTGGGTGCTAACATGGCTGAGTTTCTAGCACACTGTATTGACCTGGCCATGTACAGACTGTATTGGCAAGGGTTGCCAGCAAGAGCCAGGCAAGAACCTCCTGTTAATCAGCCTTTGGCATCCCCCACTTCAAGCCAGTGAGCAATAGGACCTTAGAAGGACCGTCACAACTGAGCCTGCCCAACCCGGTCCTCCTGTGTGGTTGCGAATACATGAACTGATTCTTTCCACCAAAGGTCCAGATCCCCAGCAGTCTGCCCAGCCAAGGCCCGGCTCTCTCAGGCCACACCCCCTCCGCCTCTGGGCCCACCCAGTCCCCTGTGCTCCAGCCTAGGACCTTGATCCTGACCAGCACCGATGTGTTCCTTCTGGACGAGGACTACGTCAGCTATCCTCTGCCCGACTTTGCCAAAGAACCTCCCTCCAGGTGAGCGCTCAGGCGGCCCTTGGTTTCTGTACTCATGCTAAACCAAAGAAAAGTCATTTGCTTTCAGCATCTATTTTCCCAGGTCCTGTAAACTGAGTTCATTTCATGAAATAAAATAATTTCGGCAATCATTTGGCTTATCATGTAAGAGCAAATATAGCTGTCGCTTACATTATTGATGAGTGTCATTATGAATATTTATTAATTTTCTCACCCTCGTCCCATTTCCATGTCAGCCTCTTCACTGCATTGATGTTTGAATATAGTTCGAATGTGTTTTTGCTGAATTATGTCAGACATGCATGCAAGTAATCACTCATCAATGATGGATGTAGAGTTTGAAGGGATGGCGCCGGCAAACAACAAAACATTAAGTCAGTTTTATTCGCTCATTCTCCTGAACAAGACTTGTAATTTGGCTGCAATAAAACAAAAGAAAAGCTGTGTCCCTGTGCATCGCCTGTTCATCTGCTGGAAGAAAAGAGGAACAAGAGGAGACAGACTGGCAGACAGAACGTTGTGGGTGATCACAGGAAACATGGGGCACTCGAGGGAAAAAAAACCCACTTCAAATCAATTTTCACTGAAGCCTGCAAATCAAGAGGCAAAAGACTGAATCGCTCATTGTGACAAGGGACAGGAGTCTGTCTGGCTGATCAAGAAATCAGAAAAGCAACTCATTGTTTCTGTATTTCATAAAACACATCTTAGCACGTGCACTGTGATTCTGAAGGTTGTTTAAATCAATGGCTACTGTCTGCATGTTAATCTGCTGTGATTTTGCACAAGCTGGCTGCAAAAGCTTGACTGCAGCATCTCTTTAGTTTTCTTTGGAATTCAGTCTGATTAATGTGGAAACTTTTCTTCCTGCAGAAGACACAACATTCAGCCACCAACTGTTCATATTTAAGAGGGTGGAGAGCTGCTTTTGTTGTGTACCAAGACTTTTGTTTTTTGAATTTTAACAACTGTGGATGTCTAACAATCAGTTAAATTATTCAGCGCCAGGTGGAAGTTTGGGAAATTAAGTCCCATCTGTCATGGAGAATTGTATTTTTCAGTTTAGATTCTGGCTGGGCAGTTATTAGCTGTTTTTGACCAACAAAATAAGGATTGTTTTGCCCCTAAGGTGACATCATCAGGGGAATTGTGATGTGTACTGACAGTCTGAAAGTGGTTACTCGTATCATCATCTTTGTCTTCCTGTCTTCCTGCAGGGAGCGCTACCAGCTTCGTGAGGCTCGGAGGATTCGGGACCTGGACCGGGTGCTGCTGGGATACCAGACATACCCGCAGGCTCTGACCCTAGTGTTCGATGACCTGCCGGGCCCTGACCTGCTCTGCCACCTCACCATGGACCACTTTGCTGCTGGGGGCGAAGAGACCTCGTCTAGAGTGGGCGGGGCCAGCGGGGGAGTGGAGGGCGAGGTCCAGTGGTGTGTGTTTGTCCCAGGAGCCGACAGCAGAGAAAGACTGATCTCGCTCCTGGCTCGTCAGTGGGAGGCACTGTGCAGCCGGGAGCTTCCTGTTGAACTCACCGGCTGAGGAGGACGACAGACTGATGGGCGACTGTAGAGCACCTTGTTGGGCGCTGGTAGCCGCTGGCAGAGAGCGTCATTGTGTGACCCAGATAAAGGCCTCAGTATGCTTCAAACCAACCAGTCTGCCCGATGTGTTTGAAAGCCAAACACATCGCTCTGAATGGTCAAGCTGCCGCGAATCGACTAGACAGAGTCTCTTCTCATTGCATTGCATTCAGTTTAGAAAAAGGCACAGAAGAGTTTGTTCAGTGATCAGGAGAAAGAAGAGCAGGAGAAAATTAGGCTACAGAGCTTGACACCACACAGCAGAGAAAACAAGCCCAGCTGTTGTAACTTGAAAACACTTTGGCATTGTGTTTTGGCAAATGTGCCCGATTAAACATTTTGCCAAATACCATAACTTCACATGATGTTGTACGTGGATTGAAATTATCTACGAAACATACCAAAAAGGTTCCAGCTTGTTGTCAACCAAGCAGACCAGTTTCAAAGGAGAAGGAACATCAAATAGCGTGCAAAACTTCAAGGAAAGCCACAGTGTTGCTTCTCCTTCTGTTGTCACTGCATCAGCATCATTGTTAAATTTTGGAAGTCATAATAATTCAAGCTTGTAGGTTGCAGCATACTGAGGCCTCAAACCACACTGCTCAGAGTCCACCACAGGGAAGAAAAGGTGACCAGAGACCAGACGCAGGCAGACTGAACTGAAGTGATCGACTCATTGACGACCGTGGGAGAAACGTCTGAACCCGCACAGAGACAAAATGGTGTGAATTATTGTCACAAATTCACTTTCTGGGAAAATTTCACTTGGAGTTTTTACTTATTTAAAGTTGATTTGACTGACAGACACATTTACACTGCAAGCCCAATGTGGTCCCCCCCCCCCCCCCCACTGTGACCCAGATCGGGACCTGTGAGGACCGTTTAACCTTGTAGGCCTTGTCTGAACCAGCTGCCTGTCCTAGAAATGTCTCTGCACTAGGCACAACTGGCAGCGTCCTCCTCAAGAGCTTTTGTTTTTCTGCTGGGATTTTTCAGCCCCTCCTGGCCTCTTCCTAACATCCATCCTCACTTATCATCACTCCAGTGGCACTACCGGTGGAAACCATGAAGGACACTTCAGATATGGACGTAACTCAACTCTGACAAATTTGCGAAGGTGGGGCTGAAGCCCAGCGGGAGTCGGGCACAGATTGCATTTTAAAGATGGTGTAAATAGTCACGTGGAAAAAAATTGGAATTGATCACCAAGGGTTGCAGTGTAAATGTTGTCACAGACAAACCAGTGTTGCACAAGTGTCACATATCTAGTGTTGCACACGAGAGAGGGCTTGCAGCAGTCCACAGGAGTTTACCTTCATTGAATGACCTGTGGGAAATTCTCTTGTTCTGTCTTCTTCAGCGTCAGATGTAAAAGATGTTTATCCAGTGCGAAAATAGGTCTACAATGTGTTAGCTTAGCACAAAGACTGGCAGCAGGTGGAAACTGCTAGCCCAGTTCTGTCAAAACAGGAAAAGAAAAATCCTCCTTCCAAGAACTTTAAAACTACCTGATGTACATGTTGTTATTTAAACCAAAAATCATTGTTGCATAGCTTTCCTTTTTCTACATTTGGCCAGACTGACCCTGGTGAGGTGACAGGAGGATATCGCAAAATGAACTCGCATTCACATTGCTGCTTGGCACAATCTGCTCTCTGAACATTTTATTGCACATTGTAATTAATCAAGCAGTATTACTGAACTTTATATTGTTTTTAATATTATTTTAATATAATTGTTGCTTTGAACAGACAGATGCTTTCCATTCTTTTGTACTAAACACAAAGGTCCCTAATAATACTTCCAGTATGAATGCTGTAATGGCATTATAAGTGTTATCAATGAATATTATTTTTTATATTTTCAATGTGCTTTATTTGATTGTGTATTGCATTTTTTGTAGGTTGTTATAATGGACAAATGGTAAGCCAGCCAGCATTGGACCTCTTACCCACACACCTTGTTGTTTATGTGACATATTGTTGTATTGTAAAAGGGGAATGCCACTGCATTAAAATGAAATGGAAGCATCAGCTATTTATTCCTGTGTGGTTGACGGGCAGTGGTTTGGTTTTAAAAAAAAAAAATCAGCAACACTTTGCCACAGTCTGGACACTTTTCAGCTGACACAGCAGTGAAGTAAAAAAAAAGAAACACAGACCATAAAATGCTAATCTAATGGGACAGTGGACCCGATGGCTGCAAAGGTTAATTTTACCATGCATTTATAAGTCTAGAAATCGTAGCGGTGTAACGGTGTGAGATATTACACATTTGAGTACAGTTTTACATTTTGCATTTCATAACTCTAGGCAAAAGCCGAGTTGAGTTTACAAGCTCTTATCTGTAGAAATGTGCATGCTTCAGAACTACAGCTGATCTGGAGACAAGTGAGGCAAGGGGCAAATGCTGGTGGGCCCGTGCTGTACTCTGGTTTCCTCCCACAGTCCAAAAACACGGTTGTTTGGGTTGGTTGGAGACTCTAGATTGTCCCAAAGTGTGAGAGTGAATGATGTGTGTGCCCTGAGTGAACCAGTGCGAGTGTATATCCTAACTTCATCACTTGTACCATGTACATAGACACAAGCTGTACACAGTGGGTAACTGGAGTAAATAAGTGAAGTATGAAAGTTTTTCTGTGAGTCTATTCACAGAGTTCAGCAGTGTTGTTAATATAATGTGCTGCAGATTATTAACCTGGGTACAGCATGTGGAAACACTGGGCAGGAGATCCTGGGATTCTTTTTTATTTTTCATGGGACGCACAAAAAAACATCAAGAAAAACATGGAAAGGAAGAATTAAGCAGAAGGTTCCCGTCAGCAGTTAATTGCTCTTGCAACTAAAGTTTTGATGACTCGGCGTTTCAGCAGCACGAAAAGAACTGCCACCTTTCAACTCGTCCGACTTCCTCTTTTTCCTGTCTGTCAGAGCAGTCATGGAATTCAGCTGATTTCCTTTTGGGGAGAAACTAACTGACCAGTCAGAGATACTGTAACAGGAAGTGTCGGATCAGCAAAACTGGCAATGACCGTTTGATTAGGCGCTCAGAGTTCAATTGATAGGAAAGATTTTCACTTCTGAACTCTGCTTTCATGTGACTGCTTCCGACCAGCCCAGATTGTGTGCAAAGGGTGGAGCTTCACAGGGTTTCTGTTTGAGTCAATGTGCCACGATGACATTTCGATGAACGGTGTTAACTTGCTGAACCTTGAGTGTCCAAGAAGTGTTGAATCAGAGGCAGCGAGATGTCACAGAAACTCCAAGGAGTCCATTCATTTGTATGAAAGGAAAAGCACATTTTGACAAATGTAGTTGCTCATGAGTCCGCTTGTCTCGCATATGTGTCATGCATTCCCAACCTGAGGATTAGTTTAGCCCAGTACTCAGTCCAGTTTACCTTTTGTTGCTGCTATTGTTGTTGTTGTTGTGCAGATAAGCAAGCTCTTTGATTTAGCAGATAAAATGGCTCTGCCCTCTCTGCACTCTAATATAAAATAACATGAAAATGTTTTGTTGTTCTAATGTCCGGACAAACACAATAATATGGCCAAGTGAGGTTTTCTGCACATCCTGTTAAATGTAGTTTTTGATAAACAGCTGGAGCACAGACACCAGGAAACTCCAGGCGGATGTGACACTGATAGTAAATCCTTTCTCACTTCCTCTTATCTTTCATGGTTTTTCTTGTCTGACTGTTTTCCTGCTCAGAGTGCTGATTGGAGCCATTTGTTGAGGTCAACGGGACATGGGCATCCATGACCTTTGTTTCAGGCCAACTCTCTCTAAATTCTCCCTCGATTTCTGTTTTTCTTACTTTTTCAGGAGTCAGCAGTGTAAAGGTATGAGTGTGTGTGTGTGTGTGTGGTCATTATGTAACAGATAAAAATCATTTTGTTCTTTAAGATTATAATGAAAATATCATGTACTTCGACAGTCTCAGGGCATCTGACAAATAAGATTACTGAAGTTGTTTGGAGACAGACATTATCTCAAATAATTGGATTAGATTAGACTGACGTCTAAACGTCTTTGGACTGGGTGAAGAGATTGGAGTATCCAGAGAAAATGCACAAGCATACCAGGAGAAGATGCAAACGCTGGGACGTGAACTGGCTGTGAGTTGACAGCACTAACCACTTCTTCACTGTGTGGCCTGGGACATTTTAGTGATACGATTGTATTGATATGGACTTATATGGAATATTGACTTTTTTTCTGTTGTTTTTTTTTTTTTACCTGTCCTGTCCAGCAGTTTAGGCATACATTCCTGAATGCCTCTGTAGTCCAAAGCAGATTTTGCTCAATATCACACAGTTCAATGTCCCTCTCCTGTTTCATAAGAAAAAATAGCCCTCTTGGATTAATTCATTTTGATAAATGCTATTTGTACCATCACTGGATGTAGGGGACCAGCCCGGGGGGCACAGAGTGCATTGACAGATAGAGATAGAGGGACAGTGACAACAACAGATGAAAAAACAAAGATGACATCAAAAACAACAAAAAAAATCATCAACAGCAACATCTCTGCAAATTGAGAGAAGAGAGAGGGAAACAATAGCAGTAATACAGTCAGAACAACAATAACATATGACATCAGCAACGATACCTGTGGACGGAAAGACGAGAGAGGGGCAGATCGTCAACGTCGTGATGGCAGTATCATGGCATCAAAGACACCAGCAGCAGCAGCAGCAAAGGCAAAGTGATCAGTGGCAACGGTGAAATGGAGATCAACATTAACAAGTGCTGCACCTGAAGGAGCTTCATGAGCTGCAGCACTGATCTATACTGACCTGTAGGGTCCTGATTATGCTGATCACTATAATAATAATAATGAGTGCACCACAGCCACAGTAATTCACATGGTCAGGGCCAGGAGCAAAGGAGAGGTCTGGACATGAGAGATTGTGTGTGTGTGTGTGTGTGTGTGTGTGTGTGTGTGTGTGTGTGTGTGTGTGTGTGTGTGTCAATGAGCAAGGCTGTAGAGGCCACTGTAGAGCAACAGTTTATTGCCTGCCAGTTTCCTGCAATTGTTCTTGCTTGTAGTTTGACCTTTGGCCCTATCTCTGCTCAGGCTTACCTCGCCGTGCCATGTGTTTGTCAAGTTAAATTAAATCAAAACAGGAAAGCAACTCAGATTTCACATTTGGTCCCTTTTCGTTCTCAGAAACACATGGAATTGTGTCAGCGAATGAGGAAATCCGCCCAAACCGTGCAGCCTCACTGGGACAACCAGGAGAGGGAATCTGCCTCACACTTCCTGTCAGGAAGAGAGAGGACCTCTTTCAATCTCTCTCTTTCCCTCTCTTCCTTTTCCATTCTACATAGAAGCCACAATATTGTCATGTTACCAGATATTCAGTGGTTACTAGATTTTCCCCCAATCAATATGTATAATTTAAGTAAAATAAAGGTCAAAGAAAGAAAACAGAGAGTATATCATGCATCTGCTTGATTCCAGAGTTATAGTGAATCCTTATTCTGACCCACAAGTCGGATCTACAGCCTTTTTGCTGTCAATTGACCACAACCGTGAGCCATCAGGCTGCTCTGATACCCCAAAAAATACACAAATCTCTGTTTGTGGTGGTGATAACCTACAATGACAACCTACAGTGGTAACCCAATAATGATAACCTAGAATGACAAGACAGGTCAGTTGTTTTACATGACATTTGCTCCTATAGCAGCAGCTGGCTCGTATTTGTAACTGTAAATAATTTTATTTTGTAGCAGGGCTATGAAACAAAGTATTCAACTGTAATTAGTGCTGCAAATGCTGGAGGTGAGAGTTTCTCAGGTCAGGACTCATAGACCTACTTAGATAGATTTTGAGATTATCTAATTTTAAGAGGGTTTACACGAACTGTATAGGAACATCTTATTTCCAGCTGATATGAAAACCAGGTCATCCTCATATCACCATCATGTCATATTAAGTTCATATTAAGTGATTTTCCTTCTTCAGTCTTACAGCTATGTCACCAGTGGGTCCAGAGCTCTGCGCTCTAGAGTGTCGAGTGAATGCTTTTGTTGCCGCTATAAACTGCTGTTACCATTGCTGAGCGAAACAAGCGCTTTTGTTACAATTGTTACTGCTACTATTGTGCCCTTCCTAATAGATCTGCAACTAGTGGAGTTAAAGGAGGAGATGACCTCTACTGGGAGGTTCTTACTTTGCCAGTCACTGTTTTTTTCTCTCTCTTCCTAGATTAGAGAGGAAAAGACGTGACAGCAGCAGCAGTAGCGCCAGGCTCGCCGGCTGCTGTCTGCCTCGCAGGACACTTAACTTGTGATAGTTCACTTGTTCACCGCAATGAACAATGACCTGCTCACAGTGAGCGTAGAAGACTGCTGATAGTCCCAGCAACGTCCAGATCCACTGTCTTTAGTTTTTCTGTGTTTCATACTTGTATTTTTTTGTAAGTATTTTTTCTAAAATATGCTTTTGTCTATTGACTGGAGTTGCTTTCAGTGTACTCCACACGTCACCTCAGGAATTTAGGTGTATTGTAGTTGTTTTCCTGCGTAGAGGATGACCGTATCTGTTTTGTTTTTTCCTGTAGCTTATAGAGCCAGTTGTGTTTCAGGCTGAAACTGGATGTGAGAGGAGAAACTTCTTTTTCTACTTTTTCCTGTACTGATTGGGGAGAGCACTGGACTGGTGATTTTTCCACCCTGGATGTGACACTTTGAACCATGCTGCCCATCCTTCTGCTGCTGCTCTGCCTGCAGACTTCACTACAAGAACAGGTAAAACACCTCTCTCACTAGCTACACTAACTACAGGCGTTTTACTCCTGCTTACTCGATTATTCATGTAGGGTTGTTTTCTTTTTGCACAAAAAGTGCAAAAACTGTGCATTATGTGGATTTTATTTCAATGTTCAATTTTGTCTCTAAACTGATTCAAGCAAATGCTGATATCAGTATGGCAACATGCCTGCTACTGCTGCACAGGAAACCCAATTGTTCTATGCCTGTGTACAAAATTCAGTCCTAGAACATGACTGTTCAAGTCAGACAGGAAGACCTGACCAATGCTAATATGTGGTGTTGATCTGGAAAGCCACAGTGAGGTAACATAAAGTGACGATGCAACACCAATCCAAAAAGGTTGGGATATGCTGTACATGAAACAAACCATAGTAAGGGAAACCCTCACATTCTTACACTGTGAGTCAGGAACAGGCATGTATGCAATGGTGGCAGGAGCTACTCTGCAAGGTGCTAACTGCTAATCAGGGAACCAGCCACACACACACACACACACACACACACATTCAGAAACTGATTTTAGTGTTCTCTACATTGGAAATTAACACCAGCAATAACGTATTGTGTATTTTAAGGTTTTTGATGTCTGAGTAACAGAGAGCTGTCAATAAATCACCTGTTGTTCTCTGGCTGTTTTACCAGTGTAGTTGCTTGCAAATGTGTGTGTGTGTGTGTGTGTGTGTGTGTGTGTGTGTGCATGCATCTAACCACACACAATCAGTATTACATACAGATGAATGAATAACAATACAGTGATCTCATGAGAATGACCCAGTCAGCCGACAGTGGCGCACTACTGTTGCTAGTATCGAGATTTAACCAAATCAAATTTCTCCGTAAAAAAGATTGCATTAGTTCACATGACAAGACATGTGTAGACTTAGTGGAGTAGTGGAAGCAGGTCTGTTTAAGTAGAAGTGGTTGATTATTAAGAAAAGGCCTCTACTGACACTAATAAAGAAAATGGTTGACTAAGTAGAAGAAACAGTGTTGAGAAATGCAGAGCAAGTGTGATAACCTCTTTAATATTGATGATGCAGTCATGAATAATTTCCTTTTCTCCCTCAGACTGCTCCACTTGGCCGCTGTGATATTGCACAGAGGGAGGAGTTGTACAGCGCTTGCACTTCCCCGGCTGCTTGTGCCGTCACCACCTGCCCCCATGGCTTTAGCAGCGTGGGCACAAGCAACTGCAGGTCTGCACCAAGTTATAGGTCCACCGCTGTGCAGGCTGTGTCTTTGTGGTGGTATGTGCTGGGAAAGAAACATCTTCTTCACTCTGTGTTCATTGTGTGCTGCAGCTATGTGGTGCTGATCGGGAGCAGGGAGGTAGAGCTGGAAGGGTGTCGCCACCTCTGTGTGAAGAGATACATGCAACCTCTTTGCTGCCCACAGCACTGGGGACCTCAGTGCCTCCGTAAGACACCCACTCACACACACACACACACACACACACACTTTCTGTTGTGTGTCTGCTGATATTTCTGCTTTCTTGAAAATTTCTGAGAGGATCCACCAACCTCACATAAAATAGATAAAACTAGCGTCCATTTGACAAAAGTGGCCATTTGGTGAGAAGGTGGAAATGTTTTGTTGTCTACAGTTCTGATTTGTTCTTACGCTGATGTCTCTTTGCAACAACAATCATGATTATCGATCGTGGTGAGATATATATGAGTGCCTCCGCTCAGTGCCTCTACATGACACTCAGAGGTTTATCACTGCAGAGATCTTACTCATCACTGTGTTTTATTGAAGTAAATTGGCCGTTTGCATTGTGTGCTGGCTCGGTTTTGGTATGCTATGCCTCAATTTACAAGGATAATCTCGAGACGATTTCATATTATTTATCATCTCTTAATCCTGAGTAAATTCATTCATTAAATTCATTTTTAATCCCATTGTACAGAGGCCTCATGAGTGCAAATGGCTTATTTAGTCGCTAGTTGATTTTGTAAATTAAATTGTTTATTATTTGTATATCATGTCTATGTTACACGTGACAGTGTGCTAAATCTGTTCATTTTGTAACTATGTGCTGCCATTCGTGGCCAGGTCACTCTTGTTAAACAGATTATTGATGTCTGTGGTACGAGCCTGATTGGATGGTTTGACACTAGTCCTTTTCAGATTATATCAGTCACTGTGTTGAGCTTTGTTATGTCTTGGTGAATTATCTACCATTATTTTAGCTTTGTGTGTGCCAGCACTATTTGTGAAGCTAACTTGTGAATGTGCCCTTGACCATGTAATCTGCCGGACTGCTATTTGGATAGGGATGCAAAATGTGATCATGGGATTGATATGAAATTGAGACTGTTGTGATCACTTGTCTTCCATCCTGTTCATAGCCTGTCCGAGCTGGTCAGGAAAGACCTGTAACTTCCATGGAACCTGCAGGGATGGAGACGCTGGCAATGGGACCTGTGACTGTGATGTCAGTATCATGTCCCAACGTGACCCTCTGACTGAGGATAGTTATTAATATTGTGAATGATTGACAATGTATTTATTGGGGATTTTTCTTGCCATGTGTTTGTTGTGTTTTTCTTTTGTGTTTATGTGTGGAGGAAATTGCAGGATGATGATTGTTTGTTCAAGTCAATTTCAAGTCTGACTGAAGTCCTCTCCTCTCCACAGGAGGGCTTTTCAGGCTTTGCTTGTCATGAATGTGACAAGCCTAACTTTTATGGAGAAAAATGTGATAAAGGTATGCTCCCCTCCCTGAAACTTCTCTGAACTGTAAGAAAGTCTGAATGAAATCCCACGGTTATTCGACTCTGCTGTTTGTGTTTCGGCCTGCAGAGTGTAACTGTAAGAACGGACTGTGCAACGCTGGTCCAGACGGTGATGGACAGTGTTTATGTCAGCCCCCGTACAGCGGGAAAAGTTGTGACCAAGGTAAGATAATAGAATCAATTGTTGTAACGTGACACATCTCAGTTTATGAACTATGAGTATTTGCTTTATATAATATGGAAGACAAGACGCTCCCTGTACTTATCACTTTGTTTTACGGTCATTTTCTTGTGATAACGACTTATTATTTTGTGATCAGGAGAAAACAAAGTCTGTTTTCCCGTTATAATCTATTAATTTATTATGATATCTCAATATAACAGTAACAACTCAATATAAGTGTGTTTTCTCATGATGAAACATTACTTGATTTCATCATCTCAGTATAACACAAACTTTTGTTGTGAGATAATTGTGATCTCTGATGATTGTGTGGTCTATCTATCTATATATCTATCTATCTATTTATCTATTTATCTATCTATCTATCTATTTATCCATGTGTATCCACACATTTTTTAAAACTTTGTGTGAAAGAACTTTGTGTCTTTCTATGTTGTTGTAGCCTAAATAACTAAATAAATAAACATGAAAATGAAAACGAAAAATGCCATTAA
The DNA here is from genome assembly GCA_029224185.1 of Karalla daura. Lineage (NCBI taxonomy): Eukaryota > Metazoa > Chordata > Actinopteri > Chaetodontiformes > Leiognathidae > Karalla > Karalla daura. Next base: position 9,540,335 of record CM055188.1, read on the forward strand.
AACCTGCCAGTGTCTATTTGAATCATCTTAAATAGCAAACTCGTCTTAATCAACTCAATTTTTTAAAGCATCAGTCAGTCAAACATTAGGTAACACTCATTGCATTTTTTTGTTCTAGTTCATTGCAGTCAGCCTGCATGATGTGTAGTTGTTTCCCAGACTGAGCTGCTGTTGTTTGTTGTTGTTGTTTGTTTTTTGCAGTGAGCAGCAGGTGCAGCAGCTGCACCCAATACTCATACTGCAGAGGTGAAGGAGACACAGCTCAATGTGAATGCTTGCCTGGATACAGGAAGATATCGGAAAAATGCGCAAGTAAACACACAGATAGATCTTATTTTCTTTAGACTGTAGTTATTGTAGTCTGACATTTCATTGATCCAATTTGTGATAGCATGCTAACGCTAGCTGTGTCACTAAGGCAGGCAAAGCTCTTTTCAACCTGAGCTGAAGTCAGGTCAGGTCAGTCAAGTCAAGTCAGAGGGGCAGGTCTGAGATTGAGAGCAAGAATTTGCCTTGCTAGGGCTAGAGACAGTGTGTATGAAAACAGCAAAAGACACTTTTTGATTTCAAACCATGTTCTAAAAAATGTTGCATCTATGCTAGGGCTAGGAAATAGCCCTGTAACTTGTGTTGTGTCTGAATGTGGTCTCAAATTCTCCTGTTTAGGAACTTGTTCAGCGGGGGAGTGTCATGTCAACGCCCAGTGCTCCTTACAAAAGTCAAAGATCAGTTGTGTGTGTAAGGATGGCTACGAGGGCGACGGCAGGATCTGCGTACCCATAAACCCCTGCACTAAGAACAGAGGACAGTGTCCCATCAACTCCACCGTCTGCGTCTTCAGAGGTCCCAACCAGGTTAGCACGGTGTCACAGTCAGGAATAAAAAAAACAAAAACAAAACAGGGCTACAACCAGAGTTTTGACATCAGAACAGAAGTTTTTCCTGCTAATATTGAGTCTAGCATCAAATTCAGAGCCAAATGCTGTAACTGCATGTAACCTTAACCGCAACATCTCCATCTCACTTTCAGTTCAGTTGCAAGTGTATGCATGGCATGACCCCTATCGGTGTCGATGCCACTGATGGATGTCAACTGGTCTCTGCCTGTGCAGCAGACACATGTGATCCCACAGCTGTCTGTCAAACTGAACTTGATGGACAACCAAGGTCAGAGACTCAAACATCTGGCTAGATCAGCCTCTAGACACAGGAGAAACTGTCTTCCTTTGATTTTGACTGTCTAGGCCTAAAGGTTAAGAAACAACTATCGGCTGCTGTTGTTGCTGTTGTTTTTCTTCACTTTTGTGATCTAGATCTAGAACTGGGGCCTCAAGCAGAGATCCATAGGAATTAACTATTTTAAAACACATTAGACCTGGAGAAATCCTAAGAAAGAGTCAACTTTCATGTAAAACGCAAAGAATGAATTTCTACCCATTTCATCCATTGCTACTTCATATTGTGTGTGTGTGTGTGTGTGTGTGTGTGTGTGTGTGTGTGTGTGTGTGTGTGTGTGTGTGTGTGTGTGCGTGTGTGTTCCAGGTGTTTATGTAATCCTCGTCAGATTGGCGATGGGCGACGTTGCTACGGTAACCTGGTGGAGAGGTTGAAAGAGCTGGACAGGAGTGGAAGCCAAAAAGAAAATCTGACTGGGACTGTTTACCTGTTTGGTAAAAGAACCAGAGTTACACTGTAAAAAACAGTACAATACCATACAAACACCAATGTAAAACACAAGCCCTCATGATAATTACATTTCAGGAAAAGTATAAGAGGTCAGACTGTGAATGTAACCTTTGACCTTTGTGCATATATCTGTTTCAGAAATCGGGTGCTCACACCTACTGCGTCACAACGGACCTTTCACAGCTTTCTTCCCCCTGCTGAAAATACCTCTCACTGTAAGTTACCTGTCTGTCTACCTCATGCATGAGGTGTAAAACAAATGTTGGAAAATACACAACTTGTGACACCTGGTCAGAAAAAAGTGAGGAGGGCCTCTAGGTGAACACACACACAGACCACAGAGATCTTGGGCATAAAGGTACAATTTTTCATATATAAAGCAGAAATTCAAATAAAATGGTGAGTTTGACTCAATAGTCAAAGCACAGGACTAAACCACTCTTGAGAATTAGTAAAGCTTCTCAATAGTGAGGAAGGATCAATTCCCACCCATCCCCACTGATTCTACTCATTTCTAATCTTCAGTTTGAGTCAGTGATAGAAACCTTGAAACTGGCAGACACACTAGCCAGAAATCCCTTGACATGATCCTATTTCATGATTGTGACGATATCCTGCACACTATCAAATCTATAATTATTTTAGCTCTATTTTAGCTGAACTACTACACTCAAAGGGACAGCCTCCTTCAACTAAAAATCTTCACTAAAAATAAATAATTGATAGATAAATTCCAGGTTTTTTGACTATTCACCTTCCTTTGTAGGGTGTTGATATGGACATGATGTGCAAAAACCACCTGATCCTGGGTCAGCATCTCTACAAGAATCTAGAGGGACGAGACTTCAGTCTGTATGGAGGGGCCACACTGAGGAGCAAAGGAAACAAGGTAATAATTTGTGTCTAACTGCATCTCTTCAATCTACACCTTATCTGTTCACAAATGCATGCAATTAGCTAAACTGCGGAAACAAGAAATGTGTGTTGGTGGAAAAGGAAATTTAACTTGTGTGGAATCTGAAGATATTCACATGTAAATTTTATTGTTGCAACAAGGAGAGTAATCCAAAGACAAGACAAAATCCATGACATGTCTTTTGGAACATTTTCATCGCATTAGACTGTTAATATAATATGTTTATCAGTAACCACACCTTGCACCTGCTTTCCCAAATCTAATCTGATTTAGTAGTTAGATTACACAAAGAAGATAGATAGATAGATAGATAGATAGATAGATAGATAGATAGATAGATAGATAGATAGATAGATAGATAGATAGATAGATAGATAGATAGATAGATAGATAGATAGATAGATAGATAGATAGATAGATAGATAGATAGATAGATAGATAGATAGATAGATAGATAGATAGATAGATTGCTCCCACATCTTGTTTAATCCTGCCTAAAGGTTGCAAGTTAAGGCAATGTTCTATTTTTTCAGCATCAAATAAGAAAAAAGAAAAAAAAGAAAAACTATGCACACAGTATACATTACGTTTTGTCTGTTCAAATATGATATGCCACAGTGGGGTAGCACAGATAGCTTTAAGTTCAAGCTATCTGATAGAAATCGCCAAGCATTAGATATTATTTATGATCATTTCTTTTTGTGCTTTCTAGCCTTTACAGAGACGTCCAGTGGTAAAATCTTCAGTGGGATGTGGCTCTCAGTGTAAACATATGGATACAGGGTGTTAGTGAAGGTGTCTGTGAAGGTGTGCAGGTTGGTGTTAGTGTCAGGATCAGAAAAGGTTGTCTTTCCTTTGTCAAAGTCCAGGTGAACATTAACCCTCTGTAGATTCTTATTCACTTCTAGGTCTTTCTCTGGTTGTGATGTCGAGAAGGCAGTGAATATACCATTAGAGAACATAATTCTCCACAATCCAGATTGTTTGCATCCATTCATTAAGATATAGTCTCCTAGCACCCCCACTTCCCAGTCCTTATTGTCTCCCACCTCAACGTCCCAGCTGTGAGTTCCTGAGCAAAAGCCTTCAGAGCAGTGCACCGAGCAGGAGAATTTAGTCCTCTCTGGGTTTTTCAGTAGCTTGCATCGCTCCCCAGCTCGCACAGTGGTCAGATCTTCAGACAGAATGAGTCCTGGGTCAGCAGTGTTTGGATCCAGGATCACTGGAGTGTAGGAGATGATCTCCTTCATCTTGGTCCAGATGTTGAAGGCCAGGTTGCCCAGGTGTTTGGCCACATCTATCAGAGCTCCTGAGGGCAGCTCTGGGTCCTCCAGCAGGGGGCACTGTTGGACTCTTTGCACTGCAGCCTTGTAGTTGTGCAGGAATGAGATGTTCTCAGCTCTCAGCTCCTCCTCTGTGGCTCTGATTGTGTCTGAAAGAGCTGTGATCTCTCTGCTCAGACCTGCAATCTTCTCCTCCATCATCTTACTCTTCTGCTCCTCTTCCTCCTTCACGGCTTTGATCCTGGCCTCCTCTTCCTCTTGTAGAAACTGATGGAGCTTGTTAAACTGCTGCTTAATCTGGGTCAGTGTGTGCTGGGCCTGGATCTTAATGTGAGCTTGAAACTGATCACAGTCTCCTTTCACTTGCTCAAACACCTTCAGTTTTTCCTGTAATGGTTTCACAGACTTCTGCAGCTGCTCTTTGTGATCCTGAGCAGCTTCATCGATGGGTCTGAATCTGTGGTTGTTATGCAACTTAGAATCTCGACAAACAACACAGACTGGTTGCTGATGGTCCAGACAGAAGAGTTTGAGTTTCTCAGAGTGCAGCCTGCAGAGAGACTCCGATCTTCCTCCTTGGTTTCTCTCCAGTAAAAAGGCTTCACAAAGATTCCTCAATGCCAGGTTACGTTGTGGATCCCGTCCTAAGTTTCTAGCCTTACAGTTTGGACACTGGCGTATTTGTTTACCTCTCCACCACTTACTAAGACAGTCTTTACAGAAGCTGTGGCAACATGACAGAATAACAGGATCCTTGAAGATGTCTTGGCAGATGGGACAGCACAAATCATCCGAGGCAGAAAACATTTTGTCTTTGAACCTGCAAACACAGCAACAGAACAAGGAACTTAGTCACCTCATATGGGCCCTCCTAAGTTACATTCACTTTTGTGTCGCCATACTTCAAGTTCTTTGAAAGGAAACCGCTGCAACTTGTAGAGCAGGTGCACGGTGTTCCACTCAATCCAGTCTTCTGCCCTTGCTGTTGTCCGCATTCAGTAGAGATGATAGTTTTGGTGTAAGGTTTTCCCTTTGCCTCTCCGAAGGTCTCACTTCACAGAAACGAGGAAACGTCGACTGTGTTTCCTGCTTCAGTGAGAGAAGAGGGTGGGGCTTTATCAGCTGTCACCCTTCTGCTGACTGCTCTACCAGTTGCAAACCGTTCAACCAAAGAAGCTGATATCACTAGATTGGTACAAACAGAAAAACATCTGGCCTCAAATCCAAAGTCAGTTTAAAACATGTGTTCACCTAATTTTTTCACCGAAGACCAACAATTAAGCAAATTATATTTCTTGTTAAGCTAAGTATAGAATTAAAACAATGTAATGATAAAAACATAAAATAAGTCAATGGCAACTCTGTCCCTAAATAGAGTTAGTTTAAACAGTCATGGAGTGCCCTGTCATACTGGCAAACTGCTCCTGCAATGAGGTTTTCTATCTTGGACATTTCCATCTCATCACCTGTTTGACATCATGTGACGTACACTTGAAATCTGCTGGACGACCTTCTCATTCTCAACCTCGCTTAAAAAATCAGATTGTCTTGATACTGACGCTACTAATGTTGACACAAATACACTAATATCGCTCTCTGTTTGTAGAAATTCATCCTGCTGAACGATCCCAAAAGACAGTACACAGTCATCCAGGAAGACCTGCCAGCAGCCAATGGGATTATCCACATTATCGACCGGCCAATCACAAGCATAGCGCCTAATCGTCAGTCGAGTGATACCCGGGTGAGTTAAAAATGTTATGACTGTGGAAAGCTACTTGTAGCTTTATTCGATTAGTTGAAGGAACTGGACCTGACAGGGGAAGAGAGAGTGAATAGAAAGAGCAGAAAGAGCAGTGACAGCATCAACAACTGTAACAACAACAACAACAACAACAACAACAACAGCAGCAGCAGCAACAGCAGCAGTGATGACAGTAACAGTGATATCGATACACTTGATCACTTAAGAGTGATTCACATCTCGCCAAGAATGTGCATGTGGAAAAAGGTGAAACCTTGATGTGCATCTATTCAAACATGCTGCATTAATTAACTAATTGTGTAGTCCTCCTTACTCGTTTGATTTTCATTACCTTGTGTCCAGTTTGCTGATAAGACGATTGGAGAGATTCTGACTCGGGATAATAAGTACAGCCACTTCCTGTCTCTGGTTGATGTGAGTATTTTGTTTGAGTGTACAATGCAAATGATTTGATTGGTTGATTACATTTAATCATCATTCAATAATCAATGCTACCTGATCATTGGATGTGTTGGTTGTCGGGGAAGTTACTAAAAAATTATGCTCTGGAGACAGACACGGTCTCATACGTTACTATGCTCTGAATAATGGCTCTCCAATGTAATGTGGCTGTGTTCTAGAGATAATAGATTTTTAATGAGTTTGTGCATTTGTTTCAGAGTGTACGGAAACATAATGTGACATTTTTTGCTGAGTAAAGTTCCGCTCCTTTGGACTTTACATTTTGCAATGTTATTGTTTGTTCATAACAAACAGCCTCACAGAAGCGTCCAGGAGACATCCTGGCCAGATGTCCCAGCCACCCCAGCTTGTTCCTCTCAACGAGGAGGACTCTACTTTGAGTCCCTCCTGGATGTCTGAAATCCTTGGCCTGTCTCGATGGCTGAGAACAGTCTACTCATTTTCTTTCAGTCATTCAACACAGCTCACGGCCATGGGCGAGGTTTGGAATGTAGACAGACAGGAAAACTGAGAGCTTTACCTCGAGGCTCATCTCTCCACACAAACTTGACTGGTGACCGAGAATGATGCCCATTAGAAACTGCTTCAGGAAAGGTTCAAAACAACGCTAGAAACAGCCAGCCCATGTTATTGAGATTTATTACTCCAGCAAAATCCATGGTTGTAGCCCAGATATAAAAGCTCTGTCTGTTTAGATCTTTCTGAAATAACTTAATTGAAAAAAGGTTGGGAATGGTTAGGTATCAACGGGAAACTGATACCACATGAAAGTGCTAAGCATTCAGTGAGCATCTGTCAGACTTTGTTAGAGCTAGTACTGAGAGGAGCTGAGGCTAAATCCTGGTGTCTGATCAGTATAATGTGTTTGTGTTTGTAGAACTGTGGGGCGCCACCTCCTCTGCGTGGTCCAGGGCCTCTGACTGTGTTCATCCCCACCAACCAGGCCGTGGAAAAAGCTCGGGATGGCAGCATCTTGTACATGCTGCATGATGTAGGTGTAATTAGTCAGTACCTTTCCCCTTCCCTGTTTTGTCATTTCAGCTTTGGTAATTTAAAAGGATGTGTCAGATAATCGGGCCTGCATGGTGGAGCAGTGGTCAGTTTGCATGTTCTCCCTGTGTGTGCGTGGCTTTCCACCCACAGTCCAAAGACATGCAGTAAGGTCAACTGGAGACTCTAAATTGTCCCTAGGTGTGAATGATATGTGTGTCCCATACTGGACTGGTGACATTTCACCCTATGAGATTGGGAAGGTAGACACCAGGATGTATGAAAATAATTGAATGGATGTTAGGAAATCGATATTTTTCTCATCAGCAAGGTAAGAAAAAAAGTTATGGTGCTCTCATTTGTATGGGTGGCACATGACTGGCTTGATTTTATCTTGTAAAAAAGAGCTGAGTTTTTTATTTAACACTATACTTTTTTCTCAAGGCCAAACACAAACTTCAGGAACTTCTCAGGCACCATGTTTTCTCCAGTGCTATGGTAAGACATCCTCCCACCACTCACTCTTTCATCACTTCATCAGTTATATCACCATTACCTGCTCTGCTTCTAGCCAGTATTAATCTTACCAGAAAAATCTCACATGACAATGTGGTGAGCTGTAAGTAAAAAGAAGCCTGTAAACTCTCAAAAGGTCTGGTATTGTACCATTTGATCCATCCATCCATCCATCCATCCATCCTCTTCCACTTTATCCTCACCCTATCTCTAAGGGAGCGCCCCAAACTGCGGAGAAAACTCATTTTGGCCGCTTGTATCCAGGATCTCGTTCTTTCGGTCATTACCCAGAGTTCATGACCATAGGTGAGGGTAGGAACGTAGACTGACTGGTAAATAGAGAGCTTCGCCTTTCGACTCAGCTATTTCTTCACCACCACAGACCGGTCGCCTGTCAATCTTGCGCTCCATCCTTCCCCGAGATACTTGAACTCCTCCACCTGAGGCAGGGGCTCTCCACCGACCTGGAGGGGGCAAGCCACATATTTCCGGTTGAGAACCATGACCTCGGACTTGGAGGTGCTGATTCTCATCCCAGCTGTTTCACACTTGGCTGCAAACCGCCCCAGTACATGCTGGAGGCTATTGGCTCGAGGGAGCCAATAAGACAACATCATCTGCAAAGAGCAGAGATGAAATCCCATGACTCCCGAACCGGACCATCTCTGGCCCCCTGCTGCGCCTAGAAATTCTGTCCATAAAGATAATGAACAGAACCGGTGACAAAGGGCAGCCCTGTCGGAGGCCTACATGCACCGGGAACAGGCCTGACTTACTGCCGGCCATGCGAACCGAGCTCCTGCACCGGTCATACAGTGACCGCACGGCCCTCAGTAGAGGGCCCTGGACCCCGTACTCCCGGAGTACCCCCACTGAATGTCTTGGAATAGACTTTCCCCGGGAGGCTGAGGAGTGTGATCCCCAGATAGTAGGAACACACCCTCTGGTCCCCCTTTTAAGAAGAGGACCGTGTCAGAAGAGATGAACTTTGTCTCGATGTAGATAATGTAATAATAACAATATACACAACAATAAAATAATAATATATTGATTACTCTTTCCCAGACAGATTTGTCTCTATTAAACTGTTGATTTTATGCAGACATCGCATCATTTCTACTGCTTTGTTAAGAGTAATTATACCAGTCAAATGTAACACAATAAACAATTTCACCTAATAATCATTTTTTCTGTTTGCAGCTGTCAGTGGATGACCTGGCCGGTCTCCCTCGGATTCAGACAATGGCTAATCAGATTGTCTCTATCAATGTGGCTGATACGGTAAATGTCTCTGATTACTCGCCACCTGCAGTCTCCTACACAAACACAAGCAGTTTCTCACTGATGCATGTGAGCCCTCTTCCTTCTCCAGGGTGATATCTTACTGGGTGTGAAGGGAGTTCGTGTTGTGAGTGCCAACATTGTCGCGTCCAACGGCATCATTCATATGATCGATGGACTTCTGTACCCACCCTCCATCCTTCCCATCCTGCCCCACCGCTGTGATGTCACAGAAAGCAAGATCACCTTGGTGAGCAGCTGTGAGACAGATCTGACTCTTAGAGAGAGAGAGAGAGACCCTGACCCTACACTCACACACACACACACACACACACACACACACACACACACACACACACACACACACACACACACACACACACACATACACACTGAATAGCTGACTAGGTAAACTGCATGTTATTGTTATGTTTGTCAGTAGAAGCTCACTGTAAACGTGAAAGTCTTAAAACTGTTGTTGTTTGCGTCTATATTTTCAGGGTCCATGTGTACTTTGCAGTTACCTCCGTATTACTGAATGTCCCAAGGACAGTGTCGAGACGGTAAATCAGATCATTATTACAGCAAAAAAAAATCCTTGTTACAGTATTTATGAATTGTCAGTTTTGAAATTGATGGTTGAAGGTACAAAAATGTGAATGAAAGATTAATTAAAGAATAGATTAAAGCATTGGAAAGAATCAGAATTTGCACATTTTTCACTTTTTATTTTCTTTTCAGTGGTAATATATAAGACTGTGTCTGTCTGCAGGGCACTCATCAGACCGGCTGCGATGCTGTGTCTCTTGGGGGATCAAAAGCCATCACAGTCTGTGCAAAAGTCTGCAACATCACAAGACAGGTGGGAGCAGGGCCATTGATGCTGCGTCATTCCTCACCATTGAACTGCCCCTCAGCTATCATCACTCCTCATCCTGCCTTTAATTCCACTGTTTGAGATAACCAACCATAACCATAACGTTAGGTCTTATCACACCAAACTGCTTCCTTTCAGGAGGACAGTTAGTGGGCTGGTTTGAGGTGTAAGCCATGTGTCAAGGCAACATCTTCTAAGTGGGGAGTTTATTATGTGATAATTAATGGTCTCATCAGGGCTTTTTGTTTTAAACTCATGAGTTTGATCTCCTGAGAAAAAAATCAAGAAAAAATAAGTATTCAAGCTACAGTAGCTGATCGATAATATGTGTAATTATGTGCATGTTCGACAGGTTGAACAGTGCTGTAAAGGTTTCTATGGCCCAGACTGTAAACCTTGTATTGGAGGGTTCCAGCATCCCTGCTACGACAAAGGAGAGGTGAGCGACAAAAAAAACACACGTCACTGAAGCATTGCATCTGATGTGTTTTATGCACATATTCATTCTATTCATTTTCACCCCGTGTAGTGCTTTGACGGTATCACTGGCAACGGCTCATGCAGCTGCCAGTCTGGGTTCAAAGGTGTGGCCTGTCACATCTGTTCAGATCCAGCCAAACACGGGGACAAATGTGATGAAGGTAACTGCTGCTCCCTGCTCCTGTCGATAGGTAGAAGTTGACATTTAGACAAATGTCAAACTCAAGGAGGCACTAGTGGGAAACCCTCAGGATTCACTTCAGTAGAGCGTTATTCTGATTATGTAAATGTTACCCTCTGAATGCCATTAACAAGATCATCACTTCGTTCTTCCATGATCTTATGCACTACATACTCGAATGGTGTTGCGGGGAAAAAAAATGCATTTAGCATGGACTGTAGAAAATGTCCAAGTAATTTTCCTTCACCCAGTGTGACATTTACTCTGTGTTTCTTTAGACTGCCACTGTGTCCACGGTGTGTGTGATAACCGTCCAGGGAGCGGTGGTGTGTGTCGAAGAGGATCCTGTCTGGAGGGCTACTCTGGAGCAAACTGTGACAAGACAGAGATGCCCTGCAACTCTGACGGACTGCTGAAGCACTGCCACATCCACGCTTACTGCACACAGGCAGCATTGAGTACAGTGTAAGACGATGACTTTTCTAAAGTTTGACTGTAATTTAATTGGTGTTATTAGTCAACTTATTTCATGTTATTTTTACTTTTTTGTTTAACTTCTCTTCATTGAGAGTCTGCTCTCACCATCATCACTGTTTTTGATGTTTGCATTAGTTAACAGAGCGCTCTTCGTTGATACAGTGAAGCAGTGGCCATCACACATTCAGGATCTCCTACAACTGACCAGTAGTTGTACCTTTAATATTGAAGTTCAGTTATCAATCAACTGAATTCATACTGGACTTTTTATTCAATGCAGTTCAAGGTGTCATGTCATATAATATAACAAACTGATTCTCACCCTCAGGTGTTTTTTTTCTGCGCGTTGCAAGTTTGTAAATTAACCTTGATATCTTTGATTCCAACAAAGATAGTAAACATTACAGTCTGAAAACGTGATGCATATGCATCACCTGTTCTTGCTCAATGGCTACTGGGTTTGCTCTGTGTTTTGCGTCACAGGTGTATATGTAAGGATGGATACGAGGGTGACGGTCACTCCTGTACTGCCATCAACCCCTGTCTGAAGAGCCACCGAGGAGACTGTGATACCAATGTAAGTACTCGTATGTACTTAATGCTGCAAACACACTTGCCATTGTTTGAAACACACACAGCAAAGTGACATTAAAGTAAAGACACTAACTAACTTTATAACTAGTGATATTTCTTCTGTACTGGTCAATATTTTAAGATCCAGGGTTCACATCAGCTGTCCGTGCACGAGAAGTGCGGCAGAGGAAGAAGTTCATTGATTTACAGATGATGACTTTGCTTCCAACTATCTTTATATCTTCCTCTCCTTATCTCTCTGCAGGCGGAGTGCACATATGCAGGTCCAGGCAACGCATCATGTACCTGTGTTCAGGGTTGGACTGGTGATGGCAAAGTGTGCATGGAGATCAATAACTGTCAGACAGATAGTCGTGGAGGTTGCAGCCCCAATGCTGACTGTAACCACATTGGACCAGGACAGGTCTGTCACAGCAATAATTAAAGGGGAGCTTAAGCTGGTTCTACAGTTTCTCTGTAATAGTCTCTGTCTCCTCTGTCTAGTTGTCTTTGTGTTGTGTTGTTTTTTCTAAAGTGTTTTTCTTGTCACTCCACATCTATCAGTCCAACTTTAACCTCCCTTGCTCTCAACATCTCTTTTTTTACTATCAGATGTAATTACTAGTAATGATTCTGACTCTATTCATTAAGGAAGAAGTTGAGAAATTGTTTGTGTTTGTCTGCAGAGTGAGTGTGTATGCAAAAAAGGTTACATGGGGAATGGTATCCTGTGCGACCTCATTAATCCTTGCCTGAAGGACAATGGAGGCTGCCACAGCATGGTAAACAAGAAAACACACCAACATTAAACCTAAAACTTCATTTTTTACATAAGCCAAGATTTCTGCTGCTGTGTCATCTGACCTCAGCTTAATGATTGTGAATGGTTTGCAGTACTTGACGCAGCTGCAGAACACAGCTGGAGCAATGTACTGACCTGCCTCCACCACAGTTTTTTAGACATGATTCAAAATTGCTCTGAGTCATGACTGTTCCCAGCTCTTAAAAACTCAATTATGCCTGTGGAGTGTTCTTCAGCTGAAGACCGATTTTCTGCTGTCAGTGAGAATTAATTCAGAAGAATTCAGGAGCAGAAATTTGATGATGGTTAATGCTGCAATCTCAGTAGGTTGGAGACATTTCCTGTGTTCCTTTATGTGTTGTACTCTCTGTTAGGCCACGTGTAAACAGAAGGAGGGCGGAGGACGCTCCTGTAGATGTCCTGATGGCCACGCTGGAGATGGGATCATCTGCTATGGGTCAATAATGGACGTAGGTATTCAGTATGAACAGGTCTTTCTGTTCACAGTGGTCCAGTGAAATACTGTGCATAGCTGGTGGAAGGACCAGCACCAGCTGTATTTTGCTGACTTAAGCATGCTGTAACAACTTGCTCCAAATTCTGTTCAGACTCTTAAAGCTTACATGTTACACAACCTGATGCATGGCTGAATCTGTTGGATCCACAAAAGTATTTGGGCCACTCAGTGGTACAGTGATGCAGTTGAGTGATCATATCACAATTCTTTGGACCAATCGGTCCAAAACTGTCTCACCCCACCCAAAAAACAAAAAATAGCCCAATGTCAGTGTGATAATGTGATAAATGCTGAACCTCCCAACGTACTATCCCTATACTTTCCAAAGACAACTTCCCAAATGGGTTTGTTAACAAGTCATCCGGTGCATCAGGTAACTAAATACCTGTGTCTGTGTGTCTGTGTGTGTGTGTGTGTGTGTGTGTGTGTGTGTGTGTGTGTGTGTGTGTGTGTGTGTGTGTGTGTGTGTGTGTGTGTGTGTGTGTGTTTAGGAGCTGGAGACAGGCATAAAGATGTATAATTTCTACCAACTGACACAGGTGTGTAAGAACCAGACTGCATGCTCCTTTGCATTTTTTTAATCTAAAACTTTCTTTTAGAAACCGTATAAACTATAAATCAGTTGATATACAACATTCAACCAAAACATTTAAAGGTAGCTGCAGGGTCAAACTATTTTTCCCTGTGTGTATTCATGAAGATATTCAGTCGAAACAAAGGTGAATCAAGAATGAGTCAAAATCACAATAGACATGAAACCTCTAACTTTTCCAAATAGAGCAAATAGAACTGAAAGAATGACTTGGCTCGTTAGTGTTTTAACAGATTACTCAGTATGAAAGCAAACTTAAGTTGCTTGTGTGTGTTTCTGTGTTTTCCTCTGTGTGTCTGCTGTTAGAAGTATCCTTCTTCCCGAGTGGACCTGCGTGGAAACCTCACACTGCTGGTACCTGTCTCATCGGCGTTGAACACGAGTGATGCTGACATCTGGAAAAAGCAGCACCACCTGCCTCACTTCCTGCGGTCAGTCAACACACCAATCGGTTACATAACTCACACAGAAACACACCTATTTGTACTTCTATCTGTGCTGTGAAAATACTCACTGACAGAGGGTTTTCTTGATCCATCCTCTCTGTCTGGCCATTGCTCTGGTGGTATCCTGAAGTCAGGCTGGGTATGGCACAGATGGGAGACCAGAACTGGGCCATGAAGTGTGGCTCATAATCTGAATCGTTTGTTGACATTAAGAAAAATGCACACAATTGGCAGCACTCTATTTGTTCAGGACACCTGTGGTTTTCTCCAGTAAAACTGATACTCCATTATGAATGAACTGGATTGTGACAGGAGGTGTATCATGGTGTTTCATGCTACACATCAGGGTGTAAAATTGTTTCCTCTTCCTGGTTGCAGAGCCCACATCATTCCAGGGATCTACACTGTGGAAGATCTGGGGGGACTGGTAGGTACCAAGCTGCCCACCATGAACCCCACCACCTTCTGGGACATCAGCATGGACAGCAAGGTAAGAATGGGAGTATTTTATTCTGGGGTCAATCATCAATCACATCAATTATGTTTGTGAAGGCGGTTCATATCCATCAAATCACAGGGACAACCAATCAGGAACTGAGAAATCAAATTCACTTCCTTTTCAATCAAAATATCTCACACAGCCTAGTATAGTCATGCACACACACTAGTGTAGTCATTCAAACACAAGTATACTAGTGTACATCGACACATCTGTGCAGGAGAAGGGGGAGATTCTGGGAGTTCCCGTTTGCCTTGAACACACAGGAGTGGTAACCCAGCTCATCAAGGAGGCAAGAGAAGGCAGAGGTGATGCGTATGACTGCATACCACATAACCTGGTGGGGCTCACACTGGAGAAACATAATATACCCCAGAGAGTGAAAAACCTCATCCTGGATTATTACAACCTGTATTATTTCAGCCTCATCTGGCCAGTTTACATCTGACTGGCACTGGGTGACAGGGCATAATCACTGTGTGTACCATATCAGTGATCCTCTTTGTGTTGGCAATGAATATGCTGGGCAAGGGAGCTGAAACAGAGGGCAGGGGTCCACTCAGCAAATCTGGAGTAAGGCAAAGTCCCATCAGAGTGGGATGACCTCACGGTGACAACAACAGCTGCACCAGGAACCAGGTGGATTCTCCAAGGGTTGGAAAAGAACATGGCATGGGCACCCACAAAGTCCAGGTCCTTGGTCACCAAGAGGGGGAAGGTCACAGACAAATTCCACGTCAGGCTCAGAGAACACCAGATCCCATCAGTCATGGAAAAGCCAGTGAGGAGCCTGGAGAAGGTCTTCAACTGCAGCCTGAATGACAGGGTACGGCAACCAGGGCTGAATTAGAGGACTGGCTGAGAACAGTGGACAAGTCTGGGCTGCCTGGAAGATTCAAGGCCTGGATATGCCAACATGGAGTCCTTCCAAGTATCCTCTGGCCTCTGCTCATCTATAAGATTCCCATGAATGCTGTGACAGAGTTTGAGTGAACAGCTATCTGCGCAGATGGCTGGGTTTGCCACGCAGCTTCAGCAACATTGGACTGTATGGGAACAGCAACAAGCTCAGACTCCCTTTCAGCTCACTCAGGGAGGAGGACTTTATTGTGGCAATTGCACAGTGTCTGGGGTAGGAATCGTGGTGAGAAGGGGGAGGAAGTGAAGGGCAGCAGATGCACAGTGGTGCAGGGCTGAGCTGGCCTTGGGAGAAGCTACAAAGAACCATGAACAACCATGCCGAGGCTGCAGAGAATGCATCCATGTGGCTCTTGCTGAAGAAGGGAGAGCCGTGGGGCAGTAGAAAGCCTCTTGGACACAAGCCAGGGTCTGATCAGCCTTGGCCGGGACACCTGGATGAGGGTTTCTGTTGAGAGACCCAGTGACCCCAGGAAACAATGTGTCCAATGTGTCCGATGTGTCCAAGAATGTGCATCAGAATATGTCTTATAAACAGTGGGTATTATAGTCTTAGTAAGAGAGTATAGTTGTGCATGCGTGAGAGTATGATATATGTGAAAGCAAATATGACTTACTGCTCAAACGGCCTGCCATATCAAACTTGTGACACACACATATACACACACATATACACACACACACAGAGAAATATCCAATATTTGTTAGGTTTTTTTTCTTTCCAGGGTATCCGCATTGGAAATGCCTCAATTATTGCTCCTAACAAGCCTGCAATCAATGGATACATCCACCTCATAGATCAGGTGAGTCTATAAACAGCAAGGGGGCAGAGTTGAGGGGACAATAGCTCCTTGTGGGATTAATGTAAAGATCACAGGCTTATCAAGTGTTGGAGTAAAGTCTAGTTAGAGTTACTGTGAAGTTTCACTAAACTGAAGAATCTAAACTGATGTGTGTGTGTGTGTGTGTTTGTTTGGCTGGGGACAGGTTCTGGCTCCAGACCTCCCTCCAGAACCTCCCAGCCTGATGGGCTTCCTGAACACTTCTTCCAACTTCACTCTGTTTAGGGAGTATGCTCAGGTATGTGTCAGTGTGTCGGTTACTGCATCTGTCTTTTCTGGACTCACATTCAGACTGTTTCTGTGTGTTTTTACAGATGTACAACCTTTCAGCAGAGCTGTCAACATCCATTTTCACCATACTACTGCCCACAGATGATGCCATCACGCAGTACCTCAGCAGGACTAACTCCTCCTTCCTGGTAGGTCTGTTTGTCTCTATCTACCAACCAACGAGGAATGCTGAAGCCAGACATCAAAACCAAAAAATTTGGTCCAACTGACAACTCGTTGAACTACATATGTTGGTAGAATTCAATGTAAAACTGCATTACATGAGACAGTAATGTAAGCATCATGTGAAAGTATACAGAGTTGCATTCCTACCTAAAACAATGTAAAGACACCCGCTCTTATTGAATGAGCCACATAGCTTGTTAGCTGTGCAGTTGTAGCACTGCATGTAAATGTTCCTGCATATATCAATTTGGTCCAGTATAATGGTGATCTAGTCTTCACTCTTCAGTAGCATAAACAACACTGGCAGCCTCTAAAATATGGGCTGTAGCACATGCATTTTAACTACATTTCATCCTACCATTTATTTATCCTATTATTTTGCGTCCTACCAGCTGCTGTCAATCAAATATAGACACCTGGAGGAAAATCAGTGGTTTGATATTTCCCCTTCAGTCTTTTTGATTTTAATGAAGCCGTGGACATATACTTGTATGTGTGTGTATATTAATATATATATATATATATATATATATATATATATATATATATATATATATATATATATATATATATATATATATATATATATATATATATATATATACACACACATATATAAACATATATATACGTGTATATATATATATATATTTCTGTTTTTTCTCTGCAGGCCTCTGATGTTTTCAAGTACCATGTGATTAAAAAAGAGTTGCTGTATCCTGAGCATGTGTTTGATGGCATGTTGCTCAGTACACTGCTGGGCAATAACTATCAGATTCAGTTCCACTTACACAAAAACAAGGTAATGATAATTGGATGTTGGAAAGCTTCACAATCTTTTGATCATCCACCTTCTATCCCTCCAGACATTTTCTCTATGCAGAGTATTGGATCACTGATTTCTCTCCTCCCTGAGCAACACTGCTCATGTCAAAGTCAGACTGCAGGAAGAGAGCCCATCACATTTCTGATGCTGACAGAGTGGTGACACTTTTGTTCACAGAAGGATCCTCATGGTAGCTCAGCGGTTAGCACTGTCACCTCACAGCAAGAGCGTTGTCTGTTTGTTTCCCAGATGAATACTGTGTGGAGTCCTATGCATTCCTGCCCGTGGCCGTGTAGGTCCAGTTACTAC
Source organism: Karalla daura (assembly GCA_029224185.1). Taxonomy (NCBI): domain Eukaryota; kingdom Metazoa; phylum Chordata; class Actinopteri; order Chaetodontiformes; family Leiognathidae; genus Karalla; species Karalla daura. The sequence goes on from CM055188.1 coordinate 9,558,029, forward strand.
AGTCTCCTCCCACAGTCCGAAAACATGCATGTTTAGGTTGATTGGCGACTCTAGATTTCCCCTAGGAGTGAGTGTGACAACAAATGATTTGGAGACTATGTCTCCACCCTATGTGTGCCAGACAGTGCCACCAGGAGACCCATATGACACTGTTAAGGCACAAAGTGAGTAAGATGGAAGATAAGAAAATCTCCTGTAACCCTGTCACTAAAATGGAGTGTCCCTGTGCAGCATAGTACCTTCCTCTCTGAAACTGGATTCAGCGGCGGCATGGATAGAAGTAAATTAGAAAATTAAAACTGATGGGATGGTTGAATTTATTCATTTTGATGAATAATTCAAAAAAAATAATTTCCCTTCAGGGATGAATAATGCACATATCTTATATTGTAAACAAGGTCTTGAAACATGTGAACACATGTGTGTTGTAATGTATTTCTTAACTCATCAGGCAGAATGAAAAATGACATTTCTTTTTCCATATCTCAACCAGCAGATGTCTGTGAATGAGGTACCTCTTGATGGCAGTTTCACTCAGATTCAGAACGGTGTCATCATGGTCCTCCCTCAGGTCCTCCAAGTCCACCGCAACCGATGCAGCAGACAAGTAACCTTTCAAACCAGAGTAAGGAAGGAGAGAGTGATGGATGGATGGAGGGATGGATAGATGAGAAGTTAGATGGACAAATTAATGGCCAGCCAAACACATCGACAAACAGAGAAGAGATTAGTGCAAATACATAAAATGCAGGTGATAAAATCATGGACCGATGCTGGGAAACATGTATAAACATAGATAAACTGGATGCACACACTTGGTGCTCACAAAGGGTGTGTGTGAAAGTGATTACATATTAATTGTAATAATATGAATTGCATAATATGAATTGTAATAATAGTGTATGGACAACACCTGCAGCCAGAGATGGTGTTGGTTTTTAGACAGGTGAAGATTTTTCAGTGTGCATTTAATTCCTCTTCACAGTTAGTGTTTAATCAAGACATTTCAATCACTATTTTAATGTTGCAGCACACTTTGAACAAAGTCCTTATATTGGCTATGAATAGAGTGTACTGCAAAAACAGATGTGGTTCTGACAGGTTCTGTCAGGATGGATGGATGATAGATAGATATATGATGTAGAGATGATGGATGGATTCTTGTTTGTTCCAGTTAATTCACTGCATATATTTTCATCTCCAGGGACGGTGTTCGGACTGTACAGGACCACCACGATGCCCTAGCTACAGCCAAAAACCAGTAAGAAAGCTGCTGATCTCCATGCAATGAATATCATTCAGATTGTCAACACCATCATCTGAAGGCACAATTGAAAACCATTCATCTGAATATCATTCTTGGACATCTTTGGCTGTTGTTATTTGCACCACAATGAAAAAACATGTTTGAATTAATGATATTAATTGGGTTTTTCTGTGCAATGTGTCATTCTCTTAAATTGCTCAATATCTCAAACCTTTTTTATGTGCAATTACAGATCAGAAAACAGTTTGCAGACAACATGATTTCCAATTGTTATTACTATAAGCGAGTTGGAACCACGAAAAAGGGTGTGGCAGGCTGTGCCATCCCCTGTCTTCAGACAATGCAGGTCTGTTCACAGTGACTAAAATGACTTAAACTTTGCTAGTGGTAAATTGTGATGCATTGATTTGCCTTTTGTGTTAGCATTGCCTGCATTATTTTCCAATGTGGGCGTGCAGCTTAAATATCAAACAACAAGAAAAATGACATTTACTAATCATCACTTACAAATACAGCTGCAGCAAACACATTACGTTAGAAAAGTTACAGGTTCATGATTTATCATAACGGTGTTAATGTCGTGAATGCTGTTGGTCTGTCCTGCAGGATAACTCCTGCTGCCCTGGTTACTACGGTCATGAGTGCTACAAATGCCCCGGAGACATCGGCAGCTGGTGCTCCAATCATGGGGTGTGTGATGACGGTAACTATGGCAATGGGGAGTGCCGTTGCTATGAAGGTTTCCATGGCACTGCATGTGAGGACTGTGAGCCAGGAAGATATGGAGTCAACTGCTCCTCCAGTGAGGAACACACACACACACACACACACACACACACGCACACACACACACACACACACACGCACACACACACACACACACACACACACACACACACACACACACACACACACACAACTTCTGCCACAATGCTTTTCTGCCATGGGGGAATAACAGAGCTGAACAGAACAATGGTAGGCTTCATTCTTGCTTTATGTCAGCTGCTGTTGTAATTTTGTCTTAGGTTTGTTGAGACAGCAAGTCTTACAAGCGCTTTACTGCCCAGTAAAAATATACTGACTAATTTAGATTAGTATAGAGGCAGATAATCTCAATCTCAAATCTCAAAAAGAGGCCAACAAAGACATGTAGCTCAGAAACAAAATGCTAAAATGTTGGCAAAGCTGAAAATTTCTCTAATCTTCAAGCCTATGTGGTGGTTAATCTGCAGGTGTATTGGCAGTATTGTAACAATAATGGCAAGTGTTGAAGCAGTCAGATGTAGTCGCAGTATGTCATGCAAACACTAACTGATATACTTTAAATATAACAGACATTTTAAGGAAAAGGGAGTGAAGAGCATAAACTTAGAAATGCATGTTGAGTGCATTCTAAACAATGACTGTATGTCTGGTTTGTGTCAATGTCATATCCACAAAGAGGAAGTCATTTGTCTGGCAGCTCATCTCTCGTTTGCAGAATAACTAAATAGCTACAAGACTGTAGGTACAGAGGATCTTCTATATCTCTCCGTCCACTATTGAAGACAGGAGCCACAATTTTTTAGTCCATCAAGGTGTTATGAGGTGGATGATTGGAGTTGTTCAGAATGGTTTCTACAATCTTGAGTGGATCTCTCTACCGCACCACAGTGAAATCAGGAGGGAACATGACTGAAGTCTCCTGGTATTATCAAAACAGCCTCAGGAAGCATAGTCTGTATCCCAGCAGTAACTTCATGGAGAACTGTTACGATATGAAGAATAAAAGTTTGTTTTCTGAGTCTTCACCAGTATCTCCACCTCATCACTCTTGTTGGGCAGACAGACGACATTTATCTGAGGTCAAACAGGGTGAAAACATCAAAATGGCTCAAAGATCCTTACCATTTTCAATGAAAGAAGATCCTCCCCTTGATAATAACAATAACAATAATACATTATGGTACAAGTGAAACTGATACTTCCTTGACAACAACAACAACAACAACAACAAATAAAACTATGCTTATAACCCTGAGCTGTTATCACAGTTAACCTGTATGTCTTGTATCGCAGAGTGTGTTTGTGCCCATGGGAAGTGTCAAGATGGTCTGGCAGGAAATGGCAAATGTGCGTGTTATAAAGGTTGGAAAGGATCTACCTGCTCTGTAGGTAAGACAAGCACACACAGCAACAAAATAACTAGGTTTATATCTAGTTTTTGTTACCCTGTTAACACCCGTGTGTCTGAATGTGTGTGTGTGTGTGTGTGTGTGTGCTTGTTTGTTTGTTTGTGTGTCTCAGAGATAAAGGACGATGTCTGTGGAGGTGTGTGTGATGAGAATGCCAAGTAAGTGCCTGTGCCAATCTGTCAGTGGGATCTGGATCAAGAACCAGTAGGCTCAGGAAAGATGTTAACATACCAGAATACCAGGAGGTTTGAAAAACCAACCTAGTTATCCCGTAGTGACAGTACCTCTGTTTTTAGATCTGTCAACCTAATACACACAACACTCAAAACGCTAAAGTTGTTAGAACAGTGGAATCACATCAAGGAAACAAAAATTTGGGCTTTTAGCTTGAAATCATAAAGTAGTGTTCACTTGCTGAATAAACTAACTGAAGTGGATAAAAAGGTGATGTATAGGAACCCACATGCACACCTTATATTGGCACATGATGATGTATTCAGTGCATTTGTAAGCGCTTCTGTATTTGGGAGTATTTTCAGTTTCAAGAGGTTGCAGGTTATTACTGTAATGTGTGTGAGATACTGAACAATATGAACTTTATTACAGTTGTATAACAGGACCAAAGGGATCAGCAGCCACCTGTGTGTGTGTGGCTGGATATGAAGGCAATGGAACTTACTGCAAAGGTAAAAAAACACAGATAAAATAACACGCTCACAAATCCACAGACACGCTCCACAGATGTGAAATCTGCTAATTTCATTCCTCCTTATTTTTGTCCCAGAGCTAGATATGTGCAGTTGGTCCAATGGTGGATGTTCAGAGTTTGCCATCTGCACAAAGGTCTCAGCAGGAGAGAGGACGTGTAGTTGTAGGGAGGGCTACACTGGAGATGGGGTCGTCTGTCTGGGTATGTCCTCAACTAAACACAACCTTTATTTATTGAGCACATTCAAAGCATCCAACATTGACCAAAGTGCTGTACTGTACAAGGTGCAATGGCAATAAAATGTACAAACTGATGAAGGAAGCAGCAGACTGCATGACAATACAGGTGCCATCTTGCTTCATAGCACCATCTGTCAGTCGATGTAGTCCTGAGCCCTTACCTCTCAACACACAGCGCCAGCGTGAACCTTTTCACATCTTACCTGCACTGGAGACAATGTTGGAGTTACCAAAATGTTTTCATTACGGAGCCTTCAGTAGGTCCTGATGTGTCTGAACATCTGACAAAAGGTTCTGTGTGTCTGTCGTCAGGTCAGTGTCTCAGATGATACTTTGAATACCAGATGTAAAAGTGGCTGTTACCACACAGATTATGTTTTTAGGGATAATTCAAGACATCGCTGATTAATGGGATGAAATGATGATTTGGTGACAATTTTCACCGGGATATGATGCTGATGTCCAGAAAGGCTACTCTTCTGTTTTCACTTTTGTTAATTGTACAATTGTAATTAATTTACTTCTGCTGTGACTGAAGCTCATCTGGGTAGCAGATACTATTGTGATGAATGTGTCATGACAGCTAATTTCCAATGTATTGTGTTTTCACAGAGATTGACGGCTGTCTGGTTAACAATGGAGGCTGCCACAGTTCAGCAGAGTGTTTCAGAACAGGCCCCAACACTGTAAGACTGTAGACCCAAGCTAATCACTGTACCAGATACTCAGCTCACTGTTGGGTAAAGCCTGATGCATTTCAACATGCTGCTTTTTACACTGAATACTGAACTTTTTAAAAATGCACTTCATTAAGAAAATGCTGAGGAGTAATTTTCATTATAGACGTTTTTCTGTTTTTTGGGCTTATTGAAATATTCAGTTCAGCATTGGTCAAAAGCTGCGAGACAGCTTTTCATTCCTGGAGGAAGCTGCTCATGATCCATGTACTTCTACTAAAGATCCTTGTGCTTTTGCTGCTGACACGATGTGATTGTTATACGCTATGTTTGTGGCTGACTAAATTAAAGGATCCCTACTGAGACACACCAGACTGAATCGAAGCAGCCACTATCACTCTCGCTATAGCCACTGGGCTGCCTTTACAGAGTCTGAAATTCAATCATCTTAAAGGTTCCTTTATTCTGTTCTGGCAATCAGCACAAACTCAAGAGAGATTTGCTGCTGATTGGCTACTGAAAAACAGGAGTTAGGGAATAATGATTAGTTGATTTCTCGATTGGCAAAGCACAGGAGGAGGGAAGAGCAGATGGATGAAGTGATTGATTGTTTTACTATCTCTCTGTTGTGTGCACTCTTCTTGTCTCCAGACATCGTGTAGGTGTCGATCCGGCTTTCAGAGCGCTGGGAGGTTGTGCTTTCCTGTGAACCCCTGCAAGATTGTGTGTACATGTACCATTTTACAGATTCCTACAGATGCCTTTTTTATTGTTCTGTTGCAAAATATTTAAAACAAAAAGAGGCTAGGGAGGCATCCATCACTTTTCTTGTCATTGTTTGTTGAATATAAAGTATGTCAATGGGTTTTGAAAGCGAATAGCTGGTGTGAGTAGTAAGGACCAACGTTAGAGACAGCAACAAGGGAATTACTGAAAAGATAGATACATACTAAATAATACCCACTGGTTGGTACATGCAGATACATCCCAAATTTAATCATTTCAGGTCAGTCAGACCTGAAACATCAAACAGCATCCTCGTTTTTTCTTAATACTTGTACAGTTCTCAAACTTGAGGATGTCTTCAAAGTTAATATCTAAAACCTTTCACTTGGATGATAGAAAATGTATTCTGTAGTGGTCACATTACATCAAAGAGGTGCTCGCTGAAAAATGACTTAAATCATCATTTTAATATTAAAAATGAAAGGCTCTTCATGTCTATCCTTTACCATTCATACACATTCTATTTGGTGTCTGTCTTTGTGCATGCAGGACAATGGTGGTTGCAGTAAGTACGCTCGCTGTCTGTACCAGGGTCAGGGTGTGAGGAACTGCACCTGCCACACAGGCCACATTGGTGATGGTTTAAATTGTAGGGGAAGTACCATCAATGTAAGTAACATGACCAAGCCTTCACCAGGCGTCTGACCTCCCACCGCCCCACTCATTTTGTTCAACTGTCCAAAATGTGTATCTGTCTTAACAGGAGCTGCAACGACAGAGCGAGAACTCCTTCTTCGCTCGCATGTTGTTCGTGAGTCATGTTCAAATCCACATTGTGCTTAATCCTCTGTTGATGTGCTGTAGGGTGAATTTGACTTTATTCATACATTTAATAACAATAATTTTCCCAAAGAATGACTGATGATCGATCACTCCACCAGTATCTTACATTTGCTTGCATGGTTTTCATATCGTTTTTGTACCAAATGGTTTTATGTTGAACCTGCATTGTGACATGCCTGTGATGAATCATATTGTTTTTTTTCTTTCTTGTCTCAGATGTTAGACTCCCGTGGTCTTTATGGTGACGGACCGTTTACTGTCTTTGTGCCTCTTGATGGACAAAACAGTGATGCCTCAGTGTGTATAGTATATTATCTCTCTTTGTAGCTGTTTATGTATTTACTGAAGTGACGTTATCATGTTTAATCTGCACTTGACGAGGAAAATATGTTTATGTTGTAGATATGAATGTTTTCTCCTACATAATATATTTATATTGTACAACGTATGTGTGCGTGCGTGCGTGTGTGTGTGTGTGTGTGTGTGTGTGTGTGTGTGTGTGTGTGTGTTTGCATGTGTAGATCCAAGAATGGAAAGTAAGGGGTCGCATGTCTGATTTGGTTCGTTACCACATTGTTTCCTGTGAAGCTTTGACCCTGAGTGACCTCAAAACCACCACTACTGTTGTCACAACATCAGGATACACTCTGCACTTCAGTGTTGAGCAGGTATGTGCAAAATTATAAGATGGATAAATGAAAATCATTTAGATGTTGTTAGAAAAAGCAAACAAGCACATTGATGCCTCTGGCAGACAGTGCTACCGCACGAAACACAACATGGAAAGTATCAGAGAGAAAGATGCAAATGCCATGAAAGATATATGAAGAGGATTCATAGGATTCTCCATACACTTGTATTTGCTCCCCTCTACTTTCGCATTACCGACTCACAAAAGAAAAAGGACAGTTACTGTGACACTGCATTGTGCACCACGTCTGACACCACACTAAAGCAGTTCAGCAGCTCAACATGGAGCAGTTACAGGCAACGTGAGCTGAATGTATGTGCGCTGTTCAATAACTGTCCTGATAATCCTGCGTGTCATCTGACCTCTCTCATCTCATTTACCCTACACAGTCTTCAACAGTCTTGGTCAACAACAGGTCGAGGATCGTGAGGAGTGATTACGTAACATACAATGGAGTCATTCACCACATTGACTTGATGCTGACGCCGTACACGCTGGAGGACAAGCCAATAGTCCATCCTAACATGGTCTTTGAAGAGAATGATAAGTGACTGATGATCGATCAGACTTGGCAGACAGTCTCACCCCTCTTTGTCTCTTTCTCTCCCACTCTGTTTAGATGAACTTGAGCTCAGCAGCAGAATTTTATGGTTACAGACGTTTCTACAAACTTGTGGAGGTAAAAACATGTATCCTCCACCATTTACATTTCAAGATACATTTAGAGACTAAATATTTGGAGACAATGTATTATTTTTTGCCATTCAGTTTAATATTGCATATCATCTTGGTTTACAATTTCTATATAAAAAGTTAGATGTCAGATTTAGCACGTTACCATTATTTTAAAGTTTTAGAACTTCGGCTAACACAATTTCAATACCTAGCCCTGCTTGTGCAAGTGCTGATTTGTACTACGTGCTCCCTCAAGGATGCAGGAGTACTCCCTGTGCTCAGGCTGTCCATCCACCAGCCCTTCACCATGTTGTGGCCTACAGACAAAGCCTTTGACTCCATGCCCATAGAAAGACAGACCTGGCTGTCCAGCCCTGACAACCAAGACCAAGTGGCTGCCCTTGTGAAGGCTCACATCATACGCAACTCAAGGGTAGGAGGAGCGTTATCAATAGAAAAATATTTCTCATAACATTGAAGTTCTTTTGAAGCAATGTCGTCTGTACTCAAGTCATGCACCATCATCTTACACAACATTATACGTTAATCGAGAGGAGCTCCACATTTTATAGTTTCATGATCACCCCACCCTTATGATGTCACTTACGACATGTCATCTTCATCACAATCTGCCTCACCACCTAGCAACAAGCAGCAAGTTTCAGACTCCTTAGGAAAACCAATGAGGAGGTAGTCCGATATCGTCAGATATCTTATCAGCTTATCTCAATGACTTATCAAAACTGCAAATATGAGTATTACTGCCACATTGTAGTTTGTGCTGTTACTTCACAGCATGAAGGTTACTTGTTTGCGTCCCGCCCGTGGCCATTTCTGTGTGATGTGCTCTGTTTTCCTTCCATTGTTCAAAATTATGTGTTTAGGTCTATTGGAGACCCCCAGTTACTTGTAGGTGTGAATGTGAGAATTAGTGTGTGTATGTATGTGAACTCTGATGGTGACCGTTGGCGACCTGTCCACGGTTTGTTCCTCACATTTCACCTTACCTGAGCTGGAGATAGATACCAGCACAACCCCACAACACCAGTGGGTAAGAAGCGGGTATGAAGATGAATGAATGATTCATAATTTTGTGTGTGTGTGTGTGTGTGTGTGTGTGTGTGTGTGTGTGTGTGTGTGTGTGTGTGTGTGTGTGTGTGTGTGTGCAGGTGATGAGTTTCACTCAGCCGGATAAATACTCATCTTTCCGCACCATGCATGGATCCGTCATCAAGTACAGCTGCGACAAGAGCCTTGTGGTACAAGCACACACAAACACACACACACACATACATCAAACAGTGAGTCATGCCGCTGCTATAGTAATTAAGTATGTTACCATGGTGACAGCGGAGAGAACACTGTTCTATACTGACGCCAACAACATGCAACAAACGTTATAAAAGGACTCATTCTAATCACTGTGATCCGAGAGAAAGGCACTGTTGGCAAATAGGCTGTTGTGCAGGCATGGTGATACATACCCACTGTTAGGTGGTGTCTCTGCTTCTCTGTGACATGCTATGAACACAAACACTGACAACAAGTCAAGACTCTTACTATTGCTCTGGAGCTAGCAGCCTTGTTCCATGAAGGGAGAACCAGTAGTATTAATTAAGAAACCGAAATTTATAACTCAGCTATGGATAGGTCAAGGAGGATGAGAGACACATCATTCAACCAGGAAGGAAGGGATAAACGCAGTTATGATATGAAAAACATACATAGAGCGCATCTTACAGCACATTTCCGAGAGGCTTATCTCATCAGACGTAGTTTATGACATGCATCTGGTCCAGCAGAATGTCCTGGTCTCCCAAGCAGGCAGCAGATCAATGTTCTCGGGGTAGATGAGGTGTGAGTCTCTGGTTGACAGTTTCGTTACCTGAGGCTGTGAAACAGGAACCAACAGAGCTGGCGAAGCGTTGGTCCCACTGACACTGATTACCAGCTTCTCACAAGTAGATGTTTTTCTGTGCCAGGCAGAGGCAAGCATGCCTGGCCTCCCCAATGAAGAGGGAAATGAAGGGGGGGGGCTCCTACACTGCACAGCTGTCCCAACTTAATGATGAGCCAGACCAACAATCCTCAAAAGACTAGATGAGATTTGGGCTGTTACTTTTCTTTAGCACTTTTTCACCTGCAACCACCATCATGCAAGTAGCATACAAGCATATAAGCTCTCACCTGGGCTCATTATAACAAATAGGTTTGATTAGTGAGTATTAATTTTATCTCATTCTGCTTGTTTTTGTTTGGCTGTGTGTGTGTGTGTGTGTGTGTGTGTGTGTGTGTATTCAGGGGTCTGTAATTATCAATGATAATGCAGCAAAGCTAGTCGAGCGCTACCTGAACTTCAGAGAGGGCATGGCCTATGGCATCGACCAGTTGCTGGAACCACCTGGCCTGGGAGCACACTGTGATACCCTGGAGAACAAAACCACTTTAGTCAGTAGAGTTTATGTTCTCTCTCTGAACAATGCCCCGGTGACAATGCTAATGCCCTGTCTAGTTATTATAAAGATGATTGTTGTTAATTGTAACACTGTTTACTCAGATAGTCTATTGGTATAAGAACATTTTTCCTGACATAAGAGCTGAAAAAAACTGTTCAGCTGCAGTAAGATGCGACATAGCACTGAACTGGAAAAAAACAAAATTTTATTTATTTGGTCCACACTTTGCTTTGTGGTTATACCAGTTATTTTCAGCAGAATCCCTTTCAGTAAATCTAAGCATATTTTATTCCAGTTTTTTGGTTTTGGGCCCACATTCACCAACATGCTTTTGATGAACTTATTGTCTTATTATTGACTGGGCTTTGACTCTGTAACTACTGTGTGTGCTTTTACCTGTACCAGAGTTTCAAATGACAGACCAACAACACATTGCTTAAACTGTCGTGACTTAACATTTCATAATGTCTTTAATGTCTCAGTCACGCTGTGGATACTGCAATAACCCTCCACGGTGCAGCTTCAGTCAGAAAGACACGGTAAGATTTCCCTATCTGAAAAAAAAGCTATGAAGAGTACTTGAACAATTCTAGGATTATGGAGAGATAAATGTCACTCCTGCCTTTTCTCAGGGAAAGACGGAGTTTTGTGTCAAAAATTACGGCAGGTATGGGGGCTTGTACTCGCACTGGTTTGCCGATCTGGAGAATCCGTTCGGCAGGAGGGGCTGCAGGAGAGTCTGTCAGTTTACCACCTGGATCCAGAAGTGCTGCAAAAACCACTACAGCAGAAACTGTGCAGGTACAGAATGCACGGGGGCTCTGTGTGTGGTCATCTCAGAGAAAACCTCATGTCCCCCAGAGGCTCGGGTGTTCATTTTTAGAGCCTCATCACTGCATCAGATGACGGGTCACAAGGTCATTTAAATCTAGGTTTCATCCTCTGGAGGGCACTAAGGGGATTGGTGTATCCAAGATGCACATTAGATTCAAGTATTTGTTCAAATACCTAAGTGAAACAAGCTAATCAAAGTCATACTTACTACTATACTAAGGGTAATACTAATACTAAGGGTATTCTTGTGTAAAAGATGATATTCTCATTAAAGGAGATGTAAATTTTACTGCTTTTCTGAATCCCAATCTGAGAGAGTGTTTGAGAGGTTTCCATTTCATTCTGATTTTATGCTTATTTGTTTAGCTGTTATATAGCTGTATGTATTTATTTGTTGTTGGTCTGCCTTTATTTGACAAAATGTCAACACATCTGTGAGGGGAAAAGTTTAATGCACATTGCCTGATTACAGCTGGTAAATCCCTCATCTCTTATTGGATATTTCCTGACATGAACCAGAGGTTGTCCTGGTTCACCAACCTGCAGTGTATCAGAGTTCAGAGGACTGTGCATATCACACAATCACCTTCCTGAGCAACATTGATTGTCCATGTTGAGACTGGAATCTACTACATTTCAGATTTTATGTTTTCTAAATTCACCATCTATGTGTTAATTTAATGTCAAATGAAACAATATAGGGGAGAATCTTTCTATTTATTTGACAAAAAGATTAATTTGTTGTAATACTTTACTACTCATTTAGCTGTTATCTGGTCATTTATCTGGTTATCTAACGTATAATCTGCCAGTAGAAAAAAATGCACTCTCCTATTATCAGCTCAGTATGTTATTGTGCCACATCCATGATCAGCTGATCCAGCAGGAATCACAACCTGACATTGCTTCAAGTGATACTTCAGTTGAGATGAAGTTGTTCCTTCTTCCCCCCCGCTGTTGTCTCTGTCCTGGCTTGCCCCCTTCCCTGCGTGGTGCAGTCTGTCCAGGTGGGGTCGAGGCCCCCTGCGGTAACCACGGGGACTGTGACGATGGGTTGCGTGGCTCAGGCAAATGCAAATGCTACGAAGGCTTCCAAGGGGACGCCTGTGAACTTTGTGTTTCTGGCTATTATGGCCCCAACTGCACAGGTATGTGTGAGGTCAGGGTTCATGACCATGATCAATCATGATTCTTTTCATCTTATGCAAAGCTGGAAAAGTATTATCAGTCAGTTCAGTTGACTATTTTTCTGCTGTAACATGACCAGCACATTTGATATCAATTTCGAAATTCTGATTAAGTTTCAGCAACATGAACTTCCTGACACGTGAACGAACTCCTTCCTCACAACCCTGCTTACATTTTCAGTTAGCAGTCAGGATCTTGACGTATCTCTTTCACAGCGTGCAACTGTGGGAGCCAGGGAAGGTGTCTTGATGGCTTGGAGGGTTCTGGAAAGTGTATCTGTAACTCAGGCTGGATGGGTGATCACTGTCAGACTGAAGCAGGTGAGAGCAGAAAAGTCAGTCTTGCAATACTCAGTTGTTATGAGATCCATGAAATTACAAAAACAATGTGATTCTGTCTCACAATGCTAAGACATTTATTAGGAATTCATTAGTAAATGGATTTCCTAGGTTGCCTCTACAAGCTTATTCCTAAGTTTTAAAACCCAGTCAACCATCTATCTGCCTGTCTTTCTGTCCAGGCTCTATCCCAGAGGTATGCCTGCAGTGTCATGCAGACGCAGACTGTGTCGAAGGTGCTCGTTGTCAGTGTAAATCTGGGTTTGAGGGGAATGGCACTTTCTGCAGTCCAGAGCCACGTGAGTGTCCTGCCTAAATAATGATGTCGTTGCTTTGAAAAATGGCAGCATATTACAGTAGAGGCATGGTGATAGTCTTGCCTTCTAGTAGTCTTGCCTTAAATGTAATAATGACTTCAATGATTGCAAAGGGCCCTGCAGCCAACAAGGATAGAGAATCACTTGTGAATGTGTGACTCAGGCCTTGATAAACTTGAAAATAGGGAAGTTTAACCAAAGGTTTGCTGCAAGTAATTTGGTCACTTTGAGCCCATTGTGGCTTGAGAAACAACTGTGTTCTCAAATGAAATAATTATGAGTGATTTCACTGTCAACTAAAAACTCTATTACATTTGAAGGCGTTTACATTAAGTGAAGAAACAAGGGGCAGACGAGGCACTGCCAGCTGGCCAACCACAGCTTAGTTTATAGTCAACCTGACTGTTGTCATCATCATGTCATGGATCAAGCTAACCAGCTAATGTGAAGTTAAATTATATATTGCTCTTGATGACGTCAGTCAGGAAGCGGGCTCATGAAGTCATGAAATGACATTTTTATCATACATTGTGCAGCTCGAGACCTCTGCTCAGAGTACAATGGTGGCTGTCACCTGAATGCAGACTGTAACCAGACGGGGCTAATTGTCAACTGCACCTGTCACACTAGTTACAAAGGGGATGGCTACTCCTGTGAACCAATCAACAGGTGGGTGTGAATGAAATTTCTGTCTTGTTCCTCACAGTAATATGACACGAGGCTTATTGTTTTTTGGCTATTTGTAATGCAGGTGTATTGAGGAGGTGAATGGAGGCTGTAGTGACTTTGCACAATGCAAGGTCACAGGTCCAGTAAGTAAAACCACTTGTTTTACTCACCATTTGTTGAAAAGTCACTGCTTTTTCTTGTGTTATCAAGGTTGAGAATAAAACATGTTTACCGGTTGGTATTTGTTTTGTACCTGGGCAACAAGGTCAAATAACAGAGACTTTTACAAATTATGGCTAATATCAGACATTGGGCTCAGTTTATATGAAATAGGCCAGCTTGGAAGATAGATGAGAAGGATGGTTTCACATTTTCATTCTCATTGTAACACACTTGCTCTAGGATATGCGTGAGTGTGAGTGTCTGGCTGGGTACGTGGGTAATGGAGTCCAGTGCCTGGAGGAGGTGGTGTCCCCTGTTGACCGTTGCCTGGAAGACAATGGGGGCTGCGACCCTGTGGCTACCTGCAAGGACCTTCATTTTCATAGTAAGGCATCCTCACGTATTCCTGTTACCATAGTAATACGTCAGGAATAAGAAGGTTGTTCACTATGTCAGTATCACCATGGTAACACTCAGATGAATGTAATCTTGTGTTGTATTGCTTCTGAGCAAGAGCCATCTTGGCTCCCAAGTTCTTCTGAATGTATATCAGCTGGCCTCTTTAGTACTCATGTTACTATTATGGGTTCATAGAAAATGGTGATTTTTTTTTAGTTCCCCTCTTAAATGACGACTTTACAGAAACAAACAAAGGCTTGAAGTCATACAGCCTGTTAATGTTCACACAGCTCTATTATATGCATATTCATCAACACATATTGGTTTATGATGGTCAATACACACTGCAGCTCATCAGAGTGGCTCAGAGTTGGCTATGTTCTTATTGTACAATGAAAATTGTCTAAAGATCAGTCAGAGACCAGGATTCTAATCCATTTTAATCAGTTGCAGATATTATAGACATTTCACTCTCAGATCAGTACAGTACATGTTGTTTCTTCCCCCATGAATATCAAACTATTATCCAGACCAGGAAAGATAATCAGAGGTAAACACGGATATATTGCTTCAGTCAAAACAGCTGGAGTGTTCCACCTGCGCTCTCCAGAAGGGAAGTACAAGATGAACTTCAGCCAGGCCGACACCGCCTGCCAGGCCGAGGGAGCAGTGCTGGCCAGCTTCAAACAGCTGGGAGACGCTCAGCAGGTAAACCCACCAACTGCAGGGGTCCCTACAGACACCAGAGGGATCGTTATACACATAGGACAAAATGTGGCAACTACTGTAGAGAAAGCAGTCACAAACGTATGCACGAGTCAGAGGGGTATTTTAAATATTAGCTTATTTGTGCTTTACAGGAAACTTGTTTCCACATTCCTTACAGAGCCAGAGAACCAGACACAGATAACAACACATTAATACATCTGTAGCAACATATGCCCACCACCACCCACAGTGTCATGTAAATACATTCAACATGTTACAGTCTACATTTCAGTTTGTTTTCAGTTATTCAGTTTGAGTGATGTTCACAAAAAGAATAGTACCCAAGAAAAAACTCAGGTACTACCACTAATTGAGACCCAGTATGTCAGCACTCTTTTATGAATGCTTGCGGTTGTGGTTGGTGTCGTGTATATGCATAAGTACACATGAAACTTGAATCAAAATAGTCTGGGATATACAGTGATGCAGCCTGTATGTCTACATTTAACACTGACTGCTACATTACAACATCCTACTCCATTTAAATGTGAAGTATAACTCAACTTTCACCTGCTCTTCATCTCATGCTCTTGCTGTTCTTCTCTGCTACCAAAAGCTTGGGATGCATCTGTGCGTGGCTGGCTGGATAGAGGGTGGGAGGGTGGGATACCCAACCCGCTTCCCTTCTGCCAAGTGTGGAGACAACCACGTGGGGCTGGTTATGTACAAAGAACCTGTGGACCAGAGCAGCAAGTATGACGCCTATTGCTATAGGCTCAGAGGTACTATGGCTGCACAGTCTGTACTTAGGGAAACTTCTGTGTAAAAATGCATCTGCTTTTGTTAATTAAGACTGTAGCTCCAGTGGTGTTTGTTGCATATGTATGTTGGCAGAGGTTTCATGCCAGTGTCCTGATGGGTACGTGGGAAATGGAGATTACTGCAATGGTGTCCTGACCAATGTGCTGGCAGCATACTCTAATTTCTCAATCTTTTATAAGGTAAGTGCAACTATCTGTCCATTTTATTCTAAAAAGAGATAAAGGGTTATTTTATTTGACAGACACCATTATCTGTGACAATACACATTTGCTTATCTAAATTAATTCCTTGACATAAATGTGGATGTGGAAAAACTGTTGTTTTTTTTCTTCATACCCTTTTTTACTTGTGCTTTACTGCTACAGGTGTCATTATACCTTTCTGCAATGGTTACTGACATCCACTGACCACACCAGTTCTCATCCATAAAAGCTAGTCTGTTTCAGTAGTCACAATCATGTCCATTCATCATCATCATTCAAACATTTCCATCCTCTGTTTGTATCAATACAAGTTGTTGTTGAGGTGCTTTTTTACATGCATGTGCTAATGCAACATTTTCATATCAGAGCACAGTTGCAAGAGTTGAATACATGCTTTTTCATGTGAAACAAGCTAATTGTGATTTCAAGTAAGTAAAAGCTTGAATCACTGAATAATAAAAGTAACAGATAAGTAATGATGAGCATCAGTAAGTAACAAAAGTAATTTCAGGTCTCTCTTTCTATACCCCTTGCCTCCCTTGTAGTTGCTGTTGGATTACAGTGATTTATCCTCAGAGGGAAAAGGGCTAGTTGAGTTTCTTTCGCACAGGAAATCCGAGGTCACCCTATTTGTCCCTCATAACACTGGCTTCACCCAAAATAAGGTGCGCTACAGCTCCAATACTACTTTAATGGCTCAAATTGGATTGGATTGGATTTTCTATTTACTGTGTGTGTGTGTGTGTGTGTGTGTGTGTGTGTATGTGTGTGTGTGTGTGTGTGTGTGTGTGTGTGTGTGTGTGTGTGTGTGTGTGTGTGCGCGCGCATGTGTTCAGACCCTATCTGATAGAGATCTCGAGTATCACATCTCAGCTAATCACAAAATGCGGCCATTCAAGGATCTGAGACAGAACGAAATCATCATGTCCAGGCTGGGGGTCAACCTGACTGTTACCCATGGCAACAATGAGGTCAGACATGCACACACACATTGTCAAATCCAATCCCAGCAACCTAAGAAAGGTATCAGTAAAGTCTTGGTCTCCTCAGAGCTGTAAGATGGTGAACCAGCGGCTGCTGTTGGACTGGGACATTCCTGCTGTGAATGGGATCATCCATGTCATAGAGTCCCCTCTGATGGCACCCCCTCTACAAGTGAGTGAAGTCTCTGAAGTAGTTTTTTACCTAAACAACAATGCTTGGAGGATTTCTTTTTAATAGTGTGGATTCAACAGTGCACAAGGTGTAGCATAACTAGGCTTTCCTAAGCACAATGGAACGAAGGCTGCCAAAACCTGCAGTCACAAGCAAAAGAAATGTCACTCCTTTACAGGACAATAAACCCTTGACCCCGAGCGGGCAGACTGAAGGAAGTAGTTTTAAAGTGGCGGTCTTAAACTTTCAGAAAGGTGCAAACTTAGCTGGAGAAATTGAAATGAGTACACATTCCCGGGCCCTCCCCCTCTATCTGCAGTAGTGCAGCCCCGCCCTCAGAGCAGAGGAGCACAGAGGAGCCTGTTGTGTGCGTATGCCAGTAACCATGGCAACAGAGGAAGTCAGCAACATGGCACAATCACTAGAAGAAAAGAAATGTGAGTGTTATACGAGGAACATCATGATTCATATCAATACAACAAAATAATTCTGCCAATTTCCAGGCTCAATGCACTGTAGGTATCATGGCAATTTTGAGCACTGCACAAGTATTACTATTTATAGCAATTTCTACGTATTTTCAAGGTGCAAAGACAACTCTAATCACTGGCGCAAGCATACAAGCTAGACTAGCTTGGTGGCATGTCAAGTGTGCTGGTCACTGTTAGCCCTTCATCCTACTTAGGTCTCTAACTCTCTCTTGCTCCAGTGTTGATGCCTGCTTTCTTCAGGCTTGGCGTAAGAGCCAGTTATTATAATACTGAATGTTTTTTAAATGATTTTGATGGTGACTGGCGGTTCAGCTTGTATAGAGCACGAACCATTGTGTCTAGTTAGGTGTTTCTAACCGGAAGAGGAAAAACAGTTTTGACCACTGTGCATTGCGATGTGTGTGGATATGTATATCAGAAAGTGTGAATGTGCAAGTGGTATATGGGACCATGGTCTGCCTTCAAAAGTGACTCCTGAATACAGACCTGATTAAGCTAAGGTGTAACGTTTTTTCACGACTCAAGTCCGGACTATCTTGGTGTGAAAGCAAGCTTACCAGTTGCCATTTAGGATGAGGTTATTTTTTGCTATCGTTTTTCTTTTATGTGTTAAAATAAATAAAATACAAAAAGTTGTGCTAAACCAATCCAGAAACTTATAATAGCTGCATGAAGTACAAAATAAATCATAGATGAAGCATTCAGTAGAAGGGTAACCTTAAGATTAATAATCCATGCATCCATCTATCCATTATTTTACCTTCTTTGCACCCAGCAGTGTCACAGAGGTCTGCTGGTGCTCATCTACAGTACAGTACACCCTGGACCTGTCGCTACCTTGGGCTTATATACATATACATATATACATATACAGACCTAATTCAGAAGGAGTGTCAGTTTCCACTGGATGTCACCATGCTGCCGTGCGATATTATGCCCATACTTAGCTGCAAACCATTGACATTGTATATTATCAGAAAACGTAGTCAGTTTAGCAAGAATGAGATAGAACCATTGGTGCAATACGAACTGTTGCTGTTCTGATCACAGCCACCAGGAGGCAGCATGACAGCCGTCCCGACGCATTAACAAGTGCAGCCTGTTGTTGCTAGGCAACAGCTACATTTGTGTAGCCATGA
The DNA here is from genome assembly GCA_029224185.1 of Karalla daura. Lineage (NCBI taxonomy): Eukaryota > Metazoa > Chordata > Actinopteri > Chaetodontiformes > Leiognathidae > Karalla > Karalla daura. The sequence goes on from CM055188.1 coordinate 9,576,911, forward strand.
ACAGATGGTTACGGTTATGGTTTCTTGGCATAGTTTTCAAATGAGTCAATCAGTACAGTTTCCACCCTGATAACATCACAGTGATCAATATGCACAATGTGGGAGCCACATCAGACTCATCTGAGTTCAATTATTGCAGAAGACCTGCTCCAGACAGAGGATTAAGCTGTTATATAGACGTTAGACTCTTTTATGTTGTTCTTTTGTTTTTATTCACGATCATAACAGTGCACAGTCACAGTTCTGCATCACAACTTCACTTTTACGCTGACTTGACAGCTCAGCAAACACAATGTCTTCATCAAGAGGAATTTTAAGTTCTGACAGAGAAGTTTCGTAAACTGCAACTCATTTGGTTAGTGGAGGCATGCCGGCGAGGCATGGTAAAGTTTTTTTTATTGTTTGCTTTTTTTGATAGATAGATGGACAAGACATATTTCAAAATATGGGTTGAGAAGTGTACACCTGACCAGCTCAGGTATCACTCTTTCACAGTGGAAACAGTCCAAACACAGACCACAAACACAACAAAGTGACCATGATAATGTATCAATTACTATTATTGCCGTTCATCAACGCAGACCAAGATTCAGCATTTCCATGTGTTTTTGCTTCATGAATTTATTCCTTGTTCTAGTTTTGTGGTTAATTTTCTTTTATCACAATAACACAAGACAACAAATATTCAAAAGGTATCTCAGTGTCACAAGGGTCTGACAGTGTCAGATTACTTAAATATCATGAACCACGGTTTTCATATAATATGCTTCACATCATCATATGTGAGAAAAACAAATCCTATCCTTCACAAAGGGCTATGAAGTGTGTCTGGGCCTCTCGTCCTAGCCTGCAGCTGACCCAGACAGCAAAACAGACCAGGAGTCACCATGTTAGAATGAAATTCAGTCAGACATGTTTCCAGGATCTGTTTTTCATCTTGTTGAATCCTTAACACTGATTATAGCCTTTTGAATGGAAGAATGACCTACTCTTGTCTGAAGCTGCAACAAACCAAGTTTCCTCTGGGATCAATTAAGTATTTCTGATTCTCATTAGCCTTAAGACAGCCTTAAGGTTTCCTTACTCTGATATTAAAATATGCATACCACCTTGTATCTGCAGAGATAAAACCAGGGAAATATGTTTTTTATATCTGATGTTTTAAATGTTCTGCTTTCCAGCAGTATAATGGTCCATTAAAGGGCTCTGGTGAAATGATGCATGGTACCAAGTAACTTCTTTTTTTTAAAAAAAACAACTTATTTTTTCTCCATGCAAGTTACATGTTAGGACTCCATAGGCCCCCATGCATTCTAGACTACCCCAAGAGTGCCCCATGATAACCAGAAGATGTGGAGTGGGAGTTCTCATTCTATCAGAAACTTTCTGGTTTTTCTCCATATAAATTAGCCTGAGTCCAAGCTTGTAGAATAGCACCTGTTATTTCTGATGAAACCAGTGTTCCATAGCTTCTATGTTAGCACAAAAAAAGATGAAGATGAATACTCCATTCCAATACTACTCCATGTCCATCTTGAGTGGTGATGAGCCAACACAGTCTCCATTGAGAGTGTGCAAAGTTAAGTTGCTGTGGACTTTGCAATCAGACCAAATGTGTGTGTGTGTGTGTGTGTGTGTGTGTGTGTGTGTGTGTGTGTGTGTGTGTGTGTGTGAGAGAGAGAGAGAGAAGCATCCAGTGGTTTTCATAATCTAATGATCTACCTCTCTCCTTGTCACACCTGTCATCTCCAGAGCTCCAATCATGCCTCCAGAGCCCACGGCCACTCTAGTGGCACAGTAACGGCCACCTTGGTGTCACTGTTCCTGTTGTGTGTGTTGGCTGCTCTCGGCTGCTACGTCTTCAAACACAAGACTGACGCCTTCCGCTTCCATTACTTCAGAGTGAGATATAAACACACACACACACACACACACACACACACACATACACGAGTGCACGCACCCACACACACACACACGAAGCGCTCACATGGAGCCTTTTGCCTCGCCTCTTCTCTGCTCCAAGTCAAACACTGCCTGCTGTGTGTGGCCAGGAGCTATTAATAGCAGTTGCCATGGTGACGGGCTGCAGCCTTTCAGAGCTGTACAAAATTAAGAAGTGAGTTAATAATTCATTTAAGTCTTGAACTTGAATTTTAATTTTAAGTGAGGTACAAACAAGATGCAAAATTGTGCAATTTTAAGGTGTATTGCAGGCACTTTAATAAGAATTAAATAAAATTCAAAGAAATTAATATCCATATTTAGGTGCAGTTGTGAACAATTAAACTTTACATCAATGTATTAGATATTCTATACAAGCAATGGTAGTATGGCCAGCTCGTCAGTATTACATTTTAGCATCAACAAATAATTTCCTACCTAACACAATTTCTTTTGTCATAGTGGCTGTGTCTTGGTTGGGAGACTGGCCAAATATATTACTCCAAACGATCAGTGCTGACGACTCATCATGACCCTGTCAATCACTTCTATAGAAGCACTGTGTGCGGCATGAAAGGATTTTATGCAGACACAAAAATGAGGAGGGAAAACAAAAAGAAAAGAACAATTGCCAATCCTTGGTCTGTTGAAGAGCACCCTAAGAACTGGCATACATATCACACCTTTCTCTCACTCTCTCTCACTGTCTCCATATTAGACCCATTCATCCAAATGGTCAATGTCAAGAATCAGTCTGTAGGGTGTGATAAAAAATGAAATGACATTCAAAACATTATGACAAGGCAATTTGTTCATCAGGGCGTTGTGGGGCGTCAGGGATAGTTCCTGATGAAAAATTGCCGGTTGTAAGTTATGACACACTACATGTCAATTTGTCATTCTTGACTTTGCAAATATAGCTTGGGGATACAAAAAAGCGCCAAAATCCAACTGAAATAATGTTGTGTGCACTAGGCATGAGTTTAACTTCAGTTTTATGGAACCTCACTTCCATAATACTTTGACTGAAACAACATGAGCTGAAAACTTGACATTTGACAGGAGCATTTGCTTGAGAGATTCTTTGCTGCTACATTTCTTGGTCAAAGCTGGATTTTTCTTCAGTTTTCAACACTGGAAAGGTTTTTCTTTGGATCCTTACATGAAGCTGTCCTTCAAGTGTTCATTGTGTCAGTTGTATAAACCATTGTGACTCATCTTACATGAGTATGTGTTGACAAAGTAATCATGGACATCCTTAATGAGTTACAGTAAGTTAACAACACTTCTTTGGAATCGTCATTGCTTTCTTCCTGGCTCTGTCAACAGTATTGATGACATCATCCAATCTAGCCCATGCAACACACATTTAGTGAAAATTGGGTGGGAGGTCAAAGATAGTCACAAAACATAAACTGGGATCTTGTCATAATAGTTACAGTTATCAAAAATTCATGGAACTTTAGTGATGTTGAAAGACTTGGGCCCCGTTAAAGTTTTAGTCATTTTGCTATGTGAAGTATGGTGACACTGTGTTACTTTGGGGGCTGAGTCGTGACGGCTTCCCTAGCCCCCTCCAATGATTTCTAATGGAAAATTGATCACAATCATTTTTGTCACCACGGTCACACAAAACTGGAAAAAAATAATACACTGCTCCTGATCAAACAGCACAATTTGATTTTGTGTGGAATTTATTTGAGTTATACTCAACACTGCAGGGCACAAATGCCTAAATGATGAGATGAAAAAAGGCAGTGGAAACTATAATATTGCATGGTCTGCATTGCAACCCAAGGGCAGTCAAGGACAACGTAACAAAAGTAAGGAATTGTGATATATTGCATGCTCTGCATCGCAAGTCTAGGAGACTCCTTGACTCTCCGAGACTCCTCTCCGAGGCATACAACATTATTAGAGATTCATGTCTGTCTCCTTCTGCTGTCTGTCACTGCCTGTTTGCACTGTGGTATGGGCTGAGCTCTTCATACAGACAGCAGTGTACCTTCAGAGCAGATCACACAGGGGAGCAATGAAACAGACTTCAGGATATATTTTGTTGGATTCACTGACCTTGCTATGTATGATTAATCCATCAAATCCTGTTTGAGCAAACACAAACCAACAGATATTAGAAATCTTTGACCTCTGTTCCCATAACTCCCTCCCACCTCTTTCAAGATATCTAGTTTGTATAGCATACTCACTACACGCTAATATGTAACAATTCATTTTTTGATGGTTTCAATTACATTCATGTTTTGCCATTTGTCAGAGACAGACTCATAGACAGGAAGGATAGCAAATTATGACCAACCATTATTCATAAAGGTACAATTGTGTACAGACTATTATCTTAAAGATGATCTTGAATGAAAATCACATTTTGGCTTTGTTGAGTAATAGGTATTCACACAGTGTCTTCCATCATTTATTCGACTTACTCTACAGACTCATCTGAATCAGGTCTGTGTGTATAACCTGTGTTTAATACTGCATTATTTAGTATAGATTAGATAGCTTTTTTTTATGGGTCTTTTACCCTCGCCAGTACTGTCTGACTTGCAAGAAAGAATATAAGTGCTTCATCTGCCCCACTGTTTGACTGGGAGCACACAAATATTACAAATTTCAATGCAATTGTTGTCTGTGTGCTTTGCAGGCAGATCTATCATACCCTATCCAGGCTCTACCCTCCTGGCAAGCCAGTAGTGAATCTTTTAGCGATATGATGAACCCAATTGTACGGTCTTACTTTCATCCCTGTCACAAATACTGATTTAAAAAGCAGCCATGCAGTACTGCAATTACATTGTGTTCATTATTCACTTCACTTTGTTTTTTAAAGGCCAATTAGATCGAACGATCAGTCACCCAAAGATGAGGTTGAAAATGAGTCCAGTCAGGTTCACAGTGGCCAAGACTGGCTCTTTCACTGGTCCAGAGAACCACTGGCGTAGGTTCATCACAGGCAGTGATGAGGTCTGTGTGTAACAGATTCTCTCACATAGATCAGAGTGATCAGAGTTCAGCAAACACTGATGGAAAGAAAGGTTTTTTGGGGATTTCACCTCACAGAGCTCCGTAGATGAGGACCTTTCATTATTAGACAAAACTTTTTTTTTTCCACTAAAAATGGGAAGTGACTCTGCAGCTTTCAGCCTTTGGTTCATTTTTTATTTATACATTTTATTATCCATCAAGAAATAAATGCTACACAGAATTTATGATTCTGCTAACAGCTAATTGTTATTCCCCTTGTTCCCTCTGAGTTAGAATGAGGATGAAGATGGTGCGACAGGCGGAAGGATGAAGCCTGCACTGGTCTCCATCCCAAACCCACTGTACAGCGGTTCCAGGGCCTTCAGCGAGCCATTTGGGGTGAGTGCACAGCCAGAGTTTGAGTGCACAATCTACGCAGAACAACTGTGCCATAAACAGTACACATCGCTTAAATGTTGCAAAACTGGCTGCGTTTCCCAGATTCATTCATTCTCAAGGAGATGAGAAGGCTCCTCCCACAGGGGGAGTGGCACGCAGGCCAGTCCCTTCCCAGACAAAGGGGAACATATAATTCTAGTATATGTAACTCTAGTATATGTAACTCACATTTTTTCTGCTTGTTTAAAAATATAGACACTGCAACAGGGCCTGTAGTCATGATATTCATTCATTCATTCATTCATTCACCTTCTTCATATATACCTCTACATGCTGATAACTACATGTTGATAATCACTAGTGTTACAGGTTCTACTGGTACTTATCTCCAGCTCACATAGGATGAAAGACAGGGACTACGCCCTGGACAGGTCACCAGTCCATCACAGTGTATACATGTACATGCTATGTTTATACAAACGGCACATTCAACAGTTAAATGCTGCAGTTTGTTGGAGGAGGGAATCAATAGCATCCAATAATAGCTGCCAATAGTAAACTGGATGTAGACAAGGTCTTCTTCTCCACACACAAGGTCTTCTTCTCCTTTGCCAAAAAGAGTTCTTACTTTTTGATTTTGGTTCCATGCAACACAACATGGACAGTCAGAAATGTTGCATTCAAACATCATGCAGCATTGCACCCAACACGTTTCACTAAAATATACCCCAGCCTTAAAAAGAAGCCGTAAGACCAGACGCATTCTTAACTGCCCTCGAAGGAGAACTTTAAGATCCCACCAAAGAAGCTTCTTAAGAAGCTCTTGGTGGAGGCTTGGTGCTGAAACCTAACTAATCGATCACCGCCCTCTTCATCAGGGTGAAAGTCAAAACACAGCATGTTGTGGTCCCCACACACAGGTGCAGTTACAGTAAAGCCAGAACTTTGACTGGCAGCCCAGTCTGACTGCACGGGGAGAAGTGCTGACCTACAAAGGCATTTTATATATATATTTATATGAACTGTTAGGCTTTGCACACACCGATGCTGTTGATTTGCAGCAGGAGAATTGCCATCGATGCTCCTTATGCAGAGGATGAAACTAAAACATGACTTTAAATACTGACTCAATTGTGAAAACTGTCTCCAGTTGCTCCAGTTTGATGATTTTCTCTCCTCGCCACAGGATGCAGGTCAGGGGTTGGAACCTACAGAACCTGAAGAACCTCCACAGCCTCTGGATCTGGACTAGCAGATTAAATGAAACTTGACCTATATGTTTACATACCACAATCATTTATTGGCTTTATCTTGGTTCAGCTTTTACCCAATCAATCTGTATCCAAATGAGAAATAAATGTTGGTGTCCATACCCAGATGCTCTGGGAGGTGAACCAAATCTTTCTTTCCTTCTCAGCAATGGCTCAATTGTTCTGTGCATTGTGACTGTGTGAAACCTGCCAGTGTCTCTGCTGCTCTGAGGTGCATTTTAATGTCTGGTTCAACAACAGTGTGTGTACATGCACGAGGGCTATAAACAATGTTTGTTTGTTTATCAGTTATTTTCTCAATTAATAAAAGATGTTGATCCTTGTTTCCTTGTTGCCAAGTTGAGTCATCGAATACCTTGTTTTGTCCATATACACAGTTGATGTGTTGGGGTTGAGGTGTTGGCCCAGAATGTTCAAACTGCTTTAGAAAAGATAACAACCTGGTGTAACAGCTGCTAGAGTGTGTGGGGTCTTTTTTTTACAGTTTCTTCATCTTACCTTGCCATCAGATGCCTTTTCTTCTGGAACAGATTTTTTCTCAAACATAGCACTCAGTCTGACGCAGGCCACAGATCAGCTGTCTGGGTTGAGTTCTCAACTGTTTGTGAAAAGACAGGGGAAAATAAAAGTAATCTTCTTTAATGCATGTTTGGTCATTGTAGCATATTCATTTCTGCTGTTTCATGGGCTACCAGCAGAAATGGTACTCAGGACACAGCTGCTCCTTTTCCCAGCCTTTAATTTGGGTACACATTGCCCAGATACATACCACTCCTCTCTTCAAGCTCTCTCCATGTGCCGCTACTGCCACACATTCAGCACACTCATCTTCATGGACTGATCGAGCCAACCCAGTCAGCACACCTGGTGCTGACTGTCCTTGGGCTGGCCTGGGCCCCACCACGGAGAGGCTGGGACCATCTGAGCCACAGTCATAGTCAATTATTTGTGAGCATTTAACATGATGCCATTATACTTTAGCAAGCATCCATTTGGTCTACCTAGTCTCACATTTCTTTTTTTTACCAAGCATGGTTTTATCCCCACTTTTGACAATATGTACTACAGGGATGAGGCTGTGTAATGGCAAGTTAATGGAGTCCTGCCTCTGAAAGTAGATTCAGTCATAACCCCTTTTCTACCAAGACACTGTAAGAATTGGCTCGGAGATGGTTCCATATGTGAACCAACAGAGAACCTGTTGTTTTTCCACTGCTTGGGAGCCATGTCAATTATGTTTCTGCTTTCCATAAACACTGGCACACACCTGCTCATCCACTCCAAACTCTCTAATCCTTCATGAACCATGCTTTGTGCACTTGTGCAGCCATGTTGGAACAGGAAGGGGCCGTCCCCAATCAGTTCCCACACGGCTGGGAGCGTGGAATTGTCCAACATCTCTTGGAATACTGAAGCATTCACTGGACATTTCTCTGGAACTAAGGGACCAAGCCCAGCTTCGTGGGAAATGAGAGAGTTTGGTGTGGATGAATGTGACCGGCGCGTAACATGGTGCTCTCGAACTCCCACCCTGCTCGCTGTTAACGTTGGATGTCCCTGATTCTGGAGATAAAAATATGGTCACCTTATGTTTGCACAGCTACAATATGGGTACGAAGCCTCCAGACATGGAGTGATCTTGTCCCATTCAGATAAACACAGAATTAGAGAGTGCGTATGCCAAGCCTGTATCATCACTGCTCTAACATACTACTGTTTCTCTCAAATTGTATCCATGAGCATGTATTGCATGGTGTTCAGCATGAACCTTTGCTGCTCAGGGTGGAAGTGCAAAAGTGAAATAATTTGCTGTAGCAGACCAAGTAAATGTATTAGTCTCTCTAGCATGAACAGCCTGTCATCAGCCATTGTTGCTACTGTGTGATGCTGAGTATTGGTGACTGGGGTCAAAGATCATAGAGGGACAGGGCTCACCCCATCAGCCCATGGTGCTCCATGTTTACACAGGGAGGCTGAGTTTTCCAACTTTCTGCTCTGGGACTCAAATTTGAAGACCTTCAAATCCATCCCCAACACTCTGGATCCCTCTAAACAAAAAGGATCTTCTAGGATCGTGCCATATCTCAGCCATGTAAACATGGCCTGTGTGCCCCGCAATTGGTGACCTATCCAGAGTGAATTTTCAGCCAGCACAAGGCAGGGAAAAAAATAATGAATGAATACCTCAGTGCTGTGGCTATTCCATGGGTAACAACAGAAAATAGATTATTTACTGCACCACAGGGCAGATTGAGCTGATTCAGTTAAATTTATATGCTTTTCTTTCCTTGCTGCAGGAACTGAAGATGTTTTTTTTCATATTTAGCAATTGTCTTTCACATGTGTGTGTCCTGTGTGACAGCAGTCATGTTGTGGCTCAATAGAATGGCTCAGTCCCTACTTCCCATTTCAAAATATAAAGCTGAACGCGTATTGCCCGTTCTTACATATTCTACCACAGATCATCACCTAAAAAGAATCGGCTTGAGTCATGGTGCATACCAACATAAAGTGAAATTTTCAGAATGATACATTCATGCGATAGCGAGTTATTTTGCAAGCCTACCAACAACCAACCCATTCATCCTCATTTTATTTTTCCATAACCATGTGATGACGGGGTTATTTTGCTGCTAATTTTATCAGCAGCTGGAAATCAAACCTTTCCCCCATACACACAGGTTACTTTCAGCCTCTGCATCATCTCTCCTCTTTACTATAAATTTGTGCTTTTACTGTGTTGCATTATCTTAAAACTTTGTTACAGTTCAATTTAATTCAAATGCAAGGGTGCATTAATATTAATGTGATTATTCGATGTGTGTTCTCATTTGAGCATGATTAAACATGCAGCCTTTTTAAGAGAGCTTGTTGTGTTTTTTAGAAGATGTGGGAAACCCGGTTGGGATATAGAACGAGGTGCACGGCCAAAAAAGTTTGGGAAACGCTATCATAGGGTGACCACCATTGACAGCTCATTGCCAGGCACATTCCTACAAATAGCAGCTGTGATGATGCCAGCAATAATGTCACACCTGCAACCTACCTTATATTGCCCTGTAAATAGGAGCAATGAAGCTGTCAGCGATGATGTCAGTTTAGTTTGTCTAAACTAAAAGTAAGGACAAACCAACCAAAAATGTCCTAAAGATAGGACAAACCAACATGTCATGACATGAGGACAGTGATGATGTCACACATGCCTTAGGACTACCTTACACAGCATGATGATGATGATGATGTCAGCGTTCAGCCCACAACAGAGTTTGTAAGTAGGGGCTGGGAGGCCACTGTCCTTATGTTGTGGCAGTGCTGGCAGACCCACACAGACCACTCTTCTCCTCCGCGGACGCACGTGGGCCCAGTGGGCTCCAAGCATGAGCAGACCCAGGAGAGTGGTCCCTAGCAGACACTGAGCCTCTGTCACAACTGCACCTTACACCACGTATTGGTGTAAGGTTGGAGGGTGGTGGGCTGGTACAAAACAAAACAAACAGAACAAACTTCTCAAACATACAAGGCTGCATGTGTAGGCTGTCTATAGCTACATCATCATGTGGCTGTCTTGCCTGTGTTTCAAATTCTTTTTTTTCACATCTAGGTTCTTTATAGGGAGGTGGGTGGGTCCAAACAACAACAATGACAAAACAAAGCAAAAAAAAACCCAACGAAACAAAACTTCTCAATATGATCATGATCATGATGATGTCATACTAGTCGTAATATGTGCGAGTAAAATCAAAAGCTGACCTTTCAATAAACAAGGCTGACCTCATCACTCTGTTTTCCATGTGGCTGTCTGACTGTTTAGTGGCTGGGTTTGTTCAGCAGAAGGCAATGTGAAGAAGTGTAATTCCATCGTCAAGTCATTGTGAATATCTGTGCAATATGGGGTCCAATATGGGGCACAAGCAGGTGTGGTGACTACTGTCCTGGCTGTTCCTCTGGTCGCTGTTCTCCCTTCCCCCAACACACAAAGAGCTGAGCTGAGCAGCGATGGCGGCATGCGGGGCTGCCAGAGGACAGCAATGAAGATCCCACATCCAGTTGTTGGTTCTCCTGTCACCAACATACAGAAGAAACATCCCAGTAACATCTAATGTTTAGCTGAGACGGCACTAAGCTCAGAGTGGCAGCTGCTCTCTGTCAAGTGGAAACAGAGAGGCTGATTTCTCAGTGTTCACATGACGAGTGGATATGTGATAAATCTGCAGCTCATGGGTATGTTTGAGCAGATGGCTGTTGGGTTTAGTTGTGGAGAGTGGAGGAGCTGGCGTTCACCAACCAACTTCTCCTGCACTGTTCCGCTACGGGCTCAATGGAGAAAAAAACACTGTTGTGCCTCTATTCTGTTCTCCTGTCACCTCCTCCACCTCTGGCTGGTCTGCAGTCACCCCCACACTCAAGGGTGTGTCTGTAAGCTGTTTGATTGCTTGAGTGAAGACAGGTGTCTCTGCAGTTTCCCAGCTGCATCCTATCCTGTAATCAGAGACTGAGACAAAGACTCCTCTCCTCTTCCACCTTCCCAGATATCACAAGTTCCCGATTCTTGAATGAACCTTTGTGCTCTGAAAAAAAGACATTATAAATAATTTTCTGAAAGATTTAAACAATTAGTTGAGAGATGGCTAACACCTGCCTGAAGACAGGAAGGAATCTAACTCAGTTCTTATTTGGTGTTTCTAAAGCTTTGGAAGTGTAACATGCTCCTTGTTTTCCTTGCTTCAGTCAATCAGGTAATCTTTTTTCAAACTTATTTTCACCATTTCCTCCACTGAAACAGAGGCTTTTCTTTCATTATTATTCTATAAAATGAACATTTCTGAAAATGTCTCTCCTGGCTGATTGTTTGATGGTCACAGCATTGTGAGAACTCTTTGTCTGTATTGCAGAACCTCACCACATCTCTGCAGTCGTGTCTATGGTATATTCTCCCTCTAGTCTTTCACCTTGTCAGCCTCGCTCTCAATCCTGAACCTGCACCAGACGAATAGACGAGGGTGTCCTTCTGCTTGACACACCCAGCCAGTGACTCAGTCCACTATGTTCGAGTCCTCCCTCCTGCCTTGCTCCTCTCGTCCCATCCTTTTCACCCCTGCAATAAATTATTCTCTTTATTTCTACTCTGGTCTCTCCAGCGCTGTGTCTGGCCACTAAGGTTCACCAGCTCTGACATAAAAACTGCACAGGAATTACAACAGAGTCATTGCTCCTGAGGGTCAGAGGATAAATCACAGTAGGCAGCGCCAACATGTCTCTGGAAATTCACATCCTGTGGTTTTCAAATAGGAGTGCAAGGATTTCACTGAGGGTCTGAGACCATTTTCATAGGCAATGAGGCAAATACCACACCACACCAGAATTCTGAAACTTGGTTCATAGCAACATGACATAATTTGTCAGTATTGGCTTTCATTTCATCAGGGACATCATGGCCACACATCAATTGATGAGGGGCACAGCATATTGCCCATATGTGTTTTCCACTAACTATAAGCAGAGCTCAGTGTCACCTGGAGGTTGTGTTTAATTCACAATGAGCGCAATTAAACAATGCAAATTGCAATGCAAATGGCAGGGAATAATCAATTGAGACAAGTCAATGAGTTGATGGTACTTTTGCTGTATCGAATATAAGGGTTTATCTTTACACATGGTTAACTGGAGGCAGTGTAGACTGAAAGGTTCTGTTTTTTGTGAACACAATACACATTGTGTATTGTGGACAGCAAAGCTGGCTGACCTTGTTGCAGAGAAGTAACAAGCAAAAACTTTTATTCTATCATATTTTGTACCAAATATGTTTTTCCAGCCTTTCACATTCCAACACTACTCTCTGTTACTACTCATCACACGATGATGTGTTATTCACAGCAAGCACCTTCCTTCTTCATTTACAACTTATGGGAGAGGTGAAAAGTTATGAGTGAAAAGGCTTTGCTCTGAAAGGCTTCCAAGAAGTGTGAAACTTCTACTATGTGTGTCAGAGCAAAACTTGCTTCTAAGGGGTGTCTATTCCATAATGTATACAGTAAAACTAAAAGTGAAATCTGTGTTTTAACGAAAGGCAGTGATGAGTACCGTCCATGTAACTGAAATGTGATGCGTTTATGATATGGCACAGATCAAGGCAACTTAATGATCTATCTGATCTATCAATCTGACACATTGAATTTCATTAATATCACCTAATATCACCCTTATCCCTGGACTTTTGCTTGTGTTCACAGTAGAAAGCTTGATTTCACAGATTCACTGCCAATTGTGTAAAGGAATATATATCAAAGGCCTTTTGTTATTGTTTTGAGACAAAGATATAGTGAGCTGTTCTCCATAAGAACACAGAGAGAATTAATATATACTCTTTCAGGACTTATGTAGATAATGCTCCATCTCAGTTTCACAATCTCATTGAATACCTCACTTGATATGTGGACCTCACCCATTGAACTATCAATGAAAAATTGAACCGCAAAACAAAGTAAATGTATAAGAATTGTACTCTATGCACATATCACATTGGTCTGATATGGACTGTGAAATGTACTTTGAAGTTAGTACTGTTACAGAGCTGCAACAACTAATCAATTAATTGACCAATACAATAATCAACAACTATTTTGGTAATCAATTAATCAATTTAAAGTAAGTATATCATGAAATTAACATAATATTCTCTGACCTCAGCTTCAAAAATTATTAGTATTTTCTAGTCTCTTTTAGCCTCAATGACAGGAAATTGAGCAAATGGACCAAGTCATTTAAAGACCTTTTCTTGGTTTTTGTGGAACAGGCATCGACAATTTTTATAGTTTTTGCATCATTTTATAACCCAAACTAATCGTTTTATCATGAGAGTAATCAACACATTAATCGACTACAAAAATAATTGATAGACACAAAACTACTTCATTAATCCCTTTGGGAGTTCCTTCAGGGAAATAGTTTGTTGTGATAGTGATAATGCATGTGATAGGATTGAAAATGACCAATTGGATAGCAACCACACTTATTAATGTGAGCAGTGTGTGCGGATTACACTCGGGCTGGCTGGAGGATCTTCTCAGTGTTCATAGTGGAAACAGCAGGAAATCAACCCTGGCTCGCTTGCCAAACCATTGTAGGGTGTATGTGTATGCAAAGACACAGACATTATTTTTTACATTCTCATGCATGGGTAATTTAGTTGCCGATCAGTCAAATCAAATGTTTTTTTGGATTCTGGGAAGAAACCAGCATATTTCAGGAAACAACATGTTTACAGAGAAAATATCTGAGATAGTACAGCATGCGCTAAAGCAATGTTTAAGAAGAAAAAGAGAAAATGTGTTAGTAAAAAGTTGATTATTTTCAGATCATATTTTATTGAACAAAAGAACTTTTTCAAGATCATGTAAGAAATACATTATAGAAGTGTTGCACCAACAGAAAAATCTAGAAAACAGGATCATTGGTGAACATGAATATACAGACAAACTGAACAGGAATGTGAGGAGTAGAGCTGTGACAATCGATAGCTATTTTAATATTTGATTAATCTTAATCTGAATATAAATGAATACAAACCAAAAGAACTAGTGAATTAACCGATAAATGAATGGACAAATTAATAAACTATGAATTGATTTGATTGCTGCAGCCCTAGTGAGGAATGGGGTGGGGAAAATTTGGTAATGAAGTTTTATAACTGACAGTTTGCCTGCTGTAGCATGGAACAGAAAACTCTCCAAGGCTCTGCTGTAGCCACATGTAGGCAGAGCAACAAACAACCACATGTTGATGTGCAAGGTGTTAATGTCTGAGCTTCAACAAAATGGCTGAACAGCGAGCCAGCAGTAAGCTTGTTCTACTAACACTGACAGTGGAACAGCTTCCACACAACTCGGAGAGAGAGCAAAGCAAATGACTAAGTGTATCGCAGCTTTTATTGCATTGGTTTTGTGTCCTTATTTCAATGTCAAGTTTGGTTTCCATATTGAACTTGGGTTTTCATGCAATGGTGCACACTTTGGAACGAGGTATGAGGCTTTTTTTCACTACAGGGGATATTGTGACTATCCTATGGAGCAAACTCACAGCATGTCGACCGACCGTTTTTACACAAAAACCTGTCAATTCCAGAAGCAACCACCAGCTATAACTGGCAGTTAAGCACCCTTTCTTTTTAGCACTGCCATGGTATCCTGCCATGAGTTAACTTAATGATGTTCTAATTCATAGCTAATTGTCTCATATGGCACAGGTAGCACTGGTTTGTGTATGAGAGCTCGTAGTGAAATTGCATAATTTGTTGAAATCCAAGCCCAAGCTGCGCTTATTATAGTTTGTTTATGTCCACTGCCTATAACGGGAAGACTTTGTGTTGACAGAGGTCATATTTATTTGTGTCTAAGAGCAGCTTAAGAAATCCATCTGTTGCTTTTCTTTAATGATCATCACCAAAGTAGCAAGCGATAACTCAGATTTGGAAAAAAAAAAAAAAAACATGTATGGAAATGTAAATGTATATTAAACAAAAAAACAAAAACATTGCATCAAAATGCGGGGAGGTGCCAAGGACTTCCACCACTAATGCAGGAACAGACACTCCTCCAGAACGTGAACTTTGCCAGAGCAGATACGTAAATCTGCAGAGACAATTAACATCACTAACGTGTTGTCAGTTTAAATGGGAAGACTGGCAAGTCAGAAATCCTGCAAATCGGTTTTCTAATGTTTTCAAACTTTGAAAATTCAACTAATCCTGTACCCATTATCTGTACCCAATTGACCTTTATAGCATACTCATAATCTGAACAAAATTTTAAATTTATGGCAAAACATTATTTCTTCCTTAAAATGACTTTTGGTGCAATATAACAAAACTTGAGGGTGAATGCGATTTTGCCCACAGATCCAAATCTGATTATCTAATTTAGCGGTCTGCTTTGAATGTAGGGGCTCTACCAGGTAGAGGTCATCCCATGCAAAATTCTAGCATCTACAGGATAAATCATTTAGAGTGGGAAGAAAAATTGTCACTGACTGTGGTATCTTATGTCTCTCAGAACATGACTGAGAGGTTGAATCTGAATCACTGGAGACAAGTTCACTTGTAGGATCTTCTGTGCTTTTCTGCGGGCCTCAGCCACTGAACGAGAGTCATCAATCTTTATTACTTTCCATCTTAAACTGTTCTCATCTTTCCAGCCATTTATTTGCCTGCTTGGGTTGTTAAGTTCATTGGGGCACCAACCATCCCGGTGGAAGCCATTGCTCATCCAACTATTGCTAGTCAGCTCTGTGTAAGTCTCTGGAAATTCCCGGACTTTGGTGTATATGACCGGAGCGGAATCTCCAATTAGGGCAGCATCCAATCTGAGGGGGCAGGACAGGCTCTTCTTGCTAAACAAGGCAACAGCTTGGGTGGGTGCCCCACCACCATTTTGAGAAGGCTGTAAAGGCATTCTTGGAAGCACTGCAGGGTGCTGCTGCTGTGAAAAGGCAACAGAGGATGCCTCAAAGGAAGGGTCCCAGGAGGTGTGGATCTGCAGTCTGGCTGTGTGGAAACCAGACAGGCCTTTAATGTTGGTTAGTCTGAGGTATGGCTGCGCTTGCAGTGCCTGAGACATCTCTACAGTCCTACAGTCTTGAGTCTTGCTGCCGATGAGCATCTGATGGTCACTCAGCAGCTCTGGAGGGCGAACTCCTTGAATCCTTGGGCTGCTCCACTCAGGGGTGTTCCAGGATGGGTGCACTTCCCTCTTCTTTGTCAGAGGCTTCTTTGCCCTCCTCTTGGCAGTGGGTCTGCCGTTCTTGTTGGGTGGCTTCAGCATGTCTTGAGTTAAGGGTTGGTTTGTGCAGGAGCGGTAGCCATAGACATCCTTGCTGCGCAGCACAGTGGGCTTATGGCCCTCTTCACTCAGGTCCTGCAAGAAGGTGAGCAGCTCCTCACTGCTTGACAGGTCATGAGACATTGGGCTAAGGATTTTCAGGGCATCCAGGAGGATGTTGTTCCCTGCTGATGATATCCGGGACCATGAGTGAACTGCTCTCTGCTCCTCGTTGGCAAATGCCAATGGTCGACCAACCACAGGACCTCGGGCCACATCAGCCATGTTAGCAGTTCTGCCAAGAAAGTAAAGAAAACATTTGGTTACCCAGAATCACAGAGGAATAACATAATAAAGTATTTGGCAACTATTAGGGTGAAATATTGTTATGCAACTACACAAAAAGCAAAAACTTGCCCATCTCATTTGTTTATATCCATTTATTTGTGTAAAAATAACAAATGAACAGGGTTGGGGTACAAATGGACTGACATTTCAAAAATTATTCAGAGAACAATAAAGCGTGTCCTCATTGACAGTGGTTCAGTTACCATCAGAAATTTCAGAATCTGCCAAGGCTGACAGGAAATGCTGCTGTTTATTGTGTCCTCTATTGTTCAAAGAAATATTTCTCAGCCGTCATAAACAAACATTATCCCATCCAGAGCAGAGCAGTTAGCACACTAGGCAGTGGTGCTCCCAGCAATCACAGAGGCTGTGGGGATGTTGAATTTCCTAAGCTTCTTGACCAGGTTGAAGGTGAAGGTGATCCATGGCAGATCCTAACAGATATGGTACCTGCAGTTGCTGACTTTCCCCACTGAGGCCCCATAAGTCCTGAGGAGAGTATGTATAGATGGGTCCTTGAAATTGCATTTTTCAGAAACATCACAGGAATAATAGAACGTCCAAGAATAAAGGCCATTTAATTTGTACATGCATAACCTGTTTTGTCCTATTAAAGTTAATTTATTCTGATTTATATCTTTATATCTGACAGTTTTTATTTGATTACTTTATTAATCGCTGGAATAATCAATAGAATAATTGATTACTAAAATACTCAATAGCTGCAGCCCAAGATATAAGACATCAGCTTCACTATTATGACTACTATTATAAACAGACCTTAACATGATGGAATATTTCTCTGGACCTCTTCTAAATTGTGATTGCATACTCCTGCTCTAGACAGATCTGTCTGTATTAACACCAGCAGGTGTTGGCAGGGACAACAAAAATGCCACAAAAAGGTTGTACAGAGTGACCTGAGGAAGATGATCATGGATGATGGATGGAAGATGATCAAAATATTGTAAGAAGCTGTAAAAACAGCTACAGCACCAGCTGCTTGAAACCTCCTCTAGGCTACCAGGTTAGTGTACTGCTTAGTATAGGCAGGGGGAGGCAACCTGTTCCACAAAGAGCCGCTGTGGCTGCAGGTTTTGGATCCAACCAGGCAGCAGCACACCTGATTTGGGATCATCAACCAATCTGAGTCTTGGTCAATCTGTGTGCTATGGACAGGTTGGAACACCTGCAGCCACAGCGGCTCTTTGTGGAACAGGTTGCCTACCCCGAGTACAGGGAAAGCTTCAAGGAGGAGAAAGAAAGATGGTGGGGGTACCAAAGGAGGACCTTGTTTTGTATGAAAATGCCTTTTACCACTGAACTTCCTAACTCCCTTCACAGTGCTTTACAGTGCACACTCAAGGTGAGAAACCAGCTGAGAGGATCAAAGACATGCTGTAGGTCCCAACCACATCAGCTCCAGGATCCCCATTGAACTGTGCAAAGCAACTGTACAGGACTGTTGAGCAAGTTTAATCTGACCCTGAAGCTGAGAGAGCAAGAACTCTACATTCAAAATCAACGTAAATGGCGAGATGACGCAAAGTTAAATCGGGCAGCATGAATGATGCGAATTAAGCATCTGGTGCGGCGCAAATGAAGCTGGAAAAACTTAACTTTTCAGTCGGATGCAAAGAGCTATGTAAGCAGTCAAAACATCCCTGACAAATCACCCTTCAGAATGATGCCCGGATTGAAGAGATCCTAAAACTACTCAAAAGCTTTTGCCCTGCTTACACAAATATGTACATTGCAGATTGGGAAAAGACAGCATACATCACACATATAAGATTAAAGAAGGACACAAAAGCTCCACCTACCTAGTAAAACACTTTAAACTACACAGATGGAAAACCATGAACTTAGAAGAGCTGCAACACGACCCGAGATGGACCACAACGGAAAGAAAGAAAACTGAATGGAGATGGATAAAAAGACTTGATACATCCTTTCCCTGGGGACTCAATGGAAGAAATCCAATATATATATAAAAAAAAACATGCCACGACATCCAAGACGAGTTTATTCTGATGTCACAGTTTGTGCAGAAGCTTGGAGGAAAAATCTGTTTGTGTGTGGGTACCCGATACTCTATGACACTGTTACCGTTGGTGTCCCAGGGAGGAGAGCCTGGCACCGACACAAGCTATAGGTCCTCCAACTGTGCTCCACTCAGCCTGAGGTACCACTGGAACCATCTGGCATCCAGATGGAGCTCCCGGATGACAGCCCCTGAACTAGATAGTGAACCTCCAGCAGCTCTGTGCATCTCCAGATGTCATAAACCCAGACACTTCTAGGACTTGTACAGTAGATACAGCGCAGCAAAGTGGAGGGAGCAATGACCCATTTTTTTCCCCAAGTACTGCACATCTCGAGTGTCAAGAGGCACAATACGAGCGTCTTGAGCAATTTTTCACATGTGCCGCTTTTTGGTGTGAATGTCCCTTAAGAACCCCAGGTGAAAGGCAAAAGCACAGCTAATGAATACCCTGAAAAGACTGTTATTCAGGCATCGCCACCTCCTTGTGGATCCGTCAACAAACACACTGCAGTCTGCCTACTGTCCCGTAGTTTTCACGCATCATTTGGTCTGCTCTGAGCGTGCAGATGCATTGATATGCATGAAGATGGAGTGATACCACTGGAAATCACTGACATGCTATAGCTCACATGCAGTAAAAAAGGTATGAAAGAGAAGAAGAACAGGAACAGAAGCAAGACGTGATGCACTTAATAGCTGCACAGACCAACGGCATCTCCTGCAGTATGAAGACCGTGCAGAAAACAGTTCTGGACCCATTCCTCACAATCAAAGACTCATTTTCATGATATATCTACACAACTATATGTGTGGGTGGGTGCGTGCGTGTGTGTATATACATGTATGTAGCATACAGATATATATATCAGGGTTTTTCCTACGTGGCAGCCCCCAGCCAGAGTGATTGATAGTCAAGTCGTCAAGTCAGCTGCTGTCACCCTCACAGCCCCCTTTCCCTAATGTGGATGTGGAGAGGCTCTTCTCTTCACATTGGACTACAAGGAGTGCATGAGGAGGTTCTACGGACCCTTTCACAACCGACGTCATCAAAAAGCTGCGCGTGCATAGGGGCAACGGAAGTGTCGAATCGATGTTCCCCATTCATTTTGAATGAGAGAGACAAAAACATTGAGGGAAAAGTTGAGAGAGCAAACCGTTTCCTCCATTAAAATATCTGGTTGCTGTGTCTACAGGTGTCAGAAGCGATATTCTATCGGCAGAGTAAAGTTTTGTAGGATTCTGAGGAGGGCGGCCATTCCTAAGGTGTCTGTTGCTGCAGGCGATTAAACATGTTGACTCGAATCAGGACGCAATCTGAAATGCTCATGTCTGTAGCGCCCACTTTATACCCGTTAAGGTAATCCGTTATTGTGTGCCTCGGCCACGGTCCATGGTCCAAAGTCTCTCTGTGTCCATGGTCCAGAGTCTCTCTGTGTCCATGGTCCAGAGTCTCTCTGTGTCCATGGTCCAGAGTCTCTCTGTGTCCATGGTCCAGTCTCTCTGTGTCCATGGTCCAGAGCGTCTCTGCGTCGCCGGCTCCGAGTCTCTGCTCCCTGCAGCAGCTCCAGCCTCTGACTGTCACAACCCCCTCATGCTACGTTGTCCCCCAGCTCCAGCTTGGGAGAACTTTTTAGACTGAATTCGGAATCAATGCCATGGTACCCGATGTCCTGTACGTGACCACAGGCGACGTATTCGTACGCATCCAGTACCTTATAGGCTCGTAACTTTTGGTTTCTCTCGGTTTCTGAATTAAATGAGCATAAATATTGGGAAATTGTATATTTGGCCACTCGCAGAGATCAGAGATGCACATTTCTGACCATTAGACCTGGTCTCAGGAACAGAGACAAGAGTCACAGCACGTCTCCATGTACCCGGTCACAGCCACTGTCGGTTGCTCTGAAATGGTCGCGATCCTCTCTCAATCCTGTAAAACTTTATTCTATCGGTAGAATATCGATTCTGCAACTGTGAAATCAACAGCCAGACATTTTCATGCGGGGAACATTGCTATCTCAGCTTATTTCTCAATGTTTTTGACTCCCTCATTAAGAATGAATGGGGAACAACGGCACTTCCGTTGCCACAATGCGCGCGCATACATCATTGTCTACAAACAGTAAAAGGGTCTATACAATGAAAAATAGGAGGCTGTAATGTTCTCTGTTTGGCTGTGAGATGTGTAGCCAAATAGTCACAACTTAATGCACTTTCAATTCAAAGTTGGCACCGTATTTATGTATGTACAATGGAACCTCGAGATACGAAATTAATTCGTTCCCGAGGGGCTTTCGTATCTTGAAAGCTTTCTTATTATGAAAACACGAAAATTTAACCCCCCTCCACCCCCCAAAATATACAACAGTTTTAATATATTAAAATATATGTATGTACGTACATACAAAAATATACATATGAATGTAAATAGGACAGAGAGGACCGCTGTCAGGTGGCACTTACGATTTCGTTATCGTATTTTAAATATTTATTCGTTAAATGAGATGTAAATTTCTTCAAAGTCCTATTCCTATTCTGACTTTTTCATATAACAGGGCGTTTATAAATCGAGGTTTCTCTCTATATTGTTTTAATAACAGAATGCCTTAACATGATAACTGTCATTTTCTTATTAGGACTCTTAAAAACTATGTTGCCTGTAAAAAAGCGAGTCAGGGCAGAGAATATGGTCAGGATGGTACCACCTCTGCCTCATTCTGAGCCCGGAAATACCCTGTACATACCTGTGTGCTATTAATATCATTGTCATGCAGCTCTGTTTCTCACTCTATCTGAAACCAACTAGTCGAGGCAGATGGTTGCCAAGCCTGGTTAGCTCACTGTCTGCTAAGTTTTTCCTCACCACCACTGCCAAGAACGTGTCCACAGGGAGTAAGAGTATGGGCCAGCCCCGCTCTTTATAAAAAGCAACACCAGGCTCTTAAAATGATTTGACACCAGATAAATGCAACTGAATCCCAATAAACAACTGAAATTCTGCTTATATTTTTTGTACAGTGATTGCAAGGACAGAAATATATCAAGAGATTTCAGAAAAAGGGCTTAATGTAATGTACAGACACACAGACCTGGGTGCTATGACTTTCAAACTCCTGACCTTGTTTCTTGTGGAGACCTACCTAAAACCAGAAGCTGTTTCTGCAGTTCTCTGCTACTGGTACAGATGATTTACCAACGGTCGATGAATTCTCAAGGGAAAAGCTAGTTTATGGTCAGCAGTGCAATGTGACACTGAGCACAACCAGAGTGGTAGACAGTATTATAGAGTGATTATAAAGAAACAATAATACTGAGAATGAGAGAATCAGCTCTGAGAATGACCTCAACTGGATCATTATTTTGTGCCAGCAAAAAAAAGCCATTGTAGGTTCAACACCAGATCCACACCTTTATATGCGTCATTTTAATAAGACTTTCTAGCAGCTATAAGTGCCATTTCCAATGCAGGAACCCATGCGTAATTTCACAAGGCCAGGACAATCGTTGCATGTGTTCACTGGAGGAACCTGCCCAGGTGCACCATTTACAAGATCTTTTACAGTACCAAACCAAGTCCCTGTTCCACGGATGGCACTTGGACCGGCCCAGGAGACACGACTGAAAACAACAGTGTCTCTCGTTCACAGCTTCCACTAGCATGAACATGAACACACAAACCAAAAACACGGCAACTATCTCAGCTTCTTACATGTTTTTTCTCTTTTCTCCTCATTGCTTTTCTTTGTCATGAAAAAAAAAGTATCAAGAGTTTTGATTGTTGCATTCTCATCACTGAGCATTCACCCTGCAGTGGAGATACAACCATGGAGGAGGCCAAGTGACAGGAACAGTCCCTGTTAAGTTCCTGCCCCCAGTGGAAATGCACCTATAGTGTAGCAGAAAGAGCCCCATGTATGGCTCAGGTGTGCTAGGGAGATGGATCAACAAGGTCCTTTATACTGCTAAACATAGCAACCAGGACCTTTGGTATAACGCCCCAACTTACTCTCTCGACATGACAAGAAAAAACACAAAATGAGAAAGATATGCTTTTTCAAAAACGTAGCTAACAGTCTGAGAAAGAAAAATATTATTTTAAAGACGATTAACAGAGGATACACATTATTTTGATTAATCTGAAACAAAGCACAGGACTTTCAATGAACTGATCAATCAATCTTTTCATACAATCGTTAACATACATACCCAGATTTATACCAGTCTAATGAGTTGGCCCAGGATAGTTTTGTTGTAGATATTTCTGATGTTGAACAAACCATGACCACTGCATAAACATCATACAATTGACAGCATTTTGTATGTATGCATTTGTATGAAGTGATATAAAGTCACAAGTGAGTGCAGTCAATGGACATAGTGTGGAAAGAAGTTGAAGATGTCAAATATTTGTTCATTTGTGTTCTGCTTGTTCAAAAGATATATGATGAATTTAACATGTAAATAAACATGTATGTATATGTGTTTCTATCTCTCTCTATCTATCCTGCTATCTATCTCTCTATCCTATCTATCTATCCATCTATCTATCTATCTATCTCTCTATCTATCTATGTATTCTTCTGTGTGAACCCTGCTCAGGGGAGCTCTACCTATTGCTCTTTATGGCTCAAACAAACAGTAATCTGAAACTAGGTAAAGCTAGAAGCTTCCCTATGCACATCTTTGGCTTTCTGATAGAAAAACATTTCCCATCTTTCTATATTTTGAAATAAAATTACAGGTAACAAATTAATTAGTAATGAATTAGTAATCAATTAACTGACATGCAAACCAGAAACTGCAGACCCTCTGACAAAGTGGTAAAAGGCTTGTAGTTTTTTTTTTAATATAAAATCAAGCATGTGCCTAAAAACACAAAACACTTTGTTCACTGTTCCCAACAAAGGACAACATCTAGCCATCATTTACACCTCATTTCGTAAATGGCTGCTTGTTCTCTCTCAGACATTGTACAGAATGGTGATAAACTGCTGGTAAGGAATCAAGATCATATCATTTACATGCCAGGCCAACATATTAACACCATTCATCTGATTAGTGTCTGAAGCAGACCAAACCACCCTGGATGAACTGTCTGAACTTCCTCTGCCTTTGTAGAGGTTCAGTCAGCTGTCCAGTGCTACAGCTCAAATGTGCAACTTCTTCCAACAGTTTAGGTTCAAAACCACAAAAAACTCAAGGGACAGGGGTAGGTAGTAAACATATGACTTTGCCGGCCCTGCATCAGTATAGAGAACAAATCAATGTGCTGCTGACCTTGCTTAACACACCTGGGGCCTGTTTCAGAAAGCAGATTTAGTGAAAACTCTGAGTACGTAAAGCCTGAAATGAGGAAAACTCAGGATTTTCTGTTTCAGAGCAAGGGGTAACTTAAACTCGGTCATCTACTATGGCAACTGACTACTGACCCTAACATGGTCAGGAGCACGTTTTCTTGGAGAAACCTCAAGTTCCTAGCTGTCTCCTCCCCTTACACCACACCCATTTCGATTCATTCATTCATTCTGTGCGGGTTACAGCTGAGGTTCACAGTCTGGTTCGTCATAAAAATCTAACGTTTGACCATGGACTATCCTGTTCTCCATGATCCAGTGGATGAACAGACAATATTATGTTGCAGGGCATAAGTTGAAAGATTGCATTTTGCATTTTATCTTTTCCCTGGCACTTTTCTTTTTTTAGTGGTACCGTTTTTCTTCACAGTCCATTAAATACATCCATCCACCTCATCTGTCCTCAGACCACCATGATCACCCACCATGAACTTGAACCTTCAGCAGATTCTTTGTGTTGTGTTACGTTTCTTTGTGAATGGGAGTTATGTTTATAATGTCGCTGATGCAGAACACACAAGAGTTATCAAGGATGAGTTTCACAGGAATGCAGACAAATGATGAGGAAATCCATTAAAATGTATTATTACAAATAATAAATTAGTAATTAGTAATTAGTAAATTACATTGTGCTGCAGCCTCATTGACCAGGTGTCAGTACCATGAATCAGGAGGAATTTAAACGCAACCCAATGGCACTGGAGCCTACAGACACAGACACTGAACCTGTTGTACGTGTGTATGTGTGTGTGTTGACATGGTTACCAGCCTGTGGGTCAGTCTGCCTTTCCCATTCTTCATATGGACCATTTTCTCCCATTTCTGGGACAACAACACACTGATTGAGCCACAGGTTTTGATGCATCATTTGCAAAAATTGTAGGAAAAGTGAATAAAAAAATTAGTCAGAAGACGAATGAGAAAAAGAAAAAGAAGAAACGTGGTGAATAACAATAGATGCCCCTCGATTCTGGCATCCTGTGGCACTAACAATAATAATAATTTATTCCACATAGACACAATACGCTTGCATTGATTAGTGCCACTGGACCCAGGTCCAGGAGCAACTATTGCTCTTCCATAAATGTTTTACATGTTTGTTTGTTTTTTCCTCTTTTCCTCTACTGGCTAATTTTCAATTCGCCACTCCTAGAGTTTTGGGAGCATGCAGGAAAATGATATATCAAACGTCACTTGGTAGGGATAATTGATCAGCAAAATTTTCCCATTTAATGAGTGGAGCAAAAACATTTTTCACCCTCAAACCACTCAGCCATAGTTTGACACAGAAACTTAATTTAAACCAATTTAAAATGGAGGAAACCTTGTGGGCTCTTCATGTTGTTTCCAACATGTTGATAAGTTGTATAGGTTGTCATCATTGCCTTCTCAAAGACCCTGTGGTTTTCAGATCTAAATTGCCATTATGAAACATGATACCTCTTTCCCATAGCAGGACACTCTAAATTTGTCAACTACAAAATTTCTACTTGTATGTTGCTCAAACAAATTCAGCCTCTTCATCCTCCTGCGTTTGTGAGCAGGTGTTAATGGCAGTTGCTATGGTAATGTGTATGCAGGAACACATTCAGTGCTTACTGGTAGGCATCCTGGCCAGAGGCCCAGACCTCCTCAAATGGCTCCTCTCAATGC
Organism: Karalla daura; assembly: GCA_029224185.1. Taxonomy (NCBI): domain Eukaryota; kingdom Metazoa; phylum Chordata; class Actinopteri; order Chaetodontiformes; family Leiognathidae; genus Karalla; species Karalla daura. The sequence goes on from CM055188.1 coordinate 9,602,721, forward strand.
AGAGAAGCAGCTCTACTTTGAGCCTCCTCCTGTGTCTGGGCTTCTCAACCTCTCTTGAATGCTAAGCCCAGCCACTTGATGTCATCCTTTATCTCATTACCCACTATTCATGACCAAAGATGATGGTTGGAACGAAGATAGACCAGTATTTCAAGAATATTACAACTCAACTCTGTCCTCGCCACAATATAACAGTACAGCAACCATATAACTGCCACAATCCATCAGTCAGCCTTCCATTACAAAATTGAATTGCTCCTCCCAAGTCAGAGGTTTACAGAGTTTACATACTCCTCTCTATTTCCCTGGAATAGGCCTTACCAGGAAGGCTGAGGAGTGTAATTCCTAAACCCCGTTGTCTCCCCTCTTGAAAATGGGAACCAACGTCCCAGTTTGCCACTTAAGAGGCACTGTCCACATTGGTCTTCACACAACGTCACATTGCATGAAAAATCAGATGGAGGGCTGGAAGCGTAGTAGCCTAATCACTGAAGATCTGTTAAGTTTACAACCCCTCCATTTGTTCTAAATGAATGTGCTGAAGTTGTTCACAAAGGTGAGAAATTTGAAACGCTTACCCAACAGTGCCATAAATGGTGGGCCCGCAGTTGCTGTGATTATACAGCATTAGGCTGTCATTGCATGCTTATTAGTTAGTAATGATTATGATTAGCTTTTATGGTCGACTCATATGGGCTTCACTGCTACTTTTTGGACTGCCCTGGTGCTTTGGGGAAGGTTGAGACACTAGACAAGGCTCCAACTGTCAACCTTGATTCCCAAAAAAACAACACGTTTTCATAACACATAAAACAATACACTGTAAGAACAAATTCTCATCCTGGTGAAGACCAAACAATAATCACCATAGAGCTGTTTGGTACTGAGGTTGTGGACCCACCCGCTGACCAAAGAAAAGTACATGCCTCCATACTTTTATAAGGTATCATCAGTTGTTTGCCATTGTAGGATGTCTGAAGGACCAGATAGTTTATAATAGATAACCTCCATTGCTGGAAAACCTTAAGGTTCGGTCAAAAATTCACTCATCTTCATTAGATACAAGTCATGTCCAACATATCTGTAAATCTGTATCTGTAAATTCATTACTTGCATCATTGTCTTGCATCTTGAAACTGGATCCAAATTCATACATGACTCTCTACAATGGTTTCCTCCATAGACATCCTCTTATTGATTCTCATTGAGTGAGAATAACAAGTACAAATTGATTTTTTGCATTAAATTTTACAGCAGACACATAGTGCATCAGTGTGCATTATTTACAGTGCACATTTGCATTCAACTTGAAAGAAACTTCAACCAATATGAAACGGGCAAAGCAACCTTGAGGAAGGCATTGAGGATACCAGTGAGAGTTTACACAGTTTAATGGCACCCACATCAACGAAGTAGACTGGACCTGGAGAACTGTCTTTCACTTAAAACACAGATGACGCACAACTCCACTGCTGCTGGTGCTTGCTTGACAGTCAGTCGTCTCACTAAGTAGTGTATCAAACACTTGACATTCCTGCAAATTAACTGCATGCTGTGAGGCAAAGTGGAGTCTTAACAGATATTGCAACTCGCTTTAGTATCATCTTTTCCTGGGAAATATAGTCACACTAGACAACGTGTTTGCAATGTTGCAACTTGCAAATGTTTGTTTTTTTCATTTATTTCAATCTCTGTATATTCTCATAGAAATTAATAAATAGAAGTATTGTAATATAAATGAGTTTCAGCAAAACAAAAACAGTAAAAAGACAGAGGCAAAATCACCTGAATATATCTTCATCCTGCAATGTTTTGAGTCAGAGACATAAGACCACAGGTTGCAAATAAAGATCAGTATATACACTGCTTCAAGCTCTTGGGCTGCTCTGTGGCAGCTACAAGAATATGTCCACTGTGCTAAAAACCCTCATACTACCCAACTTCTCTGGCCCTTCTTTTCATCCACGTCCTCATCGTTTGACCCACAGACTTTGTCCTCTTCATTAGCTTTTTGGAAGCAGCCCAAACATTAGCATTAACACATTAGCATGGTGTTTCTCTATTGTGTGCCTCAACCTAACTTGGCAGCGATATATGGAGCAACTAGCCTGGTCATTGGCTCATTCATTCATGGTGTCATTTGCTTCAACCTATGGTTATATTCCAACCACACAATTGGTTGGGCACAGGGCAACTTGCATCATCATTGGCTAGAATAGACAGACCAGTACAGACCAGTACAGACCAGTACAGTGCGGTGCAGCAGAGCTCACCTCAGCATGGCTGCTTGACGACGTCTTGAGGCTGGGGTGTACTTCCACAAAGTATGTTGCACGTGACATGATGCATACAACCAAAATTTTGAGACCTCGCAAAAAATGTCAGAATGGACACCAAAGATCCGGGGCAACTAGTTCCAGGTGCAACTGGGAGCAAATGTGAAGGGTTAACTCTAATGTATTCACAGGAGTTTGCTGTTGCTCCATTATTGCTTTTTCAGTAAAACAGACTATGATGAGAGTGAGGAAAGTCCAAATCCAAAGAAGAGCAGACTATGAATTGCACTTGGAAAAACTGTAATTCTCAACTTGACATATCACAGTTGTAACTATTGATCCACACATCTGCAAAAAACAAGCTGCAAGCGTAATTCACAACTCTTGAAATCATATCTGCGAGTTTGCAGTTGGAACTTCAGATCGGCAAATCTGTACAGCAAGATTAGTCTGTGTCATCCTTCTCATTTGACTTTTTGGCACAATTCTCAGTTGGGTACGAGAAAAATTTTGCATTCGCAGGCCATGTTCTACCACCTGTGTCCAGTAGGTCGAGGTGTGCTACTGAATGACCAGAGCACCTCGGGGCACGCCCGCTTCCGCAAAGCATTCTGGGTAGCTAGGTAGAAAGCAACATTGCTTCACGCAGCAACACCACTTGCGTGAGTGGAGGGATATGGAGGCAAGAGGTGCTCTGGTATGACAAAAAAATGTGGGTCTGCGTTCAGACTCTGGAGCAATCTGTTGGGTTATAAAAGTAATTCCAAGTGCAGGAGAGTGCAGCAGGGAGTTGGAAGGGAGCAGCTGGCTCAACTCTTGACACTGATCAAAGAAATTAATGAAATGGCAGGAAGATCGTGCAAACTTAAGAGGGAGACATATGCCGCAGCTGTTTCTGCCACTTTCCTTAATTCATTCTATAAGTCAATATCAAGAGTTGAGTCATTCCCCTCCTTGTCCCCCTACTCTGTGCTGCGCTTCCGAACTTGGTTTGTATTCACAACCCTATAGTGCACATCAGAGCCCGCACTGAGACCCACCATTTTGGCAGACAAGAGTTAGCCTCCTTAGTTCAATCTAGAGTCTGGTCCAGCATTCACCATCTGAAAATCCCAACTATCACTTAGTGAAACAGCCCTACTCAGCCCGACTTGGCCCAGCAGACAAGCAGGCACTAGAAAAACAGTACTGGGTTACACATTCCAGGTAATGGAAACACACCCAAGGCCAAGTCGAGTAGAGTAGAGCCAAACCAGTATCATGTAGTAGAAAGGGACATTAGACACTGTGCAGAACCCTCAATCTACCAAGACTCTGGCAGAGGACCTGGGCTTAAGAATGACAGATACCATCCCAAGAGCCTGAGAATTTATAAATATATATAAATATGTGTGTGTATGTGTGTTTTGACATCCTGTGTCTTTCAGTCTTGCATTTCACACTGTTGATTTTGGCATAATTCAAACATATGAAAACACATTCAAACATTTTCAGGATTTTAACCCTTTAAGGGCCAGTGTGATTATTTGAAATACTGTAATAGTTAGCACAAAAAATAATTATTTTTTTCCAAACAAGAAATAGTACAGGGGTGAAACTTTGGCGTAGGGCTCAAACGATTACAATTTCAAATAACTCAAAAAAACATTGTGGCAGATTTTCATGAATAAAACCTTCATTTACCTACCCTTGGAATACACAACCTGCTCGGTTTGTGTTTCACACGGACCTTGATTGCTGACTCACCGTAGCACAAGCTGAGAGGGTGTTAAGTATCATGTAAAGCAGAAACGTGTTCATTCAATGTGATTGCTAATAAAGATAGATGCTAGTAAGATGCTAGTGCTAGTGTCATCCGGCACCACCCACGCCCAGCGCGACTCAGCCCAACTTGGCCCGGCAGGCGAGTAGGTACTAGAAAAATAGTAGCAGGGTCACATTCCATGTAATGGAAACACACATCAAGCCGAGCCGAGTCGAGTAGAACCAAGCCGGTACTGTGTAGTGGAAACAGGGAATTATTTGATTACTTACTTGATTTAATAAGAGAATAATTGATTACTAAAATAATCAATAGCTGATGCCCTTCCTTGGTGGTAATCAGAGACTTGGATATGTCAAAGATCAGCGACAAAACTGATGCAATCGCAGTAATTTTTTTTATTTTTTTTTTACAGTGGACTCTGATCTCCAATGTAACCAAAAATGTCTTCCATGAAACCACATTTTTTTAGTTTCTCTGCCATTACAGTATGGAGCACTCTTCACAAGTGTTCCTTCTGTGATGTCCGCGTTCGGTTTAAGTTATTTAAAATTTCTATTGTATTTCATCAGCTTCAACCAAGAATAAGAACAAAATAAATAAAAAAAACACACATATGCAAAAAAAAGTTGTTAAAATATCGATGCGTGATGAAGTTGTGTTTTAGTGTTTGTTTTTGCACACAGGGGAATAGTGTAAATTAATTTTAGGAGGACACAAGGGTTCAAGTACATTTTCCATTAAAATTCACATTTTATAGAGGGAAATCATAGCACACCAAGATCGATTGGGCCACATGTTTTGTTATATAATTTGCCTCGGGGCTCTCACATATGTTTCAAAAAAAGGAGGGGATGAGTTCAGGAGGCTCAAATGTGCAGAGCAACAATAGAGATCTGCTCACTGCTCACTCAATCATTAATAAACGTAATAATTTCCTCACAGTTCAGTCCAAACCCATGAAACTGTGAGTTAGCCTCTACGGGTTCAGCTACGGATCGTACGCATGTAGTCGTGGAGCTCTGGAGCGCCCTGTAGTGGTGGCACTGAGAACACAGTTTGTCCAACACTGTTATCACCAGCACACTTTACAATGTTGTCCCACGTTCGTCTACCCACTACGATAAAGCTCGTCTATAACTTACAGGGGTTTGGTAGAGGATGCCGTCATTTTATCACACACTTGAGAACTACAGATCGTCTCGCCGAACACTCTCCCAGTGATATTTCCTCTGTCTGAGCAGCTACGAGTTACACAGGCTCCCTCTGCTCCTCCGGCCGGCCCGATCATTACCTCACACACAGTAATCCGACCCATTTGGTGGGTCGTCAACGCAAAACTATGAGTGAAATTGAACATTATAGAGGCGGTTTTACCTTTTGAGCTGATCTGCGTGGGGGCTCCAGGAGCGGCTGTGCTGCCACTCCACGGTAAAATGGCTGTTGAAGCGGAGCTGTGGGTGACAGACCAGGCGAGAGAGGCGGAGGCAGCAGCCGGGGAGAAAGGAGAGGGGGCGGGCTGTGATCTAACCGACCGAGGGTGGGGGTGGGGCCGAGCCACAGATTATTGGAAATAATTCTTAATTTAACTACATTAAGGGGACAAGACTTGAAACGATGTTGTGACTGCTTCCTGACAGCAATTAATAGTAAAGTTTAACGTACTGGTTCAAGAGCTCTTCAACGTGCGCCGTGACGTCATTGTGGGCGGGGCTTAACGTTTTCAAGTAAAAATTAGTAAAGGTCTGAGGTATGTGTGTGTGTGTGTGTTAGCTATAGATATTATATGGATATTATAGTCAACAATAAACATCTACAAAAACATGAAATAATAAATTGTTGCGAAGAAATAACAGTAAAATAAAAAAACAGTCTGTTATTTCTTAGAAACAGAAAAAAAGTGAACAAAACAAAATAAGTGAATGCATACCGATTTCTTATATGTCGTTGTAAGAAGTCTGTTTTCTTATGATAGTGCATCGATTTATTTTGATATAATTCGGGCTTGCCCTCCCCTTAAATGACGAGGGCTGATCTGAACACTGTCTCTAAAAGGAAGACATGCAATTTGTGCCTGTATTAAACCTTGACTAAGGTAGCTATATCCAGATGTGTTGATCAATAACAGATACTCCCCAATCTCCTCCTTGACTTAAGAAATACAGTTGCATATACCACTATAGGCTATAACAGAATTATCTGATCTGTCTTGTATGAATGGTAACTCTGAGTCTATAATTCAATGTAATTGTATCCCTGAACGTAAAGTGTCGGGGATATTATGGTTTTGCCCGACCGCCACATGTGTTTTGTGTTAACGCAATAACTCGAACACCATTTGGATTTGAATTTTGATATTTGGCAGATAGACTCATCGTTCATAGGGGAAGAAAGATTCGATTTTCACACATTTCAGATCATAAGTTTGGCCACAAGGGGCAGCACTGCGATTGAAAAATGACATTTGTGCTAATAACTCAAACAACATTTCGATTTGAATTTTGATATTTGGCAGACAGATTCATCACTCATAGATGATGAACTGATGCGATTTTCACGTATTTTGGATTTGGCCACAAGGGGCAGCAATTTGGTTGAAAAATTGTGCTTATATGTCCAGAACTATTAAGCCGATTGATGTCAAACTTGATGCTAATGATATTATTTAACTTCAAAATACAGCTTAAATCACTCCAGACACCCCCACCCTCTCCGGTGTGATTCCGCTGCAACCTCCGCAATCTGTCTCCCACCCACTTCTCTTCCGCAGTGGCATCTACTTGACCCACACTCATCTCCTTTTCCTCTCTGGAGGTAAATGAGGCCACAGAGTTTCTGTGTTCCACTCTATTCTCCTGTCTAGACAGCCTATGTCCTCTGTCCACCAAGGCTGCTTACTCCTACCCACCCATGCCAAGGCAAACTGACACCATTCACAAACTACACAGAACCGTAAGGGCTGCAGAGAGAAAATGGCATAAAACCAAAGAACCTGTTGAAGCCTAACAGTCATTTCTGGCCTCCTTCTCCTCCAGCATCTACACTGCAAAATCCACTTTCTACAACAATAAGATCAGCAGCACCAGAGACACCCGAAACCTCCACCACCAGCAACTAATCTGTGTGTTGAGCCCTTTGTTTCCTTCTTTACAGAAAAGGTGGAAACCATCAGCCGACAGTTTTCTACACAACATACTCTCAGCCAGCCTCCTCAGGAGGAGGACCCATTACTCTCCTTGTGCATCCCTCTCTCTGAGACTGAGTCGTCAGGTCTCCTGGCCCACAGCCATGCTACCGCCTGTGCTTTGGACACTATTCCTACAAATCTCATACAAAAGATCTAGCCTACCATTGTGCCAGCTGTCACACATATCATCAATTCCTCATTGGTCTGTGGAACTTTTCCTGACAGGTTCGGGTGGTGTCCGTGCTCAAGAAACCCTCACTAGATCCAGGTCAAGTCAAGAATTATCAGCCAATTTCTCTTCTTCCCTTCCATTCACAGATCATTGTATGGGCAGTTTTTAATCAGGTTTCACACTTCCTCACGCACAACACCCTTCTTGACCTGAATCAGACAGGCTAAAAGTGGGCACTCCACTGAAACAGCTCTGTTGTCTGTGACAGAAGCTCTGAGGGCTGCTAGGTATGCAGGACAGTCTTCAGTTCTCATCCTTCTGGACCTATCAGCTGCTCTCAACACAGTGAACCACCACATCCTGCTATCCACACTCTCTGTAATAGGCATCTCTGGGCACACCTCCTCCTCCCCTCAGTCAGTCCTGGGGCCCCTTCCCTTTGCAACGTACCCCACCTCCTTCTGCCCAGTCATCTGCTCACATAGCCTCTCATACCATTGCTATGTGGATGACACCCAGCTCTACTTGTTCTTCCCGCCAGACAACCCCACTAGGTCACAATGTATTTTATGCATATGCGATTTATTTTATCCTGAGGATCCCAGGAACACACCCCTAAGTGTGAAAACCATTTGGCCACAATAAACAAATTGTCAGGAGCTGAGCAAGTCTTTACAACTGGTGTCCTGTGAGCAGGACACTTTCATAGGCATAACAATGGACGTGTTAAGGAGCAGGAAATTATTTTACAGTGAAGTTCTTGAGTCTTTGTTGGCTGCAGCAGACAGAGTTCAGGCTACAACTGAGTGAATACTGACATTAATCAAATGTTCCTGGATGCATGTAAAATTTCCACTACAATCTCTTGAAGACTCTCCTCTACCAAGTCCACCTCCTTTCCTAAACATTGCCCTAACTCCTCTAATATGTAAAAAAAAAATCTGTCCTATCTTTCTATTCAGCCTTTATCTCATTTGTCCTATCTACACCAACGATCGACTCTTGTTGCACTGTAAGTACTTATACGGTCCCTCAACTGTAAGTCGCTTTGGATAAAAGCATCTGCCAAATGAGTGAATGTAATGTAAATGTAAATGTTATTTTCTTTAAATACCGTACCGCTCTACTACCTCCACACTTGTAGTTACACAGGCATTAAATCCTTGTTACTGGTGATTATTGGTAGAAAAAAAATCAATAGTGTTCAATTGTAGGCCTCAAGTAAAGTCAGTGGGGTAGGGAGGTGTAGGTGAGCTGTTTATAGCCTGAGATGGACTTAATTCTGCTGCAGCTGGTCCTCCATCTTCTTTTTATATATTATACATTTCATCTTCATTTACTAGCTTTGAAATGATACGTTTTGAGGGATGTCGCTCTGACCCAGTACTGTGCACTGTCATCTACTGTCCCCAAAAGTATAATACGGATTTTATAAATCACTTCTCTGACTTTTTAGGTGGAATCATGTCCTTCTCTTCCCTACTTTGCTTCTTTGTCTTTCTGTCACGATCTGACTTTGATCATGATTAAAAATAAAGTGAGGACCCAAACGCACGACTCAATACACAAATAATATGAGTAAATGGAGATTTTAATAAAGAAACCTAAAAGGAACCATACAGAGATCTTAACTAACAAAAGGGGCAAACCATAGTGAAGATACATATATGGAAAAACTCAAGGAGCTAAGGTGACTAAATACACAGACGAGACATGAGGATGTGTGCTTACCCCAGGGAGGACACGAGGAAAAGGACCACAAAGGAGCTTGAAACACTAGGAAACTGAAATGCACTAGGAACTAGAAATACAAACACTAGGAACTGGAAATACACACATGCTGAACTGAAATACCAGAAAACACTAAGACGAACAAGAACCAGAAGGAACAGAAAGCACAAGAGAGCTGAGACACAGACAAGCAACCAAATCAACTCAAAATCAAATGCACTGGCAACAAGACAAAGGGCAGACACAGACTTTAAGCACCAGTGATTAGGGGAGAACGAGACTCAGGTGGGACACGAGGGAAGGGCAAGTGAGCAGACACAAGGAAGGTCAGGCTTTCAAAATAACATAGGAAACTGACAAGACAAAACCCCAGCACAGGACAAAACTCACCACAGTGATAGAAACAGACAGGACCGTGACACTTTCTTTATTCTATCATGGATCTGATCAACTGGTCTCCCAATGTGATTGACACCATCTTCTTGTCAAGAAGCTTGGGTTTGAGGGAACGTGACTGCCCTGTCAGATCATTTGCAACTGGCTACACGATGGCCGTCTGGGAGAGGTGGTGGGCTGTGTGTCCGTCGGCTCTCACTGTGGAGAGACCTATTTGGAACCTTGATTACAGGTCTGTTGATGATTGGATTAGGCACTGCCCTGGTTTTTCGTAACACTCAAGAAACGACAGCAGCTGCCCAAAGCCCCATAGTGAGGTAGCGGGCAGGGCCATGAGCACTCTGACTGTGGCTACGAACCATCTCACGGTCAACATGGTTACGACGTTGGAGAGGCTCATGAGAAATGGAAAGGCTCACAACTCTGCAAAAAAATTTGGACCTAAATTTGGACTAGAATGGACATAGAGAGCTGTGAAAATGGTATGCAGCTACTGACCCTAAACAACTTACAATCCTCTCTGCTTTTGACCCTTACTAGCACTGGTCTTAGCCAAGGCCACTGCTGGAATAACAACTCCCCTGGAGAACATGGCAGCAAGACGCTCTCGCATCCCCTTCTCCCACTTCCCAAAGACATCAACGGATTGTTGACTGGGACCTGACTAAGGCTGTCTCCATGTCTATGTCTACCTGCTATGTTATCACTATGTCATCCTGTGGACTGAGGCGCATGACTAGGAAGCAGCGAAGCGACTCTCATGCCTTACACACACGGACTCACACACCTTATATACATATACTGACATGCAAACACCTTTACCGCTTTATACCCCCATTGTGAAAGGTGGGTCAGTGATCAGCGCTTCTATGGCTGCAGGACACCTGCCTGACCATGATGGTTGACCTCCATTCCCGACTTCCTTACCTTATTGCAAGTCATGGTTCTTATGTTATGTTTTATTTTTTCTCCCCACACCGTGTTTCTCCTCAAGAGCAGAGTCTGCAATGCTTTTTTCTCCCTCCCTCATGTAATGCTGTATCGTCCTTTCCTTCCCCCAGTTTGAAGCAGGTGGCGCATCTCAAATGCAGCAACCTCTCGCTCTTCAACCACAAGGGGAGTGAAGTTCAAAAATCAAATTCCTTTGTCTTGCACATGTGAAGAAATTGCAAAATAAATCTGATTCTGATTCTGTAACACTCATGTATGCTGCCAGATAAATCACTGGTTAAGGATTTTTTAAACCTTTTAATGTGGTGCGGTGTGTCTCTGGTTCCCTTCACAGACATGGACATACACTAGACCTTGTGCTCTCCTACAGTTTCTCTGCTGCCTTCAACCATTTCTGAAGAACAGATGGAAGAAGAGCTGGCTGCTTTCATTTCAACTTTTAAAGGACTGCTGGCATCTTTACCAAAACACAGACAGAGAGGCAAGAACACTTAGCAAACATTAGTAAATCAATTCATTCTAACCCTTATGTGTCATTCAAAACTACTGATCGTTGTCAAGCTGCTCTCCATCTTTATGAGCTTTGACTTGTTGTTAAGGCTGGGGTATACTTCCACAAAACATGTTGCACAATGTATTGGGCTGCGCAAATAGGTACAATTTTGAGACCTCATGAAAATGTTTGTGTGATGTTTGCATGACAGTGCATGCACCAAACTAAGCCCCCCAAACCAGTGGTTGGAGAGACATTTGAAACCCAGTTGAGAATGAGGAAGAACTCTTTTGGGGAGGAAGAAGAACAGCTTGTTGACATCCACTGCACATTGGCCACTATCATGGACACTACTGATGAGAGGCTTGTCAAGAAAGTCTGGTGTTAACTCGTCCCTCCGGGTGCATTTAGGTGTGCCACCGGAGACAGACGTGCAGAGGAACAAAGTTATTGTTATCACCAAAAGCCTGTGTCTATAGAGCACCAGTGTGTAGTGTTTTGTCTTGTCTATTGATAAAATATCAATAACTGGAAAAGCATGACTGTAATGAGTAGTAGTTCCCTCCACCAACAACCAGCAGTGTTTAACTTGTTGAATGTGCTTTTTCTATAAACATAGCGTACACACATATACACTGTGATGGACTGGTGACTTGTCTTGGGCATAGTCCCTGTCTTTTGCCTTATGTGAGCTGGAGATAAGTACCGTTGGAGTACGGGCGTTGGAGAGGGAAAATGGGCCTACTATATTCTTCAACCATTTTGACCAGTCCCCCTCCCCCACCTACCTCAACTGCAGACTTCTGTCTCACTCTCTACCCCTTCCCCCAGACACCGCTCACTCCAACTGTGACCCCCATCCCCCTCCCTGCTTCACTGCAGACCAGGGGCCTCTTATAGAGGGTGGACTCACACTTGGGCCATCATACCATGCCCGACAACGTTTACTCACTAATTGGGAGTTTCTAGGGGTGTTTTATTCAGCTGTTTTCAATGTTTAATATCGTAGCCTTTCTGCACTGGCTTGCAGGGAAAATGTGTTTTATGTCCCTTGCCAGCAGCTGTAGTTTCAAGATGGCAGACTGTCATGCCGCTGCCCTGTGAGCTTGCCGATCACGTGTGTAAATAAATCTGAAATTCCTTGTTTACGAGAGCAGAGGTCATAGAATAATGGAATAAACATCATGCTGTCAAGGTCCTACATTATTATTGTTGACATGCCTTATAATACCGCAAAAAATATTGTACCGTGTGCCTTTGATTGAGATATAGTGATTTTTCGATATTGTTACTGCTAGTTCATTGTGTTACAAAACACACACACTATAATCTATTGTACCATGCAAACAAAACACAATTCTGTAAATCTTCGCAATGGCCTGAGAGCAAGGAACGAGTGGGTCTGAATGAGTGTTGGCATAATTCTGCAGGAAGTGAATGACACCTTGTATAATACATATATACGTATAAAACATATCTGAAGGTATTATGAATAGAAAATTTATGACTTACTACTTTTTCAAGTTTTGATTGTTTGATTAGACACAAGGGCATAGGGTTATGGTCTCTTCAGTGTACCTGAAGCATAAAGGTTGGGTTTGGAGCTATGCCTTTCTTCTGCTTGTATGTACAACATTTCAGGGTGGTTGTACATCACAACATAGATTTGCTAGTTTGCTTGTCATTGGGTACAGTCTCTTTACCGGTGCAGCTTTGGCCAACTCCGAGTGGTGATCATGATCAAGGTTTGATTTCCAGTGAGAAAGGGTGTGTGCCTTGTTAAAATAGGTAGAACATGAGAGACATCAGACAGGATAGGGTGCCCTTGTGAGGCAACGGCAGCAGGATACAGGGGGAGAAACAGGTTGACCACCCAGCTGCAGAAACTATGCCAACAAGAGTTATGCTCTATGGGGCAAATAAGTAAGGGAGAGTGAAATGGTGAGTGGAATTTTTGACCTATGAGGACTTTTCACCCAGAAGTCAGGATGAACTGTCCTCTGAACATTTAGCAGGTTCGAAACTGCCCCGCCCGCTCAGTCGCATCTCCAGGGCAACAGAGTCAGAGGACAGGAGGAGATTGGAGTCAGGTGTAACAACCAATCTGGAGAGGGGAATGCCCTGGGAGTGCAGCAGCAACAGACCCTGGCATAAGTATTCAAACATAGGGATGAGAGACACAGACTTCTCAAACTGACATCACTCTGCTGGGGTCAGGGAAAGGAAGACTGCCACAGAACCCCGTGTGTTAATTCACTTTCGCTGTACTGTTATATTTTGGAAAAAATTTGGAAAACTGAGACCAAAAGAATTCTTCTCCTATTGCTTCATTAAAGAACATGCAGGGCCTACTGGAAGTCCAACAAAAGCAATGGGATTATTGAACCCAAGTGCAGGGAGAGCTGTTGAGGAGGAAGCGCAGTTCCTTTAAGCTAGAGAGAATGGAAGACAGAGAGAAAGAGAGAAAGAAAGGGAGACAGAGGGAAAGATGCAGCATTTCTGATGCTTGATCAGCTATCGCTGCTTCTCTTCTTCTTCTTCATGCCCTTTTCTTTCTTAGTCAGCTCACTATTTGTAATAGCACCCGCAGTGGATGGTTGCTGTAATTGCATGATATTACGCAGGTTTGGTCTGCCTTCAAAAGTATCTTATGAACACCCTGGGACGGACTGAAGAAGCAAAGTCAAGTCCTTGAAAAAATGTGGGACTCTGGTGCAACTTGTCAGGTTGTGAAAAATACAGGACTATACTGCCTCTCTCTCTACAGAGAGAGAAAGGGGGAGAGGGATACTCCTTTCTCACTGTCCAAACAACCTGGTTATACCCACCAACAATCGGCTTTTAATGGCATTGGGAGATACTCCTTGACTTGTGTTGACCCACAATAAACGTCTCGGCTAGCAACGCAGGTTACAATTGCCTTCAAGCAGCTTGGCTGCGATCGGCATGTGGGTAGATGCGTGTTTATAAAACCCACATCTATTTCAGTGGGGAAGCAGCTTAAGAAAGAACTGCAGTGACCGCTGTTGCTTCATCTGTTGTCACTTCCTTATGCTTTTTTCTTCATGTTGGTTTTGTATCGTGTAATGCAGCTCCAAGTGGACAGCTGGAGCAGAACGAAGCAACTGGTGGTAACAAAGGATCGAAATTATTCACCTGTGCTACTAGGATCTTGGACTACCCTGGTGTTACAGTACCACTAGCCACAGCCAATGAAAAGCAGGTGAAATGGGTAGGTCAAGAAAGGCAACCTGGTCACTTTTCTTGCCCATATATGACCCATCAACAAAGTGTCATAAAAATTAGGGTTATTGATGGTCTACTACCACTTAAAGTCTATGGGAAAATATGACCACACTAAAGACTTAACTGATATCAAGCCCTGACCAAACCATGACCAATTCAGCCCAGCAGAATGTGTAGTCTGGGAGTTGCAACTGTGGAGATGTGTGTTTTCTTGGAGTGTCTGCTGTTGCTCCCATTTCAATTTGTGCTGCAGTGGATTCAGAGTAAGCAGATGTTTAGAAAACAGAATGAAAGGGAATAGAAATAGTCTCACCAATGCTGAAAGACAGAAAAAGAGGGCAAGCAAAAAAAAGATATAATTTCTTTATTTGCATTCCCAAACACTGACATGGAACAGGACGTTTGTGTGGCTAGAAGAATCTGGATTTAATAGCTAAACATGTCAACATATCTTCATTATTGTGCTTCTGTAGCAGCCTTCACTTCTGTGGTATTATTCTTTCCTCCAGACGTTGGAACTCTGCTGCAGGAAGATGCTCACATTCAGAAACAGAATAATTGTGAGATCCAACAATGATGTTAGGTGATAAGTCCATGTCCAGTTCTTTCCAAAGGTGTAAGATAGAATTAAGAGCTCTGTGTAAGCCAGTTGAAATCTTCTACACCAGACTGTGAAAAACACTTTTCAATGGCAAAGCAAGAAGAACAAGAAGAAATAGCCAAACTGTTTGCACAAAGCAAAGTAAACACAGTGGCTCATATTTCTCTATGCTACAGCATAATGATGTCCTTATAATTGGGACCGATAGAAAAAACACAGAAAAACAATAGTGGTTCAGTCTGTCTGCCAACACAGCCATTCGGTATTCTGTCCCCAAGTCCAACCATTTTGCATGTCAGTCATCAACTTTGCGAGCACGTCGACAGAACGTCCAGTGATGTTCCACTGTGTTCTCATTGGCCCGTTCACTCATGTGGTGAACACGTGTGTTGCGTATCATGAAACCCTGGAAAATCAGACAAACGGACTCATGTCACCATGGAAATATGGTGCACACTATATTCTAAACGAATCAAGTAACAGGCAAAACTTGCCCACCTCCTTGGAGATGAAGTCCAGTAGATGGACACGCAGGCTGACTTCCTGTTGGTGGTCACATGGTCCAAAAGTGAAGGACACCTGGTAGCCTCTTGCATCCATCATGTGTTTGTTCCACTTTGTGAAACTGGTGGAAATGGATTCCAGTAAGGCATGGACCTAAAAACAGAGCCAGGTGTCTTCTTATTTAAAATTGTTATCTTATTAATATTGTTTTATTGACCTAGAATGTTATGGATTTGATTTATACAATAAAAGTAAAGTAAATGAAGACAGTAAAACATTTGAGAGTGAGAGTTTGACACCGGACTGTCCCTTTACCAACGAGGAGGTCTAACACACTCTAATCAGAGAGTTATTACTAATGACACAGGTTGTATCAGCAGTGTACTACAGTGCAAGGTCAAAGCAAAAGGGACTTGAACAGTCACAACTGAAAGTGTTCCCGAGGAGTGAAACTTATCTGGCTTATATTGCCAAGTTACATTGGTTATGGACCAGGGCAGCAACTAGACTGACCTCAGTATCTGAAGCAAACGTGAATAACAAAGTTGTTCAGTTGCATTTGAAGTCAAAGTAATAATTAGAGGCAGAAGGAATACAGTAGGTCTCAATGGAAGGAAATGTACATTTGTTCAAGGAAGTAAAATTTAAAAATTTAGAAGTGCTAGTTATTGCTCATTGTTTGACAGCAAATGAACAGGTAAGACAGTGGCACACAGGGTGGTCTACATCTAAATACTGCCACTCTGCTGGCTTACCTTGGTGATGATGGTGAGCTGGGTGATGATGACTGCAACAGGGTTGGAGTACTTGGACAGCTTCCTGGTGCTGGACAGCTCTACCACTTCTTCATAGGTGTCAGTGGGATAGGGCAGCAGTGGTTTGTGGTCTCCTAGGCACTGGATTAAGGGCTCAATCTGATAGAAGTCAGCCTCCTTCCGGAGCAGCTCTGTCTCCTTAAAGTCGCATGGCAGCGTAAGCTCTGATGTCCGCAGGAAGTTGAGGACATAGCTGAAAAAGCACAAACAGGCTGAGCTGATGATTCTGCCTAACCTAAGTCTATAAGATAGCAGCTGCACAGCTGCAAGAGCTTGTTTCACTTCCTCTGATATTTGAGTTTCAATAGTTTGAATTTTAAAATCCACTTGTTGTAAAGTCATCATTGGTTTAGTTCTGTATTATTAGTACAATCTGAAAGAAGGATGAGAAGAAAAGAACAAACTGTCTCAATAATATCTATGACATTACAGGCAAATTCCCTTCCTCTACAAAAGTTTTAAATAACTTAATCTTCATGTGATAATGACTGTGTGAAGGCTGGGCAGCTTTTCAGAGCACATTGTTAAAAGGAGCATAAATTTCTCTAAAAAAAAAATGCAAAATATCAACACCAAATATCAGCCTGCACCTAATTCACTGTTGTCAACAGACCCTCCAGTATCTGTCCCACCTGAACTGCTGTCCACCAAATCATACAATGACTTTGCAGTTTTAATGAACAATTCAGAAGCTGAGTCAAACAGTATGTATCTCCACCTTCAGAAACTTTGTTATGTCACCTTGTAGACTACGCACCTCTGCAACCCAACTTCATATAAAATAGTGCCCTGGTCCAAAGTGCAAAACTGTAGAGTATATGTTTTATACTGTATATGTTTTATTTTCAGAAATTATTAATTGTACATAATCACTCGCTTGTTCGTTGTTTCCTCTGTTGCTAGGGGAGACAGGCAACAATGTACAAGGGGAGTGTCACTGATCTCCACTTCTTTTCAGAGATTGTCTAATTTGACATAGGCTTCTTTTACTCCTCTTTCAAACCATCCCTGTCCCTACATGTCCCTGTCTAGTAGGTGTAAGTTGTCTTCAAAGTATTGTGCTTTGTCATTCAAAAGAAGGTGTATCCAATCCAACCAAAGAAGGCAAAGTGCCGTCCATCACAAGTAGAGGAGGGCATCACTGAATCAAGATTTCACAGACATCAGTCCATGACAAACAAACAAGTTACAAACAAGTTATTTCAAGGAAGTTACAGGGCTGCGTTCACGACAAGATGACTAGTTAGCGGAGCAAGCAGGGAGTGGCACTTCAACCCCATACTCACCCACCCCCACACATACAGTACATACACACACACACACACACACACACACACACACACACACACCACCCCTCCCACTGGAAATATTAACACTGTCAACAATAACTCTGGAGGAAGTGTTCATGCTAAGAGAGGAAGCTAGTGGCTAATGCTCATTCACCCTTCACTCCAAAAGCACAGATAGAGACCATAAGGGAGAGAGCTGAGGATAAAATTTGAAACATAGAGAGGAATCCTTTGTGTCTGGGTGGGAATGTCTTACAGTGGTGGGAAAAACAAATGGTCCACTGCTCTCAGCTGTGTCTGTACATGTTGAATGACAGCCCTGATGCCAGAGGCACTCTAGCAGTTGCATATCCAGAGAGTCTCTCAAATACTGAAGGTGTATTTCACTCTGTCTTCTTGACAATAGAAATAACGTTTGGGATGCTACCACAAGTTCACAGACATACTAATGGCTGAGGGGTGGATATGAATTCAACCAGACAAACAGCAGCAAGCTTAATAATTGGTTATTCAACCACAGGGATCCACATGCTACATCCCACGCAGTTTCTTTATTACAGAAACTTTGTCTGAATCTCAGTCAAGTGTCTAAGAATAAAGGTGGTGTTAAAGTGGTTCAATTAGTCTACACAACTAAAATCTGACCAAGCTCATAGCTCACCGAAACAGGGTGCCATCACGATCGATGAAGTAGTTTCCATGTGCGTCCCGGACAGTGGGGAGGTCTCCACTGAACATGGCTCCTAGCATGGAGTCTGGATAGCGCTGCAGCGTTGAGAGTGAGGTGCTGTATACACAGCCCCCCACATTAAGAGTCACTGGTTCCCCCATCTGAAAAACGCAGATGCGGGAAAGGCAGAAAGAGCATATGACATTTCCCAGCATAGACTCCGACACCCACCCTGGCTTGTTGAGTCTGAATCCAATGTTGAGTCTTTAATAAAACGTGTACTGATAATTAAAAAAAAACACCCATGCTACCAACCAAAAACAGAGACATACACACACACACCATGTGACCAAGGTCTCCATTTTCCATCTGCAGCCCTGGGGTGTGTGTGCAGTTTGCCATCAAGACAGATTGTTGCAGACATCATAATCATAATCAGTTTTACTCCCAGGTAGTTATACAACTTGCTCACACGGCTATTAGGAATTTGCTTGGGTAACTGCTACAGGAAGCAGGTAAGAAAAATGATTTATGTTACCAGCACAAAATAATGTATACAAAGAGTACACAAAAGCAGGCACAAATGCAGGCATTATGGTCATGATGATCACTTCTATGTTCCCAGCAACACCTGCAACAAGAGCGTATGAGATTGCTGCCCCTAGAGATCAGCAGCCAGCTGGCTGGCTTAGACATCATCTGGCTGATTAGTCCTTTGTCCCTGATGAATCCACAACCAGAAAATCTCAGGAACAAACTCAGATTTGAAACACATGAATGTGCCACTTGCAGCTGATTAATGAAATGCAAACAGCATTATAACAAACTATGGTTATTTATCACATATCAGACTCAGACGCAGTGGTTAAAAGGGGTTGAATCTCTAGATGTCAGAAAATTAAATTTGTGCCAAACATTTTTAATTTAGCCCACTGCAACCTAAACACAGAACCATTCAACTTTCTTATCTCATATGATTCATGTCAAATTTGGCCCTTGTTTTACCTTCAGTGGAATTTACTTCCTGCCACTATGGTCAGAGATTTTTGTGTGCAATGGGAATGATGTAAACATACGTTTTCCAACTCCACATCCCAAAATTTGTATTCTAATTTTCAATTGGAATAGGTAAAGTCACATACCCCTCAACAGACTAAAAGTAGGTGCTCCTTGTTAGCTGTTTATCATTGAAGATGATATAATCAATATTTCACAGCCCACAGGGAATCAATACTCTACTTTGTAGTTCCCATCAGTTCTACTGACCTTCATAGCCTCTTTCATCTCATTGTTTTGATTTTCAGTCTACAACTCCACTGGTTTAAGTCTCATTGCTGACTCCCATGCTGCTGGAAATAGCAACGACAAGCAGCTGTCATCATTAAATGAGCTCTGAAAAACCACCGTGCCCGCCACCAAACAAAGAAGGCCCAAGTACAAGGCCATCTGGCGGGGGAAGTAACAACATCCTTGAAAGAGTGTTATAAGACTACTTTTCTCAGAGAGAAAAGTAGTCCTCCATTTTGGCAAAGTGCTACCTACAGGTTAGCCTGCACACTTCACATATTTTACAGTCATTCAGTGATGCACTGAAATTTGCAAAACCATCCGAAAAATATTTTCTTCACAGGATGTTACACAATAACAGTTTATAAGCTGACTGATGAACTACTACTCAAGAGCCTAGGGCATGAAGATGGTCACAGAACTGAATTCCCATTTAAAAAGCAGATTAAGTATGAAGGCTAACATAGTGTGTGACCATGTGGAGAGGAGCATCACCTTCCTCTCCAAGAAAGACCCCCAGAGGAAGGTCACAGTCAGACTACAGTCTATAACTTGCTCTGCTGGAAAGGCAGCTGGCTGCAATCCAACACCACCTCGGGACCCCTGCACCTTCTGGACTCTGGGGTGAGCCGATCATGGACAAACCCTCCCACAAACTTCTGAAGACAAGCCTCTCAGGCGTTAGATTGTCATCCATTGTGCATGTTAAACGCATCCTTTATTCATATGACAATAAGAACATATTTAAGGTCTATTATTGTCAGCTGTCAATGTGGAATATTTGCTTTGATATTTTTATTTATCTAACTTTCTAAATCTGAAATTCATTGTTGCATTTAGATGCAGTAGAGATGCATCAAGATGTCACACAATCACAGTTTATAGCTTCCCTGACATGATGGTTTCTATGTTTTATGTCATGATAAATTTAGGCTTGGTTTATTAATGGGATGGCAAAATATGTTGTTAGCTGTTGCAGCAGCTAACAACATATTTGTTCTTGGCTTATTATTCTATGGTGGTAAACTTAATGTTTTGTTGTTGCAGGTATGATCTTACAACACCAGATGGCGACACAGAGGCTCATAGAGGCTTGTTCTACATATTCCACCTTTAAAGAGGGTCTCTGATGAGTAAACGGAGTATTAATCCATGCTTTCTTGTGTTCGCTATGAATCCTTCGTTTGAGGTGCAACAATTAATTGATTCATCGACTGAATAATGAGTCCATTCATAAATTAATCAACAACTATATTGATAATCTATTTAAGCAGTTACAAAAAATGAGAAGAAATGAAGTCAATATTCTCTGATCTCACCTTCAAAAGATGTATTTTCTGGTTTCTTTAGACAGAAATTTGAACAAATCTGACCAATAAAAGGCATAAATACCTTATTTTGGCTTTTGAGGAACAGTGGTTAACAATTTTAAGTTTTTGCATCATTTTATGATACGAACAATGAATCAATTATCGAGAAATCGCAAAATTAATCTACAACAATACTGCAGTGTTGTAGCACTAGCTAATGTGTTTCCCCTTCCTAATTTTATTTCCAGAGTATTTAAAATTATAAATGGTGGCACGATGATGTTAGTGGACCTGCTCTACATCTGTGGCTGGAAATTGTCAAGTCGTCATTCATTAAAGCCAAGGTGAAACTGTTTTCCCGCGAGCTTTCACAGTCTCATGTGAACAGCGCTATGAAACGAGAGTTAAGGAGAGCGTCGACTCTAACCACCGGTGGGACAATGTGGTAGCAAATACGCATAGACTGAGACCCCAGATAACTGGTGCTATCTTCTTTCACTATTTTCAGACCTTTCTGTGTCTCAGTGCACAACTGGAGGAGTTACCACCTGTGCCTTATTGTGGCTCTTATACCTCTGGCGCAGAACTGACTGAAACGACTTGCTACAACATCTTTACCCACTGCTTTATCATTAAACTCTGACACGCAGGGACAGGGCACCGATCTGAATGAGGCCAAGTGGAGCGGCATGCTGTGGTTTACTTGAGGAGAAGACGTCAGTGCGACATCTCAGAGGGTTGAGGTCTTACCTACAGCCGCACCATCCCTGCAGCTGCTGCTGCGGCCCCGCACACATCAGCGCCTCTGGCTGACCTGTCCACGTCCATCCACCAGCTGCAGCACTGCCACTTCGTACGAACTGTGGACCAACTTCCCGGAAGACTTGCCGAAATAAGAGCTCTTGTGGAATTCAAATAGACTTTATTCAGAGCGTCAATGTCAACGCACTTTAAATTATAGTTGGTCTGCTTTAGACTCTTTGTTAACGCAAATAATCAGAGTGCAACAAATCCCACACGTGAGCATGCTTTTATTCACATAACAAAATGCCATTACTTTGAAATGTCATCTTTTTGACTTGTATCTCATTGTTTTGACTAAGGAAGTGTCATTATGATTTAGTAAGTCATTATTAGAACTTGTATCTAATGACTTGATGACTTAATACTGGACTTGATATCATCATCATTTGTATTATCATTAAGAAAATAACTGTTTTGACTTTGTAAGCCATTGTTATAACAGTATCTAAATTTCTTTTCTTTTTTTTTTTAACTAAATGTGGACTGTTTTGTTGTTTTGACTGACTGAATGTTTTGTTTTTATCATGATTAATTATTATGGCTAAGCAAAACTGTTGACGTAGTAAGTTATAAACATGAGCATCTCATATGTAAATATTATGATTTCTATATCCTCCTGAGACCTGGCCGATTCATTTATGTCCTTTATAATGGACATTTTGTTCACACGTGTCTTCGGATTGTGTATTGTGTATCGTGTATTTGGAGTTACTCTATCAAGCCCATAGTATTCTGTAGAGGACATCCTGGGCTTTCCAGTGATGTGTCATGTGACAGGTTTGCATGATGGGAACTTTACTTTTTTCTCTATCAAGATGGCCAGCATACCAACAACCACATTGTTGAAAGAGGATAGAACAGATTCACACCTGTGCTACCTGAACCTATCCAGAGGACAATCTGGATAGGGGCATTGACCAATCGACTGTCCGGAAACCCAGATCAGTTGATTGAATAATCCAAATCAGGTGTGCTGCTGCTGCTGCCTGGTTGGAGCAAGAACCTGCAGCCACATGGCTCTTTGAGGAACAGGTTCCTCACCCCTGTTGTAGGGACCGACCACATAGGGACGCTCTCACAGAGAGATGCAGTACCTACCGCCCACCGCCCGGGGTCAGCTGCTGCAGCGTGCAAGTTAACAGACACACGGAAATGACTTTGTTTTCATCCGTGGCTATATCCTGCAGGTCGTAGCACCCCTTGTGTTTCTTCATCCCATGCTCTGCAGCTGGTCGCGCTCCTCGCCTGGCAGCAGTCGGTGTGTGCGTGGTCCAGCAGACTCGGCCGGAGCTGTGGTGGAGAGATGACAGTATGAGCCATCACCAGTCTGCAGCTCTCTGGGTTTCTTCTCTAGTAGTTTCTCTGTTAGTCTGAAGCTCGGCGAACAGCGATGATCACACACTGAGTGTCCTACGTGTTTACATTGTTCACACACGCACACACTGACACACACTCCACAGTTTCCTCCCTGCATCATGGCGAGTGAGCGCACCGTGGGGAGCGGGCAGGAAAACGGTCCTACCGCCGAGACCAACGAGCACGACTACGCGCACACTGCGACCGGCGGCTTCGCTCTCCCGGAGGCGGCGTCCTCCTCCGCCGGGACCCCGGGGGCGGTGATCCCGCAGGAAACCTTCAATGTGACCCCGCCTGAACTCATGGTGGAGCTCCCCGACCCGGTGGTGGGAGCAGAGGTTGACTGTCCCGGTGGGGGCGATGTCGTCGCGTCCACGCAGCCCGGAGAAGACCCCCGGGGGCCTGCGGGCCCCGCCACCGCGGTGGGTGTCGCCCCCTCCGCGGGGTCGAGGGGCGGACGCCGCAGAGCGAAGCGGCCCGAGGACAAGACCTGCTCCGGCTGCGGCGTCGAGTTTGAGCGGCAGGGCCGCAGCTTCAATCGCAGGGCCGTGTTCACCTTCAGCACCCCGGACACCGTGCAGTGGGTGTTCCCGGAGGCGTCCGTCCACGACAAGTCCTTCCTGTGCGAGACCTGTGCACAGGTGATCAGGACCAAGTGCAAGCGCAAGCAGAGCGGGAAGAGGTTCCTGTGGCTGAAACCGCCCACCAAAAAACAGGTAAGCGTCGAAAACAACGTGCTCAAACTTACTTCCGTCGGCGTGCGTGCATCAATGTGTCTTATTGGTGTTTGTGAGTGCAGCCAGAGGCTAGAAACAAAAAGAAGAAGGTCTGCAGGATGGGGAAGAAGAGCAAGGCGGCACTCCTGGTCAGCAAGTCCTGCTACAGATCTGCTTTCAAGATGCTCTGGTCTGCCAAAGGTGCCCGCAAGCCCATGATGGACTTCTGGAGCAAACAGCTGAAAGAGGAGGTGAGGAAGGAAGGCTCTGCCCTAAGTCTTCATAGCTTACCCTTGTGTGTCAGTATGTAATGGGTTCGATGTATGTCCTGGCTGGTGGTGGCAGATGAAGGCCTTGACTCGGCTGGTGGACAATCCTTTCCATCAGAAGGTGTCGAGTAGGAAGCCGCTGTCGTCCTTTCCCTGGAGACGCTGTCTGAACTGGGCCCAGGATAAAGCCCCACTGGTCACCACCTGTCTCACCTCACTGTTCCCTGACATCAACACTCTGACCAAGACCAACCAGTAAGTCCACGTCAAGCGATGCCAGTGCTCACCTCACACAGGCAGAGAGCATCAACACGTGACTAATGTCTGCTCTTTGTGTGTGAAAGCCTGTTATCAGAGGAGCAGGCCCAGGCTTTGCTGGAGCGCAGGGCCGTGGTGGCTCTCTCCATCCCGCTCTTCACCAGGAACATCTGGAAGAACAACTTCTTGCAGGCTGCCCTTGGGGCAGAGCTCCGTCAGCAGGGATGCACTGGCTCTGCTCTTGACGCCCTCAACACCTTGGGGCTGTGCCAGAACAAAGATACCGTCAGGCTTCTGTTGCACAGGCTCCAAAATGGCAAAAAGACTGTGAGTATCACAATTCAGATCTGAGCACTTGATAAGATCCCACACTGATTCCTCTCCAGAGCAGGAAATACTCTGCGTAACATAACACCTTGATGTGACCTTGCACTGAACAGGTAAAAACCTCACAACTTCCACTAGGGTGGAGATAGATGGGGGCTGTACAACAAAAAAAGTTTTTTAAAAAAGTGCTTAATGAATAATTAGATTGGGAGTTAATGACAAAACTTTGTTGAAAGCAGACACGTGTTTGAAGTGGGCCAGAACACACTGATTCATGGTGATATCCCATGTTCACTCATTATCTCTATACTCCCATGCAGGATGCAGTTGCTGGGTTGAATTCACTGCAGAATTAAATAAGCTGCATGTAAATATTTTTTTGTTTTTGTCAAAAATGTTTGAGCACTGCAATGCTCATTTTATTTCACAGCTAAATTGTGACTTTGATGGGAAGTTGCCCTAATGCAAATGCAATTAATTCCACGTGAACATGCATTGTTCACACCTGTTTGGTGTATGAGCTGCAGGTAAGTCATTTGGACGTTCCAGTATGCAGTTATTGTTTCAGCCACGAGGGGGCGTCATAGTAGATACCTGTTTTAAGTCTTTAATGTTTGGGTTTGTTTTGATGACAGAATGTGCGCCAGAGAATGAGGATGAAAGAAGAGCAGATGAAAGCAGAATCAATGACAGATGTAGAAGAAGAAGAAGAAGAAGAGGAGGAAGAAGATGTGGAGGAAGATGTGGAAGAGGAAGATGAAGAGGAGGAGGAGGAAGATGAAGAAGAAGATGACGATGAGGAAGAGGAGGAGGATGAGGAGGCAATGGAAATGGCAGTACAGGGTGTAGAGGTAGAAGTTGAAGAGGAAGACCTCCCAGATGGAGTGCAAGAAGAGGAAGAAGAGGCCGCAGAGGAAAAGGAGGAGATGGAAAAGAAAAGGAGGAAGAAGGCAAAGAAGGAGAAGAGAAAGGAGAGAGGGAAGACAAAGAGAGGTGAGGAGGAGGAAGAGGATGACAACGATGATGACGAAGAGGGGTCAGAGCAGAAGAAGAGGCGGGTAGTGGTGGTGAGGCTGGGCCTTCTCAAGGGGCACTCAGAGGTCGGGCGGTCTGACCTGTCAGCCCCTTGAATACGAGTATCTCAGTGGGTGGGGGAAAAATATTCACACCTTCATTTAGTCTGGTCTATCCAGGCAGTCCAAGACCATGGAGTCTGCCCCAGAACTCAACAAGGCCCGACCAGAGAGCAGACCACAGATCTGACCTGACCTCTCTCCAAGGTGTGGAACAGTACCCTGGGAATTCTAGTTCAATAACTGTGGAGATTAAGGACTAAAGAGAGCTTTGCTTGAAATATTCAGCTCTGTCAGGTATGAATAATACAAAAAAAACTGCAGTTTAGCCAAAAATGAATATAATCTGAGACTGGAAAAGCCTCTGAGGTGCAAGACTGCTCCACTAAAACGATTAAACGGCCACAGATGATTTTGTTGATTTATCTGCATCGTTTGTACTCCTGCTGGTGGTGTGTCTCAGGTTTACTGGATCTTACCTACAGGCCTTGTGGTGGAGCCTCAGTAGCTTTGTGTTTTACAGGACCCACAGCTTCATGGTTATTCTGTAGAAAACAAACTGTACAACAATTTTCTTCTTGGACAGATCTTGGTAGTTTGGTACTGACTGTCAGGACATGATCGAGTACCAGATCCTCTTGGGGATAAAGAAAATTGGACATTTGTCAAACATCTAATAATTTGAAAAAAGTAATTTCATTTTACATACAATGGCAATCTAAGAAGATGTACAATCATGACAACTGGACTCAGACTCCTGGACTCAGACATTCGCCTTTGGTCTAAGAGGCTCCTCACTTCTGACTGACTGGCTGTAGTGAGGAGCCATCAGGCCGCCTGAGGTCTGCTGTAAGCAGCTGCTGTTGAACTCCACTGAGGCCAACATAAGACAACTCTGTATGTCCAGTTGCTGTGACTTACAAATTCTTGGATTGTGATGACCTGGAAGTATCTCCACAAACGGTTCAATGAGAGCAAAGTGTTAGTGTGAGATGTGGCACTTGGGACACACAAAGAGCCAAGAACTTCTTTGTATATAAAAATGATTTGAGGGAAGTGACCAGCAGTAGAAGCCTCTTTTTGTTTTCTTATTGTTTGTCCAGCTATTACATGGTTGAAGTTATTGGAAGTTTTATTTTCTAAGTCTGATTTGGTTTAAAATTTCTTAAATAAAAATTACTCTTTTTGTTCAAAGATGGACTCTATGCTTTGTTTTTTGAAGTTGGGGTGGGTAGGGGTTGTCTATTGAGATTCACACTTGTGAAAAGGCTTTTGGATATCTTATCTTTTTGTTGCTTCATTTAGACACACATTCAGAACAGGGCCATATGTAATGCAGAGACCATGACCACGCATGCATTCAAGCTCAGGGTTTCTCCCCAGTGGCTGGGAAAAGGAGATCCTGGCTGAGCAGAGACCCACAAAGCTCCTAAGACCTTGTGGGGTCAAAGGTGGTGGGGGCGGAGCCATCCCTCTCAAACACAGCAATAATCTGGATTGATCATTGTTGATATTTTACTCAATCACAGCTAAATCTCTCATAGTCTCAGTCTCTGCCTTCATCTGCCCAAGTGTGTTGAGATACTATGAATATCCCAATGATGGTGTAGGGACTAGAGACAACAAGACGACCTTCTGTCCTGTTAGGTGCTCAGTCTACTAGTTGTGCCACTGCTTTCAGGCTCTTTTCTGCAGGTTCTGTTGACTCCAATGTCTTGCAATGCTGTGCCTGCTACCTTCCAGTTCTTCCAGCAGTCCCAGGACATGCCATCCATAGACCAGTCCAGTCAGAGAGAGGCCAGTGAACGCCTGAGGAACCCCGTGTTCATAGAAAGTCATGTATCACCATCCTTCCTGCTGTCTGCAACAAACCTCTGCAGCATTTATGATCAAATTTGTGGAGGCCGAGTGTTAAACCAAACCACGGCATGGCAATTTAAGAGCAAAGTACTACATCAGTTACAGATTATGCTCCTTTAAAGCCAGTTTTTGAGATGGTAACATCAAAGGTTTGAATGATGCAATGCTGCAGTGTCACACCCTGCCAACAAATCAACCAGTGTGGCTCATGGCTGATATAGGAAGAGCAAGCCAGCCTCACCTGTCAATCAAATCCATGTCAGTTTGGAGATGAGAACAGTCCCTCAAGTTCTTCAGAAAACTTATTTCTATTATGTGCTTTAACTAAGGAATGACGGCTGATTCTAGTTTATTTGCCAATAAATATTTTGAGCTTCATATAATTTTGCATTTTGTGTTTGTCTTTGTGTCTAACTTTTCAACATTTTTATTGATATGCTGGACCCCGTTGTCAATCAATCTTCACACCCACTTTGTACCTGCTGATGTTGCGGGGGTTTCCTGTCTCCAGCTCACATAGTGCACAAAGCAGAGCCCATTGTATAATTATGCAGAAATTATGACATAACTCAAGAGAGTTGATGTAGTGAGTTTATGTGAAGAACTTTTTTATCTAATGATAAATCATAATCAGTGATCCATAATATCATGTTAGCCAACCTGCCATGAACAGGATGTTAACATGTTAGGTTCCTGAATCATTAGAAGAATTAAACCAGGCTCTACAGCAGAAAATGGAGTGAAACAGTATAAAGGACCGACAGGTTTTTTTATTTCTGTAACAGAGTCATTTACAGCAACAAAAAAAAAATCCACAGAGCTGCTGCAGCTATAATAAATACTCCTGACCACACTCCACCTCCAGCACTCAGCTGGTTTACACCTCTTCATTGCCGCTTTTAGTGATGAACCCAACTCAATGCGAGAATTTAAGTTAATTGACAGGATACAGTGTCGGGTGGTTAGAAATATGTGGAAGGTTACAGACACCAAAAACGTCTGAGAGCAAAAACGTCTTTTTTTAAAGGACTCAAACTGTCTCAGATACTATTTGTTCAGTCTGAAATGACTTTTTAACAAGTGTCTTATAAGATACTTTATATTTGGGGTATAATGTCTTTTTACTGACAGAATTGTTAAGAGATGGACTTGGTAAAAGGCAGCCCATTTTTTTTTCAATTTAGTTCTTTTGTCAAAGAAAATTTACATAATTCTTAACACGACATAACTGTTGTGTGACCATGCCAGCTCTGACCTACAGACTGAACAAATACTGACATTTTTTTGCGCTCAGCAGCTTTTGTTGTTGCCTAAGACCCTTGGAAACACAGAAAAGTCTACAGGATAGAGCAACTTTTTGACGAGGAGGAAGTGAAGACCGTAGCCTGAATCACAAACAAACAGAGCTAGCCCTGTGTGTCCATCAGTCTGAATGCAGATAAATAGCTGTGTCTTTCATCAACAAACATCAGCTGGAAACTGGAGCATTTTTTTTTTTTTCAAGAGGACCCGTTTGGTTGTATTTACACATGACTTTTTACCAGGATCTTTTAACTGTCTGCGTGAAAAAGACAAAGAGGATTCAGGTGGGTTTGTCCCGCATGTCTCTCAGACATTGAGGGTCTTTTTTACAGAGAAAATGATGTCTTTGATCTGCGGCAGGCTGTTGTCCTCCAGGATTTTGGCATACGGCATGGGGATGTCGACACCTGTCACCCTGGTGACCGGAGCATCCAGGTAGTTGAAAGCGGAACCTAACAACAGAGGAGGTTTAAGGTTTTATTTAAAATGTCCATGTTTAGAAAGAAACAAATGTGTGCCATGGATGCACACACTTACTACTGCATTACACTGACAGAAAACAGCCACACACACAGACAGGACAGCTCTAACAGTCTGTGGGAGCAGCTGTTTAATCCAGCCTCTTTCCCCATCTGTCCATCTATTATATTACCCGTTTTATAACCCCATCTTCATCTGATATAGGGAGAAGGCAGGGACTACACTCTGGGCAAGTTGACACACATACAAAAAGTCTCCAAATGACAAAAACATGCATGTTCCAAAGGGAGAACAAGCAAACTGCTGGATCAGGAAACAAATTTGCAGATTTCTTGCTGTGAGGCAACAGGAGTAACCAAGCAGTTCTTTAGGAATCATCAAATCTATCCGGATCATCTGAACAAGTTCACAACTATTCTGTGAACATCTGATTGAACAGCCACAGATGATCATCGTCACTGTGCTGGTTGAAACACGTCACACCAGCAGCATCCAGCAGTAGATCTTTGTTACTGTGTGTTCACACTGAAGCTCTGCAGCACCAAGATAGTAATGCTGTGCCTGCTGGCTCAGGGCAATGACACAAGGACTGAAGATTTAATGATCACCAGTGTGCTCATTTCTCCACTCGGGCACTGGGCAAAGTTAAGTGATGGTGCAGGATGAAGTGAAGCCAGATTCGACATGCACGTTTAATTTCATGTCAGACTTGTAGATCTGTGTAATGATAAACACCAAAACCTGAACTATTATGGATGTGCTCCTATGCACTCATTTAAGACTTGCACCACAGTATGCTCATATATCATAGCTCCATCTTCAAGTTGTATACTAGAGCAGTGGCTAAGCATTAATTAATTGTAAAAAGGTGTGTTGCAATTAGTCTAATTGCTTACCAACTATATAAATAGTGCAGTGTCAGTGTATAATGCTGCATAATCAATGTGCTGGAGGATTACACCAATGAGCATGATAATAATTAACATGACTAGTTGATACATCTGGTTTTCTGACACTAACAGTTTTATAAATGTGATTTAGGAATCGCCATCTAAGTTCAACTTTCATCAGCAGTTTTTGTAACTCCAGCAACATAAACATCACACAGATTTTCACGAGTCAAAGAAAA
This sequence comes from Karalla daura, assembly GCA_029224185.1. Taxonomy (NCBI): domain Eukaryota; kingdom Metazoa; phylum Chordata; class Actinopteri; order Chaetodontiformes; family Leiognathidae; genus Karalla; species Karalla daura. Next base: position 9,632,985 of record CM055188.1, read on the forward strand.
AAATGGCTTTCATGCAGCCCATCAGCTTTTACCTTCCATGATCCTGGCACAGATCTCAGCGCCAACGCCAAACTGCGGCCAGCCACCCTCCACTGTTACCAGGTGGTTGGTCTTCATCACGCTGGTCTCAATACTCTCCACATCCAGCGGGCGGATGGTACGCAGGTTGATCACCTGACACAAAGGCAGACAGGGGGTGGTTAGGCGGCTGAACACAGGTCATCTCTGGGAGATGAAACAGGTGTTTGGTCTCCTACCTCACACTCGATTCCCTCCTTGGCAAGGACGGCAGCAGCATCCAGACAGTGTCCAACGTACCGAGAGTGGCTGACCAATGTGATGTGATTTCCTGATGGCCAGGAATGAAGAAAAGATGAAGAAGAAGGAAAACACAGGTCACCTTTTCCTTTAACATCCTAACAGTCCTCACTTCCTGATGACTTTCCTTCATTTAAATATTAATGCAAAATATATTTTCGTGCAAATCAAAATGGCATTTCAAGTATTCAAGTCATTATTAAAGTCATTATTATCAGCATTTAAGTGCTGATGAGCTGATCCATATGCTTCTCGACTGTAGGCTCACCTTGTCTCTCAACCTTGGCCTTGCCGATGGGAATGGTGAAGTCTTTGGACTGCGACTCCTCTGACATCTCAAATGGAACGCCATACATCAGCTCGTTCTCCAGGAACACCACTGCAACGCACAGATGCACACACACCGATGCTTAAGCTGAGGAAAATAGAAGCTTAGAGGTTTTGAGCTAAAACAATTGACAGAATCTGTTCTTTGTGGTAAGGACACCTTCAGTTTGTCTCTGCTGTTGCAGGTTAGAGAAAATGGCAAAAATCACTTCCTTTCATCAATTCGCTGCACCCTGTTTCAATTTTAAGCTGTAACAGAGCGGTGTCTCACCAGGGTTATCATCTCTGATCGCTGATTTCAGAAGACCTTTGGCATCCTCAGAGTTCCAGGGACTCACAACCTTCAGTCCTGGACAGTGGCCATACCTGTGGTAGGACCAAACAACCAGACTGATGATAGTGACAGCACTGAAATGACCTACTCCTATCGCCATTGATACCTTAGAAATACCATAAAGAGGTTCTTGGGTCTCAGCTGTTCGACTGATAACTTCAAAATTGATCACATGGCCCAAACTACTAAAATAAGACCATCTGAAGTATCTGAACGCACCATGCAGCAAAGCACTGGGAGTGCTGTGCAGCCACGCCCGCAGACGCTCCATTGGGTCCTCTGAAGACGATGGGCACTGGCTGCAGGCCGGCTGACATGTAGTACGTCTTTGCTGCAGAGTTGATGACCTGGTCGATGGCTTGCATGGAGAAGTTAAAGGTCATGAACTCACAGATGGGTCTCAGTCCAGCCTGTGGGCAACAAGGGTCAACTATGAGTGAGAGCTGCTCATAATGCCACTTTTCTGACTGGTATACAGTACAGATGTGTAGCTGCCACACGGAGGAACAGGAACTCACCATGGCAGCTCCAACTGCGATGCCAGCAAAACCCATCTACATCACATGACAGAGAGAGAGAGAGAGAGAGAGAGAGATCAAGAATTTTGATGTTAAAATCAACACAGAGAGATGATTAATGATAACCAAACATCACAGTGTCTCACCTCTGTGATTGGAGTGTCGATAATGCGCTTGTCTCCATACTTCTTCCACAGACCTCTGCTCACCTAAATGCAAACAGACACATGTTGAAGCACTGTTACTAGTGAGAGAAACTTCACCAATAAGAACCAGTTTGTGACAGAGATTGGAAAAACATGAAAATAACCCATGCTAAAGTGGCCAGAATTGTGTCACTGGTGCAAAGCAAATGTCTAAATTACTGTTGTCACTTTCTTCTGAGCACCTCCTCACCTTGTATGCTCCATCATACTGGGCCACCTCCTCACCCAGCAGGAACACACGTTCGTCCCTCTCCAGCTCCTCATCCATCGCCTGGTTAAGGGCATCACGGACCGTCACCTGACAAAGACAAGCAACAATGACTACAGCCTTAATAAAAAGATCCAATAAGTTTTTTTGTGTGTGTCTCTTTTGCTCTTTTGCCTCTGAAAGAAAGTTTATCCATGAACCAATATTTGATTGGAAATGGTATCAGAAAAGGAAATGTGAGGAGTGTTCAACAGAATCATAAGAATCAGAGATATATCTTGGAAAATGTTCTTTGAATAATGAGTTTTTAATAGTCCCAGCTCATGCCAGCTGCAGTGGCAGTTATTTTATGTGTACGTGTGTGTGTGTGTGTGTAATATGGACTTGTAGTCAGTCTCTTAAATGATGAAAAGATAGTCCTTAGCTCAAATCCTGGTTTTTAGACTGTGGACATTTCTGAGTGGTCGCAGCTTTCTATGTTTGTGTGATATTGATTTCATTATTTTGTGTTAAGGTCTGTACTTCATGAACTGCTGGGTAAACAAGTTAAACATCTAAAAGGACAAACCTTAGAAGAAACCTTAAAAAAAAAACCTTAGAAGATGCATCAAATGCACCCCCAAGCCCTCCCATGTCATTTGTTGATATGAATTTCATGCACACCCCAATATTTTGTTCATCTACTGCACTTTGACATTCTGTCCAAGGTACATAGATCAGCCAACCAGCTACTGCTGGATGTCCTTAAGACCGGACCTCAACAAGACCACTATTCTTCTTAACTTGTTGCAGCTGCTGTCTTTGTGCTTACTCCATTTGCACATCACACACTGTATGTTTTACATTGTACTCTCACAATTGTTGCCACACCTTTCACACAGTCTGCAACCAATAAATAAATATGTATTCATAAATATGTGCTGAATTTGACAAAAGTGTATGAATTACAACACATTATGTGCTCTCCACCTTTTTAGGGACCAAAATTAAATGGACAAATTAGCACAATCATTAATCAATTTGTCACTTTTAATACTTACTGGTGATGCAGGCCAGGTCTCTACTGCAGTTGTCTTCAGTTCCTGCTTGTTCTTGGGGCATTCTCCCCTCAGTTTTGTCCTCAACAAGTGATGTGCTAAATTGGACTCAGGTCAGGTGATGACTTGGCCAATGTATAACATTGCACTTCTTTCCATTAAAAAAACCTGATGCGGTTGTTTTTGTGGGATGCTTTGGGTCGTTGTCCAAGTGTACCGTGAAGCAGGTTGCAATGGGCTTTAAACCATGTGGCTGAATATGAGCAGATCATGTAGGCTGAAACACTTGAGAATTCATCTGTGGTCTTCCTGATCTTTTGGCATTGCTGAGGATGCCACTTTGAGGATGCATCAAACATTTTCGCCACACCTAATGGAGCCATCTCTCTGATTGGTTTGGTTTTTCAGTCTTATGAATGCTTACGTCACTGACACCAACACTTCTTGGGACAGCAGATTCCAAATGCAAAAATCACACTTGGCATGAGCTCTAAACCTTTAATCTGCTCCTTGCAAATGAATTAGTAAATAACAGACACCTGTCCACACACAGCTGAGTAGTCAACTGTCACCACCATTGTGCTGGTGATGTAAAAAGGAGGAGGCACATATATAAAATGTGTTGCAATTCCTACACCACTCACCTCATTTGGATATAAATACCCTCAAATTAAATCTTAAAGTCTGAAAGTAAAGCACAAATTCATTGTTTCATTTTAATTCCATGTTAACTAAACAAAAATGTTCTATTCATTATGCTAGACATGACCAAGCCTTTGGGGTGGCAGCCCTGACTTTGGAAGAGAAAGACCAGCCCTGATCCTGAAGATATTTATCTTTTCTTTGAACACCTACTTCATCCTCTCCTTGGCTTTTAATCAGGTTGAGTCGTCCCATGCTTTGAGTTCACAGCATCCACTGCATATTGTGATGTGTTTTTTGGTGTACTTGTGCAGCTGTTTGGTCAACTTCAGTTTTTAAATGTGCTATATAAAATAAATGTTGGGTTCACTTGACATATCAAATATTCAGCATAAAATGGTTGTTCGTAATGTATAGGTTAAAAAAAACACAATAGATCATTAGAGTTAGGTACTTTTATCTTTTTACGTTTCAGTAATGTGAGGTTCCACTGAGTCACCAGTGAAATGTGTCAGCAGTGAGTCCAGGCGCTAGATAATCCAGGGTTGGACAGTCTGCGCTTCCACGGAGAAGAGAAAACACCCACCAAATGATCACCACCTCCATCACACTAAACATCCACTAGCGGGCATGACTGTGACACGTTCAGGTGCATTTTCGTTGAAACAACATTACAACACCGAGCAGCAGCATTGGCTCTTTTAGCCTGTTAGCTGCTAGCACTGACCTGCACGGCGGCCGGGACACTCCGGTGAAACTCCCGGAGGCGCAGAGCCGACACAGCGGTCTGAGGAGAGATCAGAGCACGACATAACTGACGGTGACCCATCACAAACGCAATGAGCTGACACCGAGAGACATCTGTGGATAATTTCATACCTTTCCTGTGCGGAGAAGGGACCTCAGGGACGCAGCCATGTTCAACCTGTCCTCTGGCGGAGAGAAGGCGGGGACTCTACCGAGGTCATGAGGCTTTAACCAATCAGCGCTACAGCCCTGTCAACCGGTGCCTACGTCAGAGAACGAACACCCAATCAGAGCGGTTCAGCCGAGAACAGGCGGAAGAAATGTCAAAGAGTTAAAAAAAAATAAATGAGAAGGAATCCAAGGACACAGCACGGAGCTGTCAAACTAGACAATGATGAGAGCAAATGTGTGAAATAAGAGCCGATATGGCTACAAATGTCACGTTAAATTTGCTTTTACTGATCCAGTCAGGGACATTGACATCTTTGTCAACAGCAAAATAACTAAAATGACAGTGTTAAAAATAGCAATAAATAGGTTATAAAAGTCAGGATAAGACTTTAATCTGTCCGTGGACATCAACAAGACAAGGGCAGGTCATCACATACACCTAAACATTGTTGCATGCAACATGGAGTGGAGAGTATTGCAACATGGTTACACTGATGCCAGACCTCTGTGCCAGACTGATGTTGAAGAGTCAGCAGCTGATGGGATGAATGATCTGTGGTATGATCTGTGGCGCATGATCAGCTGCTCTTGGCAGATGTTATGCAGTGCAATAGAGTAGGTGAGAAGAGCTGTTTATGATGGACATGATGGATTTTAGCTCAGCTAGCCATTCACCCAGCTCAGATGGTGTTTGAGAGCATTAGTTGATCTTCCTCGTTACTTCCTTACTTTTCCTTTTCCTGCCTATATCAGAGTTGCCATAAATGTTTGTACTCCTCAACAATGTCCAAACCCTAGATGTTTACTGATGGATGCTCACACTGGTCAAGGCAGATGGCTGCCCTCCATAAGCTTGGCACTGTCCAAGGTTTCTGAACACCTCCAGGAGCTCTCATATTACCTGCCACTGTTGTTCTCAGCTTGCTCATGCATAGGATTTATTGGGCTCTATTTTGTCCTGTCTGAATTTTCTCCTTATGTAAAGTCCCTTGAGATGGCATTGTTAGAAACTAGCACTAGCAATAAAGTTGAGCAATAAAGCTTTTTCCAGGGAACTCCGGTGGACATCGACTACTGCTGAGGCTTCCTCGTGTTTGAAGGTTGTTGTTGACGTCCCTGTCTTCCTACTAGCTCCCCTTGGCTACACAATAACAAAACGATGATTGTGTCATGGTTTCTTTGAATTACTATATGGACACAATTGTCAAACAGTGTTTTAGAGAACAGCACCAAAGCCCAACACTGACATGCACACTGACATCTCATCTCTTACTCCAACTAAAGAAACAATAAATCTAGGTGTTTTTTTCAGCGACTAGCTGACGTTCTCAGACTATATTGTTCCCCCTAAAACCCGGGCATGTTGCTTTGCACTACTCGGCATCAGAAAAATAGGCTGTACCCAACCCACCAGGCCACCCAGGACCTGGTACAAACCTTGGTGACCTCTTTCCTTGACCACCTCAACTTCTGACAGTTGTGCCAGCTGCAGCAGTGAAACTATAACACATGGACCAGACAGTGGTGGTGTATCTGGTGTCTACTGATCAACAAGCTCAGTGAGTGGCCGCTCTAGTCGTTCCTTCTAACCCATATGTCCTCACCACTGTTTCATCAAACAAGTGTCATCTTGCACAGCCCCCTGAGCATGAAAGTCCAGACTGTTCTTGTTTGTCATTCCTCCAATGGTGGAACAGGCCCAGCAGGGAAGCACTGTGCCAACAAAACATTGTCAAAATTAAGAGAAGATTTTTTTTTTCAATTTCCATGATTCCAATAAACACTCCTCACACTTAATTTTCCTGGACCATTTTAATCAAATATTGGTTGATACAGTTTTCATTTCATCACAGCAGGCTTGTTAGATTTTTTTAGTTTCACAATGATAAAAATGAGGATATTTGCAGCTACCATAAATGTAGATGATATACTTTCATTCAGAGGGGGTACTAGGACAAAATATTTGATGCATAGTGTGTGTTAATTGTAAATGATCTGGAGATTGGAAAGAGTTTCTTCATACCAGTTTATGTTTATTCCAGCACTGTATCAAGGACTTTGAACCTGCAAATGGTTTTCACAAACACACCTCTGTACTTGTCTTCTACTCCTCATGGGTAAAGTGCTGCAGAGAAACATTCTGATACAACTTAATGACCATTCAAGACCATTGCATTGGACTGGATTGCACTGAATAGTAAAACAAATGGTTTCAGCAAAGAGCAGTCATTTATAAGACATGCCTTGAGTGCTAAAACTAGAACTGTAGGGATCAGAAGCAGCAGGCGGCAGAATTCCCCTGTGCTAAAGACCCTCCACTATAAACATGCTCCAAATGCAGCTCAGTCTGTCAAATAGGTTAACACTTAAGCATTCAGGAGGCCAGGTAAGCACAGGTGAGTGGATTAATATAGAGATGGATAAAAGAAGCATGGAGACACTGACAGTGCAGACTGATTATTCTGTAAATCTAATCACAGATTGAGTTGAGAAATTTTCCTTTCCATCAGAATTAAGACTAGATTTATTGCTGTCAGACCTGGATCATTATGAAAACACATTCATTTCCTCCTTTACCTTTGGCCCTTAATATTTTTTAAGTCTTTACACAAGTCTAATCTTCTCTCAATAGAAAATTTCATCATTATCATCATCGTCAAAGGGACCAGATGACATTTGACATTACTGAGAGCTCAATATCATTGCTGGTTTGATGACTACTAGTCAGACAAAATTAGACACGTGACCTTATTAACCTGGGCTCTGGAAAACTGTGATGGTCACTTCTCAATATTTTGTTCCTGACGTAATGTTCATGAAAATAAGCATGATAACAGCAACAAAGTAATGGATTTTGCACAGATCTGTAAAGACTCAATAATACTGTATCCTGCTTGCTCAAGTGTTTACACACGTATTTAACAGACAGAGCTTTTCACATACCAATGATCTGGTTATAGACAGTCACATACAATATTTTAACAAAAAGAACAACATTCAGATTTCTGTAGGCACAAGGATCCATATGGCACAACAAAATCAAAGAATCTCAGCTTGTTGGTAACAAAAAAAAAAACAATTCAAAGAGAAATGAAAGAAGAAGAATCAGTACAATATGGGCCTCAAATTAACCCTCACCTATCAGTTGAAGGCAAACTTAACCCACTGGAAGCCATCAATGCTCAAATCAACAGCACTCACAATGCTTTTGTCTGCAAATGAGACTTACTGAGTGAGGATGTGACTGAGGTCCTGACGTCCAGACTCTCACTAACTTTAGTCCAGTGTGAGCCGAGGCTTTTTCTTATTCTGCCGGTGCAGGGGAAGATGGCTACCACTGCTGCCATGAAAATGTTGTCATGTGCCTCGTCTAAATTAAGTGGGTAGTGAATCTGAATGCCGGCAGGCAAAACTGGATTAGTCACTGAAAAGCAATGCATTAATCAACGGCATTATCCAAAAATCAAACCCAGAAGCCCGAGTGAAGATGCCTCCGTTGAAAAGTGACATTTGTAGCTGGTCACCTGTCACCTAACCCTAACCCTTGCCTTGGGAAGAATTGCTATCAAGTACTCGACAATCTCTCTGTATGAGCTCTGATGGATTTTCTTTCTGTAAAGGTGGAAGTTTCAAGTCTAGGAGAGTTGATTTTCATAGAAAGAACTGAAATCAACAGCTGCCTGGGAGGAAGACCATCAAAAACTGAAGTACATGATCAGCAGTGACAAATGTGATTCTAAGTTGGGTTAGATCCAAACGTGCAGAGGCAGCAGATAGTCTCATACATTAAATAATAAGCTTTCATTCAGGCATTTTTTTTGGATTTTTTTTTTAAGCTGCTTGCCACAATTGCAGCTGGAGAAACAAAAAAAACTTCAGATTGGTTTCAGAATAAATCAGTTGCAAAATAAGCCTTTTGCTCTGATCAGGAAAGTCTGACCAGTATCTTTTTCATTCACCCAAAAAGTGCAAGTTTGACACCACATGGAGCAATATGCAAATTTCCAAAGTAGAAAGCTGCTCCACCACCCCTTCCCACATACACAGCACACAGCTGCTGCCACAATTAGCAGCTAAAGTTTGGCTAAACTGAAGCACAACACACATTGAGCGGTGTTCTCTCAATGATGTGAGGAAGAACAATGACAACAGATTCAGTGAGGGTTGGAAGACTTAATCCTGTGCATCTCCGAATTCTTTTAATTCTTCTCAATTCTCATCTCACTCTCCAGATCTAGCTCAGGACGGAGGGATGAGGAAAGCACAAAAGTAAATTTAGACCGATTGCTGTCCTCCCAAAAATCAAGTTTCCATCCAAACATAGTGCAAATGCTACCCAAATGTCAATAAATGTGCCTTTTAACCCACAGTTATGTAAAAATCAAGAATTGCATCAGGAAGAACAGTTGCTGGGGCCAGAGCTTCAACCTGGTGCCAACAGAAGAAGACACGAGAAGATGAGTTCTTGAAGACAGCTCTAGTCAGACCTGAGATGATGGAAAATGGGAATCTGACATTTCTGTGTTTCGTGCATTAGTTTGTCAGCATTGCTCAAAACAAATCTGATCTGTTCTTTTCAATCTTCCGTGAGCATTTGACTGTATAATCCCCATGACTATTTCAACTGAATTTAATCTAAATTGATATCTGTTGACAAACTCCTCAATTCTCAAGTCTAGTGTACTCTTTTTTTTTTTTATCATCTTTGGTGCTCCCAATTTTTCACCTTTTAAATACTTAAAAATGCAGATGAATGGAAACACAATTGTTTGTAGCATTGTGGTTAGCTGCTTAGTAAGAATATGTGCTGCTCCTTGTTCTGCTTGTGCAAAGTATTCACTCTGGAATGTTTGGCCTGAATCAGCTGTGCAGTCACTCTGAATGATGCCACATCTGACCTACCAGAGCGTCTCACAATCACCGAACTTCTGTGGTAATAGTTTAAGTTTCACACAGACACACTGCAGCAAACACCCTGTTCATCAACTCATCTGTATCTGTAATCTGAGCTCTACTTCCTTAGAAACAGTGAAAGGGCTTACTGTATTTTTATCATGAAGTTTCCCTCTTACTTTTCATGGCAAAAGACACAGATGTGTATCAACAAAACCCGATAGTAGAAATGTAATCTTTTCAAAATTAAAATTAACTTCTGTAAGGACTTTGTTATTGACAGAAATCATTTCTTTTCATTCCTGTGTAGTTATTCTTGATTTCACCGATGTCCTGAAGTAAACGAGCCCCAGTTAGTTTCTCTGGAGCTCCAGGATCAACACGGTGCCACACCAGTGCCCGAGGACTGATGTCAAATCCAACTGCATCATCCAGGAGGGAAAAGCATCGATAGTGGCTCCAAGATCGTAAAACGCAAACCACAATTTTTTTTAAGCCTGAAGAGCGGAATAGCAGGAAGCAGCTGCCTGCTGAGGAGCAGGACAGAAGAGCTTGCCAGACTCAGATGTAAGTTAACCTGCTGTCTTATCTGGAGCCCGGAGGCTGAATCCTGGTGATGAAGCAGTCAAGGAAGCCAGATCTTCAGAGGGTTTCAGAAGAAAAGAGTGAGGCGTCCGCAAACAAAAAAAGCGAAAATGGTACTTGGACTTTTTTTTTTTTTGTTGTTGTTGTTAGTGATTCCTTTTCACCAGTCTGGAGCCAGACCACAGTGCAGAACCAGCGGGCCAGGTGTGTTGCCATAGTGACAGTTCCCCAGTCGAGGGCAGGTTGTAGTGTGGGCGGTGTCAGATGATGGGCTTGCTGCGGTCAGCGGTCTTGGCCTTCTTCAGATTGCCCTTGCTGAAAGTCTGGATGGAGCTCAGCAAAGCGCTGCGACCTCCTCCCGCTCCATCAGTGGAGGACAGAGGGGGTGGACAGGAGGAGGAGTTCTGCAGAGGAGGGGGTGGAGGAGGAGGAGGAGGTGGGGGAGCAGTCTGGACTCCTGTATGTGAGAAAGAGCCAGAGGAAGGAGTGTGAGAGAACAATACTGCCACTCTGTGGTGGCACAGCTGCTTTCCCAAGGAGCTGGTTGCACAAAGACTTGTTAAATTAGCTGCGGGGTAAACATGGAGGACAGGCTATGACCTTTCAGTGTTTGAATACCCCTGTCTAATAAAGGCATCAATTATACAAGTTAATACTTAAGGCCCAATCAATAAATCAATAGTTGATACTCGCCAGAGACCAGTAAAAAGCCCGATCTAAGAACCAAGATATTAGTAGGTGAGGTCTTCAAGGCCCAGGTTAATTTGTCTCTGTTTGTATATCAATATATACCTAGCATTAAATGAATCCAAAGCTGCAAGTCTCAGGTAGAGTCTGTAGGCATGAGGGCAGTCGTCATCGTTTTCTGGTTTTAGAGCTCACACATTTTCAGATTCAGACACCCTGCCTGATGTCTATCTAGCGCCCACCTGAGTTGTGCTTCAAGCAAAGCAGATTCGTCTTTCAACAATTATTAAAGTCTTTGGCAATAACCTACAAGCCCTTTATTAAAGCCACTAATTCCAAAGTGGATGGGACTGTTCTGGATAGCGGAGACAGCAGGTTAATCTTTGTGGAACCAGAGCCTGCAGCTGTGCATCTAGGCTGAATTCAGTCCACCATCAGCTTCATCCGTGTGGGTGCTCAACATGCCTAGCTGCTGGTCAGGTTCAATACCCAGCCTGTTATCTGTCACTTACTGAGCTATTGCTTCTGTATTTTCCTGTCATTCCAGTCATTTTGAGTAAGAGAGAGGGAAGTGATGGTGAACTGAATTTTTAACCTGAAACCAGAATTAAGCTTTCAGTGGCATCATGTTTGTGAAACTTAAAGAAATCATAACGGCAATAAATAAATAAAGAGATAAGCAGAAATGAGTGCTGCGCAGCTCCAACAAGAAGGTGCTGAAGAGAGGCACGAGAGCTGCAACTAGAGTCCACAGACCCCAGTGAATGTCTGACAGCACAGTGAATTATCTGTGACATAATGAAAGGACCAAACCTGGAGAAACTGAGATCAGAGGAGCAACCTGTTTGCAAATTCTTGTAAGAGTTATAAGCAAATATACATTTTATCATTTACAAACCAACTAAAGCCTTTCAGTAATGACAGATTTTCTCCTTTAACACTTTGACTTTTCAGTCTTGTCACAGTTTTCACTCTGACAGCATCATGATCTAACGAGATGGATCCGAGCTCAACCGTGGCCACATTTCACCATTAAAAGTGAAATATGTGCTCTGATCTGTGATCATGTGCTAGCATAATATCCACAGGCATAGAGCCTTGGGTTTGCACGCAACGATCAAGTTGTAAAAAAGGTCCTGGCACACAACACTGCATTACAGGTGACAAATGTTTTCAAGCATTTTTAGCTTTATCAAAAGCAAATCCCTTTAAGCAGGAATTCAATCAAAACCAAATGATCCTGTATTTATAATGCATGTGAGACTCCCTCCGAGTTGATGAAGCAGGAAGAGAACGACTCAAATGACGGCAGACTGAAGAGTCATTGTTCTACCACTCTCTTTCATGCAAGGTAGAAGTACTGACTGTATATCCAACCCTCAAACTCTGTCATATGAGCCCTGGCAGTGAAAAGAAACCAAATTTAATGTAAAGTCATGTTTTATCTGATTATCCTAACACTCAGAACCTATAGGTGTAAAAAAAAAACTGATATTGCACAGCTCATAGCATGAGATCTGGATAATGACTGACATTTGAACACCTGATGCATCTTTACTCTGACACCTTGTTGTGCACACAGACACACATGCAGACAAGACAGAAACAGACATGCTGCGGCTGCTTGAGCAGGCAGACAGAGTGGACAGATCACAATCTCCAATGAGAGGAGCAGGTCTGAATCTGGGGCTTTGGGACTCTCTGTGAGGTTTGAGTTTCATTGCAGATTGTGAGGTTTTTAGAAAGACATGCCTGCACACCCTGCTATTGGCAAGCAGTGACTTAATGAGGGAGAGAAGAGTCTTCCCTTGCTCTGCCTTATTGTTAAATGCAAAAATCTTCTGATACACCCTCGTAAAGAAATTAGGTCCGAGCAGGATTTTGGCCACTGTCTCCTAAACTGCCACTTGAAGAAGACATATATGTAAGACACATATGTAAATTAACTTAGTTAAGATTTCCCTTTATGTTTGTGTATGACTGTTTCTTTGAAATATTAATTGTCACTATCAGTTCTGCATCAGGCTTTAGTGTGGGGATCGAGCCCAAATTAATGACAGGATACATGGATCGTTTTAAGCAGTCTTCACTGGCCATGACCTAATTTTCTTTGTCAGGCTTTTTATTTACTTGAGGTCTAGCACACGAGACGGATGACCAGGAGCTTGCTGGGAAGCCAGGGTGTACAGCAGCTTTAAAAACCGCCAGAGGCCTTCATCATCATCATCATTAGCAGCATCATTATCATAATCAACATTATAAATCGACATTTTACTTTACCCAACGACACGGTCAGAATGGAGCATGCTCTATGGTGGAGACAGCACGGGAAGAGAGAGAGAGAGGGAGATGACAGTTATCTGTTCAGTGGACCAATCAGTATATTCACAGCCTTACCAGGGGAAAGAGGAAAGGAGGCAAAAGCAGGAGAAGAGGGGTGTGAAGAATAGAGGAGAGGGAATGAGAAGAGGAGTGAAGACACCAACACCAGATGGCCAACTGATGCTGCATATGCATCAGTACGCAGTGAAAACTTTAGTCAGTTTTCTTACACATAGTAACTGAAGAGCTCCATGGCTGAGCAAAAACTACAAACAGCAAACCAATGAGTGACACAAGTAAACACCAGAGGACTAACTATGTATGTTTGTTCTCCAATGAAAACAGTCCCAACAAAAGCTCTTCTTTCCATACAACAGATTCTAATTAGCAACCCCACCAGCTGCAGCCACCCAAGAATCCGTGGATTGAGATGTTCACTCATTACTAATGAAAACCTTTCTGTGAAGACAACTGGTCAGAGCTGACCTAGCAATATACCTTACATGCTTGTGTGACTGAACAATCCTTAGAGGAAATAATGAACTTAAGTCTTAGAGTGAACCTTAAGCACTGCAACAATGACTAACAAGTAGTTGCTTGAGTCTTTTCATGGAAACGGTATATGGGAGTATAGGAATATCACTCGACTTAATGTGATTAATGTAAAGTTGAATCCTGGCCCCATCCTGCATCCAGCAAGCTAGATGAAAACAAGGTAATACCAGAATGACAGAGGAGGTGAGGAGACAGAGACAGACAAAGACAGACCAGGTCAAACCATTAAAATCATGAATCGCCTGTGCATTTTTTTTTAATGGAAACTGAGGGAAGAAGTTCAGAGATCATGATAAAGCTGTTATTAACATGAGCAGCAGGTTCTCACCACGGATTAGACACAATCTGTCTGATACTTCCCCTGATGCAGACAGATGGGTGGAGGACAGTAAGACAGATAAAAGAAGACAGTCAGACAGACAGGAAGAGTGGACTAAAGATGGCTAGACGGGTGTACCTGTTGTAGATGGAGGGGTGGGGGAGGAGGGGCATGTGGGAGGGGAACTAGCTCCAGAACCTGAAGACAGACAGAAAGATAAACATTAATCATCAGACAAAAGTTAATGCAGTCCTGCTCTTACACCTGGCTGCAGGTGAAATGAGGGAATAGAAACAATCAGATTAATTAGGCCATTAAGGAAAACAAAGAAATTAACGTGGATGTGAACAAAATGTTTTATCATCCAGTGACAAGAGGAGTCCCCGAGGAGTCGTGTGGACTGTGGGTAGATGGGCAGTGATCTAACGAGTGTGACAAGGCTGAGGACATACCAGAGTTATTGTTGTTTCTCACAGAGACATCTTCTTCATTTTCATAGGTCGACTGTCTGCACTTCTGTAAAATAAAAGCACAACACTGTTTCAGACGCATTACTTTCACTGAATGTTCTCTTATGTGCAGAGCTATGTCTGCCTTGTTTCATAGAGTCTGTTCTATGACAAAGTTATCTCAGTTAACATCAAAGGCTTAACAAAAAATGTCAGATCGTTTACACAACCATCTTTGTGCTCATGAGGCGTCTTAGTTTTGGCGGTTTTTAGTTTTAGGCGCCTTTAGTGGGAGACCGTTGCTGACCTTCCTCGCCAGAAGCTTCCTCCTCTTCTTCTCCTCCTCTGAGCTGTGGTGAGACTGAGCTCTGGTCAGTCTCCGGTGCTGGTAGATCTTCAGTCAAATATAAGGGAAATACATTTTAGGACTTCACTGCTGCGTAAATATCTTCATCACATACTACAGTTTTAGTGTTGGCGTTGTAGTGCGATGAGATATTTGGAAGGGACACGACTGCTGCTTAGCGTGGCTGAGACTACCGACATTAAAATGAAAAAGTAAAAGATGTAATGTGAGAGCACTGACGCACCACTCTCTGCTCCTCCTGCAGCCTCTTCTCCAAACTCTCCTTTGCCATCTTCAGTGCTTCTTTTAGCCTACTAGGAACCTAGAGACGTGGAGGAGAAGGTCTCAGATAATTCTGTGGCTATTCATTTGAGTATTCTGAAGCAAACCCTGTACAAGAGTGGACAAACCCTTAAACTGAGCCTCTCACCTTGATTTGGAGCTTCTCTGAGTGTTGGAGATGGACGTCACTAAATAGCCTGCGAAGCATAAGAGTTATGATGAGTCCTCAGCAACAAAGCAATGACTGGACTTCATATATACTTACTACACGCAATTTGATTAACTATGTAGGCCTGAGGCTTCAACAGTTCAACTCACGGAGTCTGAATGAGTGAGGACACCGTTGGCATCTTGCTCTTACAGGCCTCTGTGGACAGAATGGACTGCAGCACTGAAACTGATCACACACACACACACACACACACACACACACACACACACACACACACACACACACACACACACACACACACACACACACACACACACACACACACACACACACACACACACACACACACACACACACACACACACACACACACACACACACACACACACACACACACACACACACACACACACACACACACACACACACACACACACACACACACACACACACGGAAAGTTGACATCATATTTGAGGTTCAGATATCAATAACACATCTGTAAATATCAAACTGTGTGTTTGTGTGTGATATACTGACCCACAGCAGTGTAGGGAACATCAGGGAACTGGTCAATAGGGATGCTGTCTGGTGGTCGGCCGTATGTCATCTCATAGAGTAAATGTCCAAAGGAAAAGACATCGATGCCCTCTGTGGACTGCACAAATGCAACACACACACAAATCATGAAACTTTCAAAAAAACAGTGTATGTTAGTACATATATCATTTGTCAATACAAGATTTTCCACACTATTCCTCAGCCTGGTCACACACCAGTGATTTTTTTTTTTACATTTGCTACTTTAACTAAAAGGATTTCATATCAGCAAACAACAATAAAACATACAATTATTCAGTGCAACATTTACTTACATTTATCTTCCTGAACTGAGTGAGGGCTGGTCGCAGTGCAGCGGGAACTCCCAGCATGCCGTTCTCTACATCCACAAGTCGACACACGCCATCATCCACTATGATGTTGGACGCATGCAGGTGACCGTAAAATATACCACCATCATGGAGGAGCTTCAGGCCCTGCACACAGAAATGCATAATGAGTGTATGTGTGTAACAACTGTGCATGCATTCAGTGTGCATGTGTGTGTGTTTATTATACCTCCAGGATCTGACGGCCATAGAGTTTGATATGCTGCAGCTCGAGGCCCTGGCTCTTTTTTGGATTACCATACTTCTTCAGGTAATTCTCTCTCGGCTTCATCTGCATGATGGAGAGACAGACAAAAACAGAGAGAGTGAGTGAGTGAGAGTGAGAGTGAGAGAGAGACTGAGAAAGGCAGCTCTCGGTAGAATTACTTCCTAAGAAGAGGATGAAGGTATGGATGACCAATGGTGGGATCCTGTTCAGTCATCCAACAAGACCATATTCCACACACACACAGCGTACCTTACAGATGTGGTCTCTCAGAGATCCTTTCTCACTGAATGCCCGGATGAGTAGAGCTGACGACTCACTGGTACTGGAGAACAACAAAGGATAGAGGTATGGGGTCTGGGGAGAAGAGGAGGAGTATATAGTTTACAATTAGTTTTTTGAAACCACATTTTTCCAAAATCATAAGGATTCTTTTTTGTCATTGTTGTGCTTACAGACAGGCTGGTGAGGAGCTTCAAGGCTGACTGCAGATCTTTATCTGACAGAAATTTGTCAGGACCCAGGTCCACCTACAACACACAGCAAACATTGTCAAAAAACAAAAAAAAGTTCTCCCAAAATTACACAGGATCCAAGTGATTGTTTTTGTTCTTGCTGTTAAACATTTATCTGGTGCCACTGCTAGTTTGTGTGGTGAGGGACCTGCACTCTTTATTTAGTTTTCTTAATTTAGCTTTATTTAGTGTTCAGCTTATAGAGGTCACTCTAGAGGATTTATTCCTCTTGTACTCACCCAGCTCAGCAGATACCTCTCCTTGGGCAGCTCTTTGTTTTTGATTAAAAAATATTTCTTCCTGATCCTCCAGCCTGAAAAACAAACATTCATTTGTAGCTGTGCTATTAGGCATTAGCCCAAATATGTAAGACTTATCCAACTGTTCTGCATACTTTTACACACACACACACACACCAAATGTCCCAAGAATAAACATTCTTGCTGCCAGCCTGCACCTTGCAATGACCACTGTTGACAGTGTCACTATATTATTCACTTCATAATATACAAAGGACTTCCGGTTTAACTACAACAACATCTCCATGTGAATCTTTTACAGAGGGCACTAGACAGTAGCTGTTAATCACTGTGTTTACGTGGCTCAGAATAATTTGATGAGAAGTCAATACTCATGGGAGACCTCTCTACTCAGCTTCACCAAACTCCAGAGCTGAAACCCTGCAGCTCTGGGTGTCGCTTTCGTTCAAACTCAAAATCAACCAGATCTCACCCATATCTTTGAGGGGCTCCAGCACCTCCCACTTTGGATCTGACCGGAAGAACATGGAGACCTGCTGCAGGGCGATCTCTGAGACACAGACAGAGAGAGACAGAGTTAGCTTTATTGAACTTTAAAGAAAGAAAATAGTGTTTGTAAAACAAAGACAGAGCTGACAGTGAGTAAAACCAATGCTTGGTCTGTAGTCTGTAATTAACCTCACATTTGTAGTGAGGAAGCACAGCAGTACTACTTCAGGATACCAAACCCCCTCTGAACAGGTCAACAAGACACACCTGTGTAATTGGAAGAGTAGTTGTTGGGGTCCAGGAACTTCTTGACAGACAGCGTGCTGCACAGTAGGGGATTCTGGGTAAGGGAGTCCAGATAGGTCTGCAGGCCCCTCTGCCTCTCTGCTATGAACTCCCTATCCATGTTTCCAATAAGCTTTTTAGGAGGCAGAGGAAGACTGATGCCACACACCTGGAGTGAGAGAGAACTATTC
This sequence comes from Karalla daura, assembly GCA_029224185.1. Lineage (NCBI taxonomy): Eukaryota > Metazoa > Chordata > Actinopteri > Chaetodontiformes > Leiognathidae > Karalla > Karalla daura. The sequence goes on from CM055188.1 coordinate 9,650,996, forward strand.
ATACAGACTGACAACTTTGTTTTCGTGATGCCATTAAATATTTTTGTTAATTTCATAATGTGCCAACAAGATTTCTGCAGCGATGCAGCTTTGAAGAAATACAGTGGAAGCCTGTGGACCCTGACCCCAACCTGTCAGCAGCTTTCAGGCAGATTTGCGACAAACTACAGGTCAGGGGTGAATGGAGGTCAGGGTCCATCAGAGATCCCAACAGGAAATGAGGAGGAAAAACCTCAGCAGAAAAAGTTTCCTGTTATCCAGGAATGCTATGACCTGAGCATAAGTTTAGTCAAAACCAGGACCAGATTTATTTCCAGTCCAGCCCTTCAAGTCAGATCCACTAGGAAGCAATGGAGTGGTTAATTACAATTACTACTAATGAATTAATATATCAACAGTAAAGGGATGATATACACTAAGAAGAGCTGAATTCGAACATATACTGATAGCAAGTTTGAAAAGGAATCTGCTAAAAGACCAAACTGTTGATTTTAACATAAGACTTTCACTTTGTGAGCATGTAATGTCCAAGATTTCTGGGAAACTGACACAGCAAAACTCTGAGCATGTGGCAACGAGAAGTTTCCCAGACAGGAAGGAGATTGGCCAAGACTGTGCGTCTGTGTGCATTACATGGGGGTGACTTTGAAAACATGGACCACAAGAATCAGAGACTTCAACTGTAATACTGCTTTGCAAGGCCCAGTAAAAGCAAAAGCAGTGAGGCTCACCATCAGGCTGCTGTTTAGGACATCAAAGTCACTGTAGCGCCGGATCACCTGCAACGTAACATAAACACACACATACAGAAATTATTTCACAGGTCAACAAGTGCCTGTACTTTCTTCCCTCCCAGATCCCATAGATGCTGAGCTTGAACCAGGACTCAACCTGGCTCTTCCTGCTGCTGCACTGTTTCTACTCTGGACTCATTCTACCTCTGATCTATAATATGAACTGTTGCCATCAGAACATTTATCTCCGTATACGGTCTAGCATGTGCCGCTTGTCCGTCCTGGGTGAGGATCTCCTCGTCTGTCTCTCACCCTGAGGTTTCTCCCCTTTTTTTTTTCCTGTCATGGTTTTTCTTGGGAGTCGTTCCTCAGCTTTTGCAAGGGTCTAAGGACGGGGAGACATGTAAATATTGTTGCTCCCTTTGTAAAGTACCTTTAGATAATGGCTGTTATGAAGTGGCACTTAGAACAAATAAAGTTGAGTTGAGTTTCAGAAAACACAGTTTCAATGGGTCAGTTTAGCTCTAACCATCTGTGGTGGATTTCATCGGTTTCTGACGAACAAACAGACTGACTGGCCTCACAGAGCCGTCCCACTGAGATTTGAGTCAGTTTTAGATGGTTGCCCACCTGACCGTTGAGGCTGTGATTGGAGCATTTACCTGCCAGCTATTCTCTGCAGACACGCCCCTCTGGACTCGAATGATGTACTCCTGAGAGACAGCCATCAAAACAGGATGAGCTTCAGAGTTAAAGCACTATGATCACAGAAGGATTAAAAACATACTGATAAAACAATAATGATCATATTAAACATCTATCTCATGAAAAAGCGTTAAAGTGGTAATGTCATCCCATTAAGATTATACATTAATGAGAAATAAAGCCACAGCATTCTTGAAAAAAAACAGTATTTAAAAGCAGTAATTTTACCATGAAAATGAAGTTAATTAATAAACAAAGTTTCACACAGTTTCGCACAAGTTCTGAGACTCAAGTTGTAGTTTTGATTGAATGATGTTGGCTGAATACTCGTAGTTAGGTAAGAAAGCAAAGAAAAATAAAAGGAACATGCAGTTTAGCTGCCTATAAGTGCTTCAGATAACACCGTGATCATGTTGCCATTTAAACAGAGTGAAGATTTTTATCATAAGAACTGAGACCATACAGAAGACAAATACACAAGGCTAGCAGTGTAAACAGAGTTTTACTTTAATCTAATCCTCTCAACTCTGAGTCTAAAGCCCTCAGACAGACTGGTTTCTTTTCAGATTATTTGACTTTATGTCACTTCACTGCATGCAAAGCACATTCAAAAGACTTGTTGAAAGAAGCTATGTTACCCATGTTACCTTCTATCTTTTCTATTTGCTTTCCACCCAACATCAACCTGGTGACCTTTAACCTTGTGCTGGTCTGGTTTTGTCTGTGAGTAATAGGAAGATCAAACACTGGACTGATACCACCAGCAGTGACCTAATTAAATTGATCAGGTGATCCACATTAGATACAGTCTGCTTATTCAAAGTCAGTAACCCAGTGATTCTGCTTCATTTCCGGCCTCAAGTTATATAACACACACACACACACAAACACAGTGAATGATCCCAAATGAGAGAGAAGTACCGATCAACAATTTGGGAGAACAGGAGCGGCAGACACCCTGCACTGAAAACTTGAATTTAAGGAGCAAAGACAAATTGCATCCCTCTTAAATTACCATTCATGTTAGTGGTCAGTGATGGTAAAGCTGTGGTGTCAGTGTGACTTGGAGGTATTTCCTGGGCTTTGTCCGGTCCAAAAACAGGGTTGTACTATTATGAGACTCGTCCTTACAGTGACTTTCATTCTGGAGCTGTTTATATGTTGAGTCATCTGACAGATTCTACACCAAGCAAACCAGCAATCAGTTTATCCTGAACTGCAGAGCAGCTGCAGCCTGCTAGTCTGGTTTACTTCTAAAGATGAATTTTAGAGGGGGGCGAAAACACTAACTGTGCTTGTTGCAAATGCTATCACCAAATCACGCTGCTCGTGCAAACATGCTGATCACAGACGAGGTCTCCATCGTGATGTTTGAACAGGAGCCACTCTGTGGGGTGGACATTAGCATGCTAAGCTAAGTGACTGGCTCAGCTGATCGCTGACAACAACAAACCCACCACACGTGTGCGCCCATTATCGGACAGGCTTTGGTTTGGACTGACCACCGGAGCTGGACGTACACATGTCGATTTAGAATAAACACACAGGCGGTAGGAGAAATAACACACCTGTTTCTCGTCTCAGATGATTTGGAAGACATTAGATAGCAAACACTGGGTCATTGTCTTTGTAAAACGATATAATCACAGATTTTACCAGTAAACGCCGTCACGTGGAGGTAAAAATCAAGCTAGTGGCAGCTGCTGACGGTCACATTTCATAGATATTGTTGGTAACCGGACAGAATTGTGTGCTGGGGTTTTACAGGCTTGACGCGGGTATTTTTTTAGTGCTGGGCCGTGCGTATTCCCAGTTTTCTGGGAACCTCCAGGAAATTGCTTAATCAGTGACAGTGAATCCCGGGTCAGCTGCTCTCAGGGCTGCGGCTCCACCTACAAAAGAGTCGAATTATGTTGAAAAGCAACTGTAACACACAGGACTTTTCTTTCCACAGGTGGTTTGTGATCGATATGAACCTGTGTTCACAGGAGCGCTGAGAAAACGAAAACACACCCGTGTCCGACAATGGAACTCGTGACGCAGCGATAGACAAAACCGCCCCCTGAAATAAAACCCGTTTTCGGACACAGCATCCCCGCCGACCCCTGCATGCACAGGACTCCGGAGGGCTGTTTTACAAACGGACCTCCGGGTGGTACCACAGTACAGAGCCGTGCTGCTCTAGTTTGCTCTCACCGTGTGTGACTGCAGGTTCTGACTGGCTTCGATCACCGCCGTCAGGGGCACGGTGTCGTCCAGCAGCAGCCTGCCGGGGGACGGCTTCTCCATGAAAGACATCCCCGAGGACTGGTGGTGTGAGTCTGGTTCAGCTGACCTTCTATCAGTGCCACGGGCCGCAGGGAAGACACAGAGACTGAGCCCGGCGGAGGAGCAGCGTAGACAGCCGGGGTGCCGCCGAGCAGCTAGCCTAGCAATACTGTAACCAGGAAGCGCTGTTCCGAGGTGACGCAATCACGCTCGCGGAACGTCAGATTTATAGGCGGCAAAGATAAGACGCATCACTGCCCCCTAGAGGTCAGGGAGAGAAACTAGCCCAGGGGTAGGCAACCTGTTCCTCAAAGAGCCATGTGGCTGCAGGTTTTTGCTCTGACCAGGTAGCAGCAGCACACCTGATTTGGCTTATTCAATCAACTGATCTGAGACAGTTGATTGGTCAATCTGTGTGCTATGGACAGGTTGGAACAAACACCTGCAGCCACAGCGGCTCTTTGTGGAACAGGCTGCCTACCCCTGGGCTAGCCAGTGGGTGTTGGAAGCAAATCTACTTATAATCTATTTTAAAAAATACTGCCATCAACACCATCATAGACAGGCCTGAACACTGTGAACACTATTGCTGCCCAAATCAGCGGAGTATTTCAACATTTTTCAGTGTTTGCTTTTGTTTGTCAGAATTACCCTGTGTTGAGTGTTTCATTTGTTCTTGTTCTAATGTTCTCCCAATTCTGCAGTTTCATTGTTACTAGTTAACTAGGTGTCCCACAAATATATTGCGTAGGTTAAACAAACAACTGACCCCATTACAAAAAAGCCATGGATGTAAATTATCTATCTGTCCTGGTAGGTGTTTATCATTTTCACACATTACTGATGGATGTGATGGAAAATAAAAACAAAGTTATATGGTGCTTTCTTAAGGTGTCCTGTTTTGCCTTGATCAGAGTAATACAACTTTTGTTTTGCAGGTACTTGTCTGTATTCAGATTCGTCAATAACATCAACATGTTGATGCTGATGATTCCTGAGCTGCTCCCAGTTTATGAATGTGTGTGACGTGTGTGCCATGCAAGCTTGGTCAGACATGCTGTACGATTACCACTTGACGAGAGCCACCACCTTCTAACCCTGAACACAACGGTGGCCTAGTAATTCCATCAGCAGGCACAGTGAAGGTGCTGAGAGCAGCAGGGGTGATTCACCAAGCTCCAACCAAGCAACCTCCATAGATGTCCACACAGTCACACATATCATCTGGGAGGAGATTGGAACTGAGGATGTTTTTCTGCTTGGGCAACACATTGAGGAGACACGATTTGGCATTGACAGCCATCATTCCAACTTGCTGTCATATGTTGTGTCTGTGTTTCTGAAGATAAGGCTGTACCACATTGCCAGACTCACCTCTCTTGACCTTCAGAGCAGAAATAAAAGAAAGAAGTTCTGCAAAACAGTCCTCTTTCAGGGGTTTAGCCTATGTCAAACTATAATGAGGAACTTTGTACATATGTAAATATGGTTTGGAGAGGGGGTGTCAAACTTGAGAATCTACATTTTTATTTTCTTTCCACTGACACTTGGTTGTAACTCTTTATTGTTATTGTTATTGTTATGAAACCCCGTCTATATATCTATATCCATGTATCACTTATATTTTTTATATCTATACTTCTCTTAATATATTTTTTCCATGTGTTCCACCTGTCTAAGAGATTACACTGAGTGGAGCCGCTGACCTTTCCAAGATGGCGGCCCAACAGCTCGTCGGCGCCAATAGGCAGTAGCAGTTGATGCGGCGTCTACTCTTTATGTCTATGTGTATACTAACCCTATCCATGCTAGTCTTGTGCTGCTAAGTTAGATCATCCAACTTGTATGTTTTCTGCACTAACCACAAAGCAAATTGCTAAGTTATATAACCTGATTCACTATAAATCTAATTTGAGAAAATAACCAGTTTGCATTTCATATGTATTCCCCCATCACCACACAGCAAAAATAATGTATATGTGCAATTGAGGTTCTACATTGCATTAACTTCTGTCTTATTGTCAGTTACACTTATCTGTTACATAATTGTTTGATGGCAAACACCGTGACTGTGTTTTATGTACTCTGTGACTTAAAAGTAGCCCTGGCAATTTCATCGTATATATTGTATTTTTGATATAATGTGAACCTGCACAAAAGACTTTCTAATTCTTCTCTTCTTTCTGTAATATAAGTAGAGTTCATGAATGAAAGACAAAATAAAAATGTTTTTTCTTTAATTCCACACAGAATTTACACATTGACCCAAATCCTGAACAAATTAAACTGCTTTAGAAATAAGAAAAGTCTGTGTAGCATTATTCTGCCCAGGCATTGTTCCAGTTATCACATAACAAGGAAACAAAACAAAATCTATTCAGCAGGGAAAAAAAAGAAAAAAATCCTAGTAGATGCAGCACACACTTTTAATTACTGTCCTGGTGATGCTGAGTCGTCCACTGTCGTCATCTCCTCTCACTCCCTCTGCTGCTGATCCTCAGGCATCATCACCATCACCTCCCCCTCCATCACCACTTTGTCCTTCACGGAACATGTGACGGCGATGAAGGCGAATGACATCTTGATCTTACGGACCTCTGCTTCTGCCAGCACCTCCTCATTGACGTAGAGCGGCGCAGGGAAGCGGATCTCCTGGTAGAGGAAGACGCAGCCACGGCCAGGCATCTTGGTGCCGAGCACAGCCGAGATCAGGCCATTGATGAGGACACCGTGGACGATGGGCGTCTCAAAAGACGTGGTGCTGGCATAGGTCGGGTCCAAGTGGAGGGGGTTGGTGTCGCCTGTCAGCTCAGCGAACAGTTCGACGTCACGGGTGGAGAACGCTTTGGTGAGAGAAGCTCGCTGGCCAACGTGGAGCAGCCTGCAGCATGCAGGAGCTGCTCTGATGGAGGAGAGGCACAGACCTGGTCTGTTAAACAAAGTGCTCCAAATAAAACTCATCCTGAAAAAAAAAATTCTCCTGGCCCTCCTTCAATTCAGCTTTAGTTCCCTACTGTTTCCTGTCAGTGCAAGTAGGAATGGAGAGACCTGAAGATGATGAGAGAGAGACAGTTCTTATTTAATTCACATTGAAACCCAGAGATCACCCGAACCGACTAAGACTATGTTCACATGGCAAGTCTTAATTCTCAATTCTGTTTTTTTTTTTTATATATATACAGATCCACTTTACTTTTCAAATGCAACCAGCCAGTCAGCGATCAATATAGAGTAATGTGGATTCTGTATGCGTATTGCAGATAACTGCATATTTGTTAAAGATGGGAAATTATGACTCCAAATATCAAAATCAATCCCAGGACATATACCTGAACAGAGACAGACACCGATGTCAGGCTGAGACAGTTATTCCCCCAATAACTGATACTATAAATAAAGAAAAAAATGGAAAACTACGAAGGGAAGTTGCTCACTTGCAGCACTCGAAAAGCACAGGCCTGGTTTTCGTAGTGGCCGAGCAGAGTCAAGGCGCTCCACAGTTTCACCAAACCCCTAGAAAAACACACAGACACACACACACACACACACATACGACTTCAAGGTACAGACACAGAGACAAGGAATTAAATTGCTGCGCATCCTGGTGCTGTGCCCTCACTTGCTGTGAACACGTAGAAAAGCAGTGCGGGTGTCCTCATCATACTTCAAAAGGTCAAAGGACAACGCCGCTCCCACCTAAAGCATACACACAAATATATGAATGACAGAGCCAAATCAGTTTCATACAGGTTGGATATATCTTGGAAACCAAAACCCCACATGGCTGATTTTTCCTTACAGAATAGTTTGCCGATTATTCAATCAAGAAAGGTAAAAAAGGTAAAGAAAAGCTACGATCAGGGAATTGATGAATTAATCCATATTAACTTGACGTTAATAGTTTAACTAGCAGTCTCCAACACTGTGGTCAGTCTTACCTCTCCGTGCAGGCTCCTGAGACCAGTGATGATGAAGTACTTCAGTTGAACAGCACTCACGCTGGTAGACTCATTCTGCAGCTCACTGGAAACAGAACATCAAAGATTACGAATAAAAACGATCTTTTGTAAATAGACCAAAATTAACTGAGTGAACGTGACGATAATCTTCAGTGAGACTTACAGGCAGACCTTCATGTAGTGGTGCTTCGAGGCGTTCTTGTACACGACCCGTTTGTAAGATGAAGTTTGTTTCTCCTCGTCTTCTCTCATTCTACTCCTGCATCAGTGACTCCAACAAGCAGAGGGACGATCAGCTGACTTCAGACTGCAACACAACATACTGAAGGTCAAACTTAAACCATATCGGCTGAACACAACTTATGTATGTCAAGTGTTGCTACACATGGACATCACTCTTAAACTTGATGAGTGGGTCATGTCAATGCATGTAATATCTGAGATGAAGAATAGAAGTTCAGTGCACTGCACCTTATTTATTTATTCTTTTTTTTTTTTACCTGCGACCAAACACTCATGTAGAGATAAAGCACACGAGCCAGTTAGTGACAGGACCTGCTAGCCGAGACACACCACCAACAAAACAATTATAAACACAGACAGCAGCTAGCCATAAAGGTTCATAAAGATTCACACTTATATAGTTCCGACCTGCCTGTGTGAGCCATGCTGTTCCTGACTGAGGCTAGACAGACTCAGAGGCTCAGAGGAGGTCACAGTTATCTGAGGTGGCTGAATTACGCTAGCTTATGCTAAGCTACAACGTGGCCGTTGCTATAAGAGTTCAACACAGTAAAGAGCTAACAAACTACCGTCAGTTATAAATGCAAAATGACAAACTGAGCAGTGACATTACACTCACCAGTAAGCTCACGTCGAAGGGTGAAAACGTGTTGGACTCGATCAGCATCCAGGCAAACTTCTGCACGGAGGGGTCCGTCAGAGGCGCGCATGCGCGGTCACAACAACAGAGGTGTGACGTCAGTTTGAGCACAAACCCGACAGGCTATGACATATCGCAGAGGGAAACTTGGAAATGCTAAATTATAATACAAGGTCAAAATAATTAATCAATTAGCCACATAATCATAATTATGAAATAAAGATGTACTACCTGTATCTCGTGATTGGGATGCAACATTTGGGTTATTTTATTCCTTGGCTTTTATCGGAGAATGAGAATCTGCTCTTGTTTTAGAGTTGTATTGCTTTTATTATTTTAACCCTGTATTGTTTTATTGCTTTGCCATTTTATTTCTTACATTCTACTCTACTATTCTATTCTACTCTACTAATTTTACTAATACTTACTTATAAAAAAAACTTACAAATAATAATAATACTTTAACCTCATGGGCCCTGCAGTGGACAAGCAACCTGTTCAGGGCATATTCTCTGCCTTTGTGATCTTAAACCATTAAGATACGTGGGTAAGATGATGGAGGGATACATAAACGTCCTAAAATGATTAAATGATTGAGTATTTAACATGACGTGAATTCTCTGTGCAAAAAAAGATGTATAAAACACAGCATACATCTCCAATGAATCATTAAAATAGTTTTTTTTAATTTGTTTCTAAATCCATCATACATTCCATGTACAGGTACAGTACAAGAATTTGTAAGAAATCTAATTCATTCAATATTTTTAGCTAGTTAATGTGACAACTTTCTTAAAGACAGTGCATTTTTCATTTTGGATTCGACACAAATGTGCTTGATGTAAACTTAAATATACAGTTAGTTCTTCGCAGGAGATTTAACAATATATAAGATGCTGAAAGACACAATTTTCCTGAAATATATATATATGTGCAAAATGTCAACATGGAATATGGGAATATTTCATTAAGCATTAACAACTAAAACAGAGACTGCAGCCTTCAGTGAGCTATGTAGTATACTTAAGGAATCTTTGTCTGTTCCATAGTTGTGCGTTCATGTAATTGCCACATATACAAACACAGCCTTAGAAAACTTATATCACACTATAAAACATTACCATCCACTTAATTGTTTCTGCAATTTTGATCCCCATCATTTCATAACCTTCACTCTACCAGTCCTAATCATCCATCATGAGGTCAGAGTTTTCCTTTAGGAAAGTTTTTTAATATGATCACCACTGACTTCCTGTGCAGCAAGGAAGTCTGTGACGAGCTTGGCAGCCTTTCTGGGCCGCTCCAGTGCCACAGAGTGACCACAATTGTCAAGCACCTCCACCTGGCACTTTGGCAGTGCTGCCTGCAGCACCGCTGCACCTGAAACATCCACCACCTGCAAGAACACACAGCCTCATGACATCACAACTCACAACAACAAATGCAACAAAAACAACAAATACTATTTCTGTAGGACCTTTTCCTTTCCACCTCTCTTTTTTTAAATGACTCAGATCACTGAGTTTTGTGAATACCTGATCCTCCTTGCCCCAGATGACCTGCACAGGTGACGTGATCAGGTGCAAGTTTTCCTGCAGCGAGTGACGAGACTGCTCCCCGACAATCTCCATGAACACTGAATAATGTATGCAACAGACATGAGCATCATTAAACGAGCGTCATTAAACACTACAGCGCTCTTGAAGTGCAGCCAACACAGGAATAATAACTTATACATGGAGAAGTATAAGATGTATACATAGGACAGAAGGAGAGCAGTGTTGGTGATGGACACAAGAAAAAGGCTAACCTTCTTTGTAGAAGTCGTTGTTTGGGATCCTGTTTGCAAGGAGGCCACGCAGCACCTAACAATACACACACACACACACACACACACACATATAGGTATCATACAAGGGCTAATCAAAGAATGTACAAATACAACAGGAGCTACAGGAATACGCAAGTGTTGAAATATGTTTTGGATAATAAATATGCAGAAGGCAAGCTTTCTGGGGCCTTAAAAATCTCCAAATATGGACCAAGTAAGTCCAGGTGACCATAGTGCAGCTCTGCACCTGCCGGGGGAGGTTGAGCGGGGTATAGCAGCAAAGCCTCAGCATGTCCTCCAGCTCCTGAGGGGTGGTGGGGATCAGAGGGATTGACTCCTCCTGCTTGTTCTTCTCCATCTCCCTGAGGCGACTGATGAACTCAGAGTCAGTGGGATAAACCAGACCTGGAGGAGGAAGGAGACAGGTGTATCTGTATCTGAACACTGAAACACCATGAAGGTTAGATGTCTGCTGATGTTACCTGCGGGGCAAATCAAGGTAACACTGGACAGGTCAGTGGGGTAATGAGCAGCATAAACCCCTGCCACGTTTCCACCCATCGATGTCCCAACCAGGTGGAAAGGTCTTTTATCCAGACCAATACTCTGCACAAACTGTACAGAGATATCAGATGTAGTTAATAGGAACAGCTTTCACTGATTGTAAGATGCAAGACACAACAACCTTAATATCACTTTAATTTTTACATCTTATATATTATTTTTATATCTTGGACAGAGCCAGGCTGACCGCTTCCAGTCACATGTTAATCTAAGATGATCACACCTCAACTCCTGCTCTACACTTCACACACAGGGTGAGTTGAGATTTCATCTAAACAGGCATCATCAGAGAAGAGGAGAAAATGCAGCTCTCCCAGATTTCATTTAAGTATGAGGCAACATAGCAACAGTGACTAAGGAGGAAAAGGGATCACAGATCAGGGTGGCTTGTGACCTCAGATTGCAAGTTGGACTATGACCAAACTACAGTTTGCAGCAAGACACACATGCACACATGGATATAGACCTGGTGGATGCGTTGGACCTGGCCCTGGATGCTGTAGTCTTCGGCCCCTGTGCGACTCGTCCCTTCATGCCCTGGCATGTCCACGCACACCAAATGCTGGTCCCTGGGAAGGTACTGGAGCAGAAAACAAAAGCAGAAATGTGTGTGAAGTATTGGATATTTTTCGATACTTTTTATTAAATTCAGTACACACTCTTAGTTTTGAGGAAAAATAATGGTTTACCCTGATGACAGGCAGCCACATGTCCTTAGTAGCAGAGAATCCGTGCAGCATCAGAATTGATGGCGTGGAGCCTCCTGGCACCCCACGGGTGGAATAACAGAAATGGTAACTTCCACTGTAGGAGTAGCGAACTGACAGCCCCAGCCTGCAGCGCCAGTACCTGCAGGAAACAGCGGGAGCATCAAGGATAGTTGTGTGCACGTGTTTACAGCTCAATAAAACCATGTTAGGATCCGCTGTGACATCTGACACCATAAATGTCAACAGGATAATGGCTTTTTGGGCAGATCTTCTATATATTTGGAATAAGCCTTATACATGCCCTAAAAATAACGAACCACGTGACACATTCACTTTTTGTTACATTTTCATTTCTCCACGTTCATCATTGTGCTGTTCTTTCACTTCCTTTAAGTACTAATCTTTTTCCCCGCTGTTTTGTAACCTTTTATCCACTGCACAAAGCTGCTCTCAAAGACCTTAGTAGAGGACACTGACTCAACACTGGGTGTGTGTGTGTGGGGTGTGTATGTGTGTGTGTGTGTGTGTGTGCGTGCGTGTGTGTGTGTGCGTGTGTGTGTGTGTGTGTGTGTGTGTGTGTGTGTGTGTGTGTGTGTGTGTGTGTGTGTGTGTGTGTGTGTGAGAATAGCAACAATAACCTTCCAACCGGCCAACGTGTACGTTTTTTTTTTTTACAGGTTGGACAAAGGCCAGTTAGGCAAGGTCACACTGCCAGTCCAGCCCTTTCACAATAAAAGCATTTTCTCACAGTAACATCATAGTACAGCAGCAGCTAGTGACAAACTGAGAGGTGGAAACCTGTCACACAACATCACAGCTGGAGGAGTCAATGTACTTTTTAAAGGACATCGAGTCAGTGGTCAATGCTTTTGATGCTCTGAACAGGACAGTTACGTAGTATTTTATTGGTTAATCTGAAAATTGAAAATTGGACAAACTAATAAAACAGAACCCTAGGTGCAAGGATTTTATTAAAACTTTTTGGAAATTATTAAAAATATATATACATAAGTCATCAAGTTATATATCAATCTAAAATGAGCTTTAAAAGGAGTTTTACTAAAAATGTAAGCAAAATTTACACATACACACAATCATTATAGTGTTACACATTAATATAGAACAAAGCAGACCCCCAGCAGTTTGCACTGTACTTAACTGTACTGCTAAAATATGTTTTGCCATAGACTCAGTTTTCTTTAAACCTACTTTAGACAGTAATCAGTCGTAGCAGTCTGTTGCTTAAATGTGTGTTTGTTTTTACCAGTTGTAGGCTTTAAGGAGTGCTCCAGGCCAAAACAGGACTGAGGTGAGAAAGGCGACGACAGGCACAACCAGAATACCTCCTGACAGCATTATTAGCTCCATAGCTGCACACACCTGTAGAGGAAAAACAAGACACAAGTTGATATCTGCTCTCAGACCAGTGTCTGAAATGTTGCTGTCTAACAACAACCGGTTCAAACAGGAGTAGAAGTTTTTATTTCTCTAGAAACTCTCCGGATGTTCAGATTAAATGGTCTATAGCTTATTTTCACAGGTTGAATAGACTATTCCAGGAAAATATTTTTATAAATTAGTTTACTAGCTAAGTCAGATGAGGCGGCAGATATCAGTTTCCTCTCTGAGTGAGGCTCACTACATATGCAGCCACCTGTCAGTTCACAGTATGGTCTGTAAGTATTCTAGACTTCAGGTCAAGCTTCCACTCAAGTCATTGTAGGTGCTTATGAAATACCCACTGTTGACCTTTGGTACCAAAAAAGGTCACTTTTACAGTCAGTCTGCCCTAAAGGTTCTTTTTAAACAAAATAGTTTTTAGAGATGAACCAATCAGTGGATTACATTTCAGCTTTTAAATTATTCAACAGCTGTTTTAATTATTGATTTAACAGTAAGAGTAGTTTTTTAGGGCATAAATGAAAAACAAATGAATTACATCTGGGGTTTTTTATCCAGTTGAATCCCTTAGGCTGTTAGTCACAAAAGGACTTTGTAATTTGTATACAGCACTGTCTTGTACATGTACTAGTACAGTAAATATTGATCAGCATCAGCAAATCAAACAGCTTATTAATTATTGTCAATAGAAATAATAATCTTGTATTATTTTCTGTCCCTCTGTGAACTGAATTTTGTTCCATTTATTGCGTTGTGTTTGCGTATCTTCAAATGACTGTCTGGATGATTTTTTTCATGTCATACATGAATAACTGAGTTTGTTGTTCTTCTTACTACCAAGTACATACTGAGACCGCAGAATACACCAATCCGCGATTGTTTTGTCAGTTATAAGACACAAAGTTGTGTGAATGAGTTGTGTGTGAGTCCTCAGTGGCACCAAGCGATCGACTGGTTCAATGAGACCAAATACGCAACTTCCCTCTGACGGTTTCCTGTGAGTTCAGAAGAAACGCTATTGTTTGACAGTCCAATAAAGGACTTATTGTGCAGAGTTAGCTTTACAGCGGCTTCATCGATGATCCGAGTCAAATACATAATTCCGCACAAAAACACAGACGCGCATCTCCTGAGGAGAAGTCCTTTTAACATGTTGCAGTAAACGTCGCATCTCAAGCCTGGTCACAGGATGATGAACTGAGCCAACACAGACCCAGACACAGCAGACACACACACACAGGCGCAGACACAGATACAGGTGCACTCACAGGGGCTCAACACCAGACCGGGTCCGTACAGAGGAGCTGGGGTCCAGATCCGGACCTGTCCGAGTTCTCCGTCAGAAAGAAATGTCCTCCATGCAGCCGGCTCCTCCTCCTCTGCCGCGGCTGCTCCTTCACCCACATTACACAACAGCGTTTGATCTGCGCTTAAAGGAGCAGTACAGAGGCGCGAGGCCGCGTTCACGGGCTGCGGGACACAAGCTGCAAGCGCGTGTGAGTCTGGTCTGTCTCCACAAGGGTTCACCATCACCTCGAGACCAGGCAGCGGCAGTGCTGATGCCACAGCTGTTCAGACTGAAACATCTGTCAACATCTGTGATTCACCTCTGCAGCTGGAGATAGATAGATAGATAGATAGATAGATAGATAGATAGATAGATAGATAGATAGATAGATAGATAGATAGATAGATAGATAGATAGATAGATAGATAGATAGATAGATAGATAGATAGATAGATAGATAGATAGATAGATAGATAGATAGATAGATAGATAGATAGATGTAAATTGCAACGTGTCCACAGACAAATTTTGATGTATTTTTAAAACAATTTATGTTGATCTATAAAGTTGTATTGCTGTTGAAAGATGTGTAAATTTCCCAAAGCAAGTTCAATAAAGTTGATTGATTTAATGTCAGCACTTGGCAAAATAGACAAATATCCATGACGGATAGCAAGTGATCATTGAATGAGTGCAAAATACAAAATACATACGCTTTGTATAAACTACAGTGCACAAGACCACAGATAGTATATGAACAAAGGTAGAATTGATGAGTTAAGGAAGAAACAACCTTAGCCTGAAGAACAGAGCAAATGCAGAGAAGCCAAACATTTATTTTGACAAGTCAAGTAATAATGCTTATTTACTCACTTTCATCCAAATATTTCATCCTAACATTCTTGTTTCTGGCACATTCAAGGAGGGAATTTTATTTCCTTCCAGTACAATAAAATATGCTTTCTAGATAAATCAGTAACCTGTTTCTCCAACTGTATACTGTAGACTGACCTTTTCACATTGAACAAAGTGGATGGATTTTTAATGTGGATGTTTAATGCAAAATGTTCATTTTTAAAACTATTGAAAAGTCAAACTGATCCATCTCAGATTAAATGAAGTACTGTCAGGTCACATGTTCTTTGAAAATCCACTCTGATTGTGCCAAGTGCTATTAAAGGCGATAAAAGTGCAGCCTAGATAAATTTGTCTCAACTTGGACTAAAAATATCCTTTTCTGGCTTTTCTTTCAAGGCCCAGGAAGCAATTGTCAGACGGTCAGAGGGATGATGTAACGGCCCAGGAATGCTGGCAGAGAAACCACAGGAATACTTCACATTCCCGCTGAGAGTAGGTCAGCACACAGATACCTCAGTAAAGGTTTGTGATCCTCCATCCACCACTAATTCCTAATTCTCCTAACTTAGACTATGAGCTCTGTTTCAAAGCTGTGGGCAGCTTTAGTGAAGCTGATCTGGAGATGTTCAGTGGTTGTTATGTTAAATGTATAATATTTGGAATTTACAGTTTGGAAACCTAAGAAAAGACATACCACTTGCTCACATGCAGAAACTGTGCATTATGACCTACACTCAATTAACCAATCAACCAAAAAACATCATCTTCATTGAACTGACCAAACTTTGTGCAAAAGAGTTAGAAAAAACTGAATGTCATGCATTAGTTCTTCTGATTTAGTTCACCAGAAGCATCTTTTCAATATGCTTTTATTTAAACATGCAAATAACAATGAGGATAAAATATGTCATCGTTCAAGACAAAGTACAGCCGGCAGCTCATCACTTCATCACCAAAAAACAATTCAGATGATTTGATGATGCAATGATGTGATCATTGATTAGTATGAATTACTGAAAATAACTGGTTAACCTCAATACAACATATCACTAAGGAAAATCCTCTAAACCTATTGCTAAATAAATATGATGGACAATGGAAAGTTCAATCAATATTAACTTTAATTCCAGCCAGTCAGGTGTCACACACAGAATAAGTTTAGTACCTTACACAAGCAGTTTCCACTGTCCACCACTATTTACTCACACTCTTTTGTCAATCTCTCCTTTAGAGTAGTGAGTGATGATTGCACTGAACACACCATCAAACGCTTGAACATGGTGAGCTGAGAGTCTTTGCACATTATAACAAAAAAATGAATTTCCTTCGTAGAGCAGATTTTTCTAAATCCTTGTTTCCCCAGCACGGAGCCATATCTCCTTGTGATGGGTTAATTTCAGAGGTGTTTTATTCCAGAAATGACTGAACCAGAGAACCTCCTACCACACACACACACACACACACACACACACACACTTCCAGTTTGTAAGCTTAATTAAGCTAAACTTAAAACTGTTGTTTTTTAACTATGTCGTGTCCTCTGTCACAGATGCTGCAACATCGTATTGACTGTCTATATCTAACACGTTCAGCTAATTACATCAAAGAGTCACTTATGAAGAATTCATTGGTGGCAACAACAAAAAAAAGATTTGAAACTGCACATCAAGTAGAAAGTAAAGACATGAAAAGGGTTAAATCAGTTGTAATATAGTTGGGATATAATTGAACAGACAGTGCAACAGAAACAAACAACACTGGCAGACATGTAAGGCAGAGAATCTACTGTAATAGGAAAACAAAAACCAAGCTTGCTATTGTTAATATCCATCTGTCTGTCCAAATCTCTCAGTTTTAGATAATTAAATCTAGTTACATTAGCCTGACACTTATGGTGTAAGTGCAGTGAAATCTACCGCTTTACAGGTTAAAGAATGTATTCATACTATACGGAGTTAAATTTATGCTGCGCATGCACTGACACGTTATCAGCATTATAATACTCTAACAAGTCTTCTTTACAGCCATAGAGTCATAAATCAGGTTGCCTTTACCTTTCCGGCTCTTTGAACCTTGAAGGCACCACTGGTTTTGTGACTTTAGTCAAGGCACAGCATATGATTTTGAAGCTTTGCGTTCAGTTCAGAAGCTATAATTTCATCTCCGAAGAAATCACAGTACTGGCACAGGTTTCATTTGAGTTACTTGATATGGGGTCGTAATTCATTTACAAAAGCACAAAAATATGAATCCACTGAGAGTTCATTCATGATCTCAGCAGCTGGAGTGTGCTTGGCATTTCCTGATGATGAGTGCAGAGTAATATTTGGACGAAAGCTCCCATTCTAGTACATGCACCTTGAGCACTGGAGAAGAAAGCTGTAAAGATTGGTTTCTGAGTGAACACAGGACAGAGAAGAACTTTAACTTTTACCTTTAGTTCTGTGACAAAAACTGGTGGACATGAAAACTGGTGAAAGCTCAGGCACCTGCTAATAACTCCTGCAGGTGACTCCAGGCTGTACTACCCTGTGAGTTTGTCATTTCTTTGCTCACTATATTCTATTTTATCTGTATTTTCTGACACATTTTATTTGTTATTGTACTCATTTATCATGTCAGCCTGGCTCTTCATCCTCAAAGCTGCTGTTTGTGTCTGGAGCTCTCTGGCTCCAGTCTCTGTTAGCACTTTAAGTGCTAATCAATCAACTAAATGTTCCTTAAAGTACTTTAAACAACTTTTGTGTCAACTAAACATTTCCCCAAGTACTCAAAACACCAGTAGGCACTTCAATGTCCACCTGATGAGTTAAGTATTTTAAACACCACTATATCAACTGCACATTTTTTTTCTTTTCATGATACAATTTTCAAAAAAATAATAAACCTCTACTACAATATAATTTAATGTTTTTTCTAATCCATTTCTTGGCTGGTATTTATCGAGTACACATTAACCTATGAACTGCATATCTATGCTCATTGTCCTGACCTAATCATTGTTTAACACACATCTCTATTTGAATTCAGTAACGCTTCATTTTCTCTGCATTGCTAAAACTTCTTCAAACCACACACACCGTGTGTGTGTGTGTGTGTGTGTGTGTGTGTGTGTGTGTGTGTGTGTGTGTGTGTGTGTGTGCATGTCTCAGTGCTGACAGGGTGTATCCAGGTTTTGCCCACACTTCCAGCAGCAGTAGTGTTGTAGATGCCATGTCTGTCCGTCTTGTGCCGTGTGGTAAGACTGACAGAAGATCAACTGTGGAGAGGAGATGGAGGATTGTGGTTCAAGAAAGGCGATCGATTAAATGGACAGTTGTGAACAGACTTGATGTCTAGTGTTTACAGAACGAAGATACTATGGGAGAACATAAATGCTTCTGCAAGACTAAACTAGCTTGCTAAGCACCAGCAATCACCTGCTGTCTTTCATATTAGTTATCCTAGCTCAGCCTGCAAAATTAGCTAATTAGCACTAAAATAACAAGATACAAAACTGGGACCGATGTCTTTACATTAGGTAAATTGATGAGGTCAATGAAGACGTAACACCAGGGCCCCATCTGACATCAATCATGTCCACAGGAAGTGATGTCATCTCACCTCATCGCAGCCTGAGCACCGTGGCCACACTGCCTGACAGTAGTGTCTTCCACAGAGAAGCTTCTGATTGGACCAGAAGTAGACCAGATCCACCAGTCCTTGGCCACACTCCGAACATATGAAGCAGGTGGGATGCCACAGGGCATCATGGTAACCAGCACGCTCAGCATATACTGCCGGAGTCTCCTTGGCAACCTCACCTTGGCAACCAGTGCAGCGCTAGGAGACAGAGAACAGGGAGTGAGGGTTTTCACATAGTGACCTAGAATGCTCGATGATGGCTGATAGACTAATTAATAGACTTATTGAATCATAGTCTTTATACTTGTTTCTGGTCCTAACATAGAAGTTATTAACGTCTAGTGACAACAATTGTTTTTCTTTTTTTTTCTTTTTTTTAATCCTCATATCTCTCCTACAGTTTTTCTGATGGGTACTGAGTGTGTGTGTGTGTGTGTGTGTGTGTGTGTGTGTGTGTGTGTGTGTGTGTGTGTGTGTGTTTCTCCCCAAAATTATATTTTTTGGTTGTGCCAATTAAAAATATAGGCTGACAGACTGTTATACGTAAACAAGTCCTTTTAAACCTGAAAATTTGAAACCCCTAAAATTTCTGTGTGGGAATTTTATGGTTGAACATTGGTTTCATCAGATGCCATTTAACGAGCTCTTTTATGATCGTGTCTTTGGATGGTCCTTTTCTGCTAAGATTTGCTATTATGTGTTTGATCCAGTATTGGAGGAGTCGGATACTGAGGAAAAACTAGGACTGCCTACAGTGACATCTCACCAATGATCACAGTTTTGATCTTTTCTTCACGAGCTTACCTGATTGAATGGGGATACATGCAAACTGTTTTGGAGATTGGGAAGCAGTTTGTTCAGATTGAACTATAATTATAACATTCATAACTCTCTCTTGTACTCACATATTCAGCTTTGGAGTTGTCAGCCGTTCCATTGGCGGAGCCATCAGCACTGCGATTGGTGGAGCCATGGTCTTGGTGGTCCTGGGCGTCCTTCTTACAGCTGTTGCTGCGGTCCTTGGCCTCTTTCGTAGTCCTCTGAACGGCTGCTTCACTCAGAGCTCCACCCTCGCCAGGTAATGCCACCTCGCCGACTCCCAGCGCCTCCTGTTTGTACTGCTTCACAAAGAGCAGCATGGAGGAGATCTGCAAGAGCGCAGAAGAGAAGGAGTTCGTGTTACATTGTTGAAATCTTTCTTTCACCATGTGTAAGTTGACAATCAGAAAAGTCAGTGGAGTATCAAATGGGCAGAATGTTGTGACATATGATAATGTACATATATTACAATTAAAAAAACTGATAGGCCTATCAGTAGTGATATGAAGGTGCTCAGTACCTCTTCCTCACTGGCCAGACTCTGACACTTCATTGGGTCCTGATCGTAGACTGGGAGCTGGCTGAAGAGCTGCCTGCGACGCTCCAACGCTCCGACTGTGCCCGACACTGGACGCTGTGTCTCAGGGATGAGCTCCATGTACTGCATGGCCTGATGGGAGAGGAGAGCTTTGTCTCAGCTTACTTCTGCAGTCGACTCAGTATTTAACTAGACAAAAGCAAGAGGTACAGTTATATCGTGACCTCTGTGACCTGGTTTAACATCTTAACGTTCTTGATCATCTCAACATATACAGCATATACATTTCATTGAGCAGATACTCAAAAACTCAACCTAGTGAATAGTAAACAGGTTTTTAAACAGTCTGGAGAGCAGGAGGGAGTGAGCAAGGATCTGGATCTGTCTCCACAAGTTCAACCACAGTAATGTCCCCCTGTGATTCCCCTTCCCCCTACTGCACCTCCCTCACCCGCCACACTGCAGGGCTCGATAACCACTGTCATCCTCATAATTGTAGGTTGTGAAACACGAACACTTATGCGAGACCATTGCTAATGGAAAACAGAGCAAAATGTTAAATCCCAGTGATAAAACTCTGGGATGGTCATCAAATCAATTTTTCGGAGACGTGATTTTAGTGATGGAATAAGTGCATATGGGACAGTGGGCTAAAAGCAAGAGTAACAACTATAGAGGCCGGAAAAATAGCAAACATTCAAACAAAAAATACTGTTGTTTCCACCATTTCTGCACCTGGTTGACTCTGCCTCCTTTTCCACTCTTACCATATGACAAAAAGCCACTACCACATCTACTCTTTCTCTGTCAATGTTTCACTCTCTCTGGGCGAGACAAGAATAAGCTTAGTAGCAGTGTAGTTGGTTCTGTGAAACACTACTACAAAGCATCTTTGTTTTTCCAACAGTCTCCGACACGTTAGTTCCCCTCTGTTGTGCACCACAGTCATGACCACCACTTAGCAGTCTCATATGGTTTATCTTGAGAAAAAAATATATGAACGCTGTCCTTTGAAAACAATCATGGATGATGTAGCTTCATTCAAACAACCAACCTCCTGCACTTCACACTGATCCTCACCAGTGTCTGGTTGAGGCTGGCCGGCGCCCAGTCATATGTGGTGGTGTTGAAGGTCGGGTCTTTACGTGACACCACTGGATTAGTCACGATCATACGGTTCCTCTTGTACATGCGGAGGCCGCCACCACCTTTGACCTTTGCTGTCAAGTGGGCGCAGGGTGAGTCGGCCAGCAGGCGTCCCATCCGCTGGTCGTCTTCCACGTCACCTCCAGGGGCGTGGTCGACGGTGCTGCAACCGCAGGCTGTACAAGCTTTCCTGCAGAGGGGCGGAGAAAGGAAGATGTTGAGACAGAAAACTAATGTCACCCAGCTAGAGAAATCTGAAGGCCATTTTGGAGGACTGCCTTGGTTTGAGATCATTCGCATGAAACAGGCTGTTTTTCAGTTGTGTTATCACCATCTCACCGATATATTCACTCATCACACAACCATCAGAGTACAGAATACCGACTTCCTCTCACCACATGTGTGGAGTTACTACAGGTCCTTTCTTCCTGTTGCCAACAGACTGTATACGGTAACACCTACCTCTACTTCCAGTAGACACTCACTCTATCACCTAATCACCTAAGTGCAATATCTGTTTCTTTTGTTGTTGAGAAATATCCTTTGTTGTCATTGCATTAGGGGGATACAATGACAGATTACTTATCCACCTGTTTTTCACTATAAACTTTGCTGATGCAACACTGGAAATAACCATGTTGTGGAACTAATAAATAAAATTATACTTCTAAACATCTTGTGGTATCATATCTACATTTTTTCACGTACAGTACATGATGCAGTAGTCTGAGAGGATTGCACTTTGCTCTGTACATCTATATAAAACAAATCACGTGGGGTTGCAACTTTAACGGTAATGGCTCCACCCCTCACTGGCTTCCTGTCTGTGAAAACTGTCAGGTGAGTTCATGGTGGCACCTTGTTCAGGTTTTACTGCAAGAAAACAACCAAAAGGTTTTCGATTACAGTTTCCTTATTTAGTTCCTTATAAAAGTTTCTAAGTCGGTAAATGTGTTCAGATAGTTTTTGCCTTAGTAACAGCTTTCAGTCAGCTGGCTGCAATATGCCAAAACACCAACATGTTGCTTTAAGAGCAGTGAGAGTTGAGAGGGAGAAGTGGAAAAATCACCAAGACTATTTCCAGGACTCTTGCCTTTTCTATTTTCATTCCATTCATTGTTTCTCTTTTTGTTTCTTTTTTTTGTGATGGTAGTGATGCACAAAAAATGGTCGTACCTCCAGGAATGTGGCTGGAAACCAGAGCAGCTCCCATCACATGTGAAACACACCGCAGCATCCCTTGCACTTTGCTTTAAAGACATCTGACGGGAGAGAGAGAGGCACAGGCAAAAACAATCAGGTTATTCTTTCCTAAAATTTCTGTACCATACGTCATCCCTTAACGTTAACAGCCTACACCAGGACAGAAACAGTTAAAAATGCAAGTTTACTGCAGTTTTAAAGCAAGTATTCCACTGATGGGTTGCAAGTGAAAGCTCATGAGAATGGTACACAGACCTTGAGTTCACCCAAACAATGTGGAACCAAATTCAGCTTGACAGAAGTGAATCAAAGCAACACGAAGAAGCCTGAGGCCAAGAAGAGTATCTGGTGATGTGATGAAGTGCTGGATGAGAAAGAAGAGTTGTTGTTCTGACCTTTCCTCATTGAGTGTGGGAGAATGAGAGGGGAGTGAAAAACACTCACACGCAGGATGGATGATCTCATTGACCCGCCCAGTGACATCACCATCACAGTGCTGACAAACACTCTTATCTGTCGCCCTGGCACTTCATTATTCATCTCCTCCTACTCCTCCTCAGCTTGATGTTTAGTATTTTATCTTTTCTAACCATTTTCTTACTCACTCCTCTGCTTGGTTTTTCTTCCTGTCCTCACTGTGCCTCACTTTAACTCTTCAGACAGTCTTCTTCCATACAAATCGTGGTGCATTTACATCCGTTTCTCATGGTATCTGAACTTCATGTTTGTCTGAACCTCAGACACACCATAGCATTTTTTCTAGGCTTCAAACCACTTCTTTCAGTCCTCATCAGTGATGGAATTTACTAGACATTTGCCACACAACACACTCTGTTATCAGCTAATCACAGTCCCATAGATCACATGATAAGAACCCAGCAAAGTCACTTTGGACTTTCCCTCTTGGAAAAAATGTCTTTTAAATGTTATTTCCACAAGTAAGAGACACGTGTTTTTTGTTTTTATTTTTGTTGATTATATTAAATTTATATTGTGTGACATATATGTATATATACACATACACACACACACACACTCTGCACCATAGGCTTTAGAGGGATGAGCCTCTGGCATGAAACCGGATGACTGTTGTGCTGAAACAACCCCACTACTCTTTGTCTGACAGAGACGGGCTGTCCACCTGTTCATCTGTCACCAGGTATTAGCAAGCCAAGTCAACAAGTCCTCTCCCAGGAGACGCACTCATGCACCTCATGTTCTGGATGTACACACACACACACACACACACACACACAAAATGACAAACATTTTTGACAGGCCTTATTTTGCACCCATTGCTGAGCATCAGTGAGGTCTGACCCTGGCACACAGACTGAGTTCATCCTAACAGTGGACTGTCTGTCTGAAGAATCACAGACATTTTTGATTCTTCATCACCAAACTGTGAAAAATACAAGAGCAAAGACAGGATCTGTTTACTCTGTTTCTAGAGGAGGGTTACAGATGAACACGTGTGGCTATAGCTGGATGGATTCTCTATTAGATGTGTCTCAAAAAGTTGTTCTGATGCATACACAAACTTTATTCTTTGCTTCAGTTCTGTAAACAAACTAGTTATAACTTGTTTCTTGGTGAGAAGTTGCTGTAAGGTTAAACTTGTAAGCTTTGGTTTCAACAAGCTTAGTTAGGCTAGTTAAATCGACTGTGCTTTCATATTCCTTGCCCGCATGAATGCATGCAATCTGTCTGGGTTGCCAGTTGTGCTGCTGATATTACTGATTAGTTTGTTTTCTAGTTCTCAGAGCTAAAGAGGGCATGACATACCAGCATGACATACCAGCGTGATTAGAAGTAAGAGAGAGTGAGGGGCAGTCATTAGTTGTGGCCGAGAACAGATGAGTGTGTTTAGTGGTGTGAGGAGAGAGACAGTGTGTGTATGTGTGTGTTTGTGTGCATGTGTGTGGATGTGTGTTTATGTGTGACAGCAAAGAGGTTGTTGATTAGTCCACGTTGAAAAGGTCACAATGATGACAGCTGCACCAGAGACAGCTGAATAACAAGACTTCATTAGGCCTCGATGGAGTCCACTATAACACACACACATACAACGCAGTGTTTGTGTGTGTGCTCATTGTTATGTGACTGAGCTGACAGCCTGTTAACAGTAGAGACGTTTTCACACACTCACGCAATTACCATGGACTTTTCCAGACAAGTTTGTGAGTCAGAGAAGGAGCAGACACAAACCAAGCATGATGCCACCAACGATAAATGATAACAAGAAATGATGAATCAGTCACCAGTGTAGCCAATGTTACTCTTCTGATCGAGGGAACTGAGGTACTTTTACAGCTTTTCACAATTAGTGTGAGCATATGCAGAAGGTTTGGTCACTTTTTCAAATATCTTGAGGCATTTTATGTCTTGTCATGTTCTGTCATACTGAGGAGGGTAGGAGATAGGGAGATTTATGAAACAGGTCAGAGTCAACACTTTGTGGTCCTTTCTGACTCTCATGTCTCAACACTGAAATGATGACTTAAATAAGTTTTTAATTTACCACAAACATTTCTTCTGTGTGGCTCCTCTGCTATCGGGGCACCACCGAAAAACCTTCACTTGGTCTTTTGAAGTCATGTTGACCACAAATACTAAAAATACAGAACGGCTCTTAGTTCCAACTGGGAGTATCTGCCAAATGACATGAGGCTGAACAAGAAAAGCATTTATCCAGAAAAAGGGAAAAGCATGGCAGCTCTATATTTAGAGTGAGATAACACAACTATGATGTAGTTGCTGCACTGAGTAATTCTAATCATGTCAGCTATGTGAAGCGGAATCTGCAGGAAACCATGTCAGATAAGACGCTGGAGGTCAAAGCGGCCGAGAGTCGACCTGCAGCAATTAAATACTTTGCCACATGCTGTAGGACCTAAAATATTTCCTGTGGATATTCTATTTACAATAAAATCAGACAGCATGCCACAACTGATCTGATAGTACAAGAGCAGCTTCCTCTGTTTATTTCAATGGATTTTTTTCAACAGTTAAATGCCAACACTGTCTAAGTTAGATGAAACACTTTTGAATAGCAAAAAGATAGTCAGCAGCTATTTATACCTCGGTAATTGAATAATTTCTAAAGTAAACTCCTTTGCCATTCCTCAGCTCCAGTTTGTCACATTGAGTAATTGTTGCTTTTCTTTAGTCTCATGTGATAACAGCATTATTCAGAATTGTTTCTATTTATGTTGGTTGTCCAAAATGGGCAATGAGACAACCTTAGCTCGGGTCAGTAAACTGTTGCAGACATTTTATAACAGAGAACAATCAGCAGGTTGATTATTCACACACAATGCTTCTCCTTTGTGTCTTGGCTACTGTGATACCACCCCATAATCGTGAACCCCATTATGTGTGTGGGACTGTGTGTGTTGGTGGGTTATTTCCATCCTGGTGATGGCAGCTTTTCCACCTCTAGTGTAAATATAAAAGCGGGTGGTGGGATCAAAGCCCTGACAGGTGACACTGATCCATCAGGTTATCTGTCTTTGAGCGCTGTGACCTTTGATGGACAGCTACAGGACGAACATGTAGGAGACAAACTCTGTCGAGCTGCCAGAGCAGCCCCAGCGGGGGCTCAGGTCCTCGTGGTCATAGATTAGCTGCACCGTCTGAATTAGACCCATCTGCAACTGGTTGAACTGGATGTGAGCAGGTTCAGGAGATTCACTGAAGTTCTGAACTCCACAAAGGCAATCTCATCATATCCACCCAATTTGTTGGATTCAAGAGAAGCACTATTTCTGAAAACTAAAGATAGTTCTAAAGAAGAAACGTTGGTGACTAATCTGGCAAGTGCACATGCTTTTTCTTCCACACAGTTTGAGGATCCAGAAAATCTCATGAATGTAGCTGAGGTTCGTTTCTTGAGTTCTTCCCAAAAAGTCCAATCAACATTTAATATTTTATAAGAACATTTCTCACTGCGATTACAGCTGTCTGGAGCACCCAGTGTTTCAATGCAGCCAAACAAATCCTCACTTTGTGATGTTTCAACAAAGACTGAGGAGGAAAATAAAAAAGCTTCCGACACAGAGTTCAACTCCTCCGTGCTTTACATCACTTCCTGTGAATCCCATGCTGCATGGCTGGACTCAGAGTGGGAAATTAACTTCATTCACGTTTGTATCCTTACACATGTGGATAAACTGCCCCAACAGAAGCAAATAAAATATTTAGAACTGAAAAGTGTTGATGTAATATTAATAATAGTTTGATATCTGTTTGATATCTATAAATCTGTGACAAGATTTGAATAGATGTGTTTGGGATATTTGAATGAAATATGTTATATTAAATATTAGTATGTCCACTAAATGCAATCATGTCATACCATTTAGTCATTTCAGTTGTGAAAAAGACATTTCTCTCTTGCTCTCTTCATCTACATGAGTTTTAAAGTTGCTAGTTTAAAATTGTCTCTAAGCCCAGTGACAAGGTCTTGTAATTGATTAGAAATTAGATTGAAAACTGGCTTCAGGGCAGATCACAACAGATCTGAATGCTTCCAACAAACAGTTCAATCAACATTAGCATAAAACTGAATGAATAATAATGTAAAGAGGCTGTCTCCACATTGAGGTGCTCTCTGAGGTCTCTCTGACCTTTGACCTCCCCATCAGTTCAGCCAACCTGATGGATCCTTGTCAGTGTGAACTCCAGCTGTGTAGGTGTGAGTGTTGCTGTCCTACCTTGGCCATGGCTGAGCTCACGTCCATGTTGTACAGCGTCTGTCGACTCTTCAGCTCGTCAGCCCTCTGTGCCTCTCCTCTTCCAGAACAATGGGACTTTAAATTCCTCTCCTGTCGACAACACTTCCTCGCTCCCCGCCCACCGCTGCTCCAGCCGCCACTCTGCCTCGCCGACTCTCCACAGCCCGCTGTAATTTAAGCGTCTAGACTTTCATCTCATTCCCTCTGAGAAGCTTTTTTTCCCTGCTCACCGCCTGCTACTTAAGTCTTTTTGTTTTAGTTCTAAACTTCACTTTCAAACTCTAACTCAACCCTTTTCCTCATGTTTCATTTTACATCTGATCAAACTCACCTTCCTCCTCTTCAGCGGTGGACTTCTACTTTATTTTTTTCCTCCACTCTTCCCTTCTGATTCGTCCCGCTGCCAGCTCTGCTTCTCCACCCTCTGCAACATGAACTCAGCAGGTTTCTTCAACTCCTGATTTTGCTCCAACATGCCCCTGAAGTAACTGGTGATTGCAAGACTCTCAGTAAACCAACAGCTGCCTTCTTCACCTCTGTCTGCACTGAATGGTGAATTCACTCTCCTGTGCTAAAATATCACAGCGTCCTTCTGTGCAAAGCTGCAGGTCCTGTAGCCACAGACTGGCAGAAATCATGGAGATTTATGGCCCTGAAAACTGCAGCTGCTGTTGTTTCCTGCTGCAGTGCTGCAAAGCGGGCTATGAGTTTAGTCCTGACTCCAAGACTACCTGGACCAGTGAGGCCTGACTGCACTGTTTATGTTTTTAATCTGAGACAAAGACAGAGAGAGCCCTGAGGGATTCCCTGCTCATGTTCTGCCAGCCAATCACAGTGAGCCTGAAAAACTCCTCAGCCAATTGGGGCGACAAAGGTTCCTTCCCTCCTCTCTCATTTTGCAGCTTTTCACTGAGCGGTTTTGAAGAATGTAGACCACAAAGCCAGGCAGGGCCAAGCTGGGCTGAACAGGGCCAGGCAAGGCCAACCAAGAGTGGCTGAATAAACCTGGCAGCACCAACAGGAGTATACAGACCACACATAGGTAAAAAAAATAAAATAGATTAAAAAAACAGTTGGCAGTCCAGGCAGACCTGCGAACAAACTACACAGAGCCATTGAGGACACCCAGTCACTGCTAAACCATGCAGCGCTGAACACATGCTAATCTCAGCCAGCAAAAGTGAGACTATCAGAGCAAGACAAGACCATCAATGTCAAACACAGCAAAACAGGGCAAAGCCAGACAGGGCCACAGAAACCCAGGACCAGACTCAGACAAGGAACCTTGGCCAAACAGCTCAGAAGAACAAGAAGGAGAAGCAGCACAAAATGGAGACAGGCGGGGCCACAGTGTCGAGTTAACAGTACAGACGACCACAGACACATTTAACAAGATGAAAACCACTGAGCCAAGAGCCATCAAAGGCGTTCACACAGACTTCATTTGTCTGTCATTTCACCTCAAAAACTCTGTCCCTGGTAACTGTACCAAGGCTCATCTGCATGTTCATATCACCTTTGGCTCTATTTATAACTTCTTGTTTGTCATAAGAGCAAAGTATAACTGGACTCTCAATTCAGCATAGGTTTTCTCTGAGTTACCTGCATACGATGACTCCAAGGGACTTGAATGACCCCTTGACTTCTCCTCTGGTGCCACCATGAGGCCAAACTATGAACCCAAACATGTATCACCTGAACGTGGATCTGTAAATGAACTTAATAGTCTATTATAAAAAGCCTGCTTTGTTACGTTTTGTTCAGCAGAAACCAGTTTGGTATTATTTAAAATAAAAAAAGAAGCAGAAAAACTTCTGTGTTAAAGCATGACATCTCTTATGCATCAGCATATTTAGCCATATGTCGCCCCTGGGTATAAGCCTGAGAGGGAATGCTGTGTGTCTGTATTGCAAAATAATGGCATCCTGTCCAGGCTGTATTTTCTGTCCTTCACCCTATGTGTGACCCCTCCTACAGAGTTCCCAAGGAGATCTTAGACTTAGACTGACTTCATCGATCCCTTTGGGATGACTTTAGCTACTGGAATTTACATGTCCAGTAGCATAAATATAAGATCGCATTAAGAGAGTGAACAATGTACATTCATCTGATGAACCTTTATGAGCTCTCCATTAGGATTTTGAGTTCGCTAACTTTGAATCAACTTGTACTCTAACTCTCCAAGAACCAACCTGGACGATCTAGAGCTGGCCTCAAGACAGGTCCTGTGCAGAGAGAAAGACACTGATGTGCAGGTATAAAGATAGGAAGAAGATTTAAACACAACCAAGAGACAAGATGTGAATGTGGTCAGTAGTTTATATTATTCTCTTTAAAAAGACTTCATTACAAGATTTGACTTCATTCAGCCATCCAGACACAAAGTTTTCGTGATCAATTTCTAAATAGGGTTCATCACTAACTGCATAACATGGAACCACTGCAATCTGTTCAGAGATCAGTTTATTTGACAGAGGGACGAACAGCTGACATCACCTGCTGCATGTGAATAGGGTCAGTAACTACAAGTCAGTTGTAGAAGACGCATCAGTGCTGTCTGAGGTGACAAAAACATAAATGCCAGTGAGGATTCTTGTTGGTCTCTCCCAAAAGAACGATAACATCAAATTCTAAAATTACTGATGGAGAATTCAGTAACGTGTCAGCCTCATACTTGGGTGAAGCATGAAATCTCTTGGCAACTATCTGATTGGCTGTTGTTGAAGTTTTGTTCTGATGCTCATGGTTCCCAAAGGATGCATCTTCTTAGTCGAGGCTTGGACATCCTCTGAACTCAAACATCTGACGCCTCATGATAGTCAAGTCCTCACTTGTATAAATCTTATACAACATGGTGGTCTGAGTACTACAGGTACTAGTAAGTGGTGACTCTCTTTAAGAAACAAACAGAAAAATCAGATTTACACAGCATATTGTTTTTCCAATAGAATATTCCAGATGCAGCTTGGCACCTGAACATGTATCTGTAAATGAACCCGATAGACTGCAGTCTACTATGAAAAACCTGCTAAGTTTCATTTAGCAGCAACCAGTTTGGCATTATTAAAAAAAAAGAAGAAGCAGAAAAACCTGTTAAGTTTACCAAGGCAACAGGATGTGCTTGACACCTGCACTGATTTATGTAAAAATCGTTTAAGTTACATTCATCTCATCAGGTGACACAGGACAGGCTGAGGATGGTCCTTGGTGTTTGGGGTGTGTGTAAATAACTATTTACCAAGACATTCACCATGACAAGTTTAAACCTTAAGATGTTCACTTTACAGCTTTGCGTTCTGCCGCCCCCAGGAGGTTAAACCTCCTCCGTTAGAGTAGCTTTGACTACAACCAATAGTACCTTTTATTCAAGGCATCCAGTCATAGATCTCGCTCAAGACTCAAGTCTGTGCTACAGCAGGCGTAGTGCAGTCACCCGGTGCCTCTTCACTGATACTGTAGCTGTCCAGTTAATGTAAATGCATAGTGAATCTAAATCGTATGCCTTCACCCCCGCTCCCTCCTGAATACACGTCACATTAGTCCCTCCACCACCCACCCAACCACCCAGCTGTGGATATCAACAACATCACTCCCCAGCAGTGTTCATCTCAGACAAGTACCATCCACCACATTCACATCATTAGCGTTTGCAGTTTTTCCCTGCAGCACTGAGAGAAGGATAGCAGGTCTAAACCTTCCCTGCAGGCCAGACTGCCTTCTGACAGATCATTCATAGATTCTGATTAATGGACGGTGCAGCCAAGCAGGGCTTAAAAACAAGTTAAAACTCAATTTCAAAACAAGGAAATAAACTTTTGTTCTTTTTTTTACTCCTTCGTTTATCCTCCACTCATCTTTTCGTCACCCCACCCCAACCTCTCTCTGGCACAATTTGGCGGAGTTTGTATAAAAGTCGCTAGGCTCTCCTGCTCCACGCGATGCTACATGATGATTCTTGGCTCTGGGACTGACTCGTTGATGGATTTGTGAGGCAGGACGTTGGCACCGTTCAGGTACAGCTCATCGTTCACGATCACGTCCTCCCCCAACACCGTCACATTCTCCATGCGAACCTGAGGATGCAGATCGACCCAGAGACAGCGTTATCCTCTCAGCAACAATCATAGCAAAGGTGAGATGTGAAATGAAACCCCAATAAGAGGTTTTGGTTGTGAAAGGGGCTGTTGACAGAGTCTATACTCACCCACTGCCCAACAGAGGAGCTCCAGCCCACGATGCAGCTCTCCAGCCATGAATGTGATCGGACTCGTGCGCCCTTCATCACAGTGCAGCGTTTTATCCTCACGCCATCCTCCACGACCACACCGGCACCGATGGTGACATTTGGTCCGATGGTGCAGTTTTCCCCGATCTGCGCTGTTGGGTCCTGCAAAGGGGAGAGGAGAGAGGCCAGAGAAGTGTTAATGCGTTAACACTCGTGTGGTTCCTTATCTGAAATGCTGCTGAACTCACCACAAGAACGTTGCCGAGGAAACCAGGTCCAGTGCGTAGCCTCTCGGGGGCTTGTTGTCGTACTGACTGGAGGTACATGCACATCCCTGTCAGGAAGTCCTTCGGCTGACCGATGTCCATCCAGAAACCTACACAGAGTACAGAGGTTAGGACAGCGACAACACTCCGTTACCATGGAGACAAGGACACAGGCAGGAGTGTCTGTGCATATCTATCTGCAAAGGGTGAGGTAAAGAGGCAGGAGGTCACAACTGTTGATCATTTTAGATCACTGCCAACCTGCAGGGTTTTCCTATCATTTCCTACAATCTCCAACTCTCCCTGCTGCCTCAATGTAAACTTCTGCTATGGTGATGAGAAACAACCAGAAAAATAACAATAGATTAAAAAAAGCGGCAGAATATCATAAATGAATACCTGGAGGAACAAAATATGCAGAACTAAGATCCAAATGCATTTAAAGATGGCTTTGAAGAGGTTTGCAGCTGATGATGTCTGTGTGTGTGTCAAAGACTCCATAAACCTACTGCAGGGAATCAAAGGGACCTCTCACCATGTTTTCACTGTTTAATGAGCTGGGAGCTGCTCGGTGTTTCACCACAGGTTTGTGAGGGAAGCAAAGCCACAACGAGCTGGACCCGAGTCAGAAACCCAGACCAGTTCGCCTGCCTGAACTACAGGACGGGAGGGAGATTCAACTGCTCAGCTACAGACTGTAGTTTCACTGCTTCAGACAAAGCTGATCGCTCCCAGGGATGGATGAGGATCTAGAGATGCACCGATTCCAGACTCCGTCAATTAACTTTCATCACAGTTGGGTCTGATCGACTAGTGAACACGGCAGACTCCAGCAACAGAGGACGTCTGCCGAACCTGTTTGTGATTTGTTCCCATCGGTGCGTCTCTACAGACAACTCCTCTCCAAAACTACGCAAGTTAAGATGCGAAGAAAACCCTGACACTTACGTCTGGTAGAGCTGTAGGCTGTGAGACCAGAGCGAGTACACAGGTCAGCCTCCGACAATACATCCCAAAAACCATGTCATCAGTTTGTTTTCACCTGAGCAATGTAAATCACTTGCAACACAGTGGCATCATTCAACATCATCACGATCAGGCACCTTAGCATAAAGACTGGAATTGGAGGGACACTGCTGGTCCAGCTCTTTCCAAGTGAAAAGAAAAAATATGGTGAAGCTGTTCAGTCAACAGTTTTTGACCTGACTGACGTCCTTGTTTGTGTTTCGAGCATAATCATCAACTGTTCTGAATGCTGAATGTCCCACCGACATTAAACATATTAACCAGTTAATCTGTTGAGTTGTGGTGTGGATGTCTGTGGAGGTGTTGCAGTGGTAGGAATAGTTACCCTGCAGCTCCATGGCGTAGAGCTGTCCCTCCTCTGCCATGACAGGAAATATCTCTTTTTCAATGGAGGTCGGTCTCAGCTGTGCACAGCACACACACACACACACACACACACACACACACACACACACACACACACACACACACACACACACACACACACACACACACACACACACACACACACACACACACACACACACACACACACACACACACACACACACACACACACACACACACACACACACACACACACACAGTCAAATACCAACACTGTGTAGTGGAGTTTGGAGTTTGCCGCAAATGTATTTGGGTGCATATTCTGTGTGTATGTAACAAATACCTGGATCCTGCTGAGCATGCTGGGATTGAAGATGTACATGCCGGCGTTGATTTTGTTGGAGACAAAGACTTGAGGTTTCTCCACAAAGCGATGTATCCTGCCACTCTCTGCCTCAAACACCACCACTCCATACTTGGAAGGCTCTTCCACCCGAGTCACCTTCGCAAGCACAATGCAAGTTAGTCATTCATATCAATAACCATTTTATTTTTGAAAACCTAGTTATATCTTTACAAACTATCTCCTGGTGTCTCAATGAATTGAAAGGCAATTCATAGTGTTTCTCCCTGATTCTCTCACAACATAAAATAGTCAAATAGTTTGACAGGAAAGTGTGCTGTTTCCGTAACCCTACACCTACATACACCTGCTCAGGAAAAACACTTTATATTGCCCGTCTGCCTTACCACAATGGTTCCCTCCTTGCCATGGTTGAGGTGGAACTGCAGCATGTCTTTAAACGGGAAATCACAGATGACGTCTGAGTTGAGGACGAAGAACGGCTCGTTGTCGACGTTCAGCAGCTCTCGAGCCAGTGCCAGGGGGCCCGCTGTGCACACAAACACACACATTCACTTTTTATATTTAACACATTAGATCTTTGGGTGCTTCAACTTACTGCAATTACTAAAACTAGAAAACCAGGTTTGGTTCACATACACAACCTCACAACGTTGAAATTTAGTTGTGTTTTCTGCCAATTTCATAAATATGAATAATGAAATACACTTGTCAAAAGTTTATGCACTTCTCAAAATGCAGTTTTGTTGTTTCCTGAATTTGTCTGAGGTGACAAAAGACTCACCAGTTCCAAGAGGCTCCTTCTCGTGAGACAGAGAGATACGAATCCCAAGCTGGGGAGAAAAAGGCATCGTTTTGCTATTGCCAACACATCAGAGGCTAAAACACTGACGCAACACAAACACCACGCAGAATCACGTCTTATTCCAATCAAAATAGTGTAAAAAGTAGAAAATAGTGAAAGGGCTCAGGACAGTGTCTAAGGGTTTAAATTAGCCTTACATATCTTAACTTAAATTAAAATAAAATAGATAAATCTTAGATAAATCTTCTACATATCTACATCATATCATATCTAACTTTACAGGTCTACCCTGTCATTACCTAAAAGACTGTAAATCCAGCAGCATGAGTGTTGTAGTGCTTTGTAGACCTATGGATTTATATGTTGATAATGCGTTTCCTGTATCCACCAGCCCAACTTCCGTGTTTATCCATGTCACTATTGACCTTTGGATTTCTGGTGCCTCCTTAAAGGGTTTGCTTGCTTTTGTTGACCTGTCCTCTGCTTGTGACTCTACACTGCTCATCTTAGTCTATAAGTCATACAGGCCACTAAATTATCTGCTTTTTGGTCCATTCCCAGAAACCACACTGCCACCACTTTAATGAGGCAAGATTAAGGTGGGAAGATGTGGCCATGGATAACTAATCTGCACAGTAAAAATTAACTGATGATCCACAAAAAGACCTCTGATGAAGATATGAGGTCTTAAAAACAAGCAAAAATGTTTCATTTTTTGAACACCTTTGCTTGCATATAAGCAGGCATTGACACTGAGATGTCACAGCAAATGTCATCTCTCTTCATTCTTTGAGAGACAAAGTAAAGCCACCTTCACACTAGCAGCAAATACACCATGGAGGTGGTTGTCTCACCTATCGTGGCTTAATAAGTGAAAAGGTGTTTTTGTGATGCATGAATTGACCCTTCAGGTAAGTACTAGAAGGCAAAGGGACTGACACACTGGTCTTGTACATAATATTATCGTGTATGTGAGTACATTTATCACAGCTGCAACTGTTGGTTGTACGTACTCTTTGCTCCTGGACTCTCATTTCTCTCTCCAGCTGCTCCGACATGTAGCTCACTGCCAGAACCACATGGTCCACCCCAGCCTGCATATACAAAGTACAACAGTAGTAAAGTTATAGCCTTCCCTGAAAGGGATTTTAAAATCTCTGTCTCAGAAGAAAGCAGCTTAATTTATTATTACCTTGACCAGTGCTTCCACCTGGTGCAGCAGGATGGGTTTGTTGCAGAAATCCACCAGCGGCTTGGGGACACTCAGGGTGAGTGGTCGCAGCCGGGTCCCATAACCTCCAACCAGAATCAAAGCCTTCATGCTTCTGACGTTAGCAGACCTTTCCGAGGTGACCACGGCTTATTGCTGAAGACACAGCAACCAGTATGAGCAGGAAAATGAAGAGTCACAGAGACTGCCTGAGGATTTTTACATCAGAACTGTGATGCAGTTTGTAACTTTCCCATCACACTGACTTTTGGACTCAGGAATCAGTGATGACCCAGAAGAAACACCATTAAAAATTATGTTCAGTATCTGCCTCTATAAAGAAAGCTACAAGTTTTTCCCCCCATGGGACAAGTTGCAGCAACAGGATCATCTTTAGAATGAGAGATCCACTTGTCATGAGGTAATTATACAACCAGTTAAACAGCTGCAGGCATTTTCTTTCTACAGGCAAGCAGAATGACACACATCATCAACACAAGACAACTGTACACAGAATATTAAATAAAAATCCACAATTTCAGGCAAACTTACTCTCCGCCACATGATGAATTTCCTCTTATTTACTCAGATTTCAGAGTGATCATATTTCTATTTGTGATAATATATTTCCACATAAAAGGTTATGATACAGACATAATGAAGTCCGATAAATGTACTAAATTGCTGTATAATTTAAACAAAATAATTTCCTAACCAACCATATATCCAACCATTGACAGACAATGTGTCCTGCTGATGAAGCTGCAGTTGGACCTGTTGAACAGGTTGACCTCTATCGACACAACTCAACAAATCTTCGGGTAATCTCTTATACCAAATCAACTCACACATTAAAGTCTGAATATACCAGAAGTGCATTCGTCAAGTGTAGTTTCTCTAAATAGCACAGAAAAACACAAAATACACTGGGTGATGGTACCAGGGTGCTCGGATGGAGGAGCACAGATTAGAACAGGTGCTATTTTCAGCACATCACCAGCCCCTTACACCAGCGTTTACAGTAACATTACTTTCTCTGTAGTAATATTGAGTCAATCTGTGATCATATGATGGCTCCTTCATCCAGACTGTAGACTGCGATCGCTGTAGTAGAAAAACAGATCATATTTTGAACTCTGATGCAGATAAACTTACAGTGATTGCAGCTAACTCACGTTAGCTGAATTAGCCACCTCCTGACTCACCACACTTTACTATAGGCTGCCCGCGGACTGGACGACACCCAGCTCCAGTCTTAAGTCTATTTGGAGTTAATTAAGTGACTGTGAACTTACATAAAGTTGTTACCAGGAGTCTCTCGCAGATCTTCTGAATGACTGAAACTCCA
The DNA here is from genome assembly GCA_029224185.1 of Karalla daura. Lineage (NCBI taxonomy): Eukaryota > Metazoa > Chordata > Actinopteri > Chaetodontiformes > Leiognathidae > Karalla > Karalla daura. The sequence continues at coordinate 9,687,834 of CM055188.1, forward strand.
GGAATGACACGTAGGATCGTTCAAATCCGCATTCATTGTTTGGTTTCCGGTTTATCTGGCTTGAGTCAATTTACACAACAATATCCGCACTACACCCAGTTGGTACTTTCAAATTAAAGGTCTGGTCAAATTCTGCATCATTATTATCGCGTCTATCAACAATATACTGGACTAAAAGAACTGTAACTCTGACTGGCAATCACCTTTACAGACAAACAGTTTTTGCTGTGCATTTTTCTGAAAAATATTTAGATCTAGTGCTCTCTTCCACGCAGAGCACCTGCAATTGTCTCTTTCAAACAAATCAGCTGCCCTGCTAATGGATATGTTTTGCTGCCCCCGTTAGATCTTAGTGTCTTGGTGTCTCTTGCTACAAAAATTAACGATTTTTTACACTTAATTTGTTAAATTGGTTGAAAACTAAAGGCCAAACACAGAATGCTCGCAATACGGGACCGATCCGTTTCCGGCCTCTCATGTTAATTCCATCGCACTTGGCAGTGCGTATCGCTTTCCGCCGCCACCTGACCTTTGAGATGGTACAATCTGCCTGAGTCCTGATTACGAACACAATAACCGCAGTTCTATGAACATAATATGAGAGATCATAACAACATAAAATAAGTCCCTATTGATGGACAAAAGGACTAACCCCCTCATGTCTTCCCACGAATCCCTTATCTCCGCTGAGAATCCCCCCCCGACATGTGAGATAATGGTCTGTTCCAACACGCCGCACCTTCCCACCTCTGACCAATCACATTGAAACAGCGTGGCGATCCACGATTATTTGCATACGAATGACAAAAGACTGACGCGAACAGTCCTATCGGAGTGACAGAGTTAACTTCCATACTTTATCACATCCGTGTTTGTGCAGTGCACCACGGTATCCATGGAGACAACCACTTGTCTCAGTCAGCCACGACGTTCATTTTTGAAGTTTTCTTTTTTTGTTGTTGAAAGAACAGGCCTTCAACCAATACGCTTTACAGCATATATAAGATAGGATAAAATAGACATGTTAAGAAACCATAAAAAATAGACATTAAAATAAAAAATAAAATGCATAGCAAACTGTGGACAATTTCAAACTTTGTTGGAGATTATTGTTGAGTTAAAAGCAAGATCATAAAAATAGGATTTTTAATTTGATTTCACCTGTCACTTACACTACACTATACTGAATCCATTACCTTTTACATGGCCCTCACCAACACATGCTGCTCCTGCCTCTGTCCCCATATTCGGCAAGGCAGGCCACCCTCCCTGATCTTGGTTCTGAATATGATTTCTGACCATGAGAGGCAGTTATTTCCTCACCAACATCACTTAGATATGTGGGATTTTTTTTTTTTAGATCCGTTAGCCTAGGAGCAGCAACAAAGAAGGCCCATTGACCTCTAGTTTTTAGGTGAGTGAGAACTAAGAGGAGTCGCAATGAAAATGACTCGAGACATCTAAGGGGAAGAATATGTTGATAGGATATGTTGAAACTTTATAGACAAAGAACACAATTTTCAAATATATAATTTAAGAAAACGATAAAGAATATTTATCTTGCCACCAGTGCTTAAAAATGAATACTTTCAGCACTGAATCAAGAGATATCTCATATTCTGTAACTTATTGCATGGTAAAATCATATTATAGATATGCATATCTTATACTGAGTACTGAAAATGTTGGAGAATGTGAGAAAATGTTTCTGTTGTCAGTGTATGCTATTTGATGGTGTATTGCATAAGATTCAACACCATATCACAGTGGTAAAAAAAAGTTTTCATTATGTATCTGTAATCAAAGACTCACTGTCATGAGTTTATTGGTTAGTACTGTCTTTAAAACCACTTAAAATTCAGTTTAACTTTTTTATAGCACGTTGAGAAATTAGCAACATTTGTATTCTTCTCCAACACACACAAAAAGAGTGTTGAGGAATTAATTGTAATCTTTTCCTGACCTATACAAGATACAAAACAAAGAAAAAATCCTTTAAGCAAGATTTATTTGAGAAAAAATTCCCATGAAGGCTTAAATGAATAAATGACAATTACTTCATAGGGTAAGTGTCACAGGTTTAAAGTTTGGCTGGAAATAAATAGTCTTGAATTGTCTGAGAGATTAAAAGGCCAAAACAGGAACATTTCACACTCCAGGCTGAGTCATGCCTTTCAGGGTTGTTGAAATGTCAGAGTTGAAATCGTGCAGACGAGAAAATTGTGCATAAGCTAAAAATGTATTATAATTAGTATTTAACAAAGTACTATACAACCTAAAATTCATTGCCTTATGAACCATGTAACTGGTAATTATTTTATATAAATAAAAATAAATTTAAATAATTTCATAGCTCCCAGTTGCCCAGTTGGTCTTCAAATCAAGGTTCCCAGCGCAGGTCACAAATCAATGAAATATGATCAGATGGGTGAGCTGCACTGGGCAGAGCCCCGTAGGTGGTGACCTCCTGATGGCTGGGCAGCGGGATCACCTGCTCCACCTGCACCAGACACACAGACACACATGCAGACTGTTGGTTCCTCGTTTGACGTATTAACATGTGCTCCTCCCTTTTTAGTTTCCACTTCATTCATGTGTCAGTTGTATATTTGATCACAGCTGGTAATCAGATTGTTACAAAAACCCTGCTTGAGTGATGCTCTGCACACACAGCTAAATAATCATCCTGTAACTGGTCAAGTGATGCATTAATCTGACAGATTTGTATGGGAATGTCTTTGAATTGGATCAATTTCCAATATCAAAAGTTATCAAATGCTTTGAGAAAACTTATTAGCAAGCATTCCACCTGAACAAGACGCACATAGTCTGTGTGCTGTGTACAATTCTGGTCCTCGATGTATGTTTCAGCCGTTTCCAACTCCAACACACCTGATTATAAATGATCGGCAAATCATCAAGGTCAACTGAAGCCTGGTGATAAGGCACTCACTTGAATCAGCTGTTTCAGGATGGGGAACAGCTAAAACATGCAGGACAGTAGCGCTCGAGGACTAGAACCGAGAGACACCGCTCTAAACTGACCCTAGGTATGAATGAAAGGGTGAATGTTGTGTGTGTGTGTCCTGTCATAGACTGTCCAGCGTGTACTTCCTGCCTTTCACCCTAAGTTAGCTGGAGAAAGGCACCAGCTGAACCCTGCGGCACCAGTGGGTAAGAACATGAACAATGAATGACTGACTGAATGACTGAATGAATGAATGTGCAGCATCAGTGTCAGCACCTGCATGATGTTGGGCTGAATGAAAATATAATCCAGGCAGCCATGAAACAAGGCCACGTAATTTGTGTACTCTGGCTGGCCACAGGCACTCTGCAGCGGGGGGAAGGCAGAGAACAGGTCCATCGCAGAGCTCTTCCACTCTGCATCCTGCAGACCACCTTCAGCCTGGCTGATCAGATGGAATTCAGCTGGGGCACAGCAAGAGAGGAAAAAATTAAAATTGTATAGCTGTTGTGTGGTCGACAGCTCAAGTCTAGCAGAGGCTGGTGGAGGACTTTAGGCGGCGTTACCTGTGTGTGGAGAGGAGTTGAAGTCACCACAAAAGATAAGAGGGGCTCCAGGTGCAAACTCATCGATCACATGCCTCAGGTGTTGTAGAGCCACACTTATCTGCACCAAGCGAACGTTGCTTGCTTCAAAGGGAATGAATTCAGATCTTCAGAACGCCTCATTGCATATATCACAGGTCGGTTGTCTTTAATCAGTTACTGTGATTAGTTCAAACACAGCAATGAGATGTTTTACCCTCTGGGTGCCAGTACAGATGGGTGTTGGCCACACAGATCTTCCTCCCTGGTTTATTCAGGTCTTCCAGCAGACTGACCTGCAGAAAAACAAGACTATAAAGACAAGGGGACCGCAACTAATGCTTGGACAGAGATGAAGGAGATCACTGGTTTTGGGTAAACAGACAGCTGGCACCCTGAAGAGTGCCAGTGAGCTAACGTTCAGCTTACCCTCTCCATCCTGTTCTGGTCAGACAACAGACACACTGTCACACTGCCCGCAACATAGTAGACCTGTTTTTCTGTATCCATATCCACTATGTATCCATGTCCACTATGCTAAACATAGTGGATATGTCCACTATGTGTATGTAATGGTATGTCACTGCATCCCTCTTGTAAATACTTAAATTAAGTTGAATGTAAGTCGATTGTAAGCATCTTTTTTATTTATCTCTTTTTACTTTCTATTTTTATTTTGTTGTATTCCTTTTTATTTTTATTTTACCTTATTTTCAGCTGGTGCTGTAAAACAAAAGTATTTCCCAGCTTCGGACACATAAAGCAGTCTGTCTCTCTTTTAAGTTTCTCATAGTCAACTTTTATAACTGGTCTGGAACTCTGTATTTATCTGTAATCGAGTCAGATATTCCCTGCTCAGACGTATCTTATGTTCATGTCATGATTTATGTTGTTTATCAGACTGTATAGAGTTTGAATTACACTAACCACACACCCAAACGCAAACAGATCTAGATAAACAGCCTGGACGCTTAATGTCCTGACACGACCACCTGAAGTGATTTCTGCCACCTAAGATGCACATATAGTTACATAATGACGCAATTAGTGTTCTGATTAACTAAGACAAAACATTGGAAAGTGTCATAGATGCTCAGCACAACTTTCAGCAGTGAGCAGTTGCACATTTCACAAGCAGTGGTACCTGTAGGACGGTGGCCTTTGACTCTACGTTTGCCTTCAGGTCACAGCAGAAAGTGGAAACCTTCTCCAGCAGCTTGGAGTGGATGGGGTCAGACACAAACGCATCACCCAGCTTGATGTCATGGCTGCTCAGCAGCTGAAACTTTGACCTAAAAAGGCACAGTGACTTCTTATATTCACTTGGTCTTGACTTTCAATCAGCATGTTAACTCACTGAAGTACAGACAACCCCAGGACACATGACTGAGCAGCGTGGGAAGCACTGAAAAGACATTTCCTGCAGACATGGGCTGCTGCCAGACCTGACCTGCGGTAGAAAGTGGCCAATCCTTCGTGCTGCCTGAGTTTCATCTTGAAAACACCATCCAGACCACAGGCGTCCATGGCTGGAGACAGACTGTCACTGAACACCCCTAAAAAGTTCAGAGTGCAAGAGCAAAGTTTTGAATCACTGTCACATATCCTTGAGGTCAAAATGTTTTTTCATCAAAATGGATTCTCAGCAGTTTCACTTTCTCATGGCTATAAAATTAGAGCAGCAAAGATTGTCATATCAGAATTAAAGTGAGATTTTAATGGGGGTTTTTCCTGTGCATCTAATAGATTACTTCTATACCATAACAGAAAATAAAGGCTGCTTATTTGTCAGCTGAAGGTTGTGGTTTACAAACAGTTCATGAGACATTTTAACAGCTTGTCGATCGCTGTGCCTGTTCTACCTTTGTCTACCTCCTGCAGACAGATGATGTCGGCATTGTACCCGGCCAGCTCCTTCTTGATCAGGTTCTGTCTGTAGTCCAGTTGCAGGATGAGCGGGTTGCAATACGGTAAAAAGTTTCCCGTCTCGATGTACACATTGGCGAGAATGTTGTACGACACCACCCTGAGAGCCGGCCATTCTGCCTCTCTGACAGTGTAGGTGTGCCGCTTGTCAAATGTGCACTTGTCCGGCCCGGCCTCCACAACTGTCTCAGACAGTACTTCATTAGCCTGGCCGCTGCGTTTTCCATCTCTAGGAGTGCAGCGTAGTTTGAGCTTGCAGCCGATATCCTGTTCAGACGGGATGTAGACCCTCCCTCGGCCGACCTCTGTCCAGCTGTCCACTGTATCAGGAGGCTGAGCAGCACCAGCTTCAAGGCTAACACATGAACAGGAAAGAGGAAAAATAAGGTCAAAAGGTGCGACAACAACATTAAAGAACAATGGTGGCTGTACAGCTCTGCTTTTTTAGTGTATTTTTTTTCCCCAAATCCATTTTCACACATTTTCCACATATCTGTTACTGGAAATTAATATTTGTGGTTGACCATCATGTACACAAGTACTATTTTATAAACTGTGAGAGTGAGTCAAACTCTTCTTTGTTTGTCTTGTTCAACCTGCATTAACCATGATCAGCCATCATGACACTGGACACTATTGATGGCAAAAATGCACAACTTCTTATCTGCCAGATTTCACTTTAGATAATCAGAGAAAATGCCAAATACATAGTCATATGTTTAATGTATTGCAGTGTTTCTTATTTTTTCTGAGAAGGACTCTTATTATTGGATGTATTGGATACCAGTGAAAACCCCAGCTGTCCGGTCTGGTCTCTGAGCTGCCTGGCTAAATTACACTGAGTATCAGGAAGACGATATAAACAACAAATATATTTTCTTTCCATTTTAATATTATAGAAAATGTAATATATGATGTAATATATAATCTAAAGTCAGAGCAGAATGGCCTACAGATCCTCTCTCTTTCCCTGAACAGAACAAAGATAGAGCACTATTCATACCGTCCTCTTAGAGTCATTACCTTGATTTTGCTTCACTTTCTTTAAACCAGGTGAACTCACACTCCTGGACACATGCGAACTCCACCTCCAGGAAGGGAAAGACGGGGAATCCTGCCATTAGGGCCATTGGGATCTTGAGGGTGAGGACAGTGGGCAAGTTCCTTTGCACCAAGAACTGGATGTCCCCAACCTGATTCAAAAAACATGTATTATATTTATATATATTTATTCACTTAGTCAAATCGTCATTTAATTCATGAAATATTGAAGTAGTAAGCAATTAAGCAGTGCTAGACATGCAACCTGTCCAGGGTATATTCCCTCCTTTTGTTGTGCATTGTGCACCACTGTGTCAATGGAGACAATCATTTGTCTCATCTGGCCTTTAAATGTGTTTAGAAAAATCTAATTCTTGAATGAAAATAAAGTTGCTTAGAGAGGAAACATCTAGCACCTTTCTCATAAATTATCTGAAAAGATTTGTGTTGCCTTTTCATGTTGGGTTGTTTCATGTCTTATCAACTAAACATGGCGATTTTATCCATAGAAAATAAAAACAAAGTAAGGTTAAAAAAAAAAAAAAACTGGGAAGTGGTCGACCTGCAGCACAGCTCCATCCTGCCATGCGTCCCTGTTTGGTAGTGTGTCTGGTACTGGTTCCCCATTGTAGAGCAGCTGGACCACGGGGAGGGGCTTGGTCTCTGGTGGAAGCTTGGGCGCCTTTTTTGCGCTCTTCACCTTGTTGCTGTTGTTAGAGATCCGAGCAAGCACCTTTCCCACTGTCTCGTCCTGTTCCCGCAGCATTACCCTGTGGATTTTGTGGAGAGAGTAGTAGATGCGGAGTGTTTTCTCGCCTGGGACACAGCGAACAATGGCCAGCTCCATGGCGCCCTGGAGGTGGCGGGCACCGGTCAGAGTCCTCGTAGAGGAGAGGAGCAGGCGACTGGGCAGCTGTGCAAGGACAGCTGGGAGACAGCCAAACATTAAACCTGACTGGGGCAGGGAGGAGGCAGAAGGAGTGAACTACTTAGACCTCCAACAATGTCAGGAATGCAGTTGGCCAGCTGGAAGAAATAGAAAAACGTTTTGAATAAGGACTTCAGTGATATGGGATAATTCTCAAGTCCAAAGTCGTGGTAACTGGACTTGTTGCAGACTTCTTGAAGATGTTTCACGTGTGAACTTAATAACGTCTGTTTTGCAGAACAGACTCTGGATTCTTCAGATAACTGCAGCATATCCATACAACTCAGTTCCTTGGACAATCAAAGATGTTGCCGAGTTATATCAGCTCGACTAGTTGTACACATTTTACTATCACCCTTCTTCAGTTCTGACTGGCTGGTGTGGACGCTCAGGATTTTGACCTCTATGGAGTTGGAATGACCACTGTGGGAATCTGGTTGTTTCCTCTTTCCATCTGTCCTCCCTGCTTTTCCACGGTATTTCAGCTTAGTCTTTCAAATGACAGTGCTCAGCTGAGTCCAGGCCTCCTGGGCTGGGCAGTGTGCATGAGCAGTGGTTATTTGGTTTGTCTTGTGTATAATCGGCATCATTCTTCACTCAAATCCTGGACCGTCCCACTCGCCAGTCAGCGCTGGAGGAGCCTCTCAGATGAAGGTGAAACAACTTCAAAAGGTCTAGTTGTTATGATTCTTGAGCTGCTTGATCATTCAATATGCCAATAGAAAAAACAACCACCGAAATGTACGTACACATCGTATGGAGTACATATCGCACAGAGTACACATGGAAAGCGCCATTAGTTATTGATACAGCAGAGCATCTTACCTGTATGACTAACAGTTTCGCATGCTCCTCTCCATCGTCAAAAGTGGAATTACTTCCGCCTCACCGTCTTCTTCGGCTGCAGATACACAGCTGCTTTAACGCCTCTCCGTGCTTGACTGCCCCCTACTGGGCACGGTGGGAGCTACACCATCCGCTGCAGTGACAGGGCGGACACCGAAGTCTCTCAACAGAGAGCTTGTCGTGGTTTATTTTATGTTTTTCTCCTACAAAAGGTTAGCTTGTGAATGTCTCTCTGCTTATTTATACCACGACACCAAGGAACACCAACCAGCCTAAACCTGCAAATTTGAGATCTAAACCAGCTATCTCCAGGTCACATAAGGTGAGGGCAGCATACATACATACAGCCTCAACAGGCCACAAGTTGACCTTAATGTATGTTCTTGGACTGTGGGCGTGTGAGTATCTGGAGAAATAAACCTGGAAACACCAAACATAAATACCCAGGATGTGAAACCAGCAACCTTCTTGCTGTGAGGCCGCTCCTCCACCTTAATAACAGTGAAATCCATATATACATTTCATTGTAATGCATTGTCTGTAAAAATGTTTTTTTTAATCTGTTGATTTTTTTGTGATTTGGAAAGCTTTTCTACATGTCAGATTAAATTGTTTAATCTGTGTGGCGTTTCATTTTTCACTGTGCATAGGACGACACCTGTACAGTACAGTATGTCACCTTCTGACATGGACAAGGAAACCATTGCCGATGTTCTTTGGTTGTTAAGTCTATGTCTAATTCTTTTCCCAACTACAAAACTACAGTGATGTTTTTTTGTTAATATTTTTTATTAAATTTGTTAGAAACACGGATACAGAAAGTCACTGGGCAAATAAAAAAACACTATAAATATATATTTCAAAAATCTAATCCTGAGCTGAATGTATACCACCACTCCCAAGGTTTGGCTCCCGCAGTTACTTTCTTAACTCCACTACAGAATATTCTTCTCAGCTACATTTTCAACACAGCAATGGTCGAGTTGTTCTGGGTTTGGAGGGTAGTACATGTCAGCCTTGTGTTCATCCTCATGCTCGATGTGTTTGAGGTGGATGACCATGTGCAGGGCATAGGCCAGCACCAGCAGCAGGATGAGCGAAGTGATGAGGCCCATCAGGATGGCCGGGGTCAGGAAGGTGGCACAGTCGCTTGCAGGTGAGAAGTTTCCAGATGTGACGTTAAACGCCTGGATCTAATGAGTTGACAGAGACATTATCGCCATTACACAACAAAACGATGCAAATAAACAAACCAAAAACAATTTAAGTATTGGTTGATTTTGTTTGAAGCTGAGATAACAGAAGTGTTTTCTCTCTGAATCCAGCAGAGACAATCTGTTGAGAAGGCAGGCAGGTTAGGCCACCTGGAAGTTGGTGAAGGTGATGGCCCAGCGTCGGGCAGCATCGGAGCTGGGCAGCAGCAAGGCGCTGTAGCGCTGCAGGCTGCTGACATGGAGGCAGTGGTAGGAGGAGGAGGCCGGAGCGTACACATCACTGGCGTTGAACACCGCCTCCTCAGAGCTGTTGTAGACCAGAGAGACACTCTCCACCGAGAACCACCACTGGGCCGAAGACTCGTAGTAGGTGTTGGACAGTTTCAGTCTGGCAACAGGGATTAGTAAATATACTAGTGCTAGTATTAGTAAATATACAACGGTTTTAATATAATAAAATATACGATTGTTTATTAGTGTAGAAAGGGCCAGGAGGAATGCTGTCAGACGGCACTTTCAATTTCATTTTCGTATTTTTAATATTTTTTCTTAAATGGGACAGAAATTTCTTCAAGGCCCAATTCGGATTCTGAATTTTCTATATGATAAGGCGTTCGTACAGTAAGTAGAGGTTCCACTGTATAACATACTGCATCCATGAAACATTCATAAGTTTTGTATGTAAAGTCAAATTTCCTTTCAAACACAGTAGCAACATTAATGTGGAGAAAAAGGAAGCGCCTTGCAAAGTGTGAATGCTTTAACATGTTTTCTCAGTAAATTAACCTTGTTAACCTTAATTTCATCACTGGTTATGAAGAAAACAGCATCCTTTAATGTGATCATGGGTGACATCTTGCAAACAAAACCACTAAATGACATTTTTGACTAATTTTGCAAAACAACGTTGCATTTTACTGGAAACAGAACGTGTGACTAACCTGAGGGTAAGGCCTCTCAAATCCTCCACATCCCCAAAACGCATGACCAGCCTGATGAAGACAGACAGACAGACAGCCGAAATTACCATTGGGAAAATTTAGAGTCCTCTACCAGGAAAGATCTTACCATACTGAGTAGGTAGCAAGTAGGGATGTAGACAACTGACTGATCAGAGAGAATCATGCCTAGCAACAACCAGCTCTTTGGAACAGTTTTACTGCACACAGCATTGGCTTTGTTATATCTAGACATGATTTTTTTTCCTCATCCTGCTCCATAGGATGTCATCAACCTGGTACAGTATTTATTGTACTGGGTTGATGACACTTCAGTCACCAACCCAGTATTTCAGTGACCGGACAACATTTTTCATTGCTCCCATTCAGAGTACAACAACAACTAAATCTAACTTAGTTAGGTTTTAAAGAATCGTGCACATCATTTTGGACAAACAGGGAAACCGGTGCATACGTGGCCTTATCCTGCTGGCAGACAGACTGGCTGGTGTCAACAGGCTTCTGAAGAGAAAAGGCTCTTTCTGTCAGGTCGAGCTGCTTCTGCCTCTCATAGCGCAGAGACAACTTCCTGGCCTGGAACAGGATGCACGGTTCCCCCTTGGAGAACACCTAGGAGGAGGAGATACCGATGGGCTACATCATACTGTTCAGATGGTTTTCATAAATCGGAGCTCTTTGTTGTCAGCTGAGTCTTTCTTGACAATGCTACAATCACTGGACAACTATGGTGAGACGATACCTTGAGGGGAGGGAAAGGAAGTGCTGCTCCAGGCAACTGAAGTAATTTCCTCCTCTGTGATACATCTGAAGACTGGGGGAGGAGGTAAAAGAAAAGAGACTTCATCATTCTTCATTACATGTTGAGTTTCAGATTAATGCTGATTTAATTGCCAGTTTTAAGATTGGGCTTTCTTGATTCTACCACTAGATACATGAACCTAAGTAAGAGGACCATCAAGGGTTTGGGCAAGTTTACCTGCACATGTCTGACTGGTTGGTCTGCAGGGGTCACATGCTCCTCCATCCACATCCCTCCATCACTCTGTCGCATCCTCTCATCTGATGGCACAGCCAAACACACAGAGAACTTAAAATTAGGTATTTTTATTTTACGCAGTGCAAACTTATATGACTGCAGCAAGTAAAACCTCTGAGGACTAAGAACTAAAACTAAGAATTTAACAGCATTTCTGACAAAATAGAGAGAGAGAGAGAGAGAGAGGAAAAGATACAAAGATCCAAAGGTGTATATGACGGCAGACACTCAATTGCTGGTTTAAATTTCAGTATGTTAGTAATATAGTATATAGTAGCATATTGTAATGTTCATGCATGTGAGTACAACTACCTGAGTAGGTACAGGTGAGAGTACGTGATGGAGGAGTGCACATGAATAAAGAGATTTGTGTTATTTTCTTCCTGTTGATCTGCCTGCACTATTATGCTCTGTTGTGGTTTGGACTAAGATTGAGCCAAGTCTGCTATGAACCAGGTCATCATGTATGATAGCTATCAATATACAATCAGCATCGTTTGTTTCACGATTTTGTCGACCTTCGACCAGAGGGTTGTTTGTTTTGCCACACAGACAGAGCTTACCTTGGTCTGGAGAGACTGCAGCACTGTGAACACAAATCAGAAGCATTCATAAATAACTTCAGTAGTCTTCAGTTATTTAAGTCTCTCTTTTAATATTCAGAGTGCATTTGATGTTTGTGATTTCAAGGGACATGCTGAATAAATCTTTGTCTTTCTTAGTTCAGTCAAACCATGACTCTTCCTCTCACATTACTTCATTATAAAACTGCAATCAAAAACAGTTCCTCTTGTATATGGATGAAATCTGCTTGAAAATCTCATTTTAATTGAATATCATTTGATGACAAAAGGGCCAGAAATGCAGCAGAAGTCAAATATTACGTTAGCAGGTAATTAGAGGAAACACTGATGTGCTTATATTCACCATTAAGTTGGCCTACGCAGCACCAAACAATCTCATTTTCATGATTTAAATATATTGTTGCAGTAGAAAGCCACTAAAACAGTAAGATACAGCAACCTAACAGTATGTGGTGATACAGTTATTAGATTACACTGATGAGGGTGGGAGGATGGACCAGGTAATCAGCCTGTGAGGTTTTGAGTACCCAGAATGCATCTGGGCAGCTCCCTGACCCAGTCGCACACCCTGTGGATTAGAGTTTAGAGTGATCAGTCTGGAACAGAGATGTACTGTTGCAGAGAGGACCCACTCTGACCCAGATTACTGACTAAGACTCTTATGGGGGAAAATAGTGTGTCCAAAGATTGCATATTTGATCAGTTGAACATTAAACTGAAGCTGTATCTGCCTTCATCGCAAATGCAGCAAGTTGAGGTTTTCTGCGCAGGCTGTAAATCTGCACAACTCCACGGACCGAGAGAAACAATAACAGGAACAAAGTCGGAAAACTGAACAGTTTCTCTGTAGATTTAGTAAGTAATCATCAGCAGTGTCTGGACTGAATGGCAATAGCAGCAATATAAGTGAACAAGCTTAACAAGATTATCCATATTCTACAGGTTAAAAGCCTCACGTTTAACTTTGAATCCAAAACAAAAGTCAGTCCCATCCATTTTGCCAGTGATTGAGGACTTGGGGAACAGTAATAAAAGGTGGCTAACTGTGTCAGGCGTGAACACATGTGTGAAGCTATGCTCCATCTCCTGTGAGGACCACAAGCTGTAACCTGCAGTTTCCCAGACAATTGACCTGGACTGTAGTGTAGAGGTATGTGATGTCACATTATCAGAGTCACGGGGGGGATAATTCTCCAACCTGTCGTCTCTAGCAACAACAATGGCCTCAAAATGCAAAGCTGTCTAGATCGGGAATAATCAGGATAACTTCTTCCACGTCTACTGGGTAATGTTTTCAGTCTGATCAGAAATGTTGAAAAAGAACAGATTAATAATCTAACCAGAGCAATTCTTACATGAATATTGTATGGGGCAAAGATATTTTGATGGAAAGTAATAGTTTATGTTTACAGTGATTGTAGTACAAGTAAAATGTTTTGCTACTCCCGTTTATATTTGTTAACAAATTTCCTTCTTTATGCTAGCCATTACTCTGTTGTATTTTCCATGACTATTTATTTCTCCATCTCCTCATGTCAACAGCATCCATTCAGACTATCAGAGAGCAGCTCAAAATGCACAACCATGCAATCTGCAGTAGTATTAGAATAAACCCCTGTGGATTTGACCACCAATTGAGGTTATATCACACATATCACACGAAACAGTCACTGAGGAGAATGCAGCCTGATAAACTGCAAAATAATAGATTGTATCTCACTGAAATTAGCCCAGTCTATGCTCTGCTTGTGTCCAGGGATGGAAAATCCACTCAGTGGATGCTAAATTGAGTGTCTCCAATTCTATTTTTCCAGAGCAGTTGAAATGTGACATGAATGCACTTAATAGAACAATAAGCAGAGTTGTCAAATCCCCCCTACTGCCTGCAAGCCAAAAAAAAAAGCTTAAGCTGTATCGTCTGAGCACAGGATGGTGGATTGTGGGATTGCAAAGATTACATAATCATACAATCAGGAGTGTCCACACAGACACATACAACCTAACACAACACAAATACACACTCAGGCAGGTCACGAAGGATGGATTGGCTCTCATCCAAATTAAGATTTTGAAGCTTCTCCCTCTGTGGCCATGAACAGCTGTACACTGTGAAAAACAAAATAACTGCAAACAATTGCAGACAAAACCCAACATTATCTGCGGTTGGGCGCTATGTGAGTCAAGAGTAAAAAAATTAAAGTTGATACTGAATTAACCAATACAAAACAATAAGACTGAGGTATGGGTAAGGTATCCTGGTGGATAAATGTCTTTGGCATAGTCAAAGTTCAGCTGCTCAAGGTTTACAGTAAGTAAAAACAGGATAGTGACATCAGGTGTGCTCAAGGATCCAAATACATAGATAAAAAAAAATCAAATGTGTGATGCTGTGGGCAAGGAAATTTTAATGCTGATGTGTTTTATTTACTCCATTCAGTGTCTGCTCATTGAAACCATGTCTATATGGGTCAGGGCTGCCTCCAGAGCAGCTGGGAGATGAAGTGGGGCAGGTGGCTTCTAAATGTTCTCAGGAGGAAGTGGAGAACAGACCTGAACTGCCGACTATGACACTTGACTCCAGTGGGAGGATAATGCTGCTCTCTATTAATATGTGTCACCAGACTGACATGCTAACGTGTTTGCCATAGCTGCTTTATGAAGCGGTATTGTTTCCAGACGATAGGTTTCAGCTCATAACAGAAAAATCACTAAACAGCACTGACATGACAAAGAAACCGGAGGAACACGTAAAGTCACATCAATGATCTTTGAGTTGAACGGCGTCAAGAGTCAAAGATTAGAGAGTCAGGTGAGGTCACCTGTGTGAGCATTCCCTCACCTACCTGTCAGCAGACTGATGGTCCACGCAGGTAGACTGGAGCTGCGGCATGAGCAGGGAGAGGAGGAGGATGCGGCAGTGTTTCCATGGTGAAGCCATCGCTGTGGAGACTGCGGTGTGATGCCAGCAGTTTCTCATTCCTTCCTAATCTACTTTAATCAGACATCGGCTGTAAATCCCTGTGACAGAGTGGTAAAACAGCCAATCAGAGCAGGGGAAAGACAGATAGCCCCGCCCTCGATGCTGGTTATAAAGTCCTCTACCACATCTTCTCATTCCAACCATAGACCATAGTAAAAGATTCCAACTCACTCTGATATTGATTATTCACATTTAAGACAATGTGATGCTGTCTATTAGCTGAACGATACCCAGATATAAATCATCATTGCAGGAGTGAAAAAATGCAGGAGGTAGAAACATTTGGGAGAGCAAAATGCAACTGAGCAATGCTGAAGATGTCAGCTGCTACTACTACTACGATGAAAATTAATCATAGCAGAAACGCTTCCTTGAGTTATTACATTTAACATACATATGTATTTTTTCATTTAGATAATGTGCCTGTGTGGATAGCCACGCGTTTGTGGTTTCTTGGTTCATTACAGCTTTCAATAATATATTTCATTGTCCTTTTTATAAATCAGGAATAATATAAATCAGTCCTTTGATTTGGTCCACGGTATATTTGCGTTGTTCTGTTATGTTTTACAAATAAAGACATGTCAATGGAATTCAAGCTCCCCCTTACTGTCACATCTGGACTGGACCATTCCTTTGTTTGGTCTCATACAGAGGTGGATATGGATATTCATAGATCTGAATACACATTGTATTGCTGCTGCTGCTGTTTGTACGGTAGCAATGGTAGATCTCATATACTTGCTTTTATCAGCTTTTAAACCACAAATCATGTAAACAGAGACCGGTATTGTGTCAGAGTCGTGTCATAATTTCAGTCAGGCGTTTTCCGTGGCCACGCCCAGCTGGGGTCCTCGTGTCAGATATCGGCGCGGTGCACCCCGGGAACTTCCTTTCGATCCCAGACTCGCTGCAGCAAACATGGGTAAGCTCCCATCTCCTCCATTAATACCCTCTAATTGTCTTTACAGCGGGATATTTCCTGGCTATGTTCGTGGATGATTGTATAATGAACAGTTATTGATGTGTTTCTGTCGGTGAATCTTGACATTGCCGTCGGAAAATGGTAATATTTTACGGTTCTCGGCACGCAACGTGGAGCGGCCATGTCTTAGCACTGAAGCATACGAGTTAGCTTAGCGTGTTAACATCGCAGACCAGGTTTTTCTACATCCAAAATGTTTCTACTTCGGTTTTATTCGGTCAGAATAATGAGTTTAATCATTAAGTATATGAGTATAGTTTCGTTTGACCGGCTGGGTATCAGCTCGCTTCTCTAATCCGTGCAGGAGATCATTTTTTCATTTGTTCGGAAATCGGGTACTTAACTCGGGGAGGGTTTTTTTCTTTACAACGCTCAGGACTTGTGGAGTAAAAACTCAGAATAGTCAAGTCCGGTTAATTGACTATCTTAACTGGTCTCTGTGAGCCCCGGACCAAGACTGAGTGGTTATCACAAGCATACATTTAAGTGAATTAGGGATTTGTAAATCCTACGGATCCATAACGCGGTTGCGAACACAAACTCCATCAACCGCTTTTTCCTCATTTTCGACGATCTTTGTTTTCCAGGAAAGTGTCGTGGTCTGCGCACAGCCAGGAAGCTCCGCAATCACCGCCGTGAGCAGAAATGGCATGATAAACAGTACAAGAAGGCGCATCTGGGCACTGCCCTGAAGGCTAACCCCTTCGGAGGAGCTTCCCACGCTAAAGGCATCGTCCTCGAGAAAGTGTGAGTACCTGGCCAGCCAATACCTATGAGTGAGGGCACTGATTATGTAACATTTCTTTTAATGAAAATGGACATTTGTGGTTGTTCAACATTTGTTTTAATGTCATTGCTAAATATGATGCTCCGAAGTAAACGTAACCAGGAGACATGCTGTGGTTAGGAAATAAGTGTGAAAATGTTTGCTCTTGAGAAAAATGTTCTCATACCCAAAGTAATAAGTGTTTTCTCTGCAGTGGTGTTGAGGCTAAGCAGCCCAACTCTGCCATCAGGAAGTGTGTGAGAGTTCAGCTGATCAAGAACGGCAAGAAGATCACCGCCTTCGTCCCCAACGACGGTTGCCTCAATTTCATTGAGGTATAAACTTTTTTACTAATATCAGCAAATCATGTTGTTTGTCATGGGCTTGAACACATTTTGAGTTCAAGAAATGTTTTAAAATGTCTGTCTGAATGTAATTTGGTCTTAAAGGTGAAATGTTTTATCTGTGAGATGCATATGATTGTTCTAGTAGACATTTATTGCTGCTTTGTCCTTGCCCTGCCCCACCACACATGAATATTATCGGTGCTTATTGTTACACTGGAGCAAATAGAAAAAATATTTGGGAATATGGTTTACCAGTCATGCAAACACGTCTCTCTCTGCTTCTCTCTTACACTTCAACACACGCACAGCTGTGGGAGACCAAAAGACGGAGTGTTTGTCTTGACATCCTTTGTCTTGTTTCTTTGCTGTGGGAGCAGGGGTGGGATGCTGGTTGGTCAGGGCTTTTCGACCTGTTTTGGTCTGTCCTGATTGGACGGTAAAACTTGATGTCAGGTTTTGCACCAATCTTACATCTTGTTCAGGGACTCTGGGAAAAAAAAAAAATCAGTGTTGGGCCACGGCCGGATCCTGTAACTCATGTTCGATTTTGCAAAGGTTCACCATGGACAGCGGAGTCTCTCCTTTCAAGGTTAGTTCAGTTGGCTGAAATTTCCCTCTTCGCCCTGCAGGAGAACGATGAAGTTCTGGTGGCAGGATTTGGACGTAAAGGCCATGCTGTGGGTGACATTCCCGGAGTTCGCTTTAAGGTTGTAAAGGTGGCCAACGTGTCCCTGCTGGCTCTCTACAAAGGCAAGAAGGAGAGACCCAGATCTTAAGCTGTTGAGGCACAAAATAAAATAAACATGTTTTGAATTCATACATTGTTTCATGTATTTTTTGGGTTTTATGTTGTCTCATAGTTTTTACCTTTGTTTCCTGTCAACTGTACAACCTAGGTCAAGAGGCTGCATGCATCAATGTTATGATTAAGATTATGTTGGATGTTCTGATCCGATGAGAGAAATAACCACTTGGCAGCCTGTGAATGTGGATATTTATGGTGATTGATGTATATCTGCCTTCAATTACATTAAGATGGTGTCTTAATGATGTCTTAAAGTTGATAAACATTCCCCTGGAGTTAAATTGTGTTGTAAACTGTACAGTGTTTTTCATGTGGTCAGGTACAGCTCCACAGCTGGTTCACTCCAGTTACTGTATCACTTATTTTGGGTAGAAATTACAATGCTATGTGGCTAGACAGCCAATTGAGACATTTGTGTGGTTTTTAATGATAAACACCTCTATGCATACATGGTCTGTGAATGCACACCAAAAATAGGACTGTGAAAAGCTTCTTAAAAAAGGCATCCAATGCAATTCAGATCAAGCAGTGAAGTACTCGCATGACAGCAACACCACACCTAATTTTCAGCTATCACAGCTAACTTGGGTTGGGCTTTAACACCACCCTGAGATGATTTCCTAATTTTCAACTAGTTTTTGTCCGTCTTCCTGGCAAAGGACCAAGAGAACAGTCAAAATATGAACATCTCTAAGTGTTTACCGATACGCAATAAATAATTTTAAGGTGTCTACAGATAAATCCAAAATGAAAGTAGTGTGCATTAATGGAGGTTGGTGGTGATGGGGTGTGTTTACTGTATAGGGGGCAGTCAGTTCAGGTCTAGATCAGTGGTCTGTGGGGTCCTGACACAAATTTGCATCATTGAGCCACGTGCTGCCCTGTAGTGCCACACTGGCTGTCTGCTGATCAGGTCACTGCACAAACTTAGCAGGAGGAGGTAATAATAGTAACACGTTTCAGATCTCCAGTCCCCCACCACCACACCATCCCCCCAGACAGACTGCTCGAGCCAAACCCTTGAAACGCTGAGGTCTGGAGATCACGTGACTCCTTTGCTGCTTTAAAAACTTTATCCTAAACTACTTGTTATAATGTGTACAAATTACACAGATGTAATTTCAAGCAGGCTACCTATGCTGCTCAGATGCTTTCACTGACAGAGCCAGCGGAGGCACAGGGCTCTGGTTTCAGTCACAGGTCAGACCTCTGCTCCTCTGCAATAACAACAACAAAGCTGCTTTAATTTGCTGGGACCCCACCGCTGAGGAAAGGGAACCAAGACTGGGAGACTGAACTACGAGGTAAACAAGGTACAGTCAAACCCTAAGTGAGTCTGTTGTGGGTTATTTTCACTGACAGGCAGGTTAAAATACAGTCCTCTTTTTGTTAAGTAGAATTTCAAAGCACGAGAAGCACAGCTGCTCTGACTTGGCGTATGAACTAGAGCGCCAGACATTTCACTTACACCTGCCTTGTCGATGTCAAGAAAGTCACGTTTTACTATTTTCTGTGCAGATCTTACACATATAGTTCTGACTCCATTTTTAGGAACACCTAATTCCAGAAATCTCACTACAGACTAATATTTTGAGAAATTGACGTTATCTAACTTAAGACAGACAGAGGAGACTGCATAAGAGGGTACAGTTAATAAGCATTCAGTCAAAGACAAGACCAGGTCTGTATCTGACAGTTAAGGCAGACAGGAATCATGAGCAGAGAGCAAGATGATTGACATGAAGTTGATGTAGTTACAAGCTAACACATACAGTAGGTTTTAGGTGCATTCATCATTGGTGAGACTTTGTAGGTTTGCAGTTTGTTTGTCCCAAATTCAACACAAGACACTCCAAAGCCAAAAATAAACCTGTTTTTCCTCAGGTAGGTGTAATAGCTTTAGAGAAACAGTCCCTGGTGCTAAATAAATTAAAGTTACTAGAATTAATGCATTGTAACAATATTGGGATGAACTGAATGCTCACTGTGAGATCAGATTACCAAGCATCACTGTGAAACTGTGAAAGTTTCACACTTTCCCTTTGGAACAGGACTGGGAGCCTTGTGGACATTATGGAGTTTGAGCGATTTGGGATTGAAGGGGACGATGATGACGACAGTGCAGCTGTTCAGTACATGATAGAGCAGAGTTTGCTGGAAAGCAGCAAACAGAAGGAAACCCAACAAGACTCTACAACACGTGGTGGCAGGAGGTCAGAAACCAAGACCAACACTAAACACTTAATCTGTTACGCAATCGATCATGATATTGAATAAAAACTTCAGATAACGAAACAGCAACAGCAACAAAGGGTTAATTTTCTGTCGTAACCTATTTTCCTGTTTCCATGTCCATTATCATATTAATTCCAGCAGGTGGAGCTCTTGCTCACTTTCACTGGATTTAGTGTGATTTGTATAACTTTGCTCCACACAGCTCTGGGCCTGAGCCTGCAGACACCAGAGCAATTTTCACTGCTATAAAACAAGGTGAGGACTCATAAAATGGTCACATACTGTATGTTTAATGGGGATTGAGTTGACTCATCTAAATTTGGGGCCAAAGAGTCGGGATGAGATACTGAACAGCACATCTCAATCAAAGCTCAATAGATGAACAAATGGAACAAAGTTTCCTGAGATTAAGAAGCACATCCCTGTGCATCGTTACCTGCAGGTAACGAGAAGCTGCTCAAAGACCTGTGTGTCCGAGAGAGAGACAGGTTCTCACAGACAGACAGCAGGGGCTGGACTCCTCTCCATGAAGCAGCTGCTCAGACCAACCAAACCATCCTGGAGCTCACACTCAAAGGTCTTTTCCTGATTTACATGATCCTGCACAACTGTACAACCATGTTAAAACTCACTAATGACCCAGTGATGATGAAGGACAAAGACATAATGTTTTGTCCTTCTGTTCAGCTTCAGGCTCAGGCTCTGTGGAGAGACGCACTGCTCAGGGTCAGACTCCTCTCTTCGTTGCGGTGGAGCGAGGCCTGTTGGAAAATGCCTCCTTCCTCCTGCAGCATGGAGCTAGACCGGACAGCCAGGACCAGGATGAGGACTCCCCGCTGTTTGTAGGTCAGTGAGAGACCCAAGAGTCAGAGCAAGGTTTAATCACCAAATTTTACAGAATTTTAAATCATGTCGAAAAATGGTCAGGCCAGCAGCAAGAGTTTGTTGTGATTCTCTCGTCATTTTTCTAATTCTCCATTGTGCAAATGGGAATAAATGTCAGCACAGTAAACCTTGAGAAATCTTGAATGTCACCAGTAAACAAACCATTTTTAAGTGAAAAGCAACAAGTTCAAGACTTTTATGTCATAAAAATACCTGAAAATATGTGCCAAAGATTTTGTCTGTCCGTCCAAATTTTTGACCAGCTGACAATAGTTAAACGATGAAATAGCTATAGTGGCATGAAACAAGTCACTCAAGTCAGTCACAGTAACTCAGAATGGTGTATGAAGAAATGCATAGCGGCTACACAAAAGACGTCAAATCGTGAAATCCGACCTCAGGAAAGCTGTGATGTGGATACTCTCAATGACATCCTTGTGATTTTGCAGCAATCCGCTCAGACCGCACTGACCTGGTGAAGCTCCTGCTGCAGCACAGCTCTGCAGTCAACCAGGAGGGCTGCCACGGCCGGCAGCCGCTGCACGAGGCCGCACGGCTGGGCAGGGCCGCCCTGGTCACCCTGCTGCTGGGGGCCGGGGCACGGCCGGACCCCCGCAGCCACTACGGCCTCACGCCACTGGCCCTTGCTGCTCAGGGAGGACACCTGGAGGTGGTGGAGACACTGCTGAGAAAGGGTGGGTGAGAGAGAGAGAGAGAGAGAGAGAGAGAGAGAGAGAGAGAGAGAGAGAGAGAGAGAGAGGTTAAGGTGTGCTATTCCAGAGCCATGAGGTCATTAATTTTCTGTGCAGCTACCTCACAGAAAACATCAGTCAGATAAAGGACTAAGAACATACGTTAAAAACAGTGAATCAGTAAAAGTGGGTAATCTTACAGTTCTTTCAGTCTGTATCACTGTAGTCTGTAGAATCCTCCCTCACACTCACACTGGCACATACTGAGAATGCATAAATGTGCTTTCTAGGAGCAGACGTGCTGTCCCAGGCACAGGATGAGGCATCCATCTTATACGAGGCATCCTCGTCTGGAGACCCAGCTGTCATCAGTCTGCTGTTGGAGTATGGTGCCGATGCTAATGTTGCCAAACACACAGGACACATGCCGATCCACCGTGTGGCTCACAGAGGACACCTCCAGTAACTACCATATTGTGTATTACTCATCATTTTACTCTGCAAAATAGATTAAACCAGCATCAGATATCAGCGATATACTGGAGTATGTGTGTGTGCGCCTCAGAGCTCTGAAGCTGCTGATTCCAGTCACATCTGTGGAGGAAGTAATTGAAAGTGGGATGAGCCCTCTACACTCTGCAGCTGCAGGAGGACATGCAGACTGTCTCAAGGTGTGTGTATCTGTTTGTGTATCTGTGTGTGTGTGTGTGTGTGTGTGTGTGTGTGTGTATGCATACACATGCAGGGTTAGTGTGGGCCTTGCTTTGCATGTCCGGATAGCCTGTTTCCTTCAAAGTTACATTTTTGGGTAGTGAAGGACCTGTGTGCGGTTCAATGGGCCATTCATCACATTAATCACATTAAGCATCTTTTCAGTTGATAAAACTCAGTGTGTTTTTTTGAAGCTTCAAAGGTTGAATGTCTAATTTAAATGTGTAAGTATTGTTTCCTGGCGGGCACTTCCTGCTCAACCTTTTTCCAGTTTGGATTAGTTTTGCTTGTTGGTGAGTGTGTTTGTGTGTTGTGAACTCTGTCTCTGTTAATTCCCATCAGACCTTACTGGATGCAGGTTATGACCCAAACTACATGCTCCATCCCTGGGTTCGACGTAACTATGACGACGAGAGGAGGTCAGCACTCTTCTTCGCTGTCTCCAACAATGATGTGCCATCAGCCAGACTGCTGCTTGAGGGTGGGGCCATGGCCAACCAAGACCCAATCAAATGTCTGCAGGTGAGTGTGTGTGTGTGTGTCTGCGTCCTTAATCAACAGGGATAGTCCCTTTAAAGGAGCTCATCTCAGTGTGTTAAATGCAGACTAACATAAAGAAAAAGTCTCCAGGCTGTATCTCATTTATTTCTCTTTTAGGTTGCTCTGCGTTTGGGCAACTATGAATTGATCAACCTGCTGCTGAGGTTTGGAGCCAACGTCAACTATTACTGCAGAGTAAACACAACCCACTTTCCATCTGCACTACAATATGCACTCAAAGATGAGGTAGGCAATAGCTATTTGAATTGGTATCTTATAGCATCTCATATAGTACGGTTTTAATCTGCTCTGCTGTGTGTGTCTTTGTCAGGTGGTCCTCAGAATGCTTTGTAACTATGGTTATGATGTGATGCGCTGCTTTGACTGTCCCTATGGCAACAGCTCGCACATACCTGAAGGCTACGAAGGCTGGACCAACACTGTGATCAAAGACACCTTGGTAAGAACAAGGGTGACAATCTGTGTCACCCCACAATAAATTACAACCAATAACTGCAGTCCCAAAAACAGCCTCTTTGTACTGTGACTTCACCAACACTGGCAACCTGAAACTCACTCTGGTGGTAAACTCTGCAGTTTAAACAAAGCCAGTGTTTCCTTTTGAGCCAGACTAAATTAAAATGTAGAAAGCATGTTGAGAAATTAAAAAAACAGCAAACTAGAAGTACACACAGTAGGAATAAACAAATATATAGGGATATCCTTTTTAAAATCACTACTCTCACATCAATTGTGCTGTGACAATAATCTACCCCTCTATAATAGCCTAAAAGTTGAACATCGAACAAGATACCAACCAAGGCTCAACTCGATCTGACCTGCATTAATTAATTTTTATTATCAGACTGTGAAGCTGTGCTGCAGTGCTGACTGAGTATGTCTGTCAGTGCAGTTCTGTGAGGTGATCACGGTCTCCTGGCTGAGACACCTCTCAGGCCGGGTCGTCCGTGTCCTGTTGGACTATGTCGACCATGTGACCTTGTGCTCCAAACTGAAGGCAGCTGTGATGGAGCAGCAGCAGTGGTCTGACATCTGCAGGCTGCAAGGTGAGTCCCAGCCTGGACCACACCACCAGCACTGGGAGACCGAACAGGAACACACATCAGTCTTCCTCTCTGCATCTTCTCCTCTTCTCCAGAGAGTGCACGATGTCTTCAGCACCTCTGTCGTTTACGGATCCGCCACTGTCTGGGCCGCCTTCGTCTCCGCTCGCCTGTCTTCATGAGCTTCCTGCCTCTGCCAGGACGGCTGAAGGACTACATCATGTACCGGGAGTATGACCTGTATGGGCAGCAACTCATGCAATGTAGATGAATGCATTAAATTATTTACTCCCTCTCATAACTCACACTATACAGTGATGGCAAAGTTTTCTCCCTGGAATCAACAACACTACGTTTCAGATTATTCTTCAATTGCTGGCTCGGTGACTTTACTGTTTGCTTTGCTCTCATAGTACTACTACTACTAGTAGTAGTAGTAGTAGTAGTAGTAGTAGTAGTAGTAGTAGTAGTAGTAGTAGTAGGAGTTAGTCAGAGCAGGAGGCCGTTTTCAGACTATTCCTCGGTGGCAAGCAAGACACGGACGGATCCAGTTAAGAACCAAACGGTGGCACATATATCAGGGAAGCAGTCTGATACTTTCCCAGCGGGTGGTGGAGACTCAGCTATGAGAGTGATTATTGGACTGACATTGATCAGGTTGACACAACTACACAACTATGAATTCATTTCTTTCAGTGTCGAGGGTGAGTGTTGTGTTTACCCACATGGCATCTCTGTATTAATCACAACACGAGCCGAAAAAACTTCTGGAAAGATTTAATCTCACTTACTTTCACTGTTCTAATAAACAGTCAGGATGATGTCAGATGCAGAAAATGCTGCTAAATAATCAATAGACCATCAAAGCTAATGTCCATGACGAAACATCATGATGTGACAGAACACACAGCCCATCGTTGCTCCGTGACGACTGTAACAAGAATGTTGGATGCTGTGGTGGAGACTGACCCAGACAGGAAGACGTTTATGTGCATGCAGTTCTTTACTGACGCTGTAAAGGTGACGTGAAACAAACCAAAGACTAAAGATGGCATCTACCTCTCTTCTAACACACACAGACGCACGCACACGCACGCTCGTACGCACACACGCACACGCACGCACACACACACACACGTTCAATAGAGCTTCCCACCTGAGCAACAACTCCACAGCAGGCACAAGTGTAGGTTCAGAGAGCAAACTAAAGTCTGGATTTGCTGTGACAAGTCCCATCATGGGATATGATCTGGTTTGGTCTTTATAGCCGCCACGTATTGGACTGACGTGAAGCCAGCAGCAAATGAAACAGACTTGAGTTGGCTCGAATAATACTGCGTATTCTCCTGACAGTTCTCACACTGTGTCTCTGATGCACATAATGTCTTTACATTTTATACATTTGGGGAGCAGACATGTAAAAGACAAAACATTGACCCACACACTTGGGTAAAGGTACAATAAAAAAATAAATTATCACCTTGATAAACCAAAAATAAAATATTCATATTCACTCTGTCCTATTCCTGTTCCAAGCTGTGTATTCCTATTTCTGCCCAGGAGGGGGCAGTGCTGCATCACATCCGCGGGCTCTTGGACTTGTTGAAATGGACACACACCATTGGCTGTCTCGTAAGGACCAATCAAGTGAGACAATGAGCCAACTGCAGTGATGGGACGAGGAATAATTCATTATCTAAAAATTTCCATTGAAATCTATCTTAAAGTCATCGTAAATAACTTTGTAAAAGATTCGTAAAGTTCTGTATTAATGTAAATGAGAACGGGAAAATCCTGCCACAGTCATGTTTCTGATCTTGAGGAGAACAGTGGAACATATTTCATTGAATTTGACAAATTTGGTTTGAACGAATTTGTGATTTTTCATTCAGAGTGGCCATTTTTGTACTATCACACACGTGTGTGTTGGGGTTGTGTGTATATATAGATATATATGTACAGAATATTTGTAAGAAAAATATACTTATTAAATATTCTTTTTATTCAACCATTTCACCCTGGCCTTTCTTAAAGAATAAAGCTGGTGTTATTATATTTTCATATTGTCAACAAATCCCATGAAGAGACCCAAACCAACAAAAGGTAGTCCCTCTCTCTGCATGTGGCACTCAAATCATACAAATGCAAAGCTGATAAAGCAATCATATACCCTGGTTTCGACTGTGGCAAGATACTGAAACGCAGACTGCCTGATGTGAATGTGAGTGAATGGTTTACACTCCTGGTTAAGTAGACAGACCGTGTAGGACAGCCTCTGCCACCATTGTATGAACTAGAGTGAATGGGTGTGTGTATGACTTGGGTCTGTAAAGCACTTGGAGTGGTCATGAAGACTATAAAAGCACTATGTAAGAACTTGCCCATTTACCATTTACCTACACATGGAGCTTTTCATCATCCACTGATTCCATTTCTCCAAGCACTTTAAGGACTTCTTGTCCAAGCTGGCTTTAAAGCAGGGACTAAAAGTTCATTCTTGGCACTGGAAACAGCAGTAGTAAAGGCCAACTAAAAGTTGTTTTGGAGCTTTGGATCTATGAGATAAAACTTGACCTGAGCCAAGCCAACAATGGCTTCAGGTCGATGCTCTTCTAATAGCTAGAACATAAAGGTATAAAACGCCTAGAGAGAAAATAACTTTCGCTCTAACAACTATTCAGGCTCCTTAAACAGCTGTACAATGTAGTTTTGAGTAAACCTAATTTTTAAAAAAAGATCTTGAATTAATGTACATTTGGTCCACATTGTATGTGGGACTGAATCGACTACGGTATGTGTGTGTGTGTGTGTGTGTGTGTGTGTGTGTTTATAGTGACGAAGGGACATGTCACCCAGTGCACCAGTGAGGCTCTCTGAAGCTTAATGGCACAGAGCAATAATCAGATTAAGATCCACACACAGCACTTGT
This sequence comes from Karalla daura, assembly GCA_029224185.1. NCBI lineage: Eukaryota > Metazoa > Chordata > Actinopteri > Chaetodontiformes > Leiognathidae > Karalla > Karalla daura. The sequence continues at coordinate 9,714,859 of CM055188.1, forward strand.
TGGTAAATCAGTCACAGTTGGTTTTTGTGGGATTTTGTTGACAATCAGAAAATATCACCAGACTGGATTTGGTTAAATGACACTCAGGCTTTCAACACTACACAACAGCCCAGCGGAGGATTTAACAGGACATGACAAACGTTTTTGAATTAAGCCCTAAAGACAGACACAGCGTTTTGGACATGATCTATATTCTCTCCTTAAACCTACTTCTAAGATGCAAATCTCTGATGCATTTGATCGTTGTTCTCACTGTGGGCTATGCTGCCCTCTGCACTGCTGAAGAAAAACGTTGCTGTCTATCGCCGCCATCTATTGCTTTAACAGACGCTTGGATGTGTTTCTGAGTGTATTCGCAAGGTATCGCAAGAAAGTTTGTTCACCTGTCCAGGTTTGGTTTCTGTAGAGGAGGAGTGTAGGGGATGGGGGGGGGGGGGGTATGTGTGTGTGTGGCTGGGTGGCGGGTTGGCTGAGGGGGAGTGAGAGGGGGAGTAAAGTGAGTGTTGGCCAACTTCAGAGGGCGGCCCCTGGGATCCAGCTGATTGGTCGTTTAGAGAGGACACTCTGTCCTGCTGTGTTGTCAAACAGCGCTCAGACAACTGTTCCCAGGATATTTGTGTGTGTATGTGTATATTTGTATGTCTGTGTGTGTGTGTGTGTGTGCGTGCTTGTCTGTGTGTTGTGTAGAGCCTCAGACAGACAGAGGTTCTCTATATCAGCTTGGGATTTCAGTCATTTCAGCCCCTTGTCCCACCTCCTGGCTGTTGCTATAGTAACTACACGACTACAGAATGCCCATGTTTCCATGGTAACGCTCTGAAGAACCCTGTTCCATATTTACAGCCACACCGTTTCCAGCTCGGTATGACCTGAACTGACTGTACAGCCTGAACTACCTCACAAGAAGCTCTGTTTCCTATTGTGTATACGTGCATGTGTTTTGTGAGTGTATTTTTGTGAGTGTATTTGTGTGTGTGTGTGTGTTTGTGTGTGTGTGTGTGTGTGTGTGTGTGTGTGTGTGTGTGTGTGTGTGTGTGTGTGTGTGTGTGTGTGTGTGCGCGTTATGGCAGGTTGTCATCCCGCAGGCTCTCCAGGATCTGGACCAGGCTTTCCAGTCCAAACACGTACCCCCGGTCTGGCCCGTCATGTACCGCTGTGTCGCCACGGAAACCCTTGAAGGTGGAGTGGGCGAAATCGATCATACGTACGTCCACTAGGGGCGGCTGTTTGGCCTGGGGGGCGGGAGGAGTTGGGAAGGATATTAAGTTGGGTGGAGGGGAGGAAGAGGAGGAGTCTGGACAGAGGTGAGGTGAGGTGGGAGGGGGGCGGAAGGAGTGACAGTCTAAATTGGTGGGCGGGGCCTGTGAGGGAGAATGAGAGGACGGGGTGGGCGGAGCCATCAGTTCAGGTCCCTGAGAGGGCGGTGCCTCGAGTTCCGCACTCTGGCTCATGTCCGTGTCACAAGGCGTGGCGGGGGCTGGAGGTGCATGGGGGCTGGGGCCACTGAGGGGCTCTGCAGGGGCCGCAGGAGTCTTCTGCTGCGAGGCTGCACTCTGCCCTGTGCTGAGGACTGGAGGGGCCTCGAGTTCCTGCACACAATCATGGGTGTAGACATGAAGACATGCACATCATCCCCTTTAAGGCTGGTAGCTGATGTTGGACAAAACAAGCAGGGTCAGATAGATTTTGAAAGTATGGTGCATCTGATGCATGAGAAATAAACAAATGAATGAATAAAGTCACAGGTGGAGAAACAGTCAGTGTCAAAACAAAATTGACCAGGAAATGGCTTGACGTCCAAGTCAAATACAATAACTACTGCATGTGAGTAGCTTATCTTATTCCTGTGACATTATTTTTCACAGATATTTGCTTCCTATCAAAACAGACCAAACAGAGGCTTGTACATATACAAACCTCCCCAACACCAAGAACATAGGTTGACTTTTAGCCTGCTTAGTTCAGCGAGCCAAAGCCTTCGAGGTAGAGCAACGATTAATTACACTGGGGGAGAAAAAAAAGTTTGGTGCCTCAGATTTTACACCTGATTCTCGGTATATTCAATCCAATCAAAAACGTAGTAATAATAATAATTTGTACATATCAGTTTCTGCAGTTAGCGGTAAATCATATCTGAGTTACCAGAGCTGATGGAGGAAAACTGATGATGTATTTACAATCCGCAAACAACATTTACTGTGATCGTGCACCAAATTCTAGGTTCCCCCAATGTTAGTCAATGAACACATTCTGACTTGACTGCAGGTATCCAACTTATAAACTCTCATGATCATAGCATAACTTTGTTTTTGACACTTGATTTATACCTCGAGTCTTCACTGCAAATCATCTGGTTCTCATCAAGATATAATGAGAACCACTTATTTTGAGTGTTCAACTTAACCCATGACCTTAAATCAAGAAACAACAAGTTTCCTCAGATTTATTGTGACAATGACTCCTGTCCTGGCTCACCTGTCCCTCATAGATGATGAGCAGCGAAGATGAATAAAAGCGATAGGACGCCTGCCTCTCCAGCACCGCCTTCAAGCTGCGAAGCTTATTCAGGATTGGTTCAAAGAGGTCCTGCCTCAGACCCTTTCCGTTGTGCAGGTACTGGTAGAGGGCCTGGCGGAAGCCTTCGATCGACAGGCCGCGGCCGTAGTACTTGTTCCTGCACAGGTAGTGGCCCGTGTTCAGCTGGTACACCTGCAGAGACAGAATCTCTCACAGTCAAGTATAAATATGCATATGTGTACTGTGTGCTGTCTTTTATGATTTGCCTTTCATGATATAATTTATCACATCACGCTGTCTTTAAAGTAACTACCAATTGCACAAGTAACCAACAGCTCTCACAGGGAGCTTAATATTTAGCTTTTAGTTATTTTTTTATTATCCTAACGATTATACTCTTCACATCTTCTCAACAAGAATTGGCACAAAACCTGTACTACTACTATGATGACTAGTCAGACAGTAAGTGTCGGGTTCTACAAGGTTTTACTTTTGGATGAATATTACTTAGTCACGTAAAGTGACACTAAGGATCACAGTGAACCAGACAATGAGAGTAATCCTTGTCAAAGTGGCTGTGCTACAGGCATTATTTTCAGACGCAGGATTACTCACTTTAATTCAATTGCTCTTTAACTTAATTTCAGGTCCATGTCAGTCTAATTGTTAAGTAGTGTAATGATGGTTCATTGCTGAGGTTTCAATGTGATCTGATCCTCATCTTCTCCAGAGACATACAGTAATGGAAAATAATCAAGGTGAGTCTAGGGTGGTGGAGATAAGACCCAGCAAAGTCAACTGTGACAACCCTCCACATTAGGGTGCCGAGCACTGGATCATTTTCCCGACATTGTCAATTGTCACTTTCCTACAAGACATGTTTTACATCTGACTGGAATGCTGCAGTGGTTGCAGTACCTGCATGCCACACACTCTGACTCCCAGTGTCGCTGAAGTGCTCTGTTCGCATTTCTTCATCTGTCTGGCCGCCTTTTCTTCTGAGGCGTCATCTCCGTGCTGCCTCGTGCCCATCTTCAGGTCCAGGATGCATGGATAGGAGAAGTGGTGAACCACGTTCTCCAACAACAGGAACTCTGGTTGAGACACTGTGGTCATGGAGCAAACATCTACCAAACAAGGGAACTGACTGTTCTCCACCTAACAAATCGATGTGCAGAACTGCTTCAAAGTCTTCCAGACCTTGAGTTGTGGTTGAGTTTCATCTTTTACTTTATTGTCATGCCTTTCATATAAACGTTGTCCAGTTGGCCGGGGACAGCACGCGCGCGCGCGTGTGTGTTTCCAGGCAGCTGCAGCCTCTCTTTGAAGATCACGATCAAAGTGCGACCTCTGACCTGATAACCTCAGTCACCTCCTCTTTATTCCTCACAGCCTCAGTGACATTTACAATCTGTGCCTCTTGTTGCACCACCAGAGCTGTGGGATAAGGGTTGATTCCCGGTGGGTCAATTAATTCAAGCCAGCTACATTCTTTGAGGGGAGTTGTCACCTGCTTGTAATGTGGGATGGTTTATCAATGGTTATATGGTTTATTATCTGTGAAACATATACTGTATATAAGTGTTTTAAAATACACTGCAGGAATAGCAAGTAAGTTGTTTTTTCTTGTGCACTGGGAAGCTGCAGTTGACTATCAGGATGTGGCTGGCTGGCTGAGAAAGGATACTGAAGAGTTTGCGGTCCTTGGATTCAGACCTCATACGGCTGAGCTGCTGTTTGTGGCACCGGAGGCTCCAGGGGTTGTAACTGATCTTCTCTGAACTCAAACCACTGTTCCAGTCCAACATCTGGAAGGGAACATCTGAATGGATCTTTGGATCGAGCCGAGGGCTCTTCAGCTCGGCAAGACTGCAGAGAGGAGAGGAGGGCGATCAGAAAAAGAGCTGCTGCACACTGCTGCACTTCAAAGTTTGCAATATGCACATGACTGTCAGAGAAGCACTGTCCTGTGAATGGCTCCCAAAAAACAGTGAACTGAAACAATGGAACAAATTGTGTTTTTGTATTACAGGTCAAATTGAGCTTAATAGTGATCCTATTTTATTCACAGATGTCTCAAATAAGCATTTTGACTTGCACATTAATGTCTGAGCATGCTTGTGCTAAATCATGACAAATCTATTGTCTCTATGTGCAACTGCACCACCTGCCAAGTCAGATGAAGACGACAAAGATTCAGGCTGCAGTTAGTAGCTACAGCTAGTCATGCTGCAGCTGAAACATATCATATCTCTAATATTCATTATTTGCATATCAACAAGATTACAGGTTGAAGAAACTGAATCCTGGACACAAATTGTTATAACCTCGCAGTGACTCATCTGAAGTCTCACATTTCTCCTGATGGGGAGAGGAAATTATTATTTTCACAATATTTTTACATTGGTTAATTTTTTCTAATGGTCACTGCAGCTTCACTGAGGCCACCCAAGGCCACAACAGTAAATCAAACCAGAGTCATGTGAATTTTTGGACAGTTATCTCTTTGTTTATTTTTCTGTCAATTAACCAATTAACTCATGGAGCAGCTTTATCCCTGGTGCACTGTCAGAGACCTCTTCCTTTAGTTTAACTCTTACTTATCAGAGGTGTCAGCGTCGTGCACTTCCCTCCTGTCAGACCGCTCTTCCTTGTGTTCGGAGGCAGAGGAGGAGCGATGTAAGCTGCGTCGTGAGTGTTTCCTCCTCGGCTGCTCCCTCTCCGGCGGGTCCCGCTCCTCATGCTCTGTGGTCCCTCCCTCCATGTTGCTCTCTACGTAGGGGTAGGCCACCAGGTTGATGTAGCCATCAGAGTCACCCTCAAAACAAACCAGGACCACCCCTGACAGGACAGAGTAAAGCAGACACAGGAGATTGCAATTATCATCATTATCATTATCATTATTATTACTTCAGTGGAGCTGGATAGGACAACTGTTGCACTTTAACTGTCAGAGATTGGATCAAGAGATGTTTACCTTTCATTCTATGTACTTAAATAAAATAAAGTTGCACAGTATCACCTCAGTGCTACAATGATGAATATTTCCATCAGTCACAGAGTCAAGCCTGTGTTCAAAGATCCCTAGTATTGTTAAAGCAAAACAACTTGGTCAACAGCTTTATCAAATGGCCTCTGGATGAATGTTAATGCAGTGGCCAATAAAAATGGCCACTGAAAGAGCTGTGTGAACAGAATGACAAGGGTGCCATTCATAGGCCTCCCCAGGCCCTCTGGGTGGTTTGATGAGCATGAAAATGACATCCATCATATGCTACGCCCTTCATCGTACCAAACATGGTCCCAAGGGCTCCAGTCAGCCAAATACTAAATGAGAAACTGTTTTCTACAAATTTACAGACATGGGAACCCTTTTGGAGGCTCACAGCAGAGAGACACCTTGCAAAGGTACTTCATACTGGTTTCATTGTTGTAATGTTTTATTTTACTGAGCTCCATATGTATAGCTGCTTAGGGGAAATGTTGTGTAAATTTAATTGAGATATTGTTTACAGATGAAACCCTAGATAGGAACGTCTGGCCCAGTAGAACATCTCCTCCCTGCTAAGTGAGACTGACCATCCTCCCTCTTTGTCCAAATTTGATTTTTCTGTCAGTTTGGTCACTGGTGGGAAATCAACTATAGAGATCAAGTCCAAACAGGAAAACTGGACTTCTGCTCTGGCACCGACTACACAAAGTAGAACTTAATGGGATCATGTCAAACAGTGTGTAGATGGAACAACCTTGACAGAGTCAGACAGTCTCCCTGGGCAGCTGTCTGTCTATCTGTCTCTCTGCTGTTATTTAATCAGCTGGACAATGGTCGTGGGCAGAGATCCAGGGGCTAAATATAGGCTCCTTATGGGCCACTGTTGTCATGACACTGAAACCCATAACACCAGCAGGTCAGACTGGAGGGAATGCAGACGTAGTAGTAGCTGCAGGTCAGTGTACTGGTGATATATAAATCAGGTGCCATAGAAAACAGCTAAATATGCCCAGACACTTGGAAGGTGAGGTTTCTATGCTACAATTTCATATAAATACTGTAAATACTGTTTCTGAATGTTATTTTCTTCCCCATCCATCAACTGTTTAGTGTACAGAATGTCAATGAACAGTTACTCTATTTCTCATTTCCCACAATCCAAAATGATCACGAGTAAATGAGCGAAAGGAAACAGTAGTTAACGTATGTTATCGTCTACGGCTGTTAAGAATAAACACAAGTTTAAGACCAGTCAAACTTCACACACACTGGCAGACATTCATGTAGTGAGCTGAGGATCCAGTCTCCTCTTCACTTCCAGTTTCCGCTGTGCACACCGAGCACAGTTTTAAGTCTAAGAGCTGCTCACCTCATCTGATTCATTTGGCAGCAGGTATTTTTATTGGCCCTGCTCTGTCCTGCAGACAGTGAATCTTGAATACAGACGTGATTCTTGGCTTAAAGTCACAGTCAAATGAAGTTGCTGTGACAAACACAGGAAGATGGTGAGATGTGACATGATGGTGTGCTCGGTTATTGGAGTGCAGCTGTCTGTCCGATGACAAACGTAGTGTGAGAAAAGATGGCAGCTGGACAATAGACAGCTGAACAAACAGGTTATTTAACATCAGAGTGAAGACAATGAGATGACTCGCTTGACCAATCAGGAGCGTGCAGATGTTTTCACTCCTTTAGCATCAGTTCACTTGGAACCTCCTACGGGCCAATATCAAAAGTGGACTACCGCAGTGCGACTGTAGACAATATCTGCCAAACAGTCATCAGATGAGGCCGCAGCAAGTCCTTGTTCTTAAGTGAAAAACTGTGCCAAATCTGACAAAATATGCCTTCAAGCACAGCTGATGCCTGGTGTGCAGTGAAGTGAAGCTGTAAGGTGCAGTGGCCATGCGTGTATGCCCAACCAGACAATGACTCAATGGCTGTGTATGATGCTGAGATTTGACACTGACCATTTTGTCTCCTTGCTACAGTTTGTTGTAAGCTTTATACCTAAATTTCTATTGCAAAGAGCGCCGTAGAACAACGCTCGTCAGCAGCACAGTCAAGATGTCTTCCTCATAAAGAAACGTGTGGAAGGTGTTCACTGTCCTGACCTTCAGGTTTTGTTTGCTGGGTCACACAGAGCACACCCAAAATTAGGGCTGAATGATGTATTGTCATTGCATCTATTAAGTGAATAAACAAATTTGTTGAATATCTGCACTATATCTATTTGTTTTTTTTCACTGTTGCTGCACTTTAAATTTGAAACAAATGTGAATTCACAGAAATATAATCTCAATATTGAGATATTTGGCCCCAATATCAAGATATGATAATTTGTTTAAATCGTGCAACACTAATCCAAATACAAGAGGGTGATAATTAATGTGATTAGTTACACAAGCTCATCCATTATCAGAATCTCTCATCTTCCAATCTCTTCCTGCCCTCCCCACACACCCTCCAACGGTCACTGTCTCATCTCTTCCCTGCTACAACATTAAATGGGTCACAAATGAGCAGGAGAGAGTGTGTGCGTGCTTGTGCCTGTGTTTTAAATTGTGTTAAATTGTGTTTGGGTCTGTTACTACAGCAAAAGCAAATGGGAGCAGAGACAGTATGTGCCTGATGATGAAGAGCAGAGCAACTGGACCTCTTTGCTCCCAGTCAACATCTGTATCACCACCTCTCTCTGCTGTCTGTCTTTGTGTCTCCTGGCTGTGTGTGTTGTGTGTGTGTGTGTGTGTGTGTCTATGTGTGTGTGTGTGTCTGTGTCTGTTTCTCCATCCATCCATCCACCCCAAAACCCAGAGGAGAGGAGATATGAGGAGCAGTGTCAGATTTGTGTCAGTGTCAGTGAGCGACAAGTTTGGTGCCATCGTAAAATTGATGGATGACCAAACACAAAGTAACACCACCTCTAAACCAGCTGTCATCAATATACAAAGAGGCTATCTCTGCACACCTGGTGTAAGGCAGGTGCATTACAGGGCAGGCAAGGCCCAACAACAAACCGTCTTCATTATTGCTTATGTAACATTTAATACAGAGTTTTAGTCAAGTTTTTCCACAAGTATTCAAAGAATTTCGCAACTTCAAGTGGCTGCTGATGAATGGAAAACCAAATGGAGTCAAGATTTATTCAGTGTCCCCATTAAAAGCAGTTCTTTGACCTGCTCTTAAACTTGTGCTGGAAACACAAGTGATGCCGACGTGGCAGCACTTTCACATGTTTGTACTTTCATAGGTATTATGTGGTTCATGTGGCCAACACAAGACAGTCGTTGACGCTCACCATAGGAACCTGATACTGACAACCGTTCACAATATGAAGAGGCGGCAACTGTGTGTTATTTAACTATTGACACCCAAACGTGTGTTTAAACAGGTTTCATGTGCAGGGGGAATCATCCGGTATGAAAACAGACAGACTTCAACATCAACATCAATGAGCTGCGACTGACCTTTGTACTCTGGGGTGAACTCCTTCATTTCTGGAGGCAGAGACTCGTAGAAGCGCTGCTCTCTGCTGATCAGAGGCTTACACACTGTGTGATCGTCATAGCGCATCATGCTGGTGTGACCCCCCACCTGCAAATACACACACACACACACAAAGGTTTCCACTTAAACACAGAGGAGAGCATCCTGAGTCTGCTCTTCAAACAAACATCACATTTAAGTTGAAAGTCATTCTGTATCAAAGTAACAAGCACATGAAACTCTTTTTATTTGTTCAGCCCTTTCTCACACCCACCTGGTGAATGAAGGGCTCCAGTGGAACACCTCCTGCTCGTGATCGAAGTGAAGCCCCTCCCCCTGGCCCCGTCCCCTGTATCTTGCTATCCATGTTGTTGGTGTGAGGGAGGCACATGGCTCCTGGCGGACGCACCGCGCCTCCTCCTGCAGAGGAGAGAGGGATCTGTCAGACAGCTCGCCTGGACTTCTGCCTGTGCTTCATGGGGCTTTAGAGAACGCCTCCATCCAAAAAACCTGAGACGGCTCAGTGTTCAGGACACCTCTGCAGTCGAGCTCTGTGTTTCTTAGTGTATAGGATTAACTGGAGACTTGTGGGGAAGTTAAAAACTCCAGCTGACTGACAAGATATCAGGAACATTTTGATAAAAAATACTTATCTGACTTTTGAAATCAGTTTTCACAACATCATAGATAATTCCTGAGGGCACTCATGTTTGGGCAGGATTTCACTTCTTGTTTAGTTTACAGTTCTGCAAAAAACCAACCATGGTGCTGTAACTGGTTGTAACCTGGAACTTGTCATTTGTCACTTTCTGATTGATCTATGACTGACTGACTGCATGAATGCGTGAGTGAGTGAGTGAGAGAGAGAGAGAGAGAGAGAGAGAGGCAGAAAGAGCCTGGTCTTACCCTGGGCATGGGGTCTGGTGTGCAGTGATGGGGAGGGGGGGGCACAGGGCACCACAGGCTGCTGGGAGCGCACGCCGGCCCCAGGGGGAGGCGGCGCCAGACCGAAAAACCACCTCGCAAAGCCTCCAATCAGAGTGCTCCAATCCACTGCCGGCAGTAGAAAGACCCTATCGGGATAGGGGGTGGGGGGGCAGAGTTCGGCGGATGGCAGGAGAAGCAGCGTGTCCGTTTGGCAGGGTCACCACTTTCCTGAAGAAAGCAGAAAAGACATCATGTTAAGTTCACGTTTCACGTGTTTATTGAGTTTTGACCCCTCAGTGCTCTCTGAATCCCGCCCCTCTCTGAGAGGGTTGATTATGTCATCCTTCAGTTTATTCTCATTTACACGTCTGATTAATCAATGGCAAGCTCTTAAAAACATGAGACTCAACTGTGATACCTAATGTTTCAGCTTGTCTGCTCTAATCACACACACATCAGTGTCCAACAATTTTGGGGCCATTACTCAGACTTCCAATAATTTCTTGCCAGTGAAACGTGTAACTACTTCTTGTTTCCTACATATCACACTAACTGATGCATTCAGAGGTAAAACATCTTGATGATGATTCACATTTTGTTCATAATTTAACTGTCAGGACACAATCTCGCCAATGCAGTAATGAACAGAGCAAAATCAAAGCCCATCTGTTGCTCAGTAAATACTCAAATAAAATCGCAATAACAAGGGTTTAGCACTTGAAACAACGAGACAATAATAGAGCACAACATTAGATTTTTTTTGCAATTACCACATCAAACATCACACAATTGTAATAGAGCAGATTTCTAAAACCCTCTGACAGGGCAACAAGACATTTACATTTCCTATTCATGCCAATCATTCAAACTGCAAAGGGGGAGATAATCTAGTCCAGTTATGCTAATTCTCTATCATACAGTTGTCATGTGAACGCAGCAGGGGAAGCATTGTTGCAACATCAACTTGCGTATGCATTACAGCTAAGTTTTGGTCACCATACCAGATGTCTCATACAGAGAAATGACAAACAACTGATTCACAATGTGGAAGGTTTTCTCCCTACCCAACTCCAATTCCCTGCAATGTACAAAAACAGGCGTTAAGGTCAATTGGAGACTCTAAGGTAGGAGTGAGTGAGAGAGTGAATGTGCGCTGTGATGAACCTGTCCAGGGTCTACTCCTTGTCTTTGTTCTACATATACTAGAGAACATCAGTGGGTATAAAGTGGGTAAGATAAAGGATGGATGCATGATTCAGAATGGGAACATGGAGAGGTATGGTACTAATTAAAGGTAAATATGAGTGTACATATAACTTGAAAAGAAATTAATCAAATGAATTAATTGTATCTCCAGAAGAACAAATTGCGTTGACAGACGAGAAGCATAGAGACTGTTACACTGACAGATTATTGTACTGTTGATTTGTAATCCTGTCGATCATATTCACATATGGGTAAACTGTACAATAAAGCAGTAGGCTGGAACACCTCCAATCATGCACCTCAAATTCCCCCAAGATGACTCATCACTGACTGCTGGAAGATATGAGAAGGGAGGATAGAAGATTGGATAAGAGAAGCAGGCCCCTCCATGATGTCACAGACTGCCTGAGTGTGTGTGAGTGTGTGTGTGTGTGTGTGTGTGTGTGTGTGTGTGTGTGTGTGTGTGTGTGTGTGTGTAGGCTTCGCCTGGTCAGTGTCGTTACTGCAGTGAGCCATGATGCTCACCGATGATATCACGATGTGGGCTCAGAGTAATGAAGTTAACGCCAAAGACAGCCTCCATACACACCCAGAATAACTCTGCCCATCTTTGACATCCGTCTAGTTCAATATTCAAGCTAGAGCACTAAAACCAAGTAAAAAGATGGAACCGAAACAAGACCTTGTTTTCAAATCAGAGTCACTGAGCACATTTAGCATCTGCAATCGATTTTGATTGTTCAGCAAGTGCTTTGGCTTTTATCGTGACTTGCTTTCATAAATTTATCGTGAATTACTGAGGTTAACAGTTAGATGCTTGTCCAGTAAAACGACAGTTATCTTTCTAATTTATTTTGACAGTCTGAGCAGCTTAAATAAGGTGTTGCAGAGATTTGTCTACAACCTCAAATGTTTGACATTTGAGGTCTCAAAGTTCTCAAAAACAACAACAACAACACAGCTCTCAAAGAACGTGTTCTCCAAAGAAATGCCTCACACTGTGTGTGTTGTTGCTGTGCAAACACACTGTGGGCCCCACACACAGCCTCTGATCACTACTGCCCCCAGCACACTGCACATGTTCAACCACGATGGAAATTCAGCATCTAACAGTCTCAGCTCAAGTCACGATCCAAGCTTGACCAAGCATGAGACCCAGATGCAGGCGCGCGCACACACACACACACACACACACACACACACACACACACACACACACACACACACACACACACACACACACACACACACACTACACAGCGTTTCCCATGAGCAATGAATTCTAAAGTTAGCAGGAAAGAGTAAACATCAGGTCACATCTGTTCTGGGATCAGTGAAATCACCCCGATGATCCAAGACTTTTAACATTCCACTGCACTCAACAACACCCAGAATAACACATCCACCCAAAAACATGACACGCTCGCTGACCCCGCGCTGTCTCTGCTCCAGCTCAACACTCACATGTTCCAAATCTGTAATGTTTACTAACTTTAGTTTTTTAGATTTTCTTTCCAATTTGTTCCATGCTAACACGGCGGTCCTTTTTGACCCCACCACTGCCTCCTCCACCCAAGAAAAACTGTTCAGTCCCATCCATCCCAGTCAAAACTCTCATCCATGGCTTCATCACCTCCAGACTCTACTACGGCCATGCTATTCTTTTCAGCCCACCAAATTAAACCACCACAATGTGTCCACAATTCAGCTGCACGACCACATCACCCCAGCCCCACCTGCTGCTTCATGGCCTCATATGTACTCTCGAGACCAAGCTCCAGGCATGACGCTGCCACACCTTCCCTCTGGATCCCTCTTCCCAGCTGACCTCCATCCCATCCAGCAGACCAAGTCCTTCAAACCCACCTACACAAAACTGCCTTCTCTGACTAAATGGCTACTCTAGTCATCGCTGATCATCTACCATTGTGTCTCCTTCTCAATGACAGAAGTCTACCATGTAGCTTAGACATAAAGCATCAATGTGTAAGCTGAACAACACTAGATTAGTATTATTCTATTTCTGAATTGTACTCATCAGTCCTCACTAGACGGTCATCTGTACACAGAGACACCAGAGTTTGGTCAAACTCCACATCTAGTGAATACAAAAACTGCTCCACCACTACATTGAAAACCCCAGAGGGCAACCAACAACCCTCAAACACCTGAGGACTGATGGAGGATTGGACTGATTATACAAACACACCTTAAAAGAACTTAGAAGTATAATTCATTACCATTAGTAAATGCATTGGCAGCAAATATAAATATTGTACACACACAGCATAAACAGTAAGTAATGTCACCTTTTTCTGTCACAATGCGCAGCATAGCTTAACGATTAACCGTTACTAGGTCATACAAAAACAACAAAGGTGAGTTGAGCAAAAATGAAAAAGAACAATTGAGATCAAAAGGTGTCAGAGGTGGGAGCAGTATTTGGGGTATTCAGTTAGCAGCTGCTGTGTGGTGGTCTTGTCAGTGGGTCTATATGTGTCTCTGGTGAATTCCTGGCACACACACAACAGGTGTGTGTTCCTAGCAGCCAGAGCTCATGGAGCGATGCAGAGGGCTGGGAATAGGCTGGTAGAGGTCAAAGTCAAGGACGGCTCGCTACACACACACTCTTCTCCTCCTCCTCCTCCTTTCCTTCATCCCTCTCCCAAATCCCCTCACCTCTCATCCCAACCCTCTTACAATCCCTCTGTCTCCTCAGGCTGGGTGACACAGAAACACAATGTAATAGAACTAATTTTTGATCAAATGCATGCAAACAGATAAATCTTTTCAGGCTATGATTACCACAAAAAAGGAACTTTTGTCTGACGAGAGGAAATCTACTTCACGCCACCTCCAGCCAGTGTGAGGGCCGTGTGTCAGACAGAAGCTGTAGGGTGTCTACAGTCCAAACAAGCAAACAAACAAACAACCTACTGTCTAATCACCCCACTGTGTCCTGCCAGGTGTGCTGAATGACCTGAGCAGCCAGCCAATCAGCTTAGAGGATCTGTGTGAGCATATCTTACATCATCAGGCATCACTGGGACAAAGCTGGTGGCTCACTCAAGCTCTACGCCACTGACAGACTGATTAAGCGGCTATTTCTGACTGAATGACCGTGTGTGTGTGTGTGTGTGTGTGTGTTAGTGTGAGCAAGGGAAGCCTGTCCTTCAGTAAGTCAGAGATAGAGCCAATTAAGCCCTTCCAGGAATAACCGAGAGTAGAAGTGCGTAGTTTGGCAGCAAGTTGTATCTGTGATGAAACTCTAGGGTTACTGAGCATACGCAGCACATTCATCATTCCTAGGAGGTGTCGCTCCACTCCTGTCTTCAGACAGGCTGTGGAGGCAGCCTGCACATCACTTTTTACTCTGTCTGCTGAAATATGTTACTTTCTGCAGCACTACAAACAGTTTTTTTTTTTTAAAAAACAAGTAATTCATCATTTTGTTGTGCTAACAATACATTTGACAAGAAATACTACATCTAATAATCAAGACAATGTAGAAAAGGAATGGCACCCCTTCTATACTTTGGATGTTTACCAAACACAGAAAATTATGTTGCTTTCTGAATCTTACTGCATCTGGAGGTTAATAACATAATGCCACACATAGACACAGACACAGACACACACACACACACACAGACACACACACACACACACACACACACACACACACACACACACACACACACACTTTCAACAACACAACATCAATGCACACAAATCTTCAATCAAGTAAAATGAACGTACATTAATCAGTCATCTGATTGGGCAAATTCTCACTATGCACAGATATATATGTGCACTGACTAAATATATGCTCATGCAATCTGAAACACACTTTCACCATCTATGGTTGTCATTCACAACTATTGAGTTTAAAAACTGAGCTTTACCAACTGATGCGATATGAAGACTTCCAGGCAGAGTGCTGACAGTGAGGGGATGTGACCCCCTGCAGAGACTACGCTCACTCAGCTGGGTGAGTTACTGTTAAGACAGCTACTGTATGCTACACACACTGGCTCCCAGAGACAGCATTTTAACCAGACCACGGCAGAGTTTAATTTTGGCCTGCCTATAACTGGAATTAACAGTAATTAGTGACCGCTGGAATGACTCTTTGCCCGAGTCGGTTTGTCATTTTAACCAGTGAATGGTTTTCACTCCGTGCAAACCATGATTAGTGTGAAAGAAGAGCAAATCTGTGTATGTTACCAACATTAGTGTATTCACTCACAATCACTGAGTTAAATGTGAGCGACTCAGAGTCTGGCTGTAGCAGCCAACTCATGCTTCTTATATCATATGTTTTCAGACACTAGTATTACTACTATAGCCACATTACATAGAATTACAAATACATTACTTGATTATATGTCGTATAATATACGACATAAATAGGCAATACATAGTATATGTATTACTCATTTATGTCAGTGTTTAACAGGGAAGCAGTTGGGAAAGTGCTGCAGGTGAAAGTGGAGGCAGTAGACATGTTATGATGCATTTTTGCTATGCCGCGACACTTAAATCATCAGTGTTACATCTCTAGGGCTCCTCTGCAAAGAGAATGAAAGGGACTAAACTGCAGACGCAAAAAGCAAATGAGAGACTAATCTAAATATCTGAAAAGAGTTGAATGCGTCATCTTTATTTTTCATTTCCTCATTCAACTTTATTCATTCATTCAACCCCTCTCTGCTCAATCACTTGTAAAACACTCACTTCAGAGGACAGTGTCATTAACAACCACACCTGCATTAAATCACGTCATGTGATCACGTTCTAATCTGTCAGAGGTCAAACACAGTGACACACAACAGAAACTTTGCTGCAGATCAACAGTGACTTTCTGACTCACTGGCACAAATGAGTGAATTTGTGTCAAATATCAAACATAAAGAGATTTGGATTGAATGAATCTGACAAAATCTGAAACTGCAATAGCTTATTATAGCACTGCCACTTAGATGCTAATCTTAAATACAAACACTTGGATGTTCCTATCTGAAAAGCTCATTCAGTATTGAAGCCACAGCCCAGTATTCAATGCACACCAGCAGAATCCAAGATGTCTCCATCATCATCAACATCAACAATCCTCCTGAACTCAGCAGCTTGAGTGTGTTAATGCTGAGTAGTTGCACTGGTGAAACGTAGCATAGCCAGGGCAAAAGATGCAAAATAAGGGCTAGAGGTAGCAACTGCTGATGCACATCAATATCCTGAGCTCCTTAAAAATACAAGGAAAAGAAGACAAGAAAACAGAGGTCCGGGTTCAAGTGTAATAGCTCATCAATGAGGCATTGCAAATGATACAGTACAGACCTGTAACAGGACATGTACTGCAGGAACTGAGTTAAAAAGGAGGAGGTTGTCAGGTCGAAAAGAGGGATATGAATGAAGAAGGGAAAGTGGAAAGGAGGACAGATGGAAGGGAAATAATTTAGAAATGGAAAAAAAAGCAACAGGAAGATGGAGAAGAAATGAGGAGGAGAAAAGGTAAGCATTACCAGAGGAGGTAATAAAAGAATGAATGGTGAAACAAAAGAATGACAAACGAGGGAAAGGGGAAGCTGATGAAGGACAGAGAAGACAATTTAATAAAGTATGAGATAATGATAAACATGAGGAGTCAAAAAAAGAGTGGAGGAAGTACTGTCGGAACAGAGGTCCTGTTCCTCCCCAAATCTAAACATGTCTGTCAGGCTCAAAAATCACTAACTACAACTAGGAATAACACACACATATACAGACACAGACACACACAGACACACAGACACACACACACACAGCTGCTGCCAATGTCCCCTGAGAGAACTCAACAGCTGCTGAGCGCCACACACACACACACACACACACACACACACACACACTCGCACAAAAGACAAGAACAATCGATCCTATCAGTAATCCTCTCAATGAGACACAGCTAAAATCCAACAAAAAACACCACAGAGACCACATCACACTTAACCAAAACTATGGCACTGCCCTAGCGACCAAAGCTCTCCAACATGCCAGTCAATCATGTCAGGCTAAATTGCCTGCATGTTCTCTGTACCAATTAGTGGAGCAAATCACTGGCAGATATAGATAGTTTAACACATAGGTAACACAAGTTTTATGTTTTTAGTCATAACCAAGCACATAGGACTCCACAGAAAACCTGAGAGGAAATGTGACTGACCGCCACTGTCATCCTTTTGAAGGTAGAGATTTTTGTCTGAGCCACTATGTATGAACAAATGACTGGGGGCTGGTTTCCAAACATGCAGACAGTCGCCCTCATCTCCATTTAACAGCTGATTATGGCCTGTCAGTACCTCACTGCTGAAATGCCTGTCATTTGAGTGAAGCGTCTTCAATAAAGACTTCCTGTTCATCATGTCACCTCACATTCATGATCGGGCTGTCACATGGAGTGCCTGAGAACAACACACTATACTAAACATGTTATATGTGCAGGAAGTTGACTTCTTTTGTAGGCAGTTTGAAGCAGTTTCTGGCCGACGTCTTTTTGATCGTGTTAACATCCTGTAGGGTTTTACACTATCTGTGGCAGTAAGCCTTGCCACATAATTTTCCAGTCCTTCCCCATGGAATTCGAATCAAAGACACATTGGTCCCAGCTCCTTGCATGAATGAATGAATTTCTCAATGGTTTGAACAGGAGCCCCATATGTTGGTTTCCTGGAAAAGGCTGAATCATCAAATTGCAGACTACAGTCTAAATTATACTTCAGCAAGTCGACAGAACTCTGTCACACATTACTTTTTATTTATAGCGTGGTTGACAGATCCTCCAGGAACAGGCTTGGAGCCTGGCTGTGGTTTGTTTACATTCTGCAAAAGAAGGGAGCAGTGCAGGACTAACATTTTAAGAACAACCTTTTTTTCTTCTTTGTTAAGATGATAAAAGACTAGGGTAGTTAGGGTCCATCCTTTGCAAAGGATGTTGAGATGAAGGATCATTTTATTTCTGACGTGAAATAAACTGGGCACCAGTTGAGAAAATGTTGAGAATATATGAAGTTTTCCCACTTGTCCTCTTTAAGAGAAAACAAGTAAGACTAAACTAAAGTGGCGAGCCAACACTTAAGACCATAATCACTAAAACATTATTATTACAGACTTTATTACAGGAAACCTGGCAGGAACAAAAACACATCAAGCACAAATGAAAAATGTATAAAGGTAACAGTCAAAACAAAACTGAGTCTTTTCGAAATCCTACTGATGTATGAATAAACATTTGGAGACTCACAAGAATGATCTGTGGGCAAATAACCAGTCAAGCAGAAGCTTCAGAGTGCCTGAATATTGCCACCATCATTTTCCGTAATGACCAGCGGCATATCTATTGCCATGTGACACCTTCTTATGACTATCAGTAACTTTAACTGCTAACATTTGATGTCAAAAATGTAAAATCGGCAACAACTCATTATTAGAGGGTACCAGACTGGCTCATAAGCGTGATAAGATTTTCATTCACAAACACCAGTTGTTGACACTGAAACAGAATAATGAACTCTAATTAAACCCTTTTTTTTTCTCACAGTCATTAGTCCCGGTCCTCCAACGTCCACATCAAGAGAAAAGAAATACAGAGAGAAGAGTGAGAAATAAAAACACAATTCTTTCTGCTCAGATCTCTGGTACTGAGAAATTTCTGACCATCAAAAATCTATACATCCAGTAGACCCACAAATAACCATATACTATATATATATTTATATATACGTACTTGATTTCTACAGGTGTAACACTGGTATTAATATACTTGACATTGAATTGCCCTCACAGATAAAGTTCAGTCAACTTAAGGGAGATACAAAGGGGACTATGATGTCATACTTCAGTAACTATGAAACAGCAAAGACAACTACATATCGGTCGAAATTTTTCAAGACAACGATCTCCAACTATTAGCAATGACAACAAATACCTTTAAAGTCCACTGATGGTCTGACAAGCCAAACAGGGAAGACTGCACCTCTTCTCTATCCTCAAAAAAACGCTGTATCCAGGAGACAGGTCTTTTCTAGCGGGACATTTTTCTTCTGCTGGAGGCCAAAATTCACCCTCAGACATGTCAGTCATGAATCTGTGAAATCAGACGAGTGCCAGGCTGATGCATGGCTGCCTGTTTATTAGATGACATTTTCGTCATTTGTTGAGCAGCATGATAAAGCAGTCCCCCAGCAGCTGCATGACAACAAATGGGCACGACTAGCGTTAGCAGCATGGTCATCACCATCATCACACCCAGTGCAACTGCAGAGCTCCACTGTTATCATGTAGTAACAACAGTGATTTACAAATGCATACAGGACCCACGCTATCCACTCCAATACACCTGAATCAGGGGTACAACTTGCTCCATAATGACAGTAATTACATTTACACCGAGCTCGCTTCAAGCTAATGAAACTTTTACAGACCCACCTCTGAATCGTGAAAATGACACCCAGCTTCCAGTGTTGCCTGGTTGTATTGTCATCCAGTGTTGTTGTTATCTTGCAGCAGGTTGCAACATTAGCCACATTATGAACTCTGGGGTACTACAGAAAATAGCGATAGCTGTCAGACTGGTCAGCTTCTTGACCTTAGCTTGACAGCACGCTGGCTAGCACAGTCGTTGAGACCCAAATTAAACCAGCTTTGGGATTAAAGTTCATTCCTATACTTGTCGCATCGCTCTTAAATGCTTATTTTGACTGCGGTTTAGCGTCCCGGACACAGATCGCAAACGGTGACATTTGATCGACACTCACTGCCGTTATAAAGTAGCCTTCAATGCTAACGCTGGCTAAATAGCTAACATCACGTTTTGACGTTACGCAGTCTCTCTGGTAAGAGACGCCGAACAGTCACAATAACAACATACCGCCCGGACTGCTGGAGTGGGCACGCAGTCGACTTCGTGAAGGTCACCGTGAGGCACTGCTTCATAGACCGGAGAGGTTCATGGATGACGATCCCAGGTATTCAAACTCATTAATGGTGGAAAAACATCCAGGAGGCTAACGTCATTACAAGAAGCTAACGCAGTGTAGCCCGTACAGTACCACTGCGCACTGGCGCCACCTACAGGTCGGTGGAGGCTGTGCCGCCACCGTCATCGATTCCCCCGATGCGCCCAGGCTCCTCCTCCCAGATGATGCATTCACGGAGCCACGCTCTGCTCGACGGCGGATCCAAAACGCCCGTCAGGACCTGACGGAATTATGGACTGCTGAATGCCCGGCATGCGCATGAGCACCCTGTAACCCATGTGTACAGTTCTGTGTCAGTATCCTACTCAGAAAACTCCTGCTACCTCATTTACATCTGGTGCAGTTTTACACCAGTACAATTAGATTTTATGTATTTTGCATTCTTGTCATGAATATTTGCTATTGTAATGTGTGAATGATTTAGATAATTCAAACATGTATGTGTATATAATTCGTATGAATGGTTGTAATTTTATTTATTAAATAATGTGTACGTGTGTGTACAGCAGTTCTCCACTGGGCTAAAACTACCTTGTATTGTTTCTAAAATATTCCCAGTTACAGTGAATGCAACGTCATTTAACGTAAACTTCCAAACCAAAGCGTTTGATTGGTCGTTCATTTTGCAGTGAGGAGAATGAACCAATCAGTTGAGCCGTTCTTGGTCGTTGTCAGCAACCAACGTACACAATTTAAGAATCAGGAACTTGCGTGAGTGTTGGTGCAGTAAGTCCATTGCTGGACACAAGCACTTATCTTAGATCTTTGTTTTGATCAGTACATGTGTGCGGTCCTCTACGGTTGTCGGTAAACGTACCGACATTACAGTGATCACTTCCAATCACCATGAATCTCGGGTGAGTGTTGTTTTTATTTTTCAATCTCCCAGCAGCTAGCTTAGTTGCTATTCTACCTACTGGTCGAATGTGTCACAGTGGGATTCAGGGTGTCATTCACCATGTGCTGCAGTGACAACACATTAACATCACACCTGATCGATGCAGATTAAGTAACGACAGGCAATCCGAAAAAGAGTCTTCTGTTGTGATGATGGCTGTAATTTGTCGTCAGCAAGACATCTGGGTAGCATTAGGCACAATTACAATATACACAAGCAGAAGAGGTAACACTAAAGTACAGGCACATAGAAACTTGATTGATCACATCACTCAGGTTCCGAAAAGGAAATTAAAGTTCGTACGTTCAATACTAAAAAAGAGCGAACATCTCACAGTGGTAACGAATTACTGCAAAGGTGGAGGTAATCAATGTGCAAGGCTGCGGCAATTTAATGAATAAATAAAGGTGAATGAATAAAGGTCTGAAGTCAGTTGGGTAAAATGGAGTGAGTAAACATTTGACAGACATTTGTAACAATTGTAACAACAATTTGACAATAAAATTGTCATGAAGTTGAGATACACATGAGATTTGGTTCAGTTTCCTTAACAGATGGCTCCCATTAAACAGGCCGGCCTGGTAAAAGAAGAACTCTAAAATATTGTTACATATCATCTGTATTCATCCACTGCGTGACTTTTGCTGTAATAGCTGACATTATGTAATATTACCTGAAATAGTAATTTTACACAGTGTACAGAGAGATAGTGTGAGATATTTGGTCCCAGCAGAGTAAAACAACCTCTCAAATTGAAAATGTGCTCACTGTTCTCCAAGTAATAAGTGGTTATTCATTTCACAGCCAGGCTACAGCTGAATGTGTGTATATTTACAGTTTCAATACTCACAGGATGCTGGCTTAGTGTAGCATCATAGACTTGTCTGTCCAGTTTAACTCAACAACCCCTTTGGAAGAAACTGTATTTCAGACAGCGTTGGAGCAAAGTGCAACAGGGCATTAGAGAGCATGAAAATTAATTAGAAGATTAGATGTCACTCCACACACAATGCAATCAAATGTCCCTTGTTGTGTTTCTCTGCTCTGATATTTCTCCCTTTTTACAGAGATGGTCTGCTGTTTGAGCTTGAAAATGGAAAACCTAAGTTGATTTTACTCAGTCATGGTGAGACATTTGAACTTTTATTAGCTTCAAGTTAGTCT
Organism: Karalla daura; assembly: GCA_029224185.1. NCBI lineage: Eukaryota > Metazoa > Chordata > Actinopteri > Chaetodontiformes > Leiognathidae > Karalla > Karalla daura. Next base: position 9,737,063 of record CM055188.1, read on the forward strand.
AAAAGTTCAATCACATTTTGCATTTCTTTTTTGATTTTCTTCTGGAAAAAAGTATATTTGCTTAGCTTAATCAGTTAGTCAAAACATGACATTGCTATCAAACCATTTTTTATTGCAGTTGATATAATTGAATAAAAGAGTCACTCATGTTGGTGATTTCAAAAGAAACAATTTCTTTTTAAAGAAATTCATATTGCTACTCAGACTTCCCATTTTGTAATACCTCATTTCAGACCAAGAAGATAACTGATAATTGTGTGTGTGTGTATGTTGGTGTGTTTGATAATAATGTTCATTGCCTGTCACTGTTGTTCTTCCTTCCAGGCATTGAGAAAAATCCAGCAAAGGTATAAATCATGCTTACAGCTATTGTCCTACAATTTGTATCAGTATCCAGTTCTCTACATGCCTACTGACATTTTAGGTGTCATATCTAATCTGTTTTAATTTCACTTTGTCCTCACAGGTGTCCTGCAGGTCCAGGGCCTTAAACATCCTGAGCTCCAGGCAGCCATCCTGTGTGGAGGATGTGCAGGGAGCAGAGCGACCAGCGAGGCAGGAGGCTGAGAAGCACAGAGATGTCAAGATCAAGGCAGGGGCAGCAGCTCCCTCCTTCATTACCAGTAATGCCACTTCTGGAGGAAGGAGCAGCACAACATTATCTAAGACACATGAGCATCCCAAAGTAGGCAGCATCAAAGTTGTTGCAAAGGTAATCACAGGCTGCATTGCATTTCCTTTCCTAAATTAATCCTAAATTACATTTGAGAAGTTAATATGCTCTTTGTGTGCATGTGTGTGTTCTGAAGGTGAAGGAAGACAGGCTCAAGCATAGAACTAAAGGTGGCTCTCTCAGAGTCGCTGGGAAAACAGGACAGCCTCAGAACAGTGTGACGGATGCTGGTGAAACAGTCAACATGAAGGACATGCCGTCCAGTGGAGCGTCAGGACTGAAGGAGAGCGTGGCATGTCTGACCAGTGAGCAGCTACAACAGATCCTCAACTCTGTGCAGACTATCAGCAGTGACAAAGGCCCACCTGAGGAATACAGGCCCCAGCGCAGTAGTGATGGTAATATCAAGTATGGATGAATGAATGACAGGATATTCAGCTGACTGGAAACTGAAATACTAACTAATAAACTTTATGTCATTGCCTCCGGTAGGAAAAGAACCCAACTCAAAATCTATCTTAATGAACAGTGGAGAGGGAGTGAAGAGGAAGGAGGAAGACAGAGTAGGATGGAAAGCGATGAAGGAAAACGGTGAAGGACGACCTGATGTAACTGAAGGAAGTTCACAAGAGAAGAACAACAGGTCAGGAGCCCACCTCAACACATTTCAAAAGGAGATAGCAGATAATAATAAACTGAAGGGACATTGGAAACAAATGCTTCCATTTTCCTATTCTTTTTTCTATTAATATAAACACAAACTGTAGATTTTATCTACATGTGCATGAGAGATTTCTCCTTTCTCTGTATATTTTTTCTGTCAAGTTGTATTATGGAGTGAAATGAGAGTTTGTTTCCTTCTAAATGATTAAACACTGTCAGGCTGATGCAGGAGTTGTCTGGTTGTACTATTGAACCATTTGCAGTTTGTATTACTAACCTAAGAATTTAAAAGACATTGTTGTTGCTGCTGCTCTTTAGGTTGCCTGGAGGTCTATTCAGCTGGCTGAGCGAGCAACAGTCAGAGAGCAGAGCTGCCATTAATGTGAAGAAAGCTCAGTGGAGGAGAGAACTAGGTATACACACAATCACACCATAGCTCTATCTATCTATCTATCTATCTATCTATCTATCTATCTATCTATCTATCTATCTATCTATCTATCTATCTATCTATCTATCTATCTATCTATCTATCTATCTATCTATCTATCTATCTGTCTATCTGTCTATCTGTCTATCTGTCTATCTATCTGTCTATCTATCATCAGCTACTTAGATACAGTGTATAGTAGAAATGATACTTGGATGCACTGTGTGTGTTAGATGAACAACTAGCACTGAAGCAGCAGCAGCAGCAGCACAGCTCAGCCCCTGGCAGACTCCAGGTAATGCAGATACTTCCATTGTTCATCTTATGCACTTTATTGGTTGCTTTCATCGTGATGAGCTGACTGCTGACTATGTTTCTAACCCAGGAGGACAGAGAGAGTGTGTTGTCAGTCAAGAGATCCAGCAGCCACAGAGAGCAACCTGCAGCCATCAGATCCAGCTTAAGACTCGGGGTAAATCTGACCTGCGAATCTTAAAGTCTTTAGAGTTGTACTCTCTATTGTGTGGCATGTTTTACAGTATATCCAACTGAACAAATATTCATCCTTATCACAGAAAATGCGTGCATATTGTTGGTGTTTCTGTGATGATGTACTAAGAACAAGGAAAACTTTTTAATAAATATAGATTAAATATAGATCCTCCTGTTTGAAAAACAAATATGCTGACTATTTCACCTCTGTAGCAGGTTACTCCAATGGAGGAGTTGCTGAGCATGGAGAGGAAGGAGGAACAGAAGAGACGCTGGCTTGAGGAGCTGGACCAGCAAAGAGAAGAGATGAATGAACGCCGGAGACAAGAGAAAAAGCTACAGAATCAGGTACAAAAGAGACTCTGAGGTGGGTGCCATAAGCAACAGTAGAAACCTATAAGGACAGATATTGTAATGCTTATCAAATGACTTTGTTTTCTCTCTGGTCACTGCAGAAAGAGGACCATGAGCTCTGGGCCTCTCATTTTGACTCCCTGGAGAGAAAACCTCTTTTTCACCCAGCAGCTCCCTCAGCTCCACCTCCAGCCCTGTCTAATGGCTCTGAGCGTGGGGACTGGGAACCCTCCTCCAGCCTGTCCTTGGTGTGGGAGACCTTGAGCAGCTGTGGGGCTGACAGTGTTGGGACAGCCAGCGTGGATACAACAAGTGGATTCCCAACCAGAACTAGGTAAGCTGGACCAAAACACGGACACCTGTGCAAATGCAGATTCTGAAAGTCAATTGATGATCAGACATCATAAGCTGTTGACATTATGGTAATTGAAGATACCTGAGGTGATAACACTATTACATCATAGATGGAGACGTCACTAGTGGTGTAAAGCAACTGTATATTTTTTTCTAAAGATTTTAGTCAACAGAGGACTCAGAAGAGGACTCAGCAAATTCCTTTTCTCCTTTACCAGCACTGTTGTGCCCATTCAGACTATTGTTGACTACTTCAGGATGTGTGGAGTTAATAAAAGATCTGAAACCAGACAAGCTGCATGTCTATGAGTAAATGTGTGTGTGTCTGTTGCAGCCATCTCAGAACGATGACCTCCCTACTGGACCCTGCCCAGATAGAGGAGAAGGAGAGGAGGAGGCTCAAACAGCTGGAGCAGCAGGTAGGTGGAGCAGAGAGTTTAAGAACTTAAGTGAGGGGGGAGATCGAGGGTTTTACAACTTGATTTTTACCATTTTATTTCATGCTCCCCAGCGAGCAATCGAGGCCCAGATGGAGGAGCGGCGGCAGCAGAGGAAGCAAGAAGAGGCAAGAAGGAGAGCGGAGGAGGCGGAGGAAGAGAGGAGGCTGTTGGTGGAGAGGGAGATGCTGAAGAGGCGGTATGAGCAGGACACACTGAAGGAGAAACAGCAGGTCAGGACACAGACATCACTTTGCATGATTGTTAAGATTTTTGTCCATGTTGTTGAAACCTTCCTGTTTGTTATCCAGAAGCAGCTGAATCATCAGGCTGAACAGACAGACACAGGAGACCGTGACGAAAAGCATGAGGAGGCACAGGAGCCCAGTGGTAAGCAGAGTTTCTGAAGTGCTCTCACATTATCACTGCAAACCAGACTCTGGTCCCATTTACATGAAAATGTTGTGTTTCATTTTAAGTTGCTCTTTTCAAACATTTCCATAATTGATCATGAAGGGGAGGGTCTACTATGTAAGGCCTGTGTTGGTGTCATATGACAATGAAGGATAACTTGATTGGCTGGATGTTGGATGTTGTGGCAAATTTGAAGATTTTGGAACCTTGAAATTGAGACATTTTCTTACAAACCAGTCCTAGAAAGTGAATGGCTTTAAAATGTCAAAGTCTGCTTTTGCTTCGACGCAGAAAAAACATTCTTTTAGAAGAAGAAATTTTAATGTTGTGCATGAATTAACTATCTGAGTGAAAAAACTTTCCACCTCAAAATCTGATTTTAAGTTGACCCTGGTTCAGTTTGTCTGTTGTGTGAAAGCAAAGCAGACCACTGGCTTTATAATTCATGTCTTGGTTAGAAATTCTTTGTTTAAACTGTGTTTGTGTGGCTGTGTGTGTGTTTGTTTGTTCAGCAGTTAACACACAGGACCAGCATTTGGAGGATGTTGGCAGTTCAGCTTCCACGTACAGAGACACTGCTGTACAGACAGGTAGCTGGAATACTATAACTTGTTGCTTTCGCTGTTTTTTTGATACCATGTTTTCCCTGAACATACTGTACTGAGGTGTCAAGCTGGAGCTTTCATATTAATCTCAATAATCTCAAATGAAAGAGAAGTCCTGACACTGTGTATGTGTGTGTGCAGAAGCTGCTCCCTCTCCCCTGTTCGCGGCTGACAGAGTTCAGACTCCTCACGTCTCTGCACAGTACCAGCCGCCTCCCTCTCAGGCTGCTCCTCCAAACAGCAAAAGCCGATCTGTGAGAGCAGGCAAGGAGAATATCTGTCTGCACAGAGGAGGAGAGGCAGGAAAAACAGACCCTTATGAAGCCTTTGCCAGGACAGAGAAGAGCAGGAGGGAAAAAAAGAGGCCGGAGTGGAATACACAGAGGTAGAAACTGTCATGCGGCTCATTCTTCTTGGTTTTTGTTCCAACGGTTTTGTTGATGGTGATAATCTGGGTTTATTACAGCTACGAGAACAAGTGTTTTTCTTGTTTTCCTTCCTGTGATCATTGGAGGTTTTGCACACACAAGCTCTAGCTCTTGTTGAACATTTTTAAAACAATGCACCATTAATGCAACTTCACATATGTTTGCCTTTTTTAAGTCTCTCTTAATTAACTGGGCATTGTGCATTTGTCCATCAGAATAAGTTTTTTTTTTAACTGAAAGTACGTATGAAATCCAGCATTTTTCTGAGTCTTTTTAAATTCATCTGATGGTAAAATGAGGTTCTAGTGGATTTTTTTTTAACTTTATTAAAAGTTGTCCAAATCAGGTGGTAAAATGTAAGGATTTCCACATCGATCTCATCATCGGAAGCATTTGTGGAAAAGCAGTATTTCCTCAGGTCCAGTTTTATTCACTGTACAGTGGAGACAGACGCTCACAGAGAGCCTGCAAAGTTCTGTCTGCTGGTCAGTTCACATCCACAAGCATCAAGGAGTAAGAAGACAAAAGGCTGTGGGGTCTGAGGGGAGAAGACAATGTCATAATCAAACAGTAGAATCACAATCAACATACAACATCAAGCTTTTGACACCTCTGTCTGCATGGAAGCAAAAGGCAATGTGTGAAGTAAATTGTGAGTGTCTTATTGATGGAATTTAATATATATTTATTTGTTAATTCATGTAAAAAAAAGAACTAAATCACAATGATAAAATTTCTTCCACAGAAGGAGGGTATCAAGGTGGTAGGTTTTGTTGCTCTGAAGAAACTTCAAAGTTTGGGGGTTTTACAGTCTAGTTCCAACATGTCTCCTACAACCTTTTTATTGTCCTCAAGATGGGAGATTAAGACGGCAGGCCAGTTCCCATCACTCACCATCTCCTCTGAACCCTGCTTCTCCAGGCCCAGTCGTCAGTTTGTTCCAGCCTCGGCACGTTACCCACCATCTCTGCAGAGGAACAGACAGGAGAGTCGATTGAAGAGGCAGGCCGAGCTCCTTGCTCTGCAGGAGAGAACCTGCCTCTCCAGGACAAACCCCCATGCACCTCCTGCTCCTCCTCCTCCTGCTTCTCCTCCTCCTCTGCAACCCCAAGAGCCACATCTCTGCTCCAACCCTGCACAGACCAGAAGCAGTCCCTTCAGGAAGGTAAGCAGTTTCTAAATAGTTTCTCTGCACTTTTTTTTAAATTAAAAGTTCCCACACTTGCAATATCTGGGATTTATATTTTCAAACTTTTAGGCACTTTGCTGCTTCAAACTCTCTGTCAAACAAGGATGTGTTTTGATTGTTACAGGTGGACAATATCTCCAGAGAAAAGTGCGTCCCTGCAGCCATTGGCACTGAGAGGTGACCAGCTCTTACCATCTGACTGTTATGTGTCCAGAAACCTCTCAACACAGCCAAACCATTTGTTCCCACCTTGTTGAACCTGCTACAGCCCATAAACCCCATCTTCTGTCACAGGGATTAGGTTGAAATTTTAAAGCAAAACTCTGTAGTGAAATTTCAGAATACATTGATCAAAAAGAAAAATTTTGAGTCATTAATGGATTAAACCAATATGGATCTCATTAAGAGTCTTTACTCATCTTTTTAGGGCCTCCGACTGCCCATTCATGAACACAGTTTTGCTTTGACCTGATCTCAAGAAGCCCATCTGGTTATAAACAGTTAGTAAAGACACAAACTCCTGTGTCTGCTCCAGCTAGATTGTAGTGTGGGTATGCTAAAGCTTATATTTCAGGGGCTCATGGAGCCTCCTCTTCTGAGAAACCCTATCAGTATTTACTATCAACTGAAATAATTAGACCCCTTGGCTTATGAATGAATTCACCGGTGAAAACAAGGTTTCTGGCTATAATAACTGTTTCTCTGATCAGTCACTTCCCAACAGGCTTATTAAGTGTTATTCGCTCGTATTGATTTGCCTCTCCAGCTGCTCTGGGGATTGATCACTAGTTTATATGGTGTTCACTCATACAAATGATGCTTAAATGGTACAGATAAAAAGAATCAATTAAACGCTGAAATAGAGTTCCTGCGAGTCAGAGATCTCCTCCCATTGCACTTAAATAATCATAGTCGGCAAGAATTGCATATTTGCTTGGGTCAAGATGATGACTGTTGTGATGCTCTAGGAGGCACTCTCCTCTCCCTGCTGTCAGGCGCAGAGCTCAGAGTCAGGAGGTGCCGCCCTCCTCCACCCCTCCTCCGGTTCTGGAATTCATCCCGTACGTCCGCACTGATGAGGTCTTCAGCCTGGATCCTCTGGAGCCTGCAGACACGCCTCCGCCTCACACACGCACAGGTGACAGACACAGATGCTCATAACATTTTGTTCAAGAATAACCACTAGCTGTAGCTTTTGTCAAGTCGGCTTTATTTTCCTGAAATCAGAAAATGCCCCCTCAACAAGGATGCACAGACAGGAATTTTAGGTATGGATGAGAGCATTCGATACAATCAACTCTCACACCTGGTCAGACCTCATGTACATAATGCAGAAGTATTCAATGGAATACTGCATTCAAATGAATGCAGTATTTGTTCAGACAGACGGTTGAATAAAGTTTAGATTACAGTGTCATGTAGTAATGATGACTTTATCTTTGTTAACTCTTGGACATGTGTGTAACATGATTTTGTCATGGAGTGATTCTACAACAGTGTTGCACAGAATCACCTCTGGAGCTGGAGAGCCCTGAGACAAGACAGTCTCACTACTAAGACAGGACACTATTCAGTGGTGATACAACATGTGGATGAGAAACACTCACATTTTACAAGAAGGATGTTAGTGCGGGAAACAGACTCTTGACCATATTGAGAAGAAATTGCACATTATTTTACCATTTTTGTTTTTGTTTCTTTTAATGCACCATTTATCACCGTCAAAGAGCAGTCTCTCTTTATCTCTTTAATGGCTGTGGCTCAGCCAACCAGCTTTAATAATGATAAATTTGAACCTTAAATATGTGTCTGTACATAATAGCAAAACGGAGGTGCAGCTGCAGCTCCTCAGTGCTGGCCACAGCCAGACTGGTTCAGAACCAGTCTGGGCTCCACTCCTCCTTCATTTGGTCCGCTTGGAGCCTCAGTGAAGGAAGGACAAATCAAAGGAAATGACACCTGTCTGTCACAGGTGTCGTCCTCTCTGTGCATTGCAATTAAAGTTAATATCATGTTTGGCAGCAGCTCCTCCTCAGAGCTCAGTGGCGCCTCCCTCTGCCTCACATGCAGACCCGCTCCTCCACCCAGAGCTGAGACAGAACACACACACACACAGACAACAGGAGATCCTGAAAGGCCTGGCCCAGCTACGACAGGTAACATGCACGTACTGTACAAACACACGTACACACCACCATCATCTCACCTGTCTCCTCATGACAAACCAGTGTGAATGTGTGTGTGTGTCTCCAGGGTTTGCTGCAGAAGCAGAGAGAGCTGGAGATGGAACTGAATCCTTTGCTGAAGCGCCATAACAACGAGCTCCAGTGACGCCAGTGTTCATGATGATTGTGTATGTGTGTGTGTGTGTGTGTGTGTGTATGTGTGTGTGTGAGAGAGAGAGAGAGAGAGAGAGAGAGAGCTAGGACAAAGACTGAGAACTGGTGTTTCATGGAGATACAGTTAACTGGGAACCTTCAACGCTCATAGACCAACGCCGGACTGATGCACAAAGTAAAGGGATTGTGGTGAACTTGACAGTTAATTTTGATTAGGGAAAACATGTCCAGCCTGTCCTTATTGTTAATTATCTTTAGGAACAGATTTCTTTCCTGCTCAGACAGATTTTTAAAAGTTACAAATGGTCAAATTATTAGTGTGTTTCAACTGATGAAGTCACCTGACTCTTTTTGGGTTCTGGCACATTCAGCTGTTGTTTGGCCTGCTGTCACTGACTCATTAGCTTAACAACATTGCACCACAAGTCCACATCTGTCTACAGCCCTAGCTGTTGTTTGCTCGGCTAGAATTTCTACTTTTTTTCCTGCTCTCTGCCACCTATGGATTGGTCACATCTCAGCTCTACCACTTGATAACTGAAATGCAAACTACTGAATAGACCTGTGTATATAATTATGAATATTTAATTGCCAGGAGCTCAACAGGACCCTGCCCTTTACTTTAAGTTAACTGACCCTGAGACAGATTGTCCCATCAAACACAGGGCTACTGATTGTTTTCCTCATTAGAGCAGAAGACAAAGGGCGTGACACATTTGTGTGTGTGTTGTGCCACTGCATGACACCCAAATGACTGAGTCACTCACAGTGGAGTGCATTGTGGGTAATCAATATGCTAAATTCTGACAAGGATTTATTTTTTCATCCTGATGTTAAAGGAGTGAGAAATTAAATTGCTGCAATGCTTTTGTGAGCTATAGTTGAGCTATAGTATAGCTGTATAATATACAGCAAATAATCAAATGGTCTGAGAAATAATGCATTAAACCACGTAAGTTTGAAAACACTGATTTTTGAAGTGTGGAGCTGATACAGCTTCCTCTACGTCTAAATTGAGCTGGAACATATTTCTGTCAAAGTGTCAGAAGGCAGCACAGCCACATGGAGTGGCCACTCGGGTCTTATGTAGGTTTTACTTTAGACAATGTCTTAGCTTTGTGTTTCGCCTCCAGTCTGAACACTTGGGTTTTACAATGTCTTTGATTTTTAACATGATAAAACTGATTTACAGTTTCATCACAAACACCAAAATCTTTGTTTCCTCTCCCTCAGTTCTACCTCACATCATCTTACAATGTTGGTTAAAGCACCACTCATGTTATCTCACATATCTTCTGCCCATCCAAATCTCATGGCTAAACATTAAATGTAGACTTTAATCTAAGATGTTCCATGGTTTTTTCTATATGAACTGCACTGAGTGAAAGAGCTGATTGACTTTTTGCTCTCTTATTGTTGGGGTCAAACTTGTTTCCTTAGTTTATCCAACGGAGCACAAAGAACTACTCCACACTACAAATCATTAAAGAAAAATGTTAGTGGCTTCTTGCTGGCCAGGAGCTGCTACCATTAATGCTTCTGCGTGGTGTTTCTGGTTTTGTTTTTATTTATTGCAAATGCAACAAATGTGTACTGAGACTCGTGCGGGGGTGGGTCGATCCATCCATCTGACACATGCACTGTGCTTCTTCTCTTCCACTTTTATATTTTTGGTTTAATGTGTGATTTCAGCCTCTGTCCAGCTGCCTGAGGCGCCATTGTTGACAGAACTGTCCACATGCTGCCTCAGTTATGCCTTCCTGTCATTACAGATGTGTACACCGTGCCCACCAAATAAAACTTTTTGTTTTGTGAATCATCACTTCACAAGTATTTCCACTTCACACTGTCTTAAATTTCTTGATGAATATTTAAATAAAGTAGCCTATATGAATGTTTATCTCAGGTGTTGGCTGACCTTTTAGAGTGGGGAAAATACCATCCCAACAGTGAAACTAAATGAATACCTTTGGCCCAGCCAGAGCCCTACCTTCAACCCAACTCAACATCTCTGTAGAGACCTGAAAGAGGCTGTCGAATGATATAACCCATCCAACCAAAAAACATTGAAAATCCCTAAAACCAGGTGGTAAAATCTTGTCACATTGCTCCATGGCTGGTACTTAGTTGGCTTTGTGCCTAAAATAATAAAAAAAAGCTTTAGAGTAATACTAGCATTTTGCTCACTGCTAGGCTAGGGGTTTTCCTTTCCATGACAATACCACTGACATTTGACTCATTTCTTGTTTTTGTGTAAATTACTGTATATTTTCTTTTAAAGAAACATGTCTGCTTCCATACTTTTTCACTGAAGTTAGAGGAGCTGCAGATGAATATTCTGCTACCGTCTCTCAAACCCGATTTCTAAACCCGGTTTTTAAGCCTGATGCTAAGACTGATCTAATAATGTAATCTGATATACTGGATTAGATGCCTGGGCATGCGACAAGAAGGTTGGCAGAGGAGGAAAGGCAATTTTATTGGGGCTTCTGACATGACCGGCCTGAAGTTTTAGTCTATAATTTAAGACTGTTTTCCAGTCCACCACTATATCCCTTCATCTACAGTTACACAAACCTTTTCTGTGTGTTCTACCTCCAATAACTAAACACTAGTTACAGTTGCAGTAAACCTGACTGGAAATTGTAAAATTTAAATGTCATGTTTACATAGATACCAAGCATTTGCATGGTTGAAAAGGAGTCCAATTTAGTTTCTGTATGTTTTGGAAAGGTGTTTGGATCGAATGCTGTATTTGCAATGAACGGGAATGTCAAGGGGACGGTTAAAGACATCTTAATCTGGGATGAGATTAGTGCCCCATCTATGAATCTTTCCCTCAAAATAGCACACACTGAACAGTCAGACATATAGTCATTGATATGGAGGTCAAGTTTTAATATGAAAAAAATTCAACAAAACCTCAGAGCAAAACTTGATGTACAATAACAAAAAAGTGACTTGTAAAATGAGAAACAGTCGGCCATATTCTACTGTACATTAGGCTTTGAACAAAATAGCATGAACATTCAACAAATAGTCAGTACAAAATTAAATTTAAGTGCTGGTCAACCTTGTTCTTTCTTCTTTCTTGGACAGGCCCTGCCGGTTGAACATAGAGGGCAGTTGGGGAGGTTACCTAGCTTACTTAACTGGTGTGACTGGCTCTCTGACTTCCCATTAAAGCCTCTTCCCTGCCCTGACCTGCAGGGTAGTGGTGCCCTCTCAGGCACATGGACCAGTGGCTGGCGAAAAACCCCTCAGCATGGTGGGCCTTCGGGGTCTAGGTCCCGGTGAGGCCCTCTCAGCGGCATGGACCTGATGACGCTCCTGTTGCCTGGGGGGAAACCTCTCAGGAGATTGGGCCCCACGGGGCTGTGGGCCCTGTGATGCCTGCCCTCAAAGTTACTGCTACCTGGCTCGAAATCCCTCACCAGTCCTAGTAATGCTCTCTCAACGGCATGGGCCGGTTGACGTTCCTGTCGGCTGGGTGGGTACCTCTCGTGGGAGTGGGTGTCATGCTGCCATGGTCCTGGAGATGCCCTCTCAACAGAGTGGACTAGATGACGTTCCTGGCGGCTGGCTGGGTACCAGTCCGAGGAGTGGGCCCCACGGTGCCACAGGTCTGGGGACGCCCTCTCAGCGGGGTGGAGTGGGAGAGGATCGTGTCGGCCCCCTGGGTACCTTTCCCTAGGGCCCCGTGAGGCCCTCTCAGACTGGACCGGGTGATGATGACCCTGTTGGCCACTTACAAATCTTTCAGAGTGGGCCCCACGGGGTCTAGGGCCCAGTGAAGCCCTCTCAGCAGAGCGGGATGGGTGAAGGTCCTGCCGGCTACCCGAAAACCTTTCAGCGGAGTGGGCCCCGCGGGACCAGTGGCCAAGCGATTCCCTCTCAGCATAGCGGGATGGGTGAAGTTCCTGTCGGCTTCCTGAAAACCTTTCAGAGTGAGCCCCATGTGGCCTGTAGCCCTGTGATTCCCACTCAGCAGAGTGGGCCCTATGGTGCCTGTAGTCCTCCAATTCCCACTCAGGGTGGACTGGATGATGATGGTGATGTCCTTGTTGGGTACCTGAGACCCTCTCAGCACCGTAGGGCCCACGCGGCCTATAGCCCTGTGATTCCCTGTCAGCTGGACGGACTGGGTGAAGCTCATGACGGCTGGATGAAAACCTCCCAGCAGAGTGGGCCCCACGGGGTCTGTGGGTCTGTGGTTCCCACTCAGGAGAGTGGGCTGGGTGAATCTCGTTTCGGCCGGCTGGGTGGTGCACACGGGGGTCCTGTAACGGCCTCTCCACAGGATGGCCTTGGCGAAGGTTCGGTTGGCTGACTGGGTGCCTTTCGGCAGAGTGGGCTCCACGGGGCCACGAGTCCTGTGATGCCCTCTCAGCAGAGTGGACAGAGTTAGGCTCCTGTTGGCTGGCTGGGCGTCTCTCAGCAGAGCCTGGAGTCTCACAGGAATGCTGCACAGAGGAGCTCCAAGGCCTATTTGAGGGAGGCAGAGGGAGAAGGCCAGACCTTGGCTGCTGGTCCTGACCATGGGATTGGAGGGAATCGTCGTGCTCTGTGGAGACAATGAGAGCGCAGACTATCAAGGGAAGAATTTTCAGGGATCACTGGTGGTCTAAGCTAAGAGGTCCTCAGCTTTTCTAGCCATATTTACAAATCTTGAGGATTTTAATGAAGAATGGTATCCAAATCCTCACTCGCAGTTATCTAAACATTTTGATTGTTTTAAAAATATTTATATATGACCACTTATATACTCAATACTATTTCATTAGTTCAAGACCTGAGAAGTTAGTTCTTTGCCTAAACTGTAAGTAATGCAGAATCAGAAAAGGCAATAACGTCCAAGTCCTTCAAGAGCATCCATCATCATCTGTCATTTCTTTGGTGAAACACTACTGTTTTTACACACCCCTGGAGAACAAATAAGCCTTGTGGTGAGGGGAACTCTGCAGTGAGCTGTCACCTTCATCTTCTCAGGCTCTAAACAACAACCATGGCTTAGTTGCATAGCAGCCTACTGCCAACCTGCCACCAAATAGTGGCACATGAGCCAATATTTACAATGGTACAAGGTAAACAAAATGCATTTTTAATACGATGAGATGAACAGCATAAAGATGTTCTCACTGACCTTTGGATGACAGCACACCATCTATAATTTCCTTGAGGTCCTTGATGTCAGGAAAACCGATCAGACTTTTGATGTTTTGCAGAGCATTTTCAATATTGGTCAAAACAATGCCACCTTTTAAGTTGGCTGGAAACGTATCATGAGGGTGCTCTGTGTGAGAAAACAGAAAAGAGTCTCTTGCAGCTGATCTCTGGTAGTAATGAGGATTATGACCATGATGATGATGAACGTGTAACGTACCGGTCAGATAGACAATGTGCCGGTACTCTGCAAAGCATTCACGGAGCTCTTTGAGACTGCACTGTGCAGATGACTGCTGATTCACACGGTCACAGAGGTCACATGACAGGAACTGAACAATGTGGCGCTTCTCATACACCGACAGCAGGTCCACAAGGTTAGCTGAATCTCTGCAGAACCTGACAGAACACAGAAGTTAGAAGAGCCACCTGTCCAGTCAGTCTCGTCTTTATAACTGTTGTTTCTGCTACAGAGCTCAATTTTCACTACCTCGCTGAGATGGTGGCTTAACAGAACTAATAATTATGAATGGAATAAGTGATACCCCCCCTCCATATATACACACTCTGATTCAACTTGTTAACTGGGGAACATAAGGGTCTCACCAGATGTTTGGGAGTGGTTTCTACAGCTGGATGTGTTAGCCCCCAATATTTAAATTTACTCCACTTGGTCTCTGTGTCACTCTGACACACATTCAAGTCAATCAAGTGTAGGAGTGTGCCTGTGTGAATCCAACCACTTCTAATAATAAGATTATTAAGAGTTCCAGCTTATGTCAGTGCTACAGTGTAAGTCAGGTTGCAGTCAGTGAACACATAATCGTTACCTGGCTCGATTTTCTAATTTATTGAGGCATCTGTAGTGAACCTTTAAATTCCACATGCTCTCCTCAGAGCTCTGCTTCTCGAGGAACATCAGCAGTGCATCAAGTTGATCTGCAGAAAAAGCTCCCATCAGTGAGTGCAACTCCAATACGTTCTAACTACAACATCTTACATACAAACACTTCTTTTATAACCATACTATCACAAGATGTTCATCAGATCAAGATTCAGGCAGAGGAATTCAGAAGTATGGGAAGGGTCTCAGTTCAGTTTTTACCTTAAATATCGTCACTGTTACCTCATCACAAAACAATATTAACTGTTATTACTTGTGTAATATAACTGTAACCAACACAAATTAAATACAAAAAAAGAGCTAAATATACATTTGCTTTATTTGTATCCCTGACCTACCATGAGTGATGACATCTGGATCGAGGACATCATCATCGGGAATGACGAGGCCTCCAGAGGAAAAAAGCTCTTTGAGGCTGCCGTTTTGGAAGCTGCTGGGCGAGTCGACACCCACAAACTTCACACACTTTCTTTGCTTTAGCTGCACCAGCCCGGGGATCTGAGGCGCAAACACAGACACGTCAATCCCTTCCTGTCACTCTGAAATTCTTGTGATGATTGCCAAGTGGTTGTCCCTGCAAGCGCCTCTGACACTTGCATAAAAGGGCTACAACAACAGGAAAGTGCCAAAAGGTCAACAAAGACCTGAAGTGATTTTATACATGGTGATTCCACGAGGTGCAGAGGATTCAGTCAACACACACATCTGGCAAAACCTAACCACCTCATCACCACTGTAGCTAAGTGTCAAGGCTTTTCTTGGTTTATTGGGGGGAAGCTTTCTCTGCAGACCAACCTCATGGATTTGTTCTTCAATACGTTTGTTGTGGACCAATACCACCATTTTTGTCCCAGGGTGGCTGTTGATCAAGAACTTCAAAGGACACTGCTCCGCGTAACCCTCGCTCAGCAGGTGCTCCTGCACAAACACACACAGCACCAATTATACATGCAGTAAGGTCCAATCATGTACCAAGTTTAGTCTATATTAAATCCGTTTTGACATGATTCCAGTGAGCAACATAAGGGCTTTGCTCACACATTTTTTTTCCAACTACCAATGTCTCCTGGAGCTTTTATTGGCCAAAAATAGCCACAGATTGTAAAAGATATACTTGCTTTTTAAGTTTTACATTCTTTCTCTAGTGTCTTCTGACCTTAACTGGTGAAGGATTAAGTCTTAAATGAATATATGAATAAATGGTTATGTATGTATGTACTATTTTTTCTTGACTGAACTACTCGGTGTGGGTTTACCTTTAAAGCTTCAAAGTCCAGGTCTTTGGGCTCAGTGCTGTGAAGGTAGAAATACACAGAGCTTCTGGGTATTCCTGGTTTCCACAGGCTGGTAAGGGAGGTCAGGGCAGTGGCAGACGACACACAGGGCAGAGTGGAGAGCTGCTTGGATGAGAGTGATGCCTCTATCTGAGGGCTGGGTGTTGAGCTGAGGGCCGACAACTCCACGCCACAGGCTGTGGCTGCAGGGTCATTGTCATCCATCCTTTTGTCTTCTACATTTGATTCTGTGAAAATGTCAATATACATGACATGGTTGGTTACACTGGTTACACTGTAGGTGGTTGAACAGATTGACCAAGCAAAACCCAACAGCAGTGCATTGTGGTTTGGGGTACCTGCAGTTTCTCTCGGGGCTGTGACAGCTAACGGCTCCTCGTTAGCATCTTGGAGGTCTTTATCGAGCGTGTTAAATTTTAATGAATCTGGAGCTTGGCACTGAGAGAGGGAAGTGAGCAGTGTGGTCTCTGGAGGCAGGCACTGAGAGGCTGATGAAGAGGAATTTGAATAAGGACAGCTGGGGTCGAGTGGCGGGGTTGCGCTCCTCCAGGAGTGCTGATTAGTTGTGCCGATGCTTGTTGTGAGGTGCTGGAAGCGAGGGTCCTGAGGGATGTTCCTGTCTCTCTGGGTGTACCTCTCTGAACACACACCTGCAGACATCTTTAAATGTTGAACATTTTTTCCTTCTAAACACATCTGTGACCAACGCACAAAACAATATGAGAGTTTGTGCATCAGTGAGTAGCATTATCGCCTCAAAGCAGGACAGATCTGGTTTTAACTCTTGGGTCTTGTTCTCTGGTGTACATGAGGGTTTCCTTTGGGTAGTTCAGACTCTGGAGAATCTTAATTGTCCTAGGTGCAAGTGTGTGCGTGCGTGTGTGTGTGTGTGTGTGTGTGTGTGTGTGTGTGTGTGTGTAGATGTGAGCCCAGTGAACACTGGACTAGACACCAACAGACTCCTACACCATGTGGGTATGAAGCAGGTCAAGAAAATGAATTGGAGCACTTGCAACATGGCATTCTCATGTCATTTGGTTACGTTGACATTTTGTGTGGTGGAAAAGATAAGATTACGATTGCATCAAAATTAATCTGCAGTTGTAATATGCAGATAACACACGCTGAATTCAGACAGAGAGAAGTACCTCTGACCCTGCAGTATGCCTACACATGAGCTGTATTAAGGCTGCTATCCATCCCAGTGAAATCACTAGGATGGAGATATACTCCTTTGGGGAAAATCCATAATGCCTAGGCAGTAAGACAAACCTGTTATTGGGATGAGGAACCATGGGATCTCCCCCTCATCTTCCTCCTCTTCGTATCCTCCAGCTCTCCAAGCTGCTCTCTGATGACTCATCTCCCCACTGTGGGAACTCGGACTGAACCCTTCTGAACTAATGACACTGTCCGCCGCCTGCTCACACACACACAAACATAGAAAGAATATCCTAAATAAAATTATATTAAAGACATAAAAACAAAGCTTGATACTGTGCAGCTAAATTAACTGCTCAACAGCTTAGTTCTTCATACGTGACAATTAAAAATGTAATGGACACTATAAACCTGAGATATCTGTCACAAATGAATTATTTAAGGTACACCATGCCTACCTCCAGCTGCTCCTGCTTCTTCATGTCAATGGCACAGCTGGTGGTGAGATCCAGCTTGATGGCCAACCTGTCAAAGTGACTGGATTCCCTCTGGCCACCTTCATCCACCTGACTGTGAGTACCAGATGCCCTGGCAGGCTGGGTGGGACCTGTTCTCTCAAAATGCAGATAACACAAAATGAGAATATTTTTAAAACAATGCAAACAAAGTGGATCAGACTACAGTGAAACAGAAAAAAAGGCAAAAGACAAAAAAGAATATAAATCTGATTCTGACGCTGTAGTTGCTCTGTTAGTCTCAGTATAGTCACATGCAAGAAGACAGGTTTGGTAAAGGATTATCAACAACCTGATGCCCTGATGCCTCATGTCTCCTCACCTGGAATCTTGCAGTGTGATCTGGCGTTCTGTGGCATCTTCTGGACATTCAGTGTCCTCCCTGGCTCTCCCTCCAGTTGTGCATTCCACCCTGGTGTCATCACCTGCATTGTTCCTGTTCCTGTTCCTGTCCCTCCTCCTCCTCCTCCTCCTTCTCTCTCCCTTTTCAGCTCATTCTTTGCATTCCTGTGAAAGCTCAAAACTAGGTCTGTCAGCTGCTGTAACTGTGTACTACAGAACTCTTCTTGGTTCACCACAGGTGTCTCCACAATCGACCTGGCCCGAGCTACTGGCAGCTGGTAACAGGCCGGGTTGGAGATGTAATTTTTCAGAGCTCCATCCATGCTCACTCTGTGGTATTTGGAAGGAGGTGGCAGAAGTTCTTGATCATCCGTTTTGGTGTCATACTTGTCCATGGGATACTGATTAACCTAGAGTAAAAAGTGTGTGAAACAAACTTAAGATTTGTTCATTCCCGTTACAACACCACAATTCACAAGTGATTTTCTGGAGTGTCAAATGCAAGCGGCGCACTTGCATGTACATCTCAGGGCCATACAACGCACATGATCTCAGATGCTTTTAAGGGTCAGACTTGTTTAGCACGTGTATAGGAGACTACTGCCTGAGAAATTCAGTTGGAAGAACAGGAACCCCATCTACAGGCTCAGTCCAGCAGCGGCCCTGGTCCAAATAGCCATTGTGTAATACTCCCTAGTGTGGGCAACCAACACTGAGCACTGAGCACCTACAGTACCCTTTCACACGTTCTGTTCTCAGCTTTTCTATGACTACTCTCAGGAGTGCACCTGCTGCTGCCAAGCTTGCAGGACACAGAGGTGATTAAACAAACACAACAGAAATTGATGAGATTTTTAAAAAATGTGCATACCCTGGAATCGTTCAGCCCTACGATGTATTCGCGTGCATGGTGGGCCACATAGGCAGACAGATCAGGAGGAGTGTTGGCTTTGGCTTTGACCAGGGCATGGCTCAATGAGGGAATGAAGCGGTCGAGCTGTGGCATTATTGCGCAGCCACGCATGGACTCTGAGCCATCGCAAGGAGGAGGACTGCATCTTGATGCTAAGGGGAACAAGATAAGACATCAACTTGAAACAGATTGAAAATGAAAAATTCTCCTCAGATGATTCATACATTACACAAGTAAAGGTAGATTATCACTAACTAACCCACTTCTACCCCTGCCTTACAGGAGAAATGTTGCCTTTAAGTCAACCAAATTTCTATGGTGTCGTTAATCCTCTTTACACTCTTCCCTCTTGTTCAATTTCTGTTGTATGACAGGCAAAGAAACCTTGATCTGGACATCCCTGTTGTTAAATCCACCGAGCACTTCCCAGAGCACTTACCAGATCTGATCACTCTTCTTGATTCCGGGAACACAAACAAGGCCTGAAGACATCTCTTCCATCTCTCTCCTCGCTCTGTCCCATAAACCAGGGTTAACCATAGTTACATTGATTCTATACAACACAAATTCCACATCTGAAGGTGTACGAGGACACTGTCAAGAAATACTTTTACTACTTTAGAAAGCGACAGGTATATGTGAGGATGCTGCAGTAAGACAATCAACCTCATGCAGGGATGACAAGCAGTTCTTGAATACACTTCCTATCTTATTTTTCAAGAACCACATGATCCATCAAACATAATCATACATGTAATTTAGAGCACAAGTAATTAATTAGTCTTACCAGTGGGTGTGGCCATCTGAGTGCTGGACATCAAGATGATAAAACCTCTATCAGGCAGTCGAGTTACCAGAACCTGTGGGAAGGGTGGACGTGGTCAAGCAACAATTACTCTCGCTTACTCTGTCTGTACCCCTCCTGCATACATAGTTTGCATATGCACCTGGCCCCAACCACCCAACCCTGATTAAGGTTATCAAACTGAAATAAACTTACCGCTCCTCCCATCTCCAACTGATCCCGCAAAGTTATGGACCAACTATTCTCTGTGACCTCAAGAAGACTGCTGAAGAAGCCATTCCTCTCGACTATACACACACACACAGTCAGTTTTAGTTCAGGAGTATCACACAGAAACACACACACACACACACACACACACACACACACACACACACACACACACACACACACACACACACACACACACAGGTAACAGTTTGATTAATAAACAGCTGTACCACAGCATACCACTGCCAATCTAATGCAGAATGTGATAGAGCTGCAACAACTAATCCAGTAATCAATGAATGAACTAATAAAATAATCAACAACTGTTTTGATAATTAATCGATTTAAGATTTTTAAAAATTGAGAAGAACAAAATTGACCATTAAAAGTAATTAAAAAACCTAGCTTGGCTTTTGTGAAGCAGGCATTGACAATGTTCATAGTTTTTTTGTCATTTTAGAACCCAAACAACTAGTCAATTAATTGAGAGAGTGAAGTCCAAAAGTGCTGTGAACTCTCATCGTGCCACACCTTCACAGCTGCTGCTGTAGCAGCTGAATGAGAGCAGATCTGAGGGCAGCAGGCTGGTCAGCTCCTCAAGCCTCATCAACTGACCAATTTCCAACTTCTCAGGTCTGGAGAGGACACAAGATGATACACAGCACAAATGATCTTCAGACAATCAGATAATTTAATTCAGAAGGTATTTTCTAATGTGATATGGGAAATGTGGCATTATAAAAAGGTATGGTGTACATGTTCCAAATGGAACCAAGAGAGCTTTGTCCCACATTTATGACTTTGTCCTAAGTGAGACAAATGCTTCCTTTTTCCACTCCTGTGCTGGACAGAGATGGCACAATCTGACACACTCTGACACTTTGAACCTCAAAACATTGTGTACTCACAGTTTTTGAGGCAGGAAAGGAGTCGAGTAGGAGCAAAGGGAGATCTGAGAAAGCACTCTGTTGCCTTTTACCAAATCTCCAGTCCACACCGTGTATGAAGCACGCTCTGAGAGAAAACAAACAAAGGTGAAAGCTCAGCAGAATTTGTTACAATCATGAATCTTTCCACATGCAGAGGAAACATGATCTCACTTTTGCTGCTCTCTGCGGACATGCTCTTCACCCTGTCCAACGAATGTAACACAAAGAATATGACTAACCTGACATGTGGTACGAACAAAAAGGACTGCAAGTTATGCAGCATTCAGTCAGTCGTTAAACAGGAATCTACAGACCTGAGAGGCAGTCCTGGGACGGAGGGAAGAGCGTCTTTTCTTTTAAAAGTGAAGGACATGACACCGTACGGGCAGACCTGACGAGGCCGCTGGCGCAGCTCATCGAATGTGTACTCGTAGAAGTATTGCTGAAATATCCAACAGAGCAACAGTGTCCAAAGATATGGTTGGAAAACTCTATGGTTTACTTATTTGATCAACAATGTTTTGTTGCAGATGTATAAGAACTGTGACCTCTCTATGGTTGGCAAGCCGAGAGAAAGGGGGGGGGTTCTCAGTTCCCCAGTGGTTCCTCATCTTGTTTTGAGGCACCACTGGCAAATCATTTGTAAGATTTTTTCTTGAACTTTGTCAACTGCACTGGACCTTGTTGATCTGCTAAGGAGCCCTATATAAGCTTTGCTGTGTTAGTGTTGCCTTCTCTGGACTTGGCTGGACACCACAGTCAGTTCTGTACTCTTGGCAGTTTCCCTTGCTGGGTGTAAGGATTACATTATACTCAACCAAAAACCTAGTTCTCTGTAGTTATTCTCTAAGAATACGTAACAGCCATGCTTTACTCTGTATATAACACTTTTCACTGTTCAGGAGATGGATGGTTTTTGCTTTTGTTGTTGAAGTGTAATGTCAAAGATCAATTCTGTGTCTGTGTGTGATTTCCTGTGTGGATGTGTGGGGAGCACACTGACCTGGGTGAATTCTAGCGCCCTGTAAGAGGTAAGGGAGTTGACTTTGCTGGCACTCGTGGAAACGTGGGAGTCGAAATGAGGTGTGGGATCCAAAAGGCTCTTCATGTTCTCACTGATGCTCTTCACTTTCCCCTACACCCAAAACAGATGCAAGCTTAATACAGATTTTTACAATTTCTATCACAACATACTAAGGCAGACCAAGTCTTCAAAGTGACATCTTCTGGCATAGACTCACTAGACTCAGAATACACATTGATAGCACTAGTATGCAGCATCATTTAATCAGATGTTAGAAGAGTGAATGTTTTCTGTTATGCCACAGCAGTTCAGCACAGAGAAAGCTTCTCTCTGTGGAGAAAACTCCTTGTGTTAATGTTAATAAGTGTTTGCACTCAGATGACCCCAGCAGGGAGGCATCCCTGCACCTGCACGACACTGTTTTGAGTACAATGAAATTGAAGAATGCTCTTGTTAATGTGAGACCTTGGGAAAGTTTCATACACTTCACGTCTTCCTTTACATGGATCAGCTCAGACTCCAATGACACGTCACATCATAAAAGCGATCAAAGCCATGAAGAAGAGTCTCTGCACCACAGCAAAGCACAGAGAACGTTTAAAGCTGGCCTAAAAGATGCAATGATGATGAACACTTCATAGTTGATTTACCTTCATCACTTTAAAGATTATAATGTCTCCACTGGCTCCAGGTGTTATGGGGTTAACTTGGAGCAGGTCTGAGTACCTGGACAGATAGACTCCTTGAAAGAGACAGAGGGACAGGAAGACGGAAGACAGAGCGAGAGGAGGTTAAAGCAATGTCAGTAGCTGTATTTCCATTACAGTTTTACGCATAATAAAAGCAACAGTCAAACGCCGTTTTGTGAGTGAGCAGTAAAAAAACCTTGTATGTGTACTCTCGTAAAGTCTAGTCTCGCGATATCCTATAACTCTCATGCAAAGTCACGTGAGACTTCACTGTGAGGAGGATGGGCGCCACCCTGCATCCATGGTGCTAGGATAGAGATCTCAGATGCTGCTACAGCCTTACCTGGTATTATTTTGAACAGGAGACAAAGGTAGTGCTTGAGGACAAAAATATTTTTGCGATATTTGAGAGGCTTTTCAAAACGTAGGCATTTCAGACCAGATTTTTATCATGATACCGTTTGTGCACTTCTAGGAGTAGTGGAAACGCAGTTAAAGATAATTTAGGTCTTATGTGGACATGATTTTCCACCCCTACAAAACTCATCAATCTGTCAACTCCACTCCTACCTTTAGCAGGATCTCCAAGGCCGGTCATCCAGCTTTGGCGCACAAGAAGCCCATTCTCACAGAGGCCATGCGTCTACAACAGAAAATGAGTTAGAAAACATTAGGATTGTAAAACTGATTAAAATCTGAAATCAAAAAACAAACTCTTGTTTTAAAACTGGTTAATTGGCAGTCTGTACCAACAGTGAATAAAACAGGACAATAACAAATTACTGGTAATGAAAACTGCATGATTAAATTGTTGAATATATCCAAGTTTAGCATTATGCTAAACTGTTACTGTTGTATCAGAGTAGCGCTTTTGTTTGTAGTACGTCAGTAAAAATCACCTTTGCAGCATCAGTCAACAAGAAACAGTAGCTCTCCTCCAGCTCCTTCTCTGTCCTGCCGTCTGCCTTCATCTCCCTCCTCTTCTCCGCAAACTGAGACACAAAAGTAAAACACACACACTTGAGCGAAGGAAAGATTCTGCTAGTCCAACTGATGGAAGATTATTGAGATAATATAAAGTCAGTGAAATACTACTGAAGTAAACATGTTTCTGTATACTGTAAAAACCCATATATATGATCCATATATCCTTTAATCTATAAATCAATATATGCTTATAAGGAACTCTGTTAAGAACACAATGGCTGCAATCAATAGGACTGTCAAGAATTATGACTGTTACAGATTGAAACAAAAAGTTGCTAGACCACCAGAAAACCATCTAACTGCATCCACCTTGGAGGTGCTGATGTAGAAACAATTATGGGTCCAACTTCCTGTCAGACGCCGGAAGTAACAGTGAGCCGTGGCAGTTTTTTTACATATATATGTAGTGCCTGGAGAAGTGTGTTTGTGTGCATGTAAAGTCATCAACTCCATGTAAGGTAATGAATCTTTATTAGGGGTTGTATTTGGGGCAGAACTGTTGAAAAAGAAGATGGATCAGGGGGATAAGGATCAGCAGACGCCAAGTGGTCTTGGGGCTGAGTGACAAGATG
The DNA here is from genome assembly GCA_029224185.1 of Karalla daura. Lineage (NCBI taxonomy): Eukaryota > Metazoa > Chordata > Actinopteri > Chaetodontiformes > Leiognathidae > Karalla > Karalla daura. The sequence goes on from CM055188.1 coordinate 9,760,950, forward strand.
GCCAATAAATGGTCAGAAGGAACGTTTTAGTCTTAGCAGAAGACGATATAATGTGTGAGCTTGGAGATACCAGTCAGAGGACATTTGGCTGTTCTTCTCCAAGCACACCATGGTGTTTGTTTGACGCTGTTCTGCTCTGCAATAAACCTCCTATTTGCAAAGTAAGACAGTGTCAGCGGAGTCTGACACATTATCTTCAACAACATCACCTCTCGAGAGAACACATATATATTTCTTAATGACAATCAGCTCCCGCTGCACTTAAATATGTCTCGGGGACTTGTTGCGGTGTTTGTGGTTGTAACAATAACCAGACCAAACTGAATCTGTGGCTACGTAAGAAATGTTTAGAACATGCACCGGTGACAGAAAGAAAGTGCTCGCCACTTTCCATCACTAACTGAGGGATGAGGAAGCATGAAAGATATGGTTGAAAAAGTTTAATTCAAAAAGACCACCTAAAACCTTGTTTGTGTGCTCTTTTCACTTTTTCCTATCTTTTTCTGTATGACTGCATTCTCAACCTGAATCGAAAATAGATTAAAGATACAATGCAGTTGAAGACTGAATGTGTAGAATTTGTTCAGAATACCACCATCTAATGTCTAAAATGGGAATTACAAAAACATTGCTGCTGGCTCTTAATCTCTTATGACAGATAAGATTATGAAAACACACACATTGTAACATATACATGATCAGCCCACTGACTGATTATCAAAGGCACCAATGAAAACATGCACATGACAAGGAGGAGGATAAATACTGACATGCCTCAGAGCTTTTGATTGTCATTGCCTCCCCATCCGAAGTGACGGACTTCAGAAAGTAGCTAAAAATGCAACCGTACGTAATTTTTGGCTTTCTCATATCATCCTCCCACCTCTTTAATTCGATAAGCAGCGGGTGCTCCCACATCTTTTATGTATTTAAACCTTTGCAGAAAGTGAAAGCGCCGTCAGCTTGCATGTAAAACATGCCGGTTCCACTTCATACAGAGGTTCTTTAATTGTGCCTCTTGTGAAACAGTGGTAAATTAGAGCATATGGTTAAAGGTCTGGATTTGGATCAGATTTTTAATTTTATTTTAGGCACTTAATTATGTCTTCAATTACACCTTAAGATTACTCAACAAGCTAGCAAAGCAGCAAATATCATTGAAAGAGCAAGCCCCCCCACCCCCATCTATCTAAGCCTCACCTCTTTCTCCAGATGTTCATTGTAGACAACCTGAGGATTAAAGTAGGTGAAGCAGCCAGCAGAACCACTGTCAATGTAGCTCGATGTCACAACGTTCAACATGTCCTCGTGTTCCCGGGCAGCAACGGACACATGGCGCAGCAGAGCTGGAGACAAGAGGAGACACAGTAAGAAAGTGCTCAGACTCACTCGACTGTGCAGGGACATAGTAATGTCTCCGTCACTGGTACAAAGGAAAACCAAGAAAATATAAACAAACGTACTTTTTAAAAACGTGTACTTCATTGTGTTAAAATGTTTAACAACAAATACGAAATCAATTTCTTAATAAGAAGGAACATTGTCTTGCATGTTGTAGATGTTTCCTGCTTCAACACGCCTGGCTCTGTTCTCCCTGTGTGTGTGCATGGTTCTCTGACTTAAAAAAAAAAAGAAAATGGACAAAAAGGCACAACCCCCCCCCAGCCCAAACACAATGAAACAGAACTATTTAGATTAACTGTGTGCAAATAAACCATATTTCATTTTTTTTAAAGTGAGGGTTAGGTGAAGCGAGAAAAAAAACAACTAAACTATGATTCAAGAGTCTAAGTTACAAGCAAAGGCTGTATAAAGGCATATTTATGTTGACTCGAGACTAAATTGCCCCTATGTGTGAGTGTGAAAGGTAGGTGTGAGTGTGTGTGAGCATGTGCCCTGTGGGGGACCAGAGACCTGAGTGTATTCACTTCATGTGCACTGACGCTATGCTCCAGAGCCCTGACACATCGCTGGGCACAAAGCGGATAAGATAATCACTGGTGGTGACCCCAATGTGATGAACACAGAGGGGTGAGTGAAAAAGACCTTAGGTGAGAGACCAAAGGATGCCTCACCGTTTGATGAGAGTGGGTAAGCAGACACCTGTTGTAACAAAGTTCTGCAATTGAAAATACCAAACTGAATGTTGTCATCCGACCCCATGTATCCTGTACTGCAGTAGGGAGCAGCAAAAGTGAACATAGAATTAGTAGCAACACTGGGTTTGGAGCCCCAAGGGTTAAAGTCCCCGAATCATAGGATCACCTATGAGCAACAGTACTGAAATCTTTGGGCTGCAAAAGTTTAAGTTTACGGTTTAAGTCCCTGTAACGCCCAATAATCCTCAACATAAATGTCTACAGGATAAATCACATTTGTGAGACCCAAAGGGGGGAATTGAGGGATATATGCATTATGATTATACTTTACATCTGATACATATATTATGCACTTATGTTATGTTAATTGTTTTATATTTGACAAAAAGAAAGTGTACCATGTTATCGTGGACTAGTGTCGTGTTCACCACTTTGCATCTGGCACAAACACAATGTACCTGGAGAACTTGTAATGGTTTTTTGTATGCAGTATTATTGGAAATGTGTTTTGCACCTTTGTGAAGGGCATGGGGCCCTGGAGTAAACTAATTCTGAGAGGACAGCGGAACAAGATAAACAAAAGCAGGAATTGAGTTAGGGAGACCTGGACCCCAATGTTTGCCAGAATATTCCCAGAGAGGAAATAGGTTGGGTGTTGTTCAGAGGAATTGATACCATATATGAAGACAACTCAGGACGTGTGTGTGTGTGTGTGTGTGTGTGTGTGTGTGTGTGTGTGTGTGTGTGTGTGTGTGTGTGTGTGTGTGTGTGTGTAGGGAGGGGATGGGGGGGGGGGCAGGGTTAAATTATGAGAGGCAGAATACAGCTATCAAACTGTGTCACATTTGTCATGAGTCGTGTCACATTAGAAAAGAACTGATGCTGGAAAATGGGAGCTGTCCATCACAAGACCCAGCTTGGCTGTCACTTACCAACCTACAAAATTAAGGATGGAAGTCAGATGAGCAGCCCTATCAAAAGAACTGATTAATGGATACCACACCTGCACGTGTGGGACAGTCACTGTAATAAATATGCTGGGCAAGGGAGAGATACAGTCAGACCTCTTGAACTGACGAGATGGTTGAAGACAACTTTTGTTCCTTTTTTGCGTCGCAGAATAAAATTGGGAAACTGAGACCATATAAATATTCCTCTACTGCTTCATTAAAGAATATGCAGGACTGGTTGAAGTGAGATGCTGGATAGTGTGAGAAGTAAATCTTTAAGGCCTATCTGAACTTAAAACCTATAAGACAAAATGAGGACATGAACCTCGACATGAACTGTTGATCTGCTTGTCATGCTGAAATGAAATCCATGCAAGGACACGGTCTGTGATTCTGCTTGCACAGCTATAGGCGAGAGTCAAAAGAAGAAGAATATTGTGTTTTTCACTGACACGAATAAATGGTACAGACAAAGGCCGGGAAGGGGAGAGAGGGGACAGGGGGCCAAAGTAAGAGCAGACCCGGTTAAGACTGGAGTGAAAAAAAGGTCTAACTTCTTAAAAGAGCAACGTGACAGGATGCACCTGGCAACGGCTGCACAGATGTTGAATAGGAAATATGAATAATTAACAAAAGTAAAGAAGTGTCATCACACTCTCAGATTCTCTCAGATTGTACAAGGACAAAAGAGTTATCTCTGAGTGTAATCTCCAAAGGCCTTTGCAGAATAAAAGTCATCAACTCAACTCATCCGACCACTGCCTCTTCTTCTGCATCCACCAAAAGGACTTCCAACAATAGATAGATTAATATGTGTTTTTAATGTGTTCAGCACAAAAGTTTTAGCATTTGGAGACTTGTTGATTAAGTGCAGTGAATTTCACTAATCAAGAAGATCGTATGGTTTCCAATCATTCAGGTGCTGCCTTGCAAGCTCCCCAAAATGTGGTGATCCATGGTGCCAATTCTAATGCCTGCTAAAAAAAAAAAAGATCCGACAGAGCAACATGAAGACATGACTGAAATGTAAATAATGTAAATCATCCCGGGCTGCCCCTCAGAAGAGATGGAGGCTGTTCACAGTTACCAGGCAACCAACACATCAACTACACCGGCTACGAGGCGCACATTGATCCCGTACTTTAAAATATAACATGGGTGATAATTGCAACAGCTGGTCATAATTGCGACAATTGGTGCGAACCGATAATTGATACGCTGCACATCGGTCCCTGCGCTCCCAGAGTGGCTGAGTAGACGGACGTACCTTTCTTCTCCTTGGTTTTCCTGGGTATAGAGAACTTTCGGGGTTCCCTGGGCATATGCCTGGGTGGCAGCAACGACGGGGCCCGGGCTGTCTTCTCAGTCTGCGCCGGGGCAGACGCTGCCCGGCCCCGGGGAGCAGCTACTGCTCTACCTGTCGCAGTCTGTGACGCTGAGGTTGCCGCGCTCGGTTCGAAACCTTCGCTGCTAGCGTTAGCTGCCCTGTCCGAGCCCAGGGGAGCTGCCGGAGGGCCCCTGTCCCCCTCCCGGTCCAGGCTGTGAGCCATCCCCGGCTCCTGGTAGTTCTTCTCCTCGTCTCTCTCTCTCTCTCTGTGACAATGTGGGTTAGTCTTTCTGCTGAAGCTGAGACTCTCCCACTACCTTCTGGCTATGCCACTAAATATCATGTGGTACTCGCCATCCTCAAGAGGAAGCTGGTCTACTTCTGTGGTTGCGTTCTGCGGCTGCGGTGTTACCTTGTGCTCTACTGACACCTAGCGGACACGGGGGAACTACAGCGACTCTTACCACCCCGACACACCGGGATTGAATTGGCCAGCCAATCATCAATGATAAGGCCCGATGATGAGGCACACTCAGGTGTGATGAGGCAGGAATTTCACGACACGGTTTTCTCACCCTCGTCGGGGTAATGTAAATATAATAGTCCGTGGCGTCTCGTGTAAATTTTGAATTCATTTGTTATTTTTCAGTTCAAAATAAAAATAGAAAACATGACTATGGTGGAAGATTTTGCTCTGTTTTGGATCCTGGAACACAGGTCAGCCACAAAGCTCCAAATTATGAAGACTTTAGTTTGATTGTTGCAAAAAATACTTGACATCTTTTGTCAGGAAACCATCTTGCTCGTGTGGAAAAGGAACTGGGAAGGACTGCTGAACAACCTTATCAAGGCAGAAGAGTAGCTGTGCACAGTGGATGGAAGGTAAGTAGCCACTAGCCGAGTGGATGAACATTCTGGTAAGCTACAACTCGTTTTGCTATTTTGAAAGTTTGCCATAATGGAAGAAGTTACTGAACAACTAATTTGCGGAAATAGAAAATTGAAAATGACTGAGAAAGCCGACGAAATAAAGCTTCACATGTTACTTCAGTCAAGGAAAGCTGAGCTAGGACATCTAGCTAGTCAGGTGAACCACATTGAAATGCTAATGGCAACTGATGATAATGTGGACACAATTTAACAGAAATTGTATGTGGAATTTAAAGATTCATTTGGAGAGTTCTGCAAGATAAATGATAATCTACAATTAATGAATAAGGAAGAGTTTGAGCAGGAGCCAAATGAGTGGTTTAAGCCCAATGCAAGCCGTATGTATGAATTCATTGAACACAGAAACATGGATGAAAGCAGCCGAGGCTCGCACTGAACAAGCTAGACGATGTGATGCCGAAATTCGCCCGTCATATCATCCGCCATGAAAAGTGGACTGACCAGGAGGTGGACAAGTTCATGTTCATGGACATGTCTGCTCACTTGGACAGTTTGGGCTTCCAGCACACTGCAAAACGGTGTCAAGCCAAAATTAAGAACCTGAAACTAAATTAGAAGCGTCTGAAGGACCACAACGACAAGAGTGGCCCTGACAGGAAAACCAATAAGTGGTATGGGCAGCTGAACATCCTGGGTCATCGCCCAGCTCATACGGCCGACCCAGGGACAAAGGACTCGGCTCAGACAAAATCACAGGCAGTCGTCACTGAGGACAATGTCGAGTCTACCCCAGAGACCTCTGCTGCTGAAGGTAAACACTAATCATTCATATTAAGTGTTTGTTAGATGTTTGTTGGTGAGTTGTTTAGTTGTATCCCGTCCTCCAACTCGTTTATTCTACTAGCTTGCTATGCTATGCTATGGTAAGCTAGCAGCTAGCAGGCAAATCATACCTGCCCAATGACTTAGGCTGAACCTCTATAAAAGTTGTGTTTTAGAAACTGCTTTTCGTGAGGCAACGTTACATTGGTCACTTTTTTACTTTTCACCCTAGGTGGACGTTTGGGAGGCCGGTATCGATAGCAGAACTAGCTGAGGAGATGTTCACATGCTAATGGTGCCTGCTAATGTCAGTGTTTATTGTTTGCCAAATTTTGCCTTTGTTTTTCATATTGGCATCGAGAGCTGACCTGCTCACATGCACATGTAGGCCGAAACCTTTGGAATGTTCGCTAAATGTTCGCTTTTGTGTTTTTCAGACCAACTCTCTGTGACCCGAGTGTCATTCCAGCAGGATGCTGCTCCACTGTCCTGCAGCACACCTCGTCATCGTGTTTCTTTATTTGCCAGTGAGTATCTTCTTCACACAAATATCACTCAAATAATTGTGATTCGCTTAAACGGCACTGTCACGGCCAACTTCTCACTTTGCATGTATCTGACAAATGTATTCTCTTTATGTAATATCTGAACAGAAAAGAGAAAGAGGGATGCCATGGATTTCTTCAGGGAGATGGAGGAGGAGGGCAGGAAGCAGGCCAGGGAAGAGCATGAGAGGCTCTTCATGAAGCCTGCTGAGCACGAGGAGTGGACAGCAGACAGGCAGGACCTGTTACGTAGGCAGGAGGCAGAGGCAGCAGGTGCAAGCCTTCCAGAACAGCGTGCTGGGCATGTTCTGGGTAAGTCCCAGCAGGTCCCACGGCCTGCCCCCGACATGCCACTGGACTGAAGACCTCTGCACTGTTTCTCTAACCAGAGAACTGGTTTGCCTCCTTGCACTGAAGGACTGGACACTTTAATTTACCACCTTGCACAAATGTATATAATTCTGTTTGTAGTTCTGTTTTTGCACTTTATTTTTCTATTTTTATTCTGTTTATTCTATTTATATTGTATTTTAGTCTACTTTTTGTATACATTTAATTCTATTTTGTGTGTATTCATAAAAAAAACCCAAAGAAACAATTGTTTTCCCACTGTTTTTATTGTACCACACAGCAGTTTCACAGTTTCACTTTAAGAAGTTTCACATCAAGTCAAGTACAAAGTTTGAACAGTTTACACATTAAGGTGGGACATGAGAGCTGTGCGTACTGCCACACCTGTATCTTCACCTGCAGGGAGTGGCACATCAGGTTGGTTTACGGGAGCAGGAACAGCCCATTCCTCCATGAAAGCCTCCCCGTGGCTCTCGCATATGTTGTGTAGCACACAACATGTTATCACAATGGACTTGGTGGAATCTGTGCTACAGTCATTTCTTTTCAACAGACACTGCCATCGTCCCTTCAATTTCCCAAATGCATTTTCAACCACCACTCTAGCTCTACTGATCTTGCTGTTGAACCGGTGTTGTTGTGCAGATAGGCGGCCATTGTCCATAAAAGGCTTAATGAGCCAGCTCATTTGGGGATAAGCAGCATCTCCGAAAATCTAGTAGCTCATTTCATGGCCTCCTATGTCCCGAAGCTCTCCAGGGAATAACCTCCCTTCGTCTTGAACCACAGCCCAGAGTCCTGATTTACGTAGATTTCTTGCATCATGCATACTGCCAGGGAGTCCAGCAAACACATTCCAAAAAAGTCCCTTGCCATCATCAACTGTCTTCAGGACAATAGAGTACCAGCCATTCCTATTGAAAAACTCAGTGTGATACTCTTGTGGAGCCATGATTGGTATATGTGAACCATCTATAGCACCGACACTGTGGCAACCCCCACCGGTTTTTGAAGTAGTTTGCCATTTCTCTTGAGTGTGTTTTCAGTTGGGGTATGATGTACTTCAAGCCATATTATATCGGAATAGTATAACGGAATCTGCTGCTCTGATTGATGGCCATTACTCCTCATGTCAGGCTGAAGATTGGATGGGACGATGAATTACCAGAGCATGTGAAGAAGCAGTGGGCTGACTGGCTAGCTGGTCTTCATGCTTTGAAACGCTTATCAGTGGCCAGATGTCTCAAGCCCGAAGAATTTGGGAGTTGTCTGTTCGCACAGTTACATCACTTTGCGGACGCGAGTGATGACACGTTTGGGTCGGTCAGCTACCTTCTCCGGCACAACGCAGACAATGAGAGGCACTGCGTGTTCATCATGGGCAAGTCCAGGGTAGCGCCTCTCAGGCCTCCTACCATTCCTTGTATGGAGCTGATCGCAGCAACAGAGGCCATTAAGATAGATGGTGTTCTAAGAAGAGAGCTACAACTGAATCTTGCAGAATCCGTTTTCTGGACTGACAGTACCGTGGTACTCCAGTATCTGCAGAATAAGACAGAGCAGAGAACAGAGTTTCCACTATCCTGAAGAGGAGCAGTGGAGACATGTCAGCACTGAAATGAATCCGGCTGACTGTGCCTCTAGAAGGCAAAGGGTGGGTGTCTGGACCTGAATTCCTACATGGACCAGAAGAGTGTTGGCCCAACACTCCACTGACTTACAAAGAACTTGGATCACTGTGAATCGAATCAAAGTGGAAACCAGTGCCACTCCATGCGGGAGTCTAATCAATCCCTTCTCCTCGTGGATCAAGTTGAAAAGAAGCGTGGCATGGCATGTGAAGTTGAAGGCCTTATTGCAGAGCCTCTGTCAGAAACGCAAAGAGCTGTGTGCAGCGAACACAGAGTACAGTACAGTAAAAGGGGAACAGCTGATCCATGGCGAGATTGCCAGCTTCAAGGCAAGCATTAGGCAGACTCAGCTTTCAGTGGAAGACCTGGAGCAAGCAGAACTTGACATAATTAAATTGTAAGAAGGAGAAATACTCTGAAGAGAGCGTGAAGTGCAATAGTAACTTGTATAAGTTGAACCCAGTACTTCAGGATGATCTCGTACGAGTTGGTGGAAGACTGAGCCGGGAAGCTATGCGTGAAAGTAGCAAGCAGCCAGTCATCCTGTCCAGGGACTGTCACATAGCAGACTTGGATTACAAGTGTCAATACAGCCATCAGAAAAGTAATCGCAAAGTGCGTGATGTGTGGAAGCCAATTTATGGCAGATCTTCAACTTCTTCAACTGCGAGAGAACAGATTGTTGATGAGGAAGTCCTTCATACGGTCCTGTGTGAGGCCGAGTCGATCTTCAACAGTCGTCCAATCACCAGGGATGACCCGAATGATTTAGAGGCTCCTATGATGAGTCAATGTTAGTAACCTCTAGCTCTATTTCTCTCTTTCTTTCTCTACCTATTCTCTCACTTTCTTTTCTTATTACAGATAGACTTATCATGGACTTCCTTGTCTATCCTTGAAAGTGCTGTCATAAGAACAATGGACATTTCATGTGTTTCTCAAAAGCATCTCTTTCATTTGATAGAATTCATTCTTTCAGAATTCATTTGTGTTTGCATGTTATTATTCTTAGTGAGAAGGAATTCGGTAATTGTTCTATGTTACTTTGTTATTATAACAATTAGGGGCCAGTAATGTAGGCGCCAGATGTTTATTTTATGCCTAGTTTTGGATTTGTCCCAATATTATGTGTATTTGGTAATATTTAGTAGTATAATTTGATGTTGATAGTACATTTGATATTTTGTAAGTTCATGATTGATATAGTTAATAATTTAGGTAAAAAAAACAAAGGCACAAGGTTAAAATGTGGATTTAGAATATATTTAGTGAGTCAAGTCACTTTGGAAATGTTGCGTGAGATACGCAGTAGGGGGCGCTGTGGAGTGCTTCTGAAAGAGGAAGAGGAAGGTTGGAGCGACACGGTTTTCTGACCCTTGTCGGGGTAATGTAAATATAGTCGGTGGAGTCTCGTGTAAATTTTGTCAGCCACAAAGCTCCAATTTATGAAGACTTTAGTTTGATTTTTGAAAAATACTTTACACACTTTGTTCATCCAAATTCAAACATTATGAGTAATAATGAGATAATGATGGGGTTTTTTTTTACATTGTACACTTGAGCCACATGTGTGATCACATAGAAGAATCAAAATATCCAGATAATCTCCCATGTGGCCTTCCTTTATACTGTATTTATATTTGTGTCAGTTCATGCTATACTAGCACTGATGGGAGACCAGACATGTATTTATTTAGGTGTCACTGGGGGTCTGCTAGAGCTGATCCCTGTACTCACAGTGCATGAAACACACTCACACACACTCACAGACTATTCACTATGGACAAAAAAAGCCTCAGCACCAGCTCAGGACTCAGGCCTCTGTGTTTAACAGACAAATAGTGACACAAATAGTGACAGACTTTTCCTCAGAGGCAGGCAGGTTAAAGAGTGAGGTGATGCACTGTCCCCTAGTGGTTTCATGTGGAGGAGACGGGACGATTTTGTAGATTGGTGAGTGAAAGTCAAGCTGGTTCATGCGATGGACAGCTCCCATTTTCCACCATCAGTTCTGGCACACATTGGGGTCCAGGGCTCCCTCACTATATGTATGAAATATATGAAACATGTAGGACAGTGGTACTGGGACAGTACCTGTTTCAGGAAGCAGGTTCAACTTAGTCTGAGTCTAATTCTGAACTCTGGGTTGAGTTACTCTCCGCTGGGAAACTCTGGGTTACTGGTTTCAATCACACACAGCTGATTTCAATCAGTTAAATCAAGTTAGAATCTGCCATCAATGGAGCCCTGATACAATGACTGACAATGGCAACAGGTGAGAAGCAAAGGCCAGCATATGTCACTCCTCTTGAGTTGGAAATGTTAATGTGCTCTTACAGCATATTTGAAGACATCTTCCTGATGCTCCATGCTAAGACTCCCACTGATCAATCCGAAGTTCAATATTGTGATTATTTGATGATTTTAAGGTGAATGGTGGTGAGTATTAGGTGTATTAGGCAGCACAATGTTTCTATCCGTTGTTTCTGTCCTTTCTGCCTACCATTGATTTCTGCTGTACAGTGTGGGGAGAGGTACTGAGGGTCAGACAGACTGCATTACACCTCAGAAGGCTCAACAAGATTATCTTTGTCTGGCCACTGAAATCTGCCAGGCATATTTATATTCATCTGAATTGACCTGAATTACTTTTTACTGTGAAGACAGAGCAGGGGTATAATATCATTATTCTATAGTATGTATGCAGTATGTGAGGAGCTGTTAATGGAGTTTATGTGCACTTGTGGAAAAATGAAAACCCCTTTTCTTCATTTCAACACATAACTTTTTTTCTGCAATCATCAGTAATCACACATTCAGACACAAGGGTTTTTTTTCAGGTAATTTTATTGGTGCTTTGGTCTCATCACAATCACTGAAGAGTGGAAAAAGAAACTGACAGTGTTCAGGACATTTTCTATCATAGAGATAATAATCACTTCTAATATCAAACTGGTTGTCATATATCATGCCTAACACATTAGCACATGTAGAACAACAGACTTGCTTGGCTTTTTTTCCTATATTCATATACAGATAGACTTATATACAGTCTTTACAAACATACAGTACACGCAACAGGCTGTTTCTCTGATTGTCAAGAAAAAACAACTAACATTTCACTGAAGCAGCTTTGTAATAACACCTACAGCAACGCATCAATAAACAGTGACTCCACTGAACAAACATTAAAACCACCTGGAATACTTTAAGCAGACTCGACACGACAGCTACAATACTGTATCGGGAATGGTGTCTCCCATGAATTCCATTAAAGCTCTTTTTCACAGAACATCTTGCTAAAACAAAGTTCATTGGTCACAAGACAGAGACAGGACAAGATAAGGGAGGAAGCCTAAGCCAAGCATCACAACTCTAATGAACTCAAACAAAACTGAGTCTCTACTACTTGGACCGAAACCCCTTAGAGATTCACAATCTGGTACCAGCACTGCATAGTGACACCGGTCCTGCCTGCTCCACTGTGGGATCTGTTGAACTCTACATGTTGATTTATGTTTAGTAAAGGTGCAAACCAGTGCTCCAGATTAGAGGTGAGGTGTGTGATGAAATCAGCCTGCAATGTCTAACACTAGAAAAGTTTCTTGTTTAAAGAGGATTAAAACACATTTTATTCCCTCCTCAGCTCTGGTGCCAAAGTGCATTTCCTTTGGATACTACATGATACTTTTTTAATCCACACAGCTCACTGCTATGTTCCTACAGGTCTGGTAGTTAGTAAAATTGGATCTTTGACTGCAGTTGTGTTTTTTCCTACATACAAAGGAGCATAGCATCCATAGCATCACAATCAACGTGCCTCCCATTGCCCTCATAAGGAGGAGATGCCTGCATCTGCTGTGTCAAAAGGACACAGTATCTCACTCACTTGGGTTGGCTTACACTGGTCCTGCCTGCACCACTGTGGGAACTGATGGGCTCTATTTGATTATATATGTTAACCATAATAGTCTGGTGCAGACTAGCTCTGACTGTCTTGAGACAACAGTTATGAATTGACACTAAAAAAAATATTTTAATTGAGTTGAGTCTGTGACGTCTAACACTGAAACGACGATTTGATAGTGATGAAAAATAACCTTTCTCTTCTGCTCTGGAGTCTCACTAGATACTACATCCCTCAGAGTCAGCAGTATCAGATCTTTGGTGACAGTTATGTCTTGCATACAAAGGACTAATTTTTGAAAGCAGGACTAGAACTACAAACACTGTCTGTCTAAGGCACTTTATGTTGACTTCTGTTTAAAGATCTGAGAGAGGGGCTATGTCCATTTTTCATACTGGCTAAGGTTCAACCCTCTAGGATAAACACTGGGGCTTTTACAGGCCACAGCTGACAATGCAAGTGAAATGACAACCACTGGCCCAAAAATGTGTTTTCTCCTCATTTACACTTATTTCAAAAGGCAGAACAACTAGAAAAACACTGTAATTTGATTATTGATTTTATCAAAATTTGAGATTCTTGGAGCTGTAAGGGAGATATAAGGAAATTGCTCAGAAAAAGTTTTTTTGTGGAGCAATTTTCTCTCAAGTAAAAGTGAAACCGTCATTGAACACGTGGCCCGGTCCTCTTCAATGTGTCCATGCTGTTCTGTCTAGTAACACAATGGCAGTGAAGTAGTGCATGGGGAGTGCAGGTGTGGCATATCCATTACAGACAGTGGCTGACACAGTTTATCACTATGCGCGATACAGCAGTTACAGAGCTCTAGAACGCCATGTTTGTCTAGTCATTGATATTTTTTTTAGACCTTCAGTCTGACAGTGACATCAACAGCAAGTCCCCAGGACCCCTGCTTCAGAGTGGGCCAACCTTCAGCACCTGTGGGTCAGCTCCTCGCACTGCAGAGAGTCATAGTCGCTGGTCTCCATGCTGACCTCCCCCCCTCCATCAGCCACCCTGCTCGGCTCCTCCTCCATCGACCCCTTCTCCTCTTCCTCCTCCTCTCCACACCAAGAGTTGGTGGGGACATCATCTGCACCTCTGCCGAGAGTGTCTCCCCTCCATCTTCCTTCTTCTTGGATCTCCCAGGCTGCCATGGCTCCAGGCTCTGCCACTGCTCCAAAGACCCCCTGCCCTGTCTCCATCTCTACACCTGTCTCTGTCTCACTAATCACTGGCCTTGTCCCACTATCCCACCCTGTTCCTTCATCAAATTGCAAGCCCGTTCCATCACCTACACCCAAACCTGTCTCAATCTCTGCATCCATCATGTCAGCCTTTTTACCCATACTGAAATCTCCATGCTGAGCTACTTCCACTTCTGAATACAGTCTGGTTTCAACTTCTTCCCAAGTCCCTTTTTCATCCTCAAGCCCCGTCTCTGCATCTCCCACCTCTGGTGTCAGGGCTGCAGCCTCCTTGGCCTGTCTGATGCAGTTGATCCATTGCTGTTTGTTGAAGGCATCACTGGCCTGGAAGCAGTGGTTCTGCAGATGAACTCCTGTTCGGTATGTAACCCGAAAGAAGTTCTTTGCTATGAGACAGAGGAGGTGAGGGAGACAACGGGAGACATGGAAGATCGTTACAGTTAAGACAATTTTGCCAGTAAATTTTATATGTTTCTTGAAATGTTTCTACGGTGAGCTATTCCATCAATTATATATTTTCTTAATATTAAATGGTTAAAAGTTTACTTCCAGTGCTCCCCCTACACACAATACATGGCTAAAATGTTTTACACCCAGACAAATTGTGGTTGGTGTCTTTCCTAGATTGTCCTGTCTCCTCCACATGAAACCACTAGGGGACAGTGCATCACCTCACTCTTTAACCTGCCTGCCTCTGAGGAAAAGTCTGTCACTATTTGTGTCACTATTTGTCTGTTAAGCACAGAGGCCTGAGTCCTGAGCTGGTGCTGAGGCTTTTTTTGTCCATAGTGAATAGTCTGTGAGTGTGTGAGAGTGTGTTTCATGTGAGTACAGGGATCAGCTCTAGCAGACCCCCAGTGACACCTAAATAAATACATGTCTTGTCTGTCATCAGTGCTAGTGTAGCATGAACTGACACAAATATAAATACAGTACAAAGGAAGGCCACATGTGAGATATCTGGATATTTTGACTCTTCTATGTGATCACACATGTGGCTCAAGACTACAATGTAAAAAAAAAACCCATCATTATCTCATTATCTCTCTCAATCTCTGAATTTGGATAAACAAAGTGTTATCATATGTGTTTGTAGCGTCTATGGCACTTGAGATCTACTTACTCCGCTCATTGTTACTGAAGGCTCCCCTGATTGAACCTCCCACTCTCATCTCTCCATCAGACAGGTCCTCTAGGACCAGATGCCGGATGGGGATTGGCTTACGGCAGATCTGGTAACAGACTGGTTGGTCGTTAAGTAAGATCGTCCTGGTGATTACCAGGGCGTGATGGAACAGAAACACATGGTGCTTCTGCAGAGAGAGAGAGAGGGAGAAGGAGAGAGATTATTTATTTGATGATTCCTGTAACAAGTGGTAGTGAAGAAATGTTCTCACAATTCCTCTGGTGTTCTTCAGCTCTCCATGGCAGCTGAGTGTCCTGGACCGTTCGATGAGTTCGTCTCCCTGTACGTCCTCCGTGTACAGCAGACGATCCTTGTAGTACTGACACTCTGACTCTCCAGTCCGCCTGTTGATGTCGGCCACCACGCTCTGAACCATCAACATCTGTACAATAAAAAGACAAGAATTGAATCCTGATCCAGACACATTTTGCACATCAGGCAGTCATCCTGCCGTGTCACTTCAGTCAGACTAACAACTTCTGTTTCTCACCGCTTCATCCAGGGGCTGGCGGTCCGGGTGGTCGTTGGGGGTGTGCTTCAGGATCTCCCTGAGCAGGAGCGGGTATTTCACCAGTCGGCTGCGGGGGATATCCAGGAAGTTCCACAGGTCCAACTTGCGACTGAAGGGTGACTGGAGACAGCGCTGCAAGAAGTCCTGCACCCGTCGGTCCTGCTTCTTCTGGTCCAGCAAGGCTTTGGCTTTCACCTGGTTGCTGCAGTATGGGGTGTAGGAGGAGAGACAGGGCAGCTGCAGGAATATAGAAACAGAGAGTGGTGACCATGGGGCGTGGTAAATGTGAAAAATGAGACGTTGAAGACTATCTGTGACATCTGAACTGTGCAGGCTGACTCTTTCAGCCTGTTATCTGGCTAAGAACCTCACCCAGTCAGTCAGGATGTGTCCCACGTTATCTGTGGAGCCGTCAGGTTTTCTGGCATCTCTTAGGTGACGCAGAAGGTCTGAGGGCAGACACAGATTTATAATTTAAGTAGACAGGACAATTAAGGGCTACACACAACTGTGATGATGCCATTAAATTCCAAATCGATGCAACTAACATTTTCCCTCGTTTTGTATCTGCAGTATTTAACCTTGTGATGCTGCAGCTTTTAAAACCTTTAATTAACTCTGAACACTTCAGACTTGTACCTTGTCTACAGAGACTGAAATTCATCTGTTGTTCTCCCTCCTATGTGTACCTACCTTCATGCAGCGGTATAAGTGAGTCCAGAGTACCAAAGATCTGGTTCAGCTCCTGCTTAGTCATAATTGACAGCTTCAGCATTGGGTCATGATAGGCCTGCAACACATACACACACACACACACAGAAGATATTGGGATTGTGGAATAATTTAAGTAGGAACAACTATTTGAGAAGTTGAAGTATTTACCTTCTTAGCCAGCTTGAGATCCTCCACTAGGTCTTGCTCACCCTGAGCCAGCTCAAATATAGCCTGCAAGGAGGTTAAATGAAATCAGTTACACATCAAACACAAATTAACTTTGCTGTTTTTTTATCTTCAGTTTGATTAAGCTTGATGGGGTGTGAAACAGAGCATACAATTTTCCACCCATCAAATGAAATGTGACCCTTGCCTCTTGTCGTTTTATCTCCTTTGGGCTCAGAGGCTGTGTTGCTCCCAGATGGACATCGAACGTCTCACTCCACAGCTTGCTGTCACGGCGCTTGGCAGCCAGTGCCGTTGCCGTGGAAACCCGTGTCGCCGTCATGGAGGACGAGGGGTTGGAGAGCGTCGCTGAGATAACGCGCGTCTTCATCGTAGAGGAGGAGGAGGAGGAGAGAGGTGGGTGAGCGGCTCTCTCCGTCTGACTGTCATTACGGAAAGTGATGGAGCGCTGCACAGACAGAGACGTTTCGCAGATTTCAGCGCAAATGCAAAGAGGAAACGCTAAATTCACTTACACTTAACTTAAAGGTAACTTAAACAACAAGTAAAATTGTCACAATAATTGTTCTATTTTCTATTGAACAGTGTGAAAAAAGACCTATTTACATCAGATTAGTATTACCTGAGGACCTCTGGTAATTTGTAATTTATGATGATCTTACTCACATGCAAATTCACTAAACACAGATGTGGGGGGGGCGCAGTAATTTACACATTACAGGCCCATGCAAACAGGGCATACTTTTGTCTGATCTTTGTTTCTAGAGTGTTCTGAATTCACTACACTTCTGATTTACTGGAAATTAAAATGAGTAAAGACTTAAGGTAAATGCCTCTCTCTCTCTCTCTCTCTCTCTCTCTATATATATATATATATATAGACATACATACATACATCTATACATATAGATAGATCGATAGATTGATAGATAGCTGAGTCTCTGAAAAAAATAGCATAACAAAATAATATTGTCCCTGCCTCCAGTACTACTGTAAGGAACCTGGGTGCTAGCTAAGATGAAGTATATGAAGTATATTTCAAAGACTTCCTACTTTGATCTTTGCAGTATTGCAAAAAATTACGCATATCCTCACCCTAGATGCACTGGAAAAACTAGTCCATGCTTTTGTTACCTCTAAGCTGGACTACTGCAGCTCCTTACATGAAGGATGCTTGAATATGTCCAGGAAAACCGCAGCTCACCCAGAACACTGTTCCCCTTGTTCTAGGTACAGTTCTAGCCAGAACATTTAGTTCCTTTTTTATGGAACCATTAACCAACAATCTAGCCTAGTCCTAGCGTGTGTAGCCTAGTGTGGGGTCCCCTTGGTACACTGAGCTCTTGCTCCTTTTGTCTGTCTCTCTTTTCATCAGCTCCATTAGACAGGCTTCAGTAGACAGATTAGACAAGAATCCTTACCCCTTGGATGCAGATATTTTCCCTGATGTGGATTATATCACACACCTCTGGACAAATCCATGACCTTCTGCACTGCCACTATGCCAAACCCTGGATTTCCTGCTGCTGACTGTTCCCACCCGGTCAAGGCAGATGACCGCCCTCCATGAGCTTGGTTCTGCCAGAGGTTTCTGACTGTCTACGGCAGATTTCCATTTCAATCATTGCTCTCAGCTTGCTCATGCTTGGGATCTGTTGAGCTCGATTCCTGTTTCATCCAGGTTGTCTCTTCATGTAAAGTGTCTTGAGAAAACTAACTGTCACTTTAAATAAGGCTGAATCGAATCTAGTTGAATTAATAGTATCCCCACATAATTTGGGAAAACCTTGATTAGAGAAACACTTCTGTAGCAGATAACTCCATGATGTGACTTAATGCTCTGGAGACCAGCGACCGGGGGCTCACCTGAAGCGTCTGTCCAATCCTCTTGAGTGGTGTGGTCTTGACCGGTGGCAGCAGGCTGGCCAGAGACGTCACCCGAGTAACGAGTTTACTGCGCTTGGTGCTGGGCTCCTGGAGGACAGTCAGACTGTGTTTACATCCTCCAGCAAAAACAACTCACGTCAACCATCAGAAGCATTTGTCATTCTGCGGAGAAGAGACATCTCAAAGAATTTTGTCATGGAGACACTGAGTAGCAGAACAACCATTGGAAGTCACAGTGCTTGTTTGCAGAAGCTCAACTTTTTTGAATAAACAGTTTTGGCACGCAGTTAGAGCTATTTCATTAGGAATTTATTATATTTTTACTGAACTGAGGTTGGCTGGCATCTCCCCTCTTTGCAGAACTACCCCACTGCACTGCACTGCACTACTTAATCCAACTTCATAAAAATCAGGGTCAAACATGTTTGATGAAATGTAGGATTGGTAAATGCAAGCAGAAACAGAGCTGTAGAAAAGGGGATGGACAGATGGATAAAATCTAAATGGTAAAATGGTAAATCTATTTATATTTAAATATATTTATTAATATTTAAATCATATATTTATATGTATAGAAACAAGGCGATTTAACTTTCAAACCCTTTAATTTCTGGAGGCCCTGCAACCCCTGCTCGATTCTGTGATGTCATGGTGCTGTAAATATCAGTTCCCATACACTGTTTCTGCCTCATAAGCTTCATAAACAATAAAGTTGTTGAGAATTGGAAGTTCAGTCTGACCACAGTTTCTGGAGAAGACTGTTCGTGTAGTTTGCGGGAAAGTTAACTTTGTATAAACATACTGCTGGTAAAACAATAGTGTGACTCAAAGTCTGTCTCAGTAAGCCAGTCCCTTTTTTTTCTCTGTCACTCTCTCTCTCTCACACACACACACACACACACACACACACACACACACACACACACACACACACACACACACACACACACACACACACACACAGGCACACACACATGCTCACTGTTGTCAGGGCGGGTCTGTGAAACAGCTTGTCCTGGATACAGCCTTACAATAAATCAATATGTGTGTTTGTGTGTATATCTTCAGCTCTGCCCTGCAGCCCACAGTCAGCTGACCTACTGGAACACAGTAACCATCAAACTGTGTTTCCATCAGCGCTCGCCATCAGGAACCAGCCAATCAGAAATACCTCGGCTGCCAGTAAACAGATTTTGTTTTCACTCTCTGATCCTTGATCGGATTTTACAGTTTCTAACTATCTTCCCACAAAAGTCTTTCGTCTAACTTTTTAAATCAATGGTTGAGAAAAGAAACTGACTCAGTATCTGCTGCAGAAATATGAACATGTGCCTACTTTGTCATTTTGCATATGACATGTCTGCATTGTCTCAGTAATTTCACATTTATGGGACTTTTCTGGGATTCAGACAGGATCATAACAAGTTCACAAGTGTGAAGCTTTGATTAAATGTAGATGGTGTAATGGGATTTCTATGTCAGATGGCGTTACTGTTGATTCAAACTGACAAAGATCGATGTAGTGCAGTTGGCCAGAAATAGACTGGTTATCTAATTACAGCAGGTTTACAGCATGGCACCACTCTCAGGTCAAGAGTTTCAGTATAGAACAGTTAAGTTTCATTTTTAACTTAAACTGCATTTAGTGGTCCTTGCATTATTGCTCGCAAAACTGAGAGATAACAGTGCTGGCAAGTCTTTCCGGCTAAACTAAAGACAAAGTTCACTGTAGATATTCTGACAAACCTATGACCCAGACACAGTCTTTTCATTTTTGTGAGACAATTAACGTTTGAATGTTAGATAAACAAGCAACTGGACTGGATTTTAACATGCTCTCGTCACATAAATTAGTTATTGGAGCGGTGTCGAAAAGTTGCCATTATCAGGTTGCATGCTCGCCGCACTGGCACCAGAATATTGTGACGGTTCGGAGACAATCTGAATCAAGTCTGCATCTCCAAAGCCTGCGCTGACACATGCTCTTTGAAGCTATTGTTTAATTTCATAAAGCAACGCCACGGGACACAACATAGTGTTATAAGGCAGGAGCGGTTGATGAAGATTAATAAAAAGAGAGATATTAAAGAGGTCACACTTCTTGAAATTCATAGTGCAGCAGCAAAAAGTAATACAACAAACTTTTAAGTTGTTTGTGTCCTTTTCAATTTTAATGCCACAAAACTCAAAGCACCATTAACTAAGTTGTATCGCCCTGCTCGTCCTTGGTCCGGGACAGAAATTTCATCTGATTTCAGCCTAAAGCAACATATTTTCACCCACACAACTAAGAGTCTCATGAGGAAGAAGCCAAAAGAATCTAAAACCACGTTGCTTAGAAACATTAAATAATGTTAACAATGTGTGTCTGTTTCATTAAATACTTAAAGAACCACAGCTTTATAGCAACTCCGCTGGGGGAAATCCATGGAAATGACCCAGAATAACACCAGAAATTAGACTAAAAAGCACATTCACATTTACAACACGTTCAACATCAAGGCACATTTGTTAAAAATCAATCTCGATCATATTAATCATATTATCAAATGACTTAAACTCCAACTAAAACTAGGTTTAACTTTGAATAGATCACATACAGGTGACAAGATTAATGTGATAAACTTGAAGATTGAAGGAAATAAAAATATGTATTACATATCAACACTTCAATTGATGAGTCAAATCACATAATTTCAGATAAAAACTAGATTATAATTAGAGTGGAATTACCAAGTGTGTGTTATGCCACACACACACACACACACACACACACACACACACACACACACACACACACACACACACACACACACACATATTGAAGAACCTTTTGAGGAAAAAGGAACAAAAGTAAAGTCATCCACAGAGCGCTGAGATACAGATTCCCTCCACCTTACCTCCACCTGTTTGCCCATCTTGCTGTTCCCTTTGCTGAACTCCACAGAGCATCCAGAATCAAACCACTGAAGCAGGAGGCTGACGGGGCTGTGCCCCACCATCATACTGCTCCCCACAGAGCCTTGTACAGAATCTGGACCCTTCCCAGAACCAAGTGCGCATCCAGAGATATTATCAAGCTAGAAGAGGTGTCTAGGATGGTGAATGTTTGGAAGAGGTTTATGATCTGTCTTACTAAACCGAGGCATTGCCTAGCAAAGCAGAAATTAACTGGTAGAGAGCGCAGAACTGATCATGTGTTGGAAGGAGGTCCAATAAGAGTTTAGAAACAGTAGAGGAGCTCAAGAGCAACCAGATTAACTCTCAAATTAAGAAGACTGAAAAAAAAAAGATTCCTTCAGTATCCAGTAAGAATCCATGACTTAAGAAAATTATGTGAGTCAAGTTTCAGGCAAAAGTTTGAGTCTGGAAAAGAGACCTGAGTGGAGCGTGGTAGCAGCAGTGTCTCCTGAAATCACCAGGCTGTCAGCAGAACGAAGGTCTGGAGCACAGTGAGGAGCACAGAGGTTCACACCATCTAGCTCTGGATCACTGCTCAGCTGCTGCTGCTGGAGTTCTCTCACTCTGTGTCATCACCTCGTCTCTCTCTCTCTCTCTCTCTCTCTCTCTCTCTCCCTCCCTTTCTCTCACTGACTCACATGCTGGCTCACTCACACACTTTACATCCTTCCTGACTTTTTCCCTTTTCCCGTACCCTCTATTTTTTGTGTCCTTTCATAGTGATGGAACAACTATTCTGAGCCTTTACATCATGAAGATATTGCACATTAGTTATTGTCATACCGTCCCCCGAGAAAACCCTATTCGCCAATCTACTGATGTGCTCATAAGTATTTTCTGCGTATTTAAACTCAGATTTATTGACCTGCACTGTGGCTTCAAGCTCATCTCTTGTTCAAAAACTGTTTAACACATAAATGAGTAACAACACTGCGAGTGGCGATACGTTCCTTCATGACTTTCCCCAAACACACACGCACACAATTCATGAGTACTTGATGTATTAATTACATCCATTCATCCATCACTTTCCCATCTTCTGCTAGAAGTCTATCTCTTGGACTGTGGGGGTAAACCAGAGAACCTGAAGAAAACCCACACACACGTGGGGAGAACATGCAAACTCCACACAAACAGACCCTCGGCCCAGCTGGGGTTCAAACCAGAGACAGCGATATTAACTGAACCCCTGAGTCTGCTGCTGAAAAACAAATGTGGTGTTTCCTGCTTCCGACTCTATTGTATTGCATTCAATCAAGGTATCGCACTATCCCACCTTGATTTACTCTTCTTCATAACCTCTTTGTACCCACTGGTGTCGAGGGGGTGTACTGGTGTCTGTCTCCAGTTCTCAAAGGGTGAAAGGTGAGGACCACACCCTGGACAGGTTGCCAGGCCATCATCACACATTATTCACTCCCCACTCCTCTGCATGTGCCAAATGCTTTAATCTATGGTGCTGCATCATATGAAACTTAACGCACATAATTAACAAGTGAAATTAATTCTGCAACTGAAGCAGTGCCCTCTGGCACAGAAGATGAAGAAAGAACAACAGTCTGTAAATGGTGTGAAATTGACATGAACAATAGATATGCTTCAGTCAATGTCAATCTCAACTCTAATTACAACAGAGGGCGAGAAGCCTGCAGGCAGCCACCACGCTGCCCTGGTTCTCCAGTAGTCTGTCAGTCAATTACTGAGTGTGTGTGTGTGTGTGTGTGTGTGTGTGTGTGTGTGTGTGTGTGTGTGTGTGTGTGTGTGTGTGTGTGTGTGTGTGTGTGTGTGTGTGTGTGTGTGTGTGTGTGTGTGTGTGTGTGTGTGTGTGTGTGTGTGTGTGTGACTTGTTGATTCAGGATAGAGAAAACTTTTGTTTTCAGTGTTTACTGGTCACTACTGAGTTGATATTATTAGAACATGTACTGTTATAGCCATGTACACAGACACACAGATTTTCTGGATAATGAATTGTCAGAGTGTCATTTTTAGAAAGGTCTGCTTCCCATTGTTTCCTATGAAGCCTCTGACATCACAGCATCACAGGCGACCTTTGACCTGACAGGACACAGACCTCATGTTCAGCTCAGAGGAGTCGCCTCTCTGACTCAGCTCTGGTGTCTGTAAATGGGTCAGCCGGGTCATGGACAGCCTTAGTAGAACAGGAATCCCCAATAGATTCAAGAACAGATTTGACTGTCTCCAGTGACTCACATACAACTGTTTTATTTATTCAATACTTGTTGTTCATGAAGGAGCAACGTGTATGTTTTCATTTCATTTTTCCATAGCAATGCATTACATATGATCTATCACTATCACCATACTAAATCAATAACTGTTAATCTAACAGGCCACTCTGTGGAGCACAGGAGATATTGATTAACTGGGAAAAAACATCTATAGTGCTCTGGTACCAAACAGAAACCTCTGCAGTAAATGAAAAAATAACTAAAACACTGACCTCATTTTGTAGATTATCTACTTCTTTGTTTTCATTAGATTTTGAATGTTTAACTATCAAATTAAATTCTGCATTTTTCTCTTAGATAAATTCTAGTCCTCCTATTTGCCACTATAACTCTGAAAAAGGTTGAGGAAAAATATCTCAAATCCCTCAAGTTAATTAAGCAAGAAACTGCAAGTGAACTAGACTACCTAATGAAACACGCTTATCATCAAAGCATACGTGATGTGCAAGCGCTGGTATAAATATATAAATAACATTTCCCAAACAATGTTAAAGGTATCATTACAATGATTTTATCAAGTTTAAGTCAAGCGTGTGCTAAAGTTCAAGTTTATCACTAATAGGTGTTTGTTGTCGCGAACTTTTTACCTTTAAATCAGTGAAATAATCTCCAGGTTGTGGAGTAAGAACAATATGTCCTTATCTTACTCACTGTGTGACTAAACAAGCTTCAAGGACTGACAGAAGAGAAACAATAGACTGTAACTTATTCCAGGTACTGTTGCTGCTTTAGCTGGTTTGTAAGAAAATAAGAGTGATGGTGCGTTTGTCACAGGAACACTGGGGTGTATCGACCAGGCTGGACATCCTGTGTTAGAGTGAGCAGGCAGGGAAACGCCCGGGAAGGAACGGGCTGCTGGCAGAGGGCTAAAAATACAGCCACAACATTAGGGCCAGGGGCCCCTGAGGCTCCAAAAATACAATAGCCATGCTCCAACCACTGAAGATGATAAAGCTCAGAGTTCAAATGTCACAATCGGTGCCTCCTCTGAATTTACTGTAATATTGTGGTCTTCAGCCGCCTGTAAGTCTGATGCTGTGTCTGGTCACACTGGAAAAGTCCCAGACTGTGGACCTCTCACACCAAGTGACTTATGAAGGAAAGTCTAAATTACTATCACTGGCACATCTGTTACTAAAAAGGTGACGAAGTTACCACTGAAGCATTGGGATGCAGGTTTAATCAGGAATGCCCCAGATGATAGTTTACAAGCTCCTTCACAGTTTTGGTGTGATATTTTTGGTAAATATTATAGTCCATTTCTACACGGATCTGTGTCGTGCTTATCTGGGAACCACATGTAGACGCTACTCAATGTCTCAATGTCACTGACATGAATGATCACTTGGCTCATCATCATTCATCCAGCAGAGCTTAGCAGCTTGTCCCTGGAATGATAGTGCAATTGTGCATATACCTTATATATCTCAACCATGATCAGAGGAATCAGATACTTAAGAAGAACAGGAATATGTTGTTCAGTTAAAGATTTACCTATCCTGTACATGCTACGACGGCATATTGAGTAGAGAAGCACAATGTGCACTGCTATTTTCAACCATCTCTTAACCCAACTGTATTGAAGGTTGTTCTGGAGGTGTAGGGTAGTATGTTTCACCTCACACTTGTATTCTATCATATTCTGTGTATGTTTTGATTAAGCTGTGATTAAGTTTCCTTTTTAGCATTTCAGCATCTGAATCTGAAGTTATCTGTAAAATATTGTTTCCTATTATTCTAGAAGGTCTGGTGTAAAACTGCATCTTTTTCTGATTGTAAAAAGGGAGATTGAGGACATCTTTACTTGTACTACATAATTGGATAAACAGATTGTTACAAAGTATGCAACCTTTTTCAAATAAATTTTGACAGCTTTTGAAGACCCATTAGCGTTTCTGATACCACTTCACAAATTTCCGAGATAACAGTTTCATTCAGTAACAAGCTGGTTGAAATTGGCTGAACTTACATTGATGTCCAGACTGCAGAGACTGAGGGAGTCTGCATCTCT
This sequence comes from Karalla daura, assembly GCA_029224185.1. NCBI lineage: Eukaryota > Metazoa > Chordata > Actinopteri > Chaetodontiformes > Leiognathidae > Karalla > Karalla daura. Next base: position 9,786,386 of record CM055188.1, read on the forward strand.
GCTGGTCTGCTTCCTCTTCTTCTGAAACACACAAAACACAGGGCATGTTAGACAGACCGCAGCCTCACCCCAGTCGCTGTCTGTTACTGCTTCACTAGACCCTTTATTTTCTTATTTCACAGCAAATTAAATGGCTCCACTACGAAACACAGTTTGTGCTTTCGGCAGCTCTATGTAGTTTTCAGGACATTCATTTGCAGGCTGGTCACTCTGCAAAACTTATTAAGATGAAAACATGCACAGGTATCTGTGCTATAAAACCACATATACAATTTCAAACTTCAGAATAAAGTAAAGAAAGGAAAATGGGTGGGAAGAGATTGAATTATTATGGATAATTCTTAATTTTGATAGTGTTTCAAAAAACCTCATGGAAAGCAATGCTTTGTTTTTGGCTCAGATTTAAATGCAGAGCTGCAAGGGTTTCAGTATTAAACTGTAAAAATAATAAGACCTCTATACAATCAACCCTCTATTTGTGAAGAGTGTCTTCTTTATTTTTTGGATTACATTAAAAGTCCATCTTAAATGTTACTCTTTGTTAGCACTGCAAGAATGGTTCTTAACAAATAAGTATAAACAAAACAGCTGCTACTTATTTTATATACAGTACAGTGAACCTTGTGAACGGTCACAAATCTTGGCATCTGTGTAACCTAGGTAACCTGTGCGGTAGCTTTTCTGGTGAGCAGGTGCAGTTCTACTTGACAGAGATTCAATAACGTCCTGTATGCTACCACAACAATGAAAACATGAAAAAATAAAATAAAATACACAAACACCTGATGAGCCGAGTCACTGAGGGCAAACTGCTGAGTGTGTAAGAAAAGAAGAGGAGGAGGAGGAGGAGGAAGGAGTTTGAGTGATAAAGAAGACAACCTCACCTTGAATGAATCAAACCTGGGAACAGAAAAGGAAAATAGTATGATAAAGAAAGAGGAGTGAGGGAGTAAGGCGAAGACAAGGGGGGAGAAAAGAATATTAAAGTGAAATGGAAATACAAGAGGGAGACAGCACAGACAACAGAAGAGAAAAGAAGTACAAGAGAGAAAATAAGGGAGGTTTATTAATAATGTAAAAATAAAGCACAATGTCAAGAGAGGGAGTCAAGAGACGTACATAGGAGGAGAGAGTATAAAGCAATGGTATTGCAAGATTAAGCAAGGATAGATGAGGACAAGAGAAAAACAAGGTGCAAGAGTAGAAAAAAAGGAGGAGCAGAGGACATGGAAAGAGAGGAGCAGGTAGGATTGGAGAGAAGGTCAAGGAGGAGAAGGAGGAGGATGTTGGGATCAGTGCAGCAGGGTCTAACAATTGCAGGAAGCCTGCTGTTTGTTCAGTATTGTGTTGAGACTTTGTTGTTGGCCGGATGTGATATAACGCAGCAGACTTTACCTTTAACTCACTGTCACTATAGAAACCACAGAGGAGTTTTGTCCCCTTGTCCTTATAAGGCCATCCTCTAACCATCACTCTTTTCACATCCATGTGATATACTCAAGTACATACAGAGTAAAAAAAAAAACTTAAACTCTAAAAAAGATTGACCAAAATAAGTTTAAATACCAGTATGCTCTCTTTGCAATGAGTGCCCATTAATTTGTCCAGTATTGATGAAAAACATCAGTGTGAGGGAAAAGCACAACTCTCATACTCTGATACTCTGGTGTCTGTAAGTGGACACGTTTCAGCAGGAGCTGGTGTCGTTCACAGAGGGAGAGGGGAGGGGAGCCGTCTCACGCTGCTGGAGCACATGGCAACACTGTCAGTGAACCTAGCACAGTCTCATCTGGTGTGAGTGTGAAATGAGAGCAGAACAACCTCAGGAAAATTAAGCATGACACAACACACACCTCAAACACCCACTGAATTCTTCTCAATTTTCACAGAAACACAATGTGGGATAGAAATCATGCCAAGACACATGCAGACTCACCCGGTAGTAAACAAACAGACAGCAGCCCATCATCAAGCTCAGATCAGCTCCTCTCACACTGGTCAAATGTCAGGTAACTGTCTCTGCAAACACACATCAGCTGCTCCTCTTCCTCCTCTGCCCTTTTCTACCCCTCCAACAGGTCACTTTGTCCCGCCACCAAGTCACATCAGCTGTCCTTTCTTTTCTTCTTCTCCTCTTGACATTGCCTGATTCCTCTCTCCTCATTCAAACCACCTCCTTCACAGTCACATTGCTCTTGTCTCCTTTTGCCTCCTTCTTCTCTTTTCCTTCACTCGGTTCACCTCCTCCTCTTCCTCTGCCTCCTCCTCCAGTTTCCCTCTGTAGTAGCTGCTTCTATCTTATGCCCTCCTCGGTCAGACTTCAGCGTTCAGGGTTTCCCACTCTTTCTCCTGTTTTCTACCTTCTTCTGCCCCCTGCCCTCCTCTCTCATCCTCTGTAGCTCCTCTCTCCACCTCAGCGTCACCTCTTTGAGTGGATCTGCAGACCCTCAGGAACAGGAACACCTCACAATGTCTACATAAGTGTGTGTGTGTGTGTGTGTGTGTGTGAGTGCGTCCGTCCACTCAGTTCCCATTGGACAAACAGGAAGTGACCGTCGCTGGGGGAAAAGAAGGCGTCTATAATTAGGAGCTGCAGGAGACATGGAGACCCCACCAGCAGAGACACAGAGAGCATTAACTCTGTTTATTTAAAAAATAAAATAAAAAAATGGCCCAGCATCTAAAAACTTATTCTATAGAAAAAGAGAAATTGAAAGATTCCAAACATCACCAGCTACTAAAATGGCATCAAATGCTTGTTTTTTATCAATGATTGAGATGATAGATATCCCTACCTCACAGCAACAACACTAATCTTCCTGAATTCTACCTCCCATCATTAGTGACATTTAATTCATGTTCATTAGCCTCCACAGTACCAGGTAGAGCCGTGTCAGACACCTAGAGATTGGACTTCAGAGGATGGGCAGTTACCTCCTCTCAGGTTGTTGTGCGGTGCTTGTCATACATCACGTGTCAGTGCATGTGAATACGTGAATGAAGCATGCGGTGAATCATGACAGTGAATCTGATCTGTCCTTACCCCTCTGAGAGACCAGCCGTCAGGGGGGAGAAGAGGGGAGGATGTTTTCTTCTGCAGCTCCAATCTGAGTGTACCAGAGTAAGAAAACAATAAAAGAACAAGGTTCCAGAGACAAGGGAGTAGAGGGAGAGAGGAAAACAAAAGGATACTTCAGTTACTAAATTTGAAAGCACTGAACTGAAACAGACAAACCTTTCAGACCTCAACTTGAACTTCTTCAGTAAAACACACTGATTAGATGCTGTTTGTACAAAGCAGATTGGGAAACCAGATAAACCACTTCTGCAGTGATTTTCAGGATGATGTGTTCGACTTGGGTATTAAACCTGGAGGTAATTTTTGTCCTTATCTGATCTGGGTAAATCGACATGTGTTCAGTAACAGACATAGATCATTGTCTTTGCATGAGTTTAATTGATTTTTAACACATCTGTTAAATAACTGACAATTAATCCTTTGAATATCTTTTTGATCACGTTTATTATCACTATTTGTGCTTTCTTACTCTGTATTATATCACAATCTGCCAACATATTCAGGTTTTAATTTTTCTGTTTTGACATTTAAAGAAAAAAAAATCTTTAACATGTCATTCACCCAGTTTGGTCACTAATTTATAAATTATCTCTATTTGCAGCCATACGCTTTGGGGATTTTCTAGTTCTCATATTGCATATGATTTTCCTCTTTAGCATACTGAACATACCGAGCAGCACTGGCTTTACAATAATAAAATACTGATGAGAGTGCCACTGTACTGACACACACACACACACACACACACACACACACACACACACACACACACACACACACACACACACACACACACACACACACACACACACACACACACACACACACACACACACACACACACACACTTGTTTTCCTTAAATCTGTAGAGGGAAGGATTCACCCTCATCCAGCCAGTGATGTATTTATGTATTTTCAAAGCTTGTGCTTAGTGTCCGGAGAGCTTATATGTCTATGTCTACGTCTTGTGTCTCAGCATGGGGCTTCACTTGGATTCTCAACTGACTCCTGGTGGCAACAACATGTCAGTACATGTAAGTGTACAGCTGCGGAGAACCGAGCACGCAAATCAAATATCAGATCTTGACACTGATCTGTATGTATGTTCAGCTGTTCTTACAGTTAAACTTTTTTTAAGACTTGGAGCAGTTTGATGTGTTACAAAGGCACGCAATCTTGTCTTCAGAGACAGAGTGGTTATTTAATAGTTAGACCTGCTACCTAGAGTATCTGAGTAGAATATCAGTGGTGGAAAACATGTTTACACATACTTGAGTATTTTTATGTCTCCTTCTCACTGCATACCAGAAATAAAATCTGTAAATAATACATTAATTGAGGACTTAGGAGGAAATTGAGGAAATAGGAGGACTCTAATATATGTAAATACCATACTTCAGAAATACAGGGCTGACAAAAAGGTAAATAGGGCGAACTTCGATTATGATATTAATAATGTATGTAACATTAATGACACACATACAATTACTTTTTCTTTCTTTCTTTTTTTACTTGTAACAAATTGTATATATGGCATGACTACTACGTACCTACCCTAAATTTGGCAGCTTGAAATGTCTGACAATCATTTTAAAACAAGCAGACTTTGTGCTAATAATGTAAAACAAATGCCCATCAGTCTCTACTCATTAACATCTTATTATTCTTATTAAAGCACAGATTACCACATGAAAATTACAGTTGGCAAAGTCAAATGTATGACTGATCGATTGATAGAAAGTTAAATATCAAAGCAGGTTATATTAAATCTTTTTGGATAAATGACAGCTGTTTGGTTTGCACTTCACTGACTAGAAAATGAACCCTAACACTATGAGGCTAACACACTGGTAGAAGATCTCAGGAAGAACCTGGTGATGTATTTATAAGTAGCTGCTGCAACCCAGTGCTGGTCTGTTTCCTGGCCTCAGTCACCTAACCTAGAGTAGGAAACACACACACACACACACACACACACACACACACACACACACACACACACACACACCTAACGACATAGTTGCTGAGTTCAATGTCCTTCATTGGTCATTTGAGTCTTGCCTTGCAGACCTAGCAGAAACTTGTTTTGCGTTTCTGATCTGTTCAAAGTTTTTCTTCTTGTGTGTGTATATGTGTGTGTACATTGTAAGATTAAATGTGTGTGTCTTCAAGTGTGTGACTCATTCATTCCTGGGAGTTGCAGTGCTTTTTCCAATAGAATAAATCATCCCACCCTGGATGAGTGCACATGCGCATGTGCACACAAACACACACACACACACACACACACACACACACACACACACACACACACACACACACACACACACACACACACACACACACACTTATAATCCAGATCAGAGGTGTGTTTGGCAGCAGGCTCTAACTTCTCATTGTCTTTCCTCTTGTTTATAATTTTGCATCCCCATCTGTTTTTGATCACTCTCTCCATCTCTGTTTCTCTCTATCTCTGACTCTCCCTTTCTGTGTATATTGGTTGTTTTGGTGCGAAGGAGGAAGGAGTTTTTCGGACCTCAACAGACTAGTCTGACAGTTAGACTGAGTTTTCAGCTGTTTCTGAATGCTGACATATAAAACATGTTTCAAAAGATAAGTCTGGTGGGTTTCTGTTTGTCTGAAAACCGGCAACAATCTTTTTTCTCTGCACCACTTGAACTTTTAAAAACATGCAGTGAGTCATGGTGCTATGTTGGGCGTAGTTCAATTATTCTGTGTTCAATAAAGCCAGAAAGTTCTGTGACATCCACTCAAACATAAGTAAATTGGTTTTTCTGTTATCTGGTCTCCAAGGGGTGAGAGCGTATCTTGCAGTACAATAACTGTATATGATGGCACAACATGAAACAGCAGATGATCCTTGCCAGAGCTTCGGAGGTCAGCTACTCTAACAAATTAAAAAGAATATTTTGGAATTTCTCATTTATTTTCTAAATCATCCTTCAATTCATCCTAGATCATGTAATCTATTTTTCCATTTTGTTCGAGATGAGTACATCAGTTCAAGAATTTCCTCCATCTTTACCTGCTTTGTTCATTGTTGCAGGGGCCAGCTGGTGCCTATCTCCAGCTCACATACAGTACAACAAAGACAGGGTCAACAGTCCATCTCACACACACACACACACACACACACACACACACACACACACACACACACACACACACACCATTCACTCTCTCATGTACACCAAAGGGCAGTATAGAGTCTCCGATCACCCTTAATGCATGTGTTTTTGCTTTGGACGAGCACATAGGGAGAACATGCCGACTCCCCACAGACAGGCCCTCGGTCTGACCAGAGTTGTAATCCATGACCTTCCTAATGTGAGGCAAAAGTACTAACCATTCGTCCACTGTGTGGCTGAAGCATTTCTTGTTGTCATCAATGACTTTTCATACCAAACAGAGTGTAAATTCATGTGACATTGACATAACAATTTGTCAACTGTCACGGGTTTTAATGTTTCCAGTCAGATTAACTCATACACAAACATCTCTGGACCGCATCTGACATTTCTGTCCCACAGACACACATGGACACACACACACAGACACATATGGACACACACACACACACACAACCACACCTCCTGAAACCAGCAAGACAGCATACTGCTGCCGGAAACACGATTAGTAACAGAACAAACGTCACCTGAACAACATCTTCATTGTCCCTCGACAGCAGCTGAACCACATTCCTCCACAGATCAGCGGCGACAGCAGCGCCTGTTAGCAGGACTGGTCCAAACTAAACGCTTCCCTCAGTTTAGAGTTCATCTCGCTCACGAGATACTCCGCACTGGAGGAGACCTGTGCTCCCGGAACCATAGAGTTTTTCTGCCACCCTCACACCACAAAATTAACATTAAGTAAAATAAAATAACAAATATTGTTGCTTTTTTATTTCATTTTGTGTGCAGTCTCTTGTCTCCAGTGTTTTCTGGAGGTAACCTAGGGGTTAGGGTTAGGTGGAATATCTATGCTTTTTATGAGAGGCATGTGGGATAAGTGGTTGGTCAAATTTGAGGATGTTTTTCATTTATAAATCTGTAAGTCATTGTGCATGTGTCTTTGCCTCAGGCAGTTGACCTGCATCACTACTCTGTTTATCTGTTCCTTGCATATTCCACTGCTATTAACCATAAGTGTTGCATTACTGATGTATAAATGTTCAGATCAGTTTTCAATGTATCTATAGTAGCTCCATACTGACAAACAATGTCTGCGTGCAGGTGTTTTTAAATTATGTTTTTTTTCTTGTTACTTTTACTAAAGTGACATCTTGGTGTAGATTGGGCTGCAGCTGCAGACTTAAAGCAAAGCAACAGATAAACATTATTTTCCACACCAAGCTGCCATGACAGTAAAGTGTTTACAGGCGAGTCTTTCTCCCTCTCCCTCTCCTTCTCCCTCTCTCTCTTTCACACTCACACACGCACGCACACACACACACGCACAGAGTTTTCAGACTATAAGTCACTCTCAGGCAAACTTGTGACTCACAGGGCAGCAATAAAAATCTCTTCTCTCTCTCAGTCTGAAAAGTTTCAGGCTCTTGACCTAATTTGTAAGTCTTTTTGCTACATCTAACTTTCAAAACTTCAGTGATAGACACAGAAACACAAGCGGTCCAGGAGTTAACGCCGTCGGCACACTTTACTTTCTATTGCCTTTGCATCAACCACACACAATAGAGATGTTTCCGAGCGTTTCTGAGTGTCTCCACTCCGATGCTCTCCTCACCTTGGACCCTGCTGACAACCATCACCTGTCTGCATTGGGGCAGCAGCTCCTCCACACTCAGCAGCTCGGCTCAGCTCCTCCTCAGTCCTCTCAGTGTCAGATGACAAACTCTCAATCCGTGATTTCAGCTTCAGTCGAACTTGGGCAGGCAGACTCTTCTTCTTCACAGACGAATCTCAATATGTGAGCGCAAGCTGAGACCGCAGTCAGACCTCGGACCCAGGGTCTCAATGAGAAGGTACAGCTATCATCCCTGCTCCAAGTGAGCGCTGCTGCCATCCACATACCGCATCCTATGGACCCTTCAAATTAAGAGCATGCTAATAGGTGACGTTGGGAGAATTGTAAAAATCTTTTACTGGTGTAGATGTGCCAGCACAAGGCAATTTAATTCACTCTACTTCAGCACAGGGGTATTAACAACAAAAAGAAGAGAATACAACCAGGACAGGTCATACACACACACACACACACACACACCATTCATCCTCAGACTCACGCCTCACTTGAGAGTCTCTAATCGGCTTTAATGAGTGTTTTAGAACTGAGGGAGGTAACATGAGTACCCAGAGAAAGTTCACACTCACACAGGGAGAAAATGCAAAGCTTAAGTGACAGCATGGTGTGACGACCACAAAAGTGTCACATTTGTGTTAAATGAATGAGAAGAAAGAGTTGTTTTTTTTATTTCAATGTTTCAATGTATTTTATATAGGAAACCGTTTTAAGGAGCAGAGTTGTAATGGTTATCTCAGGCCAGCAGGGAACAATGGCAGAGGTGGCTCAGGCGCGGACACTGCGCTCTATTTTATTGCTGCTGAGCTCGTGAGCCTGACGTGCCGCCACCTCATTTCTCTCCTCTAAAACAGGTTGGTAAATGTGCAAAACCACCTTTAAACCAGAAACGAATCACGTTAAAATGTGTTGTGGATGTTAGTGAACTGTTTTAACCGAGTAATGTTTGTTGGAGCCGGTTTATGTATGAGATTAAAGGATGTTGGAGACGCGATGGTGAGGCCACCCATAGTAACGAACGTTTCCATGGTAACGGAAAGCGAGTCCGCTCAGTCCACATACCTTCCCGGTGTACATTTTCATATCTTTATGTATTGTATTTATGTATTTATCTAGACTTGTAGTTGTATTGCCGTGTTAAAATAACATTGTGTATAATATGTAAAACATTAAAAAAGGGTAATTGTATTTACAAATTTATGAATAAATTGCTGCTGTGCTCGTGAGCCTGACGTGCCGTCTCTCTCTACACAGACACAGACATCTAATCACATTCATTGTTATTAAATCAGATTATTATTTATTTATCAGTTATGGCTTCAGTATTTTTAAAAATACTGTGATATCTCTGTTGTACTGCTTATGTTGGCATGTTGATGCACAGTATAGTGTATTACTATATACAACTAAAATCATCTTTCAACTGTATTCATATAACATGCCTTGTGGTCAACTTTATCCAAGTCCAAGTCTTCCAAGCTACTTCCACAAACTCCTAAACATTGAGACACTCCTAAGACAGCCATGACCACAGTCTCCTCTCTGATAGACATGCCTAGAACACCTCCCCAGACAGGGTCCAGGAAGCACCCTGACCAGATGCAGATCACAGCAATTTTACAGCAACCCTGTGGCCAGGGGACCCAGCTGGGTGTCAACCCTGCAGCTCTCTTGAGGGGGTCATGGTGGGGGAGACAGTGGACAGACAGATTGTCTGCAGTGGTGTGCATGCTGTACTGGTCCATTGTGATAAAGACAGAACTGAGCTGTATGGAGGCACTTCCAATTCACTGGTTATATTTAGCTTCAATTCTCACTTCTGGCAATGAGCTATTTCACACCTGCTTATTCTGCTTGTCAAAATGCTTGCAGTATTAGATTTTTGACTGGTTTGCTTGTCACAGTAGATCAAGCTAGACTCCTACGCTGACATATGTTGAGCCCTGTGCTTTTATTGTGAAGGTGGAGCATTGCCGAGGTGGTTGTCTGTGAGTTTTAGAAGCTTGTGTTGTTATAAGCATTGAGGCCTCACAGCTCTCACACTATAGAGCTGTCTGCTGGTTTTTATGTCATTGCTCTGTGTGTGTGTGTGTGTGTGTGTGTGGTGTAGTTCTTTTCTTTTTTTTCTTTTTTTACTGTCCGAGCAAATGAGAGAGACTCACCAGCCATAAAGCAATTTAAATACGAAACTACTATGACGAGGTTTGCTCCATTGTACTCAAAAACCTGAGGAACGACTCACACAACCAACAAGAACAACAACAACAGCTTTTCTAAGTTAATTCTGTTTGAAAATGTCAATTATTCTGATCAAGAATCCATTACAGGCAGATGGAAAAACAGGTTTAAAGACAGGAGTTTTATTTGATGGATTTGCCTATTTCCTACATTATGGTACTATAAAACAGTACATTGATACAAAATATGGAGAAAAAAACAGAAAACCTCTAATTATTCACAACTGTAGCAGAGCAGACATTTCCAGGGTGTGATAAAAAAATAACATTTGAAAGCTGGAAATGCTTAATCTTCCCTTCCAACAAAGTCAAACCTGCAGATCAAAATCACCACTAGAAAATACAAAATGACTGCAGCAGCAGATCATGAAAGCAGGAATTACTGAGTGACGCCATATCCTTTATGAGGACACGTGAGATGTTTAAGCAAGCACATTTGCACTAGTAATAAAAGATATAATTTAAAATTTTCCTTTTTCACCCCTCAAAATCCTGTAAGACTTTCTGGGGGAGAAAAAAACATTTAATTTGATGGATTTACTTCTTGCTCTGGCAGGATTGAACTTCCACAGTGACATCTCTAAAGTGGTTTAGTAATTGGAAAATGAAAGTGTCACTTTCTGTAATGCCCTCATCATCGCTGCTTCCTGCAACAATGGTAAAAAAAAGGATTACAAAGCATTAAGAAGTACAGAAACTATAAATGTAATTAATATGGACAGGTAATACTTAAAATATGTAACCACAAGCTCAGAGACGTACCCACAGTACTCAATATGGTGCTTAACTGATTTGAAGTAATGTTTTACATTTGTGAAATAAATGCAGAGGATCAAATTCAATAAAAAAAAAAAAATTCAAATTCACAAATCTTTCACACGTCTTCCATGACATTGTATCACATTAGCAGGTTTTAGTACATCCTGACACTATTTTGACAGTTTAGTGGTTTATGAAAAAGCAGTGGTCAGTGTGTTACTCAGACAATGAGCCTTTGTCACATATTTAGAAGATGTTTCTATATTGAAAACATTGAAAGCAAAGTTTATTGTTCAAATACATGAGAGGAATGTCTTAACGATGCTCCATTGCTGTTTGTTTATGACCAGTGTCCAAGCCAGTGTTCACTGGTTCATATGTGTTTCTCAAGCAGAGCGATGGGGTTTTACTTGGTTCTGGTACTCAAATTAATTGTTGCAGTATCACATTCAGCTTCTGGTGAAAAGTCTGTGAGGATGCAGCATGTCTCTAATGCTGCACTTTCTTTTTCATTTCTTTATCATTACTATTATTTAGGATTTATATAAGGAGTCTCATCGTCTTCTTTAAGTACCAAGCAGTCATCTATCACCTGTTGGTCCATGTGGACAGCATTGATGTTGCCTTTGGTTTGGAGTAATTACCCTCTGCAGCATCTGAAGATCCATCCAGAACAGCTGGCAAGTGAGGTGTACAAAGTGCCTTAGTTTCCAGAGGCAAGCACTCAGAGGCAGTGGATACCATGGTTACCAGCCTTATTGAATGCTTGAACGATATTTTTGGGAACTAGAATGCAGTTATTATCCTCATTACCAGGGACCAGTGTTCTGCGTGGACCCAGGAGTTACCAGCAAAACTGGGGAAAATACAAAAGTCGTCAGTGGTTAATGTAGTTAACGTCAGTCACCAGGGGCTGGGACAATCACACGGGGCAGTTCTCTCAATTAGAGCTGCCACATGTTTGGTTCTCCTCCATCACGGTTCAAAGTGAGCTGAGCTACGGCTGCAGTTTCAGCACCAGCTCTTCACCTTTCAGTGTCTGTGCAAGTGGAGCAGCCGAGCAAAAGTTTGGCATTTTTGTTGCAATTGTATCCAATGATTTCCACAATTTCTGCAGTAGAGGAGTGGAGAAAAGTTCCCGCAAAGAAAAGCATCAGATCGAGCTGTACTTGCAGCAGATGCAGCAGGGACACGGCTGTAGTCACTAGTGGGCAGTGTCGTAGGTGAAACCACTGCTTTTACTTCCAGTTTTACTTCCAACAGCGCTTTAACAAAATGGTTCCATTCCAGGAAAATACATTTGTGGTCCTGTTGAGACATCACTGGACTTGTCCATTGGCACAAAGTGTTCCCTACTGTGAGGCCACAGGTGCGAGACTGTCACTGTGCCCCAGGTGGTGATGGTGGTGCAGCTCGGCTTTACAGACTGTGGCCGAGCTGCAGTGAAGAGACGTGACGGCAGGCGGCTCCTCGTCCCCTGTAGTCAAAATCAAATGAACACAGAAATGAGTAACTCTTAAGGCCACATGGTGGCACAGAGGTATGAGGTTTTGCCTCATAGTAAGAAGGTCATGAAGAATTATATTTCTATTGTAAAAAAAGAAGTGGAATAGGAGTGCAAGGAAAATGGTTTTATTTGTTGAGTAAAGTCTCACCAAGGCCAGATGAAGAGGATTCACTGTCAGCCAGGGAAGATGAGTCAGCCTGGTCATGTGATAGTCCCTCCATTAGAGGAATAGAGAGCTCTGAGGATGGCACAGATGAATCATAAATGCCCGAATCACGTGGAGGTGGTAGTTCTGGAGGGCAGGGCCGGCCTTCTTCTGACTGGGTTTGGACAGGACACACTGCGTCCTGGAGGATGGAGGGAGCAGAGGTGGATGACGGGGAGGAGGAAGAGTCTTCTGAGATCAGTCCTGATATTCCAGAGGAGGACCTGCAGAAGCAGAGAAGCAGCATTTATCACACTAGGTAGTTTCATTTTAAGCCAAGTCAGCTCAGTCGCTAACAAAGAATCAAGGTTTAATCCTCAGAGGAAAACGATGAAAGCTGATGTGGTTTTACACCTCAGTTTACCTGGAAGTGGGTCCCTGCATGGACAGGGGGCAGGGAGCCAGATCTGGACTAGGACAGAGACCAGGACTCGGGCAAGGACCAGGACTGGGACTGGGACTGTGGCTGACGCTGGAGCTATTGCCAGGGGCCAGCAGGAGCATGTTCCTCTTCAGAGCTCCCTTCCCACCCTCTCCAGATGGTGTCCTCACCACCACTTCATTGAGCACCAGGCCGGAGTCAAACCTCTGCTCGGCCTGAGAGGCAGAGGAGGAGGAGCTGCAGTGAGGCTTTGGAGGAAGGCTGGGAGCCGAGTCAGCAGGGAGAGTCTGCTGCTTGGAGGTGGAGGCTGACGAGGATCCTGGAGGAGCCAGCTGTTTCTCGAACCAGTCCGGGTTCTGGCTGATGTGCTGGTGCATGTTGCAGATGGAGACATAAAGCGAGCGACCAGATTTGCTCCGGAAGTAGTTCCTCCTGGAGACGTTGAGAGGCTGCGACTCGCGATCTGTCAGAGTGGGCTGGGTGGAGTGGAGCTGGCTGAAGAGCTGTGGTAGCTGGTCCATCAACTTAAACCTAGAGATGAGAGAGATAATTTCCAAAACTATGAGGATCTTGTACATGTATTTTGTTCTAACTTTTCCCCCTCCCTGCTGTTATTGTCAATAGATTGTTTCCTTGAAAGTACTTCACTTACCTAGGAGCCAGACTCAGCATGGTTGGGATGTCGTTTTCAGCTGAGTAGTCAAAGTAAACAACCATGTAGCGGCTGAGCTCCTGAGCCCCGCCCCCCTCGGACTGCTTCACCATCCGCAGCTTCTCGGCGATCATGGCTGCACTCACGATGAACAGGTCACTGCCTGAGCCACTAGTTGGAGAGCTGCCGCTGCTGCTGCCACCACTCCTGCTCACTGGGGTCTTCCCTCTGCGGCTCTTCCTCTCCACATAGTAGCTGCAGAGAGCCAAATTAATCAAGTGAATAAGTGGAAAAGACAACTGAAAGACAGAGAAAGGATGTAAAAAGGAGTAGGAATATTGATTCAACTTCCAGAAAAGGCCTTGATTTCTTTCAATGAATTGATAAATTCAAACCTATAGCTATGAAAGTTGTAAATAAAGTTACTATCTATTAATCCTTCTCTCTATGCCCCTCCTAATGGAAGTTATGTGTTTCCTAGCATTCAGCATTCATGCTGTTACAGCAACATCTAGTGGTCACTAGACAAACTGCAGCTGAAACAACAGAATCAATGATTCAACAAATAAACACAACAGACTGGGGGGGAGTACCGTAGGCCTTTGGAGCAGACGGTGATGATGAAGTTTGCTTCGTCCAGCTGTCTGCTGAGCCAGGACATCTGTCCTTCTCTGCACATCTCCAGGTGTTGCCACAGGTCCAACACAACCTGAGCAGGAGCAGACAGTGATGACAGCCGTACACTACTCTGAGCATTTTTGTGCCGCTGTGATGCTCTTCAGCATGATCTCACCTCACAGCCACAGAAGTCCTGCAGGAAGTAAGCAAAGCTCTGGATGACGGTGGTGTGTTTGGGGCAATCTCTGTTGGAGTAACAGATGAAGACTTTGGGACGTGGCCACGGCCGCTCCGCGTTCAATGCTGCATTTTGATTGGACGACTCGCTGCTCTCCTCATCCAGCTGGCTGTAGATGTTTTCTATTGGAGTAGACAGCCCAGGCATTAAAATGACATCAATGAGTTAGGCTTATGTCCGAGACTTCGGGTGAATTAAGAACAGGTGGCATCACCACCAATGCGTGTTCTCACCTTGCTGCTTCTTGCGACACATGACCGTGAAGAGGGTGGCGAAGGCCGACATGATGACCAGAGGCACTGTGATGGCCATGGCTCGGATCGGCCCCGCCCAGGGAGAGTGGACTGCAGGTTTAACAAACACACCCAGCGTGAGGCAAGATAATTAAATGATGCAATGACCAGCTTCTCCCAGACCTCACAAGTCCAGTGCACCGGGTAATGATTGTGTAGTCCAATGACAATATTTCAAAGTCTTTTCAGAAGAAGAAGAACATGAACATGTGCTTTTAGTCCATCAGATAAGAGTACATTTTAATCTGCAAACTGCCAGGACAGAGTGAAGTCTGCTGACTTTGATATGGACATATCATTTTGACATTCTAATAGGTCATATAATTAACTGAGAAAGTGATCTGCAGATCACTTCAAAACCTCAGAGGTTTAACTCTTCAATGACTTTACAGAGTAGTGTGTGAGTATGCATCAATGCCTCACCCTGGCTGACATGGTACTGAGTCTGCCTCCTGGTCATGTTACTGTCATCTCTCAGCTGAGAAAAAAAAAGAAAAAAATACAGAGAGAGAGAGAAACATGATTAACTATAATGTATTAACATTCAGCTTAAACCTTTTTGATGATGATGATGATGATATAGCATAGTGTGGGTACAATACAGTAAAACAAAGCTGATAAGGGATGTAACAGTACCTCTATAGTATAGGTCCCTGGAGTGACGTCCTGAAGGATGCATGTTGTTCTGAACTGGATCATGTCCTGCACACAGTTGACTTGTTAAAAAAATGGAGAAAACTAAACCAGGCCCCAGTTTTAAGTGCATTGTTGCTGAAATTTCTCACAGTGTCAGAATTTCTAATAGCAGAATCGGACAAAAAAAACATCTTAATACTAACCGGCTTGCAGCGTTGGAGTCTGAAGGGTCCATCCTGCCTCAGTTTGTAGTACAGGTAGTAGAAGTGGAAGCCAAAGGAAGCCGGAGCCTGGTCGAACGCTACGTGGAGGTTGGAGCCCAGCTGAGACACATTCAGGGTTTTTGGTTTCCAGACTGCAAAGACAGAAACAAGATTTAACCTCCAATCTCATGAATGTGTGTGTGTGTGAACAAATGAAAAATAAGTAATACAAAATAATGTGCCGGTTCCATAGACTCTCTATTTAACTGTTAAAGCAAATTTAAAAACTGAATATTTCCTGAATATTTCCTCCATAAATCATGACAAAACACAACCTCACTGTCTATGTCATGTAAAACATCACACCACAACTGTAGAACATACAACTTTATATCTCAAATAACAAGAGAGCTCATAGGGATACTGCTTGGACTGAATCATTATGTTATGTTGCCCTTTAGAGAGATGAAGTGTCGACTCTCTCTGGCTTTAAATGTGTTTCTGGAAGGGTATAACTTGCATGCAACTACTGGAGAACGAGAACAAGACAATGAACGGCCAGGCTTATTGTGCCTGCATGTGGCTCTGGTTATGACGAC
The DNA here is from genome assembly GCA_029224185.1 of Karalla daura. Lineage (NCBI taxonomy): Eukaryota > Metazoa > Chordata > Actinopteri > Chaetodontiformes > Leiognathidae > Karalla > Karalla daura. The sequence continues at coordinate 9,802,576 of CM055188.1, forward strand.
GCCTTTGAGGAACTTACATGGTTTGCAAACCAGGTTGTCGGATCCCAGGAGGACTTCACAAGCTGCAAGAAGAACACAGACAGGAACGATTAGACAACCCAGCATTGTTCGCATTGTGCTGCCTCATCTTCACGTCAGTTTCAATATTTTTTGGTCCAGTCCCCTGACAGGTATCAGTTTCATCTCCAGCACAGAGATGTATCCTGCGTTTAGCCCGAAGCCCCGATCACACCCCAGGAAGGACGAGGACAGCTGCAGGCTCCCACACATTTCTAGACACACTACAATACAGTGTGGGTCTGCATACAAAGACTAGATCTTTGGAACCAAGATGTGAAGCCTCTCAATGGTGAGAACAAGAGTTCCTGTTTGTTGTATTTGACCGTTAAAATGAAAGGCCTATGAAAGAAGAGGGTGTGTATGTACGAACAATACAGAAGAATAGAAGAAAGGACAGGAGATACAGTATTCACATGCAGTACACAAAACAAGTTTGCTCTTGCAGCCTGTGTGACCTCAGATTGGATAGCGTCTATAGTCAGATCTTGAGTCGATTCATTTCTCATCACACAAACTATTGTGGTCTAAAAGACACAGAAGCCATGACCAAAAGAATAATTGAATACACACAGGATGTTCCAATTCAACACATTCTTCAAGCAGTCTGTGAGTGGGTTAACTTATTAACCCTCTCTGCATCAAAAGTCTTCTGGACTCACAGTTGGTCCTGAGGAAGGACGGTGGAAAGAAGCTCTCGTTCATCAGTGTGGGGAAAGGAAGAACACGAACCATGTAGTCTGTGTCAAAAGTCAAACCACTGAAGGGCTGACTGCTCAGCCTCTGCATAAATGACAGAAAAGAAAGATTTTAACACCAGATGACACACAAAGCCTGATAACAAAAGTAAAATGGATGCATGACTTGCAACTTGTTTTATGTAAATATGCTGCATGACTGAGACCCACCGTGTTCCTGTGTGAGAAGATCAGCTGTCGAGGGTCTTTGAGGATGAGGTGTTGACACTGTTTCCCCTCTGGGTTCTTGTCCTCCAGATAAACTCTGAAGCCTTTAATGTGCTCAATTCCTGCAGAGGGAAAACACTGTTCATCTCACCGTTCTGACACAATCCACATTCACTCCTGTCCTTCACCGCTCGCTGCCATGTGTCTGTTACATGGCAGCTGTCTGTCTCATATCTTGTTTTCCAAATCTCGTCCCCCTTTCCACATTTCCTCACACAAATCTCCTTCATCCTTTTTTCCGCTTATTCCCTTTCTCCACCCTCACCTTGTTTCCTTCCTTATGTCCTGTTTCCTTTTTTCTTTTCATCTCGTACACGTTTTTATTCTCTTTCCTCACAGTTATTGACCTTGTTCCCAAATTTACCTCCATTTCTCTTTCTGTTCAGTGTTCTTTTTTCCCTGCCATGAACCTACTCCACCTCCTCCTCTCTCCCCTCTGTTTCTTCTTATCTTCACCTGTCCTCTTCCTGAGTCTTTTCTCCCCCTCCCCTCTTTGTTTCCTTTCCTCCTCTCTCCTTGCTGTTGTGCTAAACCTTTCTCTTCTTGTTTCCTTTTATCTCTCCTATCTTCCCATCGAGTTTCATTTCATCCGCCTTCCACCACACCATTTGCCTTGTTTCCTCTCCTCCTCTGTGCCCTTTGAAAACACGTCTCTCTTGTAATTACACCTTTAGATCCATACGACATGTTTTTCCTATTAGCTCTGTGGGGAGTGGAGAGGGGGGCGGGGGGAGGGAAGGAGAGGGAGCAGTAGTAGAACAGGTTTTTCTGTCTTGAGGCAGATTCCTGAACCTTTCTCTCTCCTGCCGAGCTGAGGACAGACAAGGATGTTTTTGCATTTTGCAGACACTGCAACGTGAAAGGCAGCTTGTGCTCAGTTATCTAATTTTCCTGCCCTAATATCTGGTATATTTCAATAGTTTGGGATTTACAGTGATTCTACTTGGTCGTGTACCTGGCAATATCAAAGTCCGGGTGTTTATCTTTGATCCCCCAGAGGCATTGGATAAATCTAACACAAGACTCTTTACCTTAAACGGACAGGCCATTGCAGCCCTGTTGGCATACCAATAGTGGGTACATTGCATAGCAATGTAGAGTTGAGTAAAAAAATTTCTCTAATCAATTTAGTGTGCCTGTGCAGGTCTGCACAATGTGTTTTAGTTAAGCTCTTAGCCCAGAGTCTGTATTGCATAATCCCTTATTTGAGAAACAGTGCATCATGCTCTACAGATGTTGCTCTGACTTTTTTTGAGCAGGCTGCACACCTCCTTCAGCCTTCATCCACATGGTTTAAGTTCCTGAACAGTGTTACAAGTCCTAATACAATCTGAATATTTAAAAAAAAGTGGAATATGTGCAGAAAAGACACAAATTATTCAGAGCTGCATGCAGTAACTGCAAGGTCATAAGTATTCTTAATTAACTACCTTTTCAAGGATGTCCAGGGACAACATAATCATAACAGAAAACACAAAATAGTTATGTAATAATGAGAATTATTATTAAAACCAAGTGACCCAAAGACTTTTTAGTGCTGCAGTCTATATAGTCAGAGGAAAACAAAGCTTTAACTGACACAATTTGTGTCACACTTGCTTAACATAAATGTTGTCTAGGGCTTCAAAACACATCATTTACATACTGATCTGCACTGACATGTCCCACCTATCAGAGGCCATCTTGAACACCTGAAGAACACTTTCAGATTTGTTTGTTTGGAAGCTTTATTCCCTTCTGAGCTTTACAGCAGAAAATATCGGGAAGGTAGTGAAGCCGAAATGTGACAGGACAGATTCTGGCTGCAGCTCGACTGCGACCACAACATGGAGCAGTTCTGAAGGATCTCTGAGTCTCAGTGAGAAAACAACAGGCTGTATTGTAACAGAGAGAAAGGTTCACCTTACATTGAGAGCTCACACACACACACACAGACACATGCACGCACGCACACATACGTACATACACGCACACATTCCTTCACGGTCAAATCGTGGTATTGTAGTGTGGGATGTGATCCTCTCTTATTCTCTGAGCTAGATCAAAGAGGCACACACACACACATGGGGGAGAGAGCTAATCTTATGGATTTGAGTGCTATCAGGTTTTACTTTTTCCCTGTCCTCCCTCACTCTGAACTTTTTCCTGTGGAAAACCATGTCAACAGACAGAACACAGACAGAAAGGTGATCAGACAGTCAGGTACCTAGTGGACTGGCAGACCAATGGACGACCACGGCAGCCTGATCCTCGCAGGCCAAATGGCTGAAGGAGACATTGGTAACCTCGTGGATCACATGCTTCCCCAGCGGGTAGTTTAATGAACAGTCTGCAGGTGAAAGACACACAGACAAAGGGATGTCAGCAAATGCATATTCAAACAATTTAGTTACTCCCCAACCACACACACACACACACACACACTGCCTCAAAACAGTGGTAACATTTTAAAGAGTAAATCTTACCACTCTGAAACAACTTACAACAACTTACAACTCTGAAACTGTTTCATTTACACTGTGTATTGTTGCTCCACCACCTCCTGCTCTCTCTTGTCCCTCCCTTGAAGGAGGAGAGGGAGGAGAAAGAGGAGAGGGAGTAGGAGAAGGAGGAGGAGGAAGAGGAGGAGGTGCAGTGGGCCATGAACCGAGAGGGATCAGAGGAGAAAAGATGGACTTAGGATGCAGAAAGAAAAGGGGCGTGAGCCCAGACACGACTGACTGCTCCTCTTTCCATCAGCCAGCCACCTATTGACGGAGAGCACAGAGGTGAGGAAGAGGAGGAGGAAGACTGGACTGGGGAGTGGAGCTTAGAAGGGATGGAGCTGAGTGAGGGGAGGTTAGGAGAGCATGGGATCCGACACGTATCAGTGCTCCTCTTCCTCTAGCCTCCTCAAAGCAGGGTCATGTTCAGGGCTGAAGGGAAAGGTCACGGCTGGTCACTCCTCTTCCTCCTCTTCCTCCATCATAAAGCTTTTCTATATGAGGAGGACGTGATGGCAATGGTCTATGCTTCCTCTCACTCCTTTCCTCTTTATTGTATTTAGAATTTCTTTTAAAGACAATGAGGAGGAGGATAACAGAAGGATGTGAGGACCAAAGATGTTTGCAGCTGTGGAATGGAGGGAAGCCTTCATCTTATTCTTTTCTCACCCTCTGCTCCACCTCCTCCCCTTTTCATTCCAACTTAAGAAAATCACAAGCACACACACATATCTTCTTCTTCTGCTTCTACTCCTAAAGGCTCTCAAGAAATGCATAGGATGAAGGAGATGAAGATTATCATAATAAAACTCTTGGTGGAATTTTATTTGAGGATCCCCCAATCATTCATTTGTTTTTTTTCTAATGTTAAATTAATTTAAATATAATGTTACAAATTTGCTAGAGATACGTTCTAAGGACTACAATACCACAGCTTCTGATGAAGGAGAGGGAGAAATGGTGTAATAATGGGGTTCTACAGTGGATTAATCCATATTTGGTATTCTGGAGAATGCATCCAGCAGCAGGACAGTGTGTGTGTGTGTGTGTGTGTGTGTGTGTGTGTGTGTGTGTGCGTGTGCGTGTGCGTGTGCGTGTGTGTGTGTGTGTGTGTGTGTGTGTGTGTGTGTGTGTGTGTTCACTGTAGTGAAGAACCAGGTCAGCCAGTGCAACAGTGTGACTCACTGATGTTTTTTAAAGAGGTGTCACAAAGAAATAAATCACATAACAACTTTTTAAACTATAAGGAAAATATGATCAGATCATAGTGTTAAGATTTGGAGATCTAAAATGGAGGTCATAGGTCAACCTGCTTTAAGCCTCTGATGCTCCTTCATCTCCTGAGATGGAGGAGGATGAAGCTTTGGCTGATGAAAAGCGGAAAGGAAGCAGTGAGGTGTGTCACTCCCTCAGTGACACACATGTGCGCACACACACAAACACACACACACACACACACACACACACACACACACACACACACACACACACAGCTGGTTCTAATTGTTATGCCAAAACGCCTCACTGCCTCGCTTTGGCCTGAAATATGTGGGTTTCGACATTTTTCATTTTATCTGCTCTTACAAACGAAATCCTTTACCATTTCAATGCCACATGACCTTCTGACCCCTGACCTCCACATTACTGATCACCAACTATGTATTGAGGATAAACAAAATGACTTGTTTATCCTGGGAACAGGACGCCCAATAGCTCACACACCTGGTTTAGCTCTGCATAGAAAAATGGATCCTAACAGTTATTTTGTTCAATTCAAGCTGCACTCAGATTTTCTACAAACAAAACATTGTTAATAATACTGATTTTTGAGTCTGTGAATATGAAGATGGCAAAAATCAAGACAACAGCTAAAAGTTATTCAATTAACTGGTTAGTTAATACCCAGAAAATAATCAACAAGTGTTATAATATCTATCTATCTGATACAACTTATTGATGAAAGTTTTCACACTGACCCTTACCCTAATTCTTTAAATAATATTTCATGACAGAAGCACTTTGTACACACACACACACACACACACACACACACACACACACACACACACACACACACACACACACACACACACACACACGCACACGCACACGCACACACGCACACACACTAATCTGAAAGTGCTTCTCGCTCATGGTCACGGACAAAGGCAGAAGGCAGGGATCGGCTACAGCTCAGAAACTTGACTTTTGGAGAGAAAAGAACAAAAGATGAGGGAGCTGGAGTGTGGAAGGGGAGAACACTGGAGGAAACTGTGGAGGGTGGACACATTTTGAAGCTGGGTAAAAGAAAAAAGAAGTCAGGCTGACTGACATCACCAGTCCAACACAAGACTCAAGCAGATTTTGATTACTATGAGTTTGATGCTGGGATGCTGTTTACTGTCATGCCACAGTCTGACCAACACGTGGGATTTCCAAGACAAACTGAGGTCATCGTTTGGGTTCAGAGTTGGAGGAACTCACTGTCAGCTCTGAGGGTGATGGCCAGCCGACGACCTCCATCTGAACCAGACTGCACCTGAAACACACACAATCACAAGATGTTGACACGATTACACATCCTCCAGGTACTCTGGTTTCTCCAATAGTACAAAAACATGACTGCATTGCCCTCAAGTGTGAGTATGGCAGTGAATGGTGTGTGTGTGTATGTGTGTGTGTGTGTGTGTGTGTGTGTGTGTGTGTGTGTGTGTGTGTGTGTCTAGTGACCAGTCCAGGGTGTGATCTCTGGCTTCCCAAGGCTTGAGCAGACCCCACAACACCATTAGATGTAAATCCATCAGGCGAATGAATGGATGTGTGGATGGACAACATCACTTAATTTAACAAAGAAAGAGGATTAACCTTAAACATACATTTACATATCTGTGTCCTCCTCAAGCAATGAATGTGCACAGCAAACAGACAACATGTTGCAACAGTAAGAAAAACCAGAGCACAGACTCGGCTGCTGTAGCCGGTGATTTAGGGTGTTCCTCTGGATCTGCTTTGGTGCAGCTAACCTCAACACAAAACTGTCTAGTGCCTTTTTTCAGCAATGTGTACCTGTCCATGCAGGTGAGATTCTTCCTCTGAGTGTCATTGCAACACTAGGTGAATCTGCCATGCGATCGGAGGAAAAACAGAGGAGATCCATCCTCTTTTTAGACACAGGCCTACAGCACTTGCACGCTCCATGCAGCAGCTCTACTCAAAACAAAGGACAGCAGATCTGATCACACACGATGAGATTAACACCGTGAAATTCAACTGTCAGTTACACAGTTGACTGTTAAAACAGTTACCTACAACCTACCAACACCAAGAGGTGTTTCAACCTCAAATGTTTGAGGAGTTTTACAGCTTTGACCTTGTTTTCATGTTGCCCTGCTGGAATACACACACACACGTGCACAAGCACACACACTTCAGCCTCAGGCTTGTTACAGAGGTGTCAGACTGTGGTCACACACACACAACAACCACACACACACACCTGAAAACAATCAGACAGACCCCCTACTGCGCAAGTGTGTGTGTATAGAAAGTGTTCCACGCTTATTAGCAGTCGCTGTAGCTCAACAAGTCATCCACACACACACACACACACACGTTTGTAATTATATACTTGTGAAGACGCTCATTGCCAGAACACATTCCTTAGACCTTAAAACAAAACACCAACACAGGCCCCTAAAACCAAGTCTTAACCATCAAAAGCCTTTTGAGAAGGGGAGGACAGGACAAAAATGTCTTCACTTTCCACAAAAGACTGAAAGAAACACACACACACACACAATTCGAGCCAAGCATTTCCTTTTAATTAGACATTTTGCCTTGCAGTTTGCCTTCCCTGCTAACCTTTGGCCTTTAGCGGTTTACATGCTGCTGTGCACAGATGTCCTGCTGGCAGCATGAAATGGGAAGCCAATTAAAATCAAGGGAGGGTTCCCACCGACAGCACAGAAAAGCAGACTTCCTGATTGGCTGCTCTGAGATGCTATCCTGCACAAAAGCTGGTTCCAGGCTGACTTTCCCTGTAGCCCATAGATACATAAATAAAGGGTTTTTTTTGGACTTTAAGAGAAAACCAGACCACCTGGAGGAAACACACAAACAGTGCACAGAGAGCATGCTTCCCCTCCCCTCCCCTCCCCTCCCCTCCCAACCCCCCCACTACACACACTGGTTCTGGTTTTAAAGAGCAGGTCAGTCATGCTCACACTTAGTCCAAAGAGAAGTCCTGAGATAAGATGCGATTTCAGTCTGAGTTATATGTGAGTCACAGGTCCATGTGTTTGTAGGTCTTTGACTGCACTCAAACAGGAAACTGTGAGAGGATTTCACAAATACAGGTGATGGAGCCCATTTTGACTAGTCAACAACTGGATTACCTGTTGGTAAACTCGATAACACCTGAATGAGATAATCAGCCGCCTCAGTAAACGGGATAGCTGAGCTGGGTTTCCAATAAAATATGTTGCAGAACTTCTAAAGAAGTTTTATTTGGTTCATTATGGTTACAAATCATATTTATTACAATTAAAAATCAGAAATCATCATGAAAATAAATAAGAAAAACAAGCAGTTTGAGGATCTTCTTTCCAAGTTTGCAATGTTGAAAAAATATGCAAAACAGTGAGGGTGGAAACCTGGATTTTTGTTCCAGTATTTAAACGCTATCACGTGTCTCCCTGTCCCGACATGTTGCCGTCTGAACTGGTTCAGCAAACACTGACACCTCCACCGAGCATCTCTGCATCCACCCTCATCACCGTAGCAGCACGTACCTAGGTACGTCGCTCCCAACCTCCAGCCCCAGCATCCAGTGTATGGAGCCAGTGAGCGGGGGGGGGGGGGGGGGTGGGGGGGGGGGGGGGCGGTTTGACTGACACACTTTGATCACTCAACACTGGACTCTGTCGTCGCCACAAGCCAAACTGCCACACTTTACAACTGACAGTTTGTCAAACAGACTGAAACTTTTCTTCCTTCCTGTTGCCAGGTGTTTCTCACTAGTAATGATCATTATCCACCACACACACACACACACACACACACACACACACACACACACACACACACACACACACACACACACACACACACAGGCATGAACAGACTAATCCTCAATAGCTAAAAAGAAAGAAAATTGTGGTTCATTATTGGTGAATAAAGAAGCTGAAAGCAGCTGTTATATATCCAAAACAAAGTGAGCAGGCAAGAAGAATTTTGCAGAAATGCTGTGGGGTCAACTCCTTGCTAAATAAAAATGGCAACAAAGGAAAAAAATAAAAATCAACACACATCTGTAAACACAGGGAAACACTAAAACGTGAACTCTGACAAGAGCAGAAATCCCCCCGGGAATCCCCAAACACACACACAACCAGTTTCTTCGGTAATCAGACAGCTAATTGCAGGCTCAGTTTGTAGAACATCAAGTGCAATTAATCACAGCGCTGGAGGGACGGAAAGAGGAAGGGAATGAAGGATACAAGGAGAAATGAAACAAGGCAGAGAAGGAGGTTTCAGATTCACAGGGTTGGACTTAAGGATGGGGGGGGGAATCACCAACCCTGCAAAGAAGGAAGGAGGTGAGGAAGAAGAGAAGGAGAAATCTGATTAAACAGGAACTCCTTCAATTACAGCTTTCAGGGTTCACGTAGCAGACTTCTCCTCTCCCTCATTTTGTTTGGGGCGATCAGAGCAGTTCCAGATGTGGGACAGAGAACATGGGACACACTCGATGCTGACCTCTAATCAACACACTGCTCACAAGCTCCACACAGCTAGGAAAGTCTGATTGGGGAACAAGGATTGGAGGCCGTGTTTTGTCTGCTATACAGCAGACTGCGACTGTCTCAGAGAATATACGTCGAGTTACTGCCAACACAACAGAAAAAACATTCATTTGTGATCCTGTGATTTTGTGATTTTCTGCATTTTGTGAAGCTCACTTTCACACTCAATTCCACTGGACACTTTTTGGAAGTTTTTGGGGACATTTCACAGGTGCAGTTAGTCAGTTGCAGAGCTAGCTCTTAATGTGAAGTGTTAACTTGGCAACAACAGCGGGTCTGAAATGACCAAGACTGCAACAGTTTCTGTTAGTAGGAACACAGCCTAAAACTTTTGTCTCTTTCATGAGAGAGTTGTTCAATGACCACAACAAGAGGCCAAAGCTCTGTGTGTGTACGTGAGTGTGTGTGTGTGTGTGTGTGTTGAAGTTGATGAGGGTCTTGTAAGCCTCGGGGCAAAAAACTCAGCTCTGTTCCTCTTAATGTCTTCCTGCCTCTTACACACACACAAACACAGACACAGCTCCAAACACTACCATATGTCTGTCTGTATGTGTGTGTGTGTGTGTGTGTGTGTGTGTGTGTGTGTGTGTGTGTGTGTGTTATAGTTTTCAGTGCATCGATACGCTTAGTAATCGAGTAGATTCAAACTGATTCTGAATCAGTTCTGGGGCTCAGTGCATCTGCATTATAACCACAGATCCGTAGTCCAAACTGAGGAGTGAAGACATTCTCCAAATTGATTTTTTCACCATGTGTATCCTAGTGTTGGAAATTCAAACTTTGTATAAATTTTGTCAGTGCAAACATGTCAACAGTATGAGGGACCGCAATGAAATGCAAACAACAGACCTTCAAACATACTCCACTCCCACCTCAACTTCACCATGAGGTGTCGTTATGTATTGGGCTTTATCCCAAAGAGATTTGTGGCATGTGTTTTTTACTGCTTTGGAGTTTCAGTGTTGACGTAAAATTCATAGAGAAGCTGCTTAGCTTGGTCCCTCGGTGTTGAGCAGATCAGATAAATTATCAGTGCTGCAAACTGATGTAAAAAGCAGACTCTGTTAGATCGGCTACTGACACACAGTAAAGTGTGCTCAAACCCTAAGCCTGAAAACTCCAAATCACTCCAGCAGATGATGAGAGATTTCCAATGCCCGTACCTGTGATTCACAACCTGAATTTCTGAAATCTAACCAATTACAAACGGCTTCACAAAACAGATTTACTGTCACTAAAAGATTCCCAAATGGCTATTGATCATGTGCTGCATAAGTAGGATGGCTGTCAAGCAGAACTGGCTCAAGTTAGCAGATGTGATCAGAGGCTGTGTCTGTCAGGATTTGATCGGCTGATTGATCAGCTCCTGAGGGAAGAAAGGCCGAAAATCTGAGCTCAGATATAAAGAGGAGGAAAGAGCCCAGAAAGAAGGCTGGAGACAAAAGTGAGATGAACCAATGTGTGTGTGTGTGTGCACGTGTGTGCGTGTGTGTGTTCAGGAGCAGCCAACCAGAGATTTCCCACCACAGAAACAAAACCTTCCTCCTCAACTTCCTCCTCCTGCATGACTGCTCCTCAATGACTCCCACCCCCACCCCTCCTCTTCATCAGAGCTCCTCCTCCTCCTCACTCAGGAGGAGTTACTCCTCTCCTGCTGTGAGAGTTTGTCCTAACTTTCTTTGAAGGGCACAAACTAAACACAAGCCACCTCCAGCAGCATAGATGTAAGTGCTTCTGTGCGGGAGACGGGGGACGTAGTGATGAGACCTGGACTTCACAGCCAGCAAGGAGAGAAGTCTGACTGTGGCAACAGGTCGCTGAGGTTCAGTTACACAGATGCTGCCTCTTAACATTTATCACCAACATGATATTAAGCATGCTTTTCCCTGTGTACCGACCTGACACATGCAATAATAATAATATGATAAGATAACATAACAGCCCCAAAGAATTAAAATTTATGAACAGGATTGCATATAGGACATATCTGAACTTGATAAGGTCAAAATGAGGTGAGTTGCAGGTGTTTTCAACAGTAGCTCCCTACATCCTATTGATGAAGACTGTGTGAAGACAAGCATGGATCAACAGCTTCTCAATTCAGTCAAAAGATCAGATCAAAAGTTGGACATCTGCCATATCAACACTGATTCCAATACCAGCATTATTATTTCTCAATTATTATGATTCCATTTGTAATCATAACCCTAAGTTTTAGGGTGTTTTAAAATAACATTTTCACAGCTCAGTTCAAGTGCACTGAACTGTTCTCCTGGGGAATTTCTTTGATCAATTTATTATGTAAGGTTGAAACAGGTGTAGGTCTGTGAATTTCAAACTCACTTAAAATGTGGAAAAACTTTGGAAGGTTATGTGTAATAAGCAATACTTTAACAACTAGTCATGAGTAGGTTAATTCAGAGTTCAGAGTGGTGAAGAGTGACAATCATGTCCCAACTCCAATCATTAAGATTGGAGAAACGACAGGACACAACACAGTGGGACGACACCAGAGTGTGAAATATTCTGCTTTGTGCTAATGACCTCCTTATATACAACAACAACAAACCTTCCTCATCCGGATTCCCCCGTGACAGATGCAAACACAGTCCTCTTAACTTGCCCACAAATTTGCAAAATACAGCCTTTCCTTGGATGTGAAACCCTGTTTATCTAGCCATGAAGAAATACATCCCTGAGATATTTCATTTAAGACGTGAAGTTCCAGCAGCAATCTTTCACCTTCTGCCTGAATCGGACGCCAGAAAGCACACGTGTTTCACATCGGACGCCCACCCAGCCGTGACGCCCTGTGAGGTTCTCTGATGCCAAAAACACACCGTAGCCAAGGAGGAGGATGGGATACGTGACATGGACATAGAGTGAAAACCTAGTTTAGAATGACGGGAGGGTGGGAGAGAGAAGAAGATGAATAATCCAGAGTAGAGAGAAGAGAAAGGAGGAAGCAACATTATTTCCTGGTGCGTCTTCCTCCTCTGAGACAGATGTGATGGCTTCAGCAGATGTGAGAGCAGAGGAGAGTCTGCATGGACCTGAATCACCAATCAATCTGAAATGTCTGGTAAAAAGACCTTCATAGCGTTTGGGGACTGAGAGTTTCTCTTAGAGAATCGTGATCGTAACTCCACTGGATGTATTGACAGGCTGCATAAAGTCTTCTGCTTCTCCAAAGCGAGCTGCATCAAGTCTGACAAAATGATCAAGTGGCTTAAGGCACCATCGTCTGAGGACCACAAATCAAATATCAAACATCTGTGGCTTGCACTTCCCATGCTACGGATAACATCTAACATTGCTTAACTCCCTAAAATACTGGATTGTGGGAAGCAGAATCATAGCTCTTGCACTAGAAGCAGGTGATGTGAATCTGGAATTTCTAATCTTTCTGTCTGTTGTACAGTACAGTGGTACCAAGTCGTACCAAGTTTGTGCAGGACTTCATGTCACTACACCTCACATCAAGGTCAAAGATAATTAGGAGAAGATAATTGGGAATCAACGTTTTAACCATACATCTTTAAGGAAAATCTCCTTAATATGTACACAACACCCCGTACAACCACTGGCTCAAAGGAATCAAAGAGCCATGTCAGAGGCTCTGTGGTGGCCTGGAGGCAAACTATGCTTGAATGTCCTGGCCTGTTCTCGTCTAAAGCCATGGGACAATGCACATCCATCTATAAAAAATGCAAATCAAAACATCTGCACCTGTAGAGAACATCAAGAAGTTGAGAGAGAAAATGTTGGCAAAGCATTTGTGGCAAAGTGGCAAAACAGTGTCAAGAGATAAGAGTTGTGGTGGCTGAATATTGTTCCTAAAGAAGAACTAAGATTAAATGATTTGTTCAAATTGAAATCGTTGCTAATGAAATGTTCATATCTCCATCACATAAGAGTTCAGTCTAAATGTATACCTAGTCTCACCCATGGTTCCTTTATAACATGATGTTGACTAGCTAGCACAGAGCCTTTACAGGTCTCTCATTTTCTTTCTTTCCTTCTCTCTCTCTCTCTCTCTCTCTCACACACACACACACACACTCTCACACACTCACACACACACACATAAAGAGTTCTAATAACCTCACACCTGTAGAATAGCAGGTCCTCACACCCCCATCCAGCAGCCTTTGATGTGTGCCTTTCTAAAAAGAAGGGGATGAAGAAGGGGGGTGGACAGTGCGTGTGTGTGTGTGTGCGTGTGTATTGTGTGTGTGGCGGTAGTGGGGGGTGGGAGGTGGGAGGTGGGAGGTGGGGGGGGGGGGGGGGGGGGGTGAAGGAAGGAATGTTTCAGCAGAGTAAACAGTGTGAAGCTTCCTGTAGAAAGCACTTCAAAGCCAGCAAGAGGAAACCAGGATAACAGACACACGCACACTCAGGCTCTCTCTCTCACTCACACACGCGCACACACACACACACACACACACACACACACACACACACACACACACACACACAGGCAGGTAGGAGTCATCTATCAACAAAGCAAAATTATAACCTGTAAAAACTGAGTAGACACGCAGTCAGCTCACAAGAAAATCACATCAATCACCTTTTTTTTCTCCTAAATTGTATATTATTAATAACCAATCAGTGATGTGCAGTATTATTTGAATGCCCCAAGTTTGTGGAGAAAACAATAATAACTTCAAACAATCAATGTCAGTTTAAGTTCTCACAGTGTCGCCAAACATGCATTCTGCTCAGCTAAATACAGGTTTCAGTAATAACTGTGAGTTACAGCAGGGATTATGTGCCAACAGGTAATCCTACCTCAACATCAGTGTTGCTCACTGAGATGCAAGACTTGAGCTGCAGAAAACTGAGATTTTCACACTTTGACTTTTTTCCAGCTCCCTTGAATATGCACATATTCAGGACTTAAACTACGGCACAGGGTGAGTAGGGTGCATTTAGGGCCAGACAAAAGCTCCTGACAAGTACCAAAGCAGAACAGCAGTGAGGAGGCGGTGCGTCATTTCACATTTTCCTGTTTTCCACATCAAATGGCACAAAAGGCAGGAAATCAGCTTTACTACCTGCCATTCCCTAAAACCACAAAACTGAAGGAAGAGTGGAAGCTCTGATGGAATCATGTCCTTCAGCACTGAGCAAATGCTGCAAACCTCCAGTTTGGTCTGGCTGCAAAAATGATCCTCTGCACAATCTTAGACAAACTGTATATATGGAGATTATAGTCAAATTAAATCAACTTTTTATCCTTTTTCGCCAGAGTGAGGAAATGTGCTCAGCATAGGCAGGACAGCAGAGGCAAACTTCACACATTGACTTCACATTGACGTACATCTGCTCTCTGAATGGGAAGCACTGACCAGGTCTCCTGTCTTGGTGCAACAAGGTGTACTCTCAAAATATAAAATAAAACAGTTTGGAGACTCACTTATCAACACCTGACAACGGAAGTGAGCCACTGTCACATCTGGGCTGTTTTGGGACACAGTGACCAGTGTAATATGTAACAGCTGTAAAACCTTGGGTTTTACCGGTTTTTAACTCCCTTTCGGTAAATCACGCATGAGCCGAATTTTGCAAAGCATCTTACTCATTAACAATAAAGTGATTTCGTGTTTGTGGAGTGTGAACTTTTACAATACAGCCAATAAATATTAAATTAGCGCTGTTCAGACGTTAGTTCTGGGGAAACGGGACCGCAGGAGTCACGGCTCCGACAGGCAGGTGAGAGAGGTACCGTGGTCGACACTACCTGGATCTCTACAACTATCCGAGGTGACCCTCATGTAAGACTTGCAAAACTTCCAAACTGCAGCCCGTTGTCGCAGCATTTTGTAGGAGTAGGACACGACAGAAAACACGGAGCCGAAACACAACCCGAAAGTTTCGGGAGACTCGGGGAGACGCTGGATATGGTCAAAGCAGCGAGGTTAGAGTCTGGTTCTGGTGTTTTACCTTGAAGCCGCATCGATCCTGGTTCGACCTTTTGTTTGCCGGGGTAGAAGATCCGCAGAAGATACATAAAAACAGACATAAAGCGGAGAGGGAGATGAAGAAACTCCGAGGAGACGCCATTCCTCCCTCAAGTCTGGACAACTCTGAGTGTCTGAGGAGAGAGGGAGGGACGAGAGGGGGATTCAGGATCAGGAGACTTCTCTCTCTCTCTTTTACTTATGTGCGTGTCCGACAGTGCCTGGAGTGAACAGCGCACAATATGCAAATCATCTGACGACATCCGGTATGTCATGTAGATTTCTGAATGAGTTTGACAGTGTGTTTGAAGTATAGATGTTGCAATAATACCAAAGCAAAGCAAACATTGTGCCACACAAATGCGCAAAACTAGTAAACAGTGGTACGTTCATGAAGGTTGTTGTTCCACAATGTGTCTAAAACAATCTTTAGACAAATGCGTTGAAAAAAAAAAACATGTACCTCAATCATTTCTGTCCTTGGAGGACAAGATGAGGAAGATGAGCAGTAAGACTGCATATCAGGCTGCACATGGACATGCACAGAAAGCTACACAGCCAGTGGGACGCCTCTGTTTATTTAGTCTATTGATAGAAATTTATGGTAAAACAGAAAAAATCTTGTCTAGACTGTTACTGGAACAAAATCTATACAAAATCTATAGCAATCACTATTTTATGATTAATCAGTCATATCAACCAATTATCCCACTCTATCATGACGGATATAGTTCTTCTCTTTTATATCTCGGAAAAACAAAAGAAAAGTTTTAAAGGTTTCGGGGAAAGTTTGATGGATCGTGTTCACTACTTTCTGTTGGATCAATGTGTTCCCCAAGGCTTGTTGCTGGGTGCTGTGGACAGAGGCTGTAGTTTAGGGTTGCACCTCTCCCCGCTGGCAGAAGGATGTACTGCAACCCTGGTACCTGGATCTGTTCGCTCAACAGACAGCGTCTTCATGGGGACCATACGGTAAGCACAGTCCATCCTTCCTTAGATTAGACTTTGTTTGATTTATCCCTTTGGGATGGCTCCCTCAGGGAGATGCACATCTCCGTTACGTTTGTGAACAATATATATAACAATATGAATTACAATAGAATCTTTGAGATATATAAATATAATATATGCATTAGAAAATTAATGATAAACCGTATAAACAGTGAGGTAATAATCAGTAGATAGTAAAGTAGTAAGAAAAAAGTAAATATAATATACAGAGTAATTAACATATGTATTAAATTACATTTCCCCTAGGATAAAAGATCATATAAACTATAGAGTGAACAATACACAATAAATGAATGATAAAAAAACAAAATATACATGAATGATAAACAGAATCTATAAAACATAAGTATATTCCAATATCAATCAATATATGATGAAGTTCATGATAAACAGTGTAAAATAAATAAATAATAACAAAATAGATGATAGTAAAGATCTTATAATAAACGGTAATTCTAATGAAGAGTAATATCTATTTTTAAATTAAATGCACTGTGCTTGTTATTGCTCCTTTCTTCCTTCCTTCTTTCCTTCCTTCCTTCCTTCCTTCTGTCATTCTATCCTTCCTTCCTTGCTTCCGGGGAGAGGGTGTGGGCATGCACATCCTACTTATGAGTTTTTGGTTATGTGGAATGAGGTAAGTAAATTGCAAGTGTGATTATCACTGACATCATCATTGCTCCTATTTACAGGTCATTATAAGGTAGGTATATTGCAAGTGGCACATGTTCACGGACATCATCTATGCTCCGATTCATAGGGCTGGCTGTACAGGCTGTATATGGAGAACGTACACATCCAGCCTTGAATATTTGAGAAGTTTTGTTTTGTTGGGACTTTGTTTGTTTGTTTGGGCCTGACCTGTAAAAAAAAAAAGAAAGGAGGAAGCGTTCCTCCTAAAGGCCCGCACAAGCTATCATGGCTTGCGGCGCGGCATGCCACGAGCCCTGCTTCGCACATACTTTCGCGACCATTCTTCTGAGGATGCGCGCGGATGAACCACTCTCAATATGTGTGTGTGAAACACAGGTAACAACTCTATCGGCGACACAAACACTCCTCCCGCCCTAGCGTCTGTGCTATCTCACGCCGTGAGTTTGCACAGTGGAAACCGTCTTTATACTCTGTCAGGGCTGTATTATAGAGGCGGATGAAGCGGCGGACTTCCTTAACAAGTCTTTCGTCTGAAGGCTCTTCCTGGTTGTCGACAGGGCGCATACACGACCGACCCGACCAAAGCCGCGAGGTCTCAACTTTTGAGCTACGCCAAACGGGCCGCGTGGCAGCACTTTGGCCCAAAGCCGCGGAAGCTTGTGCCGGCTCAGCATCTGCTTCGGACCGCCCTCCTGGCGTCTACTCCATAGACTGTATATAAAAGATGGACGTAGTCTTCCAGTACGAAAAATGAAGCCACGCAGAAGTCACTTTTCTTGCAATACCACTGACATCCGCTAGGCCTGGCTCCAAAAAACACTTTCTCCAATGCACACCCAGTCAAAAAGTGCCATTTTTAATCATGAAATACTCATTCAATAATTTTTTTTCACAGGCTTCAACAGCTAAAGTTTCATGTGCCAGCATGTAATATGGTGGTCGATGTGCAAATATTTCCATGATTAATAAGATATCAGAGCTTAAAGAAATGTATGAATATGGGCGAGTCCATTTGGCTGACAGGGGACACTCACAGAGGAGAGAGCGTCAGTCACACTAATTGGACGAACAGACTGTGTTTACCTTGTTCGTATGGCCGTGTTATTCTTCAGTATCCAGTACAGATTGTATAGATCAGTGGGTGTGTTGAGGAGGACGGAGGTGGAAAGTTATATCCATCTCTCGAACTCCCACCTTTTGGTTTCTGCTGGCTCCATTATGAGGAATGGCTGCTGCCTGCAAGTCAAACTCCTGGTTTCATTTGTGTCCTTCGCAAACCAATGGGTGACGTCACAGATAGTCGGGGCTTGGTCTGCTCATGCTTGGAGCCCACTGGGCCCATGTACGTCCATGGAGGAGGAGGGAGGTCTGTCTGTGTCTGTGTCAGTGTCAGGACTTAACGACTGTGGCCTCCCAGCCCCTACTTACAAACTCATGCGGGAGAATACTCATGCTATATGCACTGTACTCAAGTTAAGTATTTCCATTTGATGCAACTTTATACTTAATATTTATTTATTTAAGTCCATCCAGTTTTAGTTTTTTTTTGTGGGGACATTTCCCTCCATTTTCCAACTGTCACTCACAGGCTAGTTTCACAGGCTAATGTTATAAATGTCAGATGTTCAATAAAAAACTTCATATTACTGTCTCTCCTTAACCAAAAAAGTTGTGCAGAGTGTAAATTGACAATGACACACAAATTAGAAGAAGACGATAGACATTTATTAAAACAATATTCAGGATTTTGAATAAACTCGAATAATCACGTATTAATGATAATAAATATATACAATAATGATGAAAAAGAAATGTAGAGCTCTTCAAACCACAAAGTATCAAATAAGTAAAATAAAAAGCAAAATAAAATAAAAGAAATAGTTCAAATAAATGTGGGCTTAGTTGCATCTGGGGAAGCAGGTTGGGGTGAATCAATTTCGCAGGGGGGGCTGGTCTGGAAGATCAGGTCAAAGGGGGGGGGGTCAAGTCAGGATCCAGGGGTGCTAGCTCGCCATTCAAAATTTCCTCCAATAAAAAAAAACAATCTGCAGACAGCAACTTAAGAACTTTAAATCTCAACAAACTATCTATTAATTTGTCTGGCCACAATGAGAGAGAAAAATACTCCTAAAGGAGTCAGTTATCTTCTTCAGTTATATAGGCAAATCAAATCTCATCTCAGTAAAATACATAACAAACAACAAACAGAACAACATCTATCGTCTTTCAATGACATACATGAAAACAATACAACTACAACACTTAAAAGAACAACAAAGTGATGATTATCTTATTTCACTCACCAGAGTTCAAGATATCAAGATATCCTCTCTAAAGCCAGCCTCCAGAAAACATAAAAATAGGTTTCAGGTGCTCACATGATAGTATCTAGTGAGCACGTCTTAGTTTTTACATGCGGTTGTGATAATTTCTCGTGAGCGGTCTTTAGTTTAACGGGCTCTCGTGATAGTTTCAGATGTGTTCCCGCGTAGTGTGGCCGTGCTTCAGTGTGTGTAGCATGTTTGGAAATGCCAACAGAAGAGTTTATTTTTGTTTGAGTCTGAGTCTTCACTGATTTATAGGCAGAATCATATAAGCAGGAAGCAGGAAGGCAGCCATGATGGAGGTAGAGCAGCGGATTGTTCCTAGCAGCGACATGGTGGGAGTTCCCGGAGAAGACATCCACAACCGAGTGTCTTATATTTTGGAAAATCCATTCTCGAGGTTACCTTTTCAAGTAAAATTTGGATTATCAATAAGTGTCGACCATCACCTGATTTACCACGATTGTTGGAAACTAGCAAGAGCTACCAGCGCATTTTCAGACTAGCAGCTACGGTTGTTATCAGTGGCTAACGGGCAGCCCACCCAACAAACTGAAATGCTGGGACTGTTTGCTGCTTAATCCAGACAAGGGGCCCTGGTCCAGCACTCGATTTAGCAATTTAACTTATCTTATCACCAGTCTATCCCCGGACACATGCATGCTGCTGTGAATGTGAAAACACACATCAACCTGCAGCGGAGTGAACAAAGGTGAAGAGAGAGAATTGCAGAGAATTGAGAAAGGTGAGTGTTGCAGAAATGTGTTGTAGAACTGTATATTAATCATTCATATTTGTATCTGACTTGCTCAAATTGAAAAAATTACCAGAATGGTGGGTCTGAGGGCGGGCTGGGGCAAATTACCAGAATGAGGTCCTTCATATCGTGTCCTACCGCATGACCTCATACAAACCCTTAACAGGTGCACTGACACATCAGCGCACACAGTACCAATCTATGACACGCTACCATTTAAAGCAATGTAAATTCAAGTAAATGCAAGGTTAGCTTTATTGCCATGACACATTGCAGTAGTGTTGCCAAAGCTGACAGAATAATGATGGAAAACAAAACATATTACCTATGGTGACTTGTATTAGGTTAATCATCACAGAAAAGGTAATAAAATGTATTGTGGTGGATAGAAGAAATCTTACGGTATGATTTAGATTTAAAAAGAGGAAACTTTTTCAATACTAGTAGCTTAGTCAGATATAATAAAATGAAACACTGTTGTGTATAATAGTAATAATAATTTTCAGTGAATAAATACATAAATTAATATTCTTAGAATTATATTCTTGAAACAATTCAATAGAAATTATATGTAATTTATAAAATAAAGGTGCAATTGACCAGTATTTAAAAAAACAACATTTCTAAAAGCTCAATGAATACATGTTTAAACAACACAGAGAAGGTCAACACAACAAGCTGCTAGGAAACTGCATTTCGGTGAGGCTGGCCCACTTCAAGCATCTCCACTCGGTAAATGGATTGCTTCCAATCTGAAAATCCATGTGCGAAAGCGGATGATTCATGACCAAATAGTTTGCAAAAAAAGCAAAACAAGTTTCCACTGGATGGGGAGTAAGAAACCCATTCTCTTGTCACCTTTTCTCCATTTCTGAGGGAGCGGCTGAACAATGTTTTGCTCAGACATCGTTTCAGACATTTCTAAGTCCTTTCAGAGGATGAAAGATTGTCATCTTTATGTTGACAAAGTGTGGGTACCATAAATCCCTTTCAAGTCCAGTAAGTACGCATCTCCTCATTAACTTCTCCCCAACATCCAACATCTGTCGATATATCTGTTCCTGCCCCTGGTTCTTCCCCATCACCCTCTTCAGAGGAGATTGTTGCATTGCTAGCAGACTGGCTAGTGCTATTTTGTTGGCTAGCGGCCGTTGGTTGCTGTCCATCACTGACAGTTGCATCTTCGGTCGTCACTTCAGCTGCCTGACTGGTACTCCACATATTTGTTAATTTGGGTGTTTTATTCAGTAATTCTGTTACTCTTTCCTGTTTTAGTGCTTGTAATTTTCTCTTTTTTGCCCTGCTCTCATGTTTTCTTTGAAGTTTTCGCTCGTCGCTCATTTTTTCACTTCAGTCTAACTTTTAGTCACTTAACATCAGCAACCGCAGCCCCCCCCTGGTGGTGACGCCCAGGGCTGCAGCCCCATCAGCCCATTCTTTTAATACGGCTCTTTGCTATATGGGCTATTGGGCCTTGATTAGTATAACTAACTAAGCATAATCTTTTAACATGGTCTGTGTTTCCTATAATAATTCCATAATTTCCATATATTCCATAATTTTTCCCATGTATGCTCATTAAGTTCTCGGTGAAGCCTCTCCTGATGGAAATTGTTAAAAAGAGACAACGGCTGTGTCCGAAACCACCCCCTAACCCCTAATCCCTAACCCTTATATAGGGATTATAGCAGCATCCCCCTCCTCCTCCTCCCCCTATATAGTGCTCTCACTTACCGACAAATACTGTCGGACTCGTTTGGAGTCACCGAGATGACGTCACTAACCGTTGCATTATACGTGCCAAATTGGCAGAAAATGCAAAAACCTTAGAACTTTAGTAAACAATACATTGGTAATTGCATTCATTGTATTAATATAACCATTCACATTTCACAAATTCATTAAAGGGCAATTTACTTCGATCTGTACAGCAGCTGCTGTGCCAAGTCTGCTATTCGCTCGCTATTGTCTCGCTCTCTTCTGTGGACGTATTATACAACCTGAATACTAAACACCGGCCCATTCATTCCTATCCATGCTCCCTTCCCGCTGTCCGACCGCAGAGCATGATGGGATATAGGGCTCCAGCTAGTGACCATCCGATGTACACTTGGAATCAAGGTGCATTGTGGGATACATTAAGTGCCCTTAATCTCGTTCACTAGACATTCGGACACTACTTAAAATGGCGTCCACCCGATGAAGGGCCCTATATAGGGGTTAGGGAGTGGTTTCGGACACAGCCAACATCAATGTTCCCTCTAAACTGCGCGCTTGCGCAGTTGCGCACTGCTTTCACGTTCTCAGCGCACAATAAAATCTCTGCAGCGCACAATATAAAAATCAACATAGACGTATTAAACGACTAAATTAATTAGACCAATAATATTGCCTTCTGTACCATTTTTCATCAAAACTCAGTGAGTGACAGGTGTCCAGCCAATGATACGATAGGGTTCACGTACGCTACGCAGCCAATCATGGCGTTGACAGTGCCCTGCCTGGACGTGTCGTGTGCAGGTTAGCAAGAAGCTAACAACAGTGCGGCGCCGGCGGAGTTAAGAGACGTAACTGCAAATGGTAACCCCTGATCATGGCGAAACGAACGGGCAGCGACACGACAACTCAAAAAGCCAAAGCGAAAAAGAAATGCGACCATTGGACCAGCTTATGCGCATAAAGTCAAAGCAAGAAGCAGACGGAGCCATCAGCCTGGACAAAGTCTACAACCATTGGAGAGGTGAGAAGGACAGGCGTGAAAAATGAGGTAAAATCTGATTTGTGCATATTCTAGTGACATTAAGTTTTTTTTATGTATGGATGTTAATCATTAAATGCTGTTACCACTAGATAATTTATGGCTCGTAGAAATGCTGTGTCATATTTTACAGACAAAGTGTTAGAGGAATTTACACTGTATCACAAGCAACAACACGTTGTTCAAAATGTGAATGTTTTAATGTAAACAAAATGTTATGTCTGAAAGGTGTTTATCTATAATTTATTCCAGAACAGGACCCTAAGCCAGGCCTCTTCCCATGACCAGAGCGGGACTCTTCACATGGCCAAAGTAGGACTCTTCCCTTAGCCAAAGCAGGACTCTCCCCATGACCAGAGCGGGACTCACATATAACATACTACACGTCAGGTTTTGAAGTGTGATACTAGTGTGTGGCCACAGCGTGCACATCTGATGTTGCTCACAGTGGTCCTTAGTGTGCTCAAGGAGCTTGTGTGTATGCCCAGATACATGAACAATTAGAGGGAACATTGGACAACATCCTCTTCATTGCCACTCACTTCAGAAAATAAAGCTTGGGCTAGAAAAATGAAGAATAATCAGGACATACAAGAACCATTCTCCATCCTTTTCCATCAGATGAGAGGAAGGCCTTCCTGTTTACCTGAACCCACTACTGAAATGCTTTCATACTGTTTGAACATGTGAAATCCTCTCACACATTATAGTGAAATCATTTATAGAAGATTTCACGAGTACCTATGAGAGTTTTTCACTAGTATGTATGTAGTGTGTGTAAAAAGTAATTCTGAATAATCATATATGTGTGTGTACGTTTATTTTGGATGGAGCAATACGCAAGAGCGCCCCGCCAACGCCCACCTCCATGCCCCCACCTATCCACGTTAAGTTGGTGGCGTCCCAGGAAAGGGTGTGGGCCCTTTCCTGTTCACCGACAGCACCGCCAAAGCGAGGGTGGTTAAAAATAATATTGTTTTGGCAATAAGCGATGGCCGAAGTTTGGCTAAAGTGACCCTATTTGAAAGCCTGAAAGAAAAAATCAAAATGGGTCAATCTTATTTTATAAGGGGATATTCCCTAGTCGGGGATTCCCCACCCTACAAAGGGCACACTCTTTTTTAAAAATGCCAACATTGAAGTGCCAGGTGCACTTCAGGAGGAGGCAGGTAAGCTTCTCTTACCCCCCTCAAGGCACACCGCCCTGACAGAGGTGAGGGGGGCAGAAGGGCTCGTCACCATAGAGGGCGAGGTTTTCCAGGTCAGTTTATTTATTTAAAAAAGATACTGTTCATATTATGTTCTTGTGACTATCATGTACACTAAAACACCAATTGTCTCTCTTGATCAGGTGTTGGGCATCAAGCATAAAGCATAAAAGAGGCTGGGGACAGGCTGGGGGCTGTTTTAACTGATGTTGATTTTGTTCCCATACAAGACAACCGAACAGGTCTTCGTCAGCGTCCTGGGATTCCAGGAAGGAGAGGGGGACAAGGTCAGCTTTCTGACTGAAGGGGACCGTGTTTTTAAAATTAAAAGAAATGTTTGAGCCCCCTTGAAGCCCTCTTGGTGCCCCCCGCTTTCACTGACGCTCACTGTAACAAGCGGTAGGGTGCGGTCATCACCCTACAGGAGTAGGATGTGTAAATATTGGGAGTTTTAAATAGGTTTTTTGTATTTTTTTATTTAACTAAACTTCCCTCTGCCTGCCTTTGTTTTTGTCTGTCACTTTCTTTATCTTTAATGACATTTTTAGTTGTTCAGTGTTCAGCGTTATTTGTTCATCCATGTAATTGTTCATTGTTCCATTGTTCATTTATTTATGTTCATATGTTTTTATTAAAGTTCTGTATTCTGACTACAACGATTTTCTCTTCATTAATATTTCTTTATCAAGATAGATATTAAGAGTTAAAATTCAGCTCAGGACTGATGCAATGATGAATTTTTTATTGCCCAGTAAATTCTACAATCTCGGCATGTCCTATTATATGGGGCGATATCCATTAGATGGGCAGTCCCATCCATACAGAATAAATATCACTAAGGATACTTTTTATTAATTTGTCACTGTTGAAGTGCCCGCATGAAGACAGCGAGATGAACTATTAGATCAGTGCTGAAAGCCTGCTAGGTTTTCCTCCCTGCAACTGCCTGCACATGCATACCCAGAGGGAGGATATATATAGATATATATATATATAGATACATATATATATATACCAGGAGGTGAGATCTCCTGAGCATCCAGCAGACAGGAGGGCATGCGTGCTGTATGTATATGTATATGTACACATACAAGTACACTTGGACACTATGCAGACTTCTGATTTCCATCTCACATTTATTTGAACACAGCATGTTTGCCGCACTAGAGCCGCACTCCTATTTGCCAGTGGAAATATGGCGGTGAGGTTGAAGTGTTCTAGTACGCACACGTGTGTGTGTAGAGCTGAGTTCATATTAATATATATTATTCTAATACTATTTGTATTTGATATTTTTTGGTGTCCCAATCACTTAGGCCTTCTTCTGTGTCGACTGCCGGATTTTCTACCGTAAGTACACCCCATAGACTGTATGTAAAGATGCATGATGTGTTTCCACTTCCTGTCACTTAACAAAAATTAGGCCAAAATATCTGTAAGACAGGGATCATTGCAGGGAGGACATTGCCACGACAGAGAACCAGGAGCGGCTGACAATCTCGTGTACATTGAGAGAGCAGAGGAGAAGCTCAAACGAAAAAGGGTGGTACACAGACAGTTTCCCATCAAGTTAGCTTTTGCCCACAATACACAAGGTTCAAGGCATGACAAGGACATCGGCGACATAGAGTGACTGCACTTAGTGGACTGCACCTACTGGATTTGGATGAGAAGAAAATCTGCGCCAACCAAGAGATCACTGCAGCCCTGGAGACAATAAGACGTGCCAACTTTGACCACATCATGCCTCTTCTGCACATCAAACAAACTTGGAACTGAACCCAACACTCTGACCATAGTGCACCATAACACGGAGGGGCTGCCATCTAATGTCAGTGACATCAAGAGTCATCACAAACTGTGCATCGCAGGCGTTTTGTGTCTCACAAAAACCAACCTTCAAGGCTCTTTGTTGCAGACAGTCTCCATTTTAATGGCTAGAAAACGCAACAGGCACCTTTCTTACACAAATCCTCCTGAAATGGCCAACAGAGGTGGTGGTGGAGTTGCTGTGTATGTTAAAGACAACTTTCAAGTGCAGTACAGTATGCATACAACGTGACCGATTTCAAGTTTTTGGCTCTAAAGGTCATAGCTCTGGTGAGTGCATTGATTTCCGCTGTATACAGACTGCCAGACTACCGTGTGAGCTCATTCCTGTCAAACCTGGGAAGCTTTTTGGACTCACTGGACATGATGGACTGTCACCCCATTGTTGTCTGTGGCAATTTCAGTGAGAATCTCTTCTCCAATGCCAGGAAGCCCATACCTGAGTTCTTTGAGTCCAGAGGATATGCACAAATCATCACAGTTTGTAAAGATGCTGGGTAAGGGTGTTGTTTATTGGCAGTGGTGGGGTCCTCTGTTCAGCCTGGAATCAACACCAAGCCAGGCTGACCTAGGCTCTCTGAGGCTGGGAGGGAGGGTGGCTGGAAGAGAGGATCCTAACCAAAAAAATTGCATTGAGTGCTGCAGACTGAAAGAACCTTATTGAGAGAACAGCACTCTGCTGGATCACATCCCTTTATGTAAAATGCACTGATGTCTCTCTATTCTGTTCCAGGTACAACATAGCAATACTCACAAAAATGCTTTCTGTTTAAGCTCCTACATCAGGTCTTTGAAATGGCAGCTACGACAAAAGTCTTTTAATAGTAAGGTTTGTTGATGGACAATGTATAGCTATGGCTAAATATGTCAAGGTCTTGGTCTCCTTGTGTGATTTGTTGATGGCAAGGAACAATATAGAGCAAAAACATTTAGACAGATTTCAAACAGCCACTTCAGAGCAACCGACAGCGGCTGTGACCGGGTACATGGAGACGTGCTGTGATTCTTGTGGGTTATCTCTGTTCCTGAGACCAGGCCTAATGGTCAAAAATGTGCATCTCTGATCTCAGCGAGTGGCTGAATATACAATTGCCAAATATTTATACGTATTTAATTGAGAAAACAAAAATTACAAGCCTACAAGGGACTGGATGCGTATGAATACGTTGCCTGTGGTGTACGGAACATCAGATATCATGACATAGACCCCGAATTCTGTGTCAAAATCAGAAGTTGACAGTTTAAGTTGAAAGTTGGTTTGTGCAAAGATGAATTGTGATTGTTCCTCTCAGCGGTGGAGAGCACACAGAGCAGCACACAGGAAAGAAGTCAGACCAGCTTCACTGAGGGAAATCAGCTTCCAAAAACCAAAGAGGCTTTGCAGCCAGCTTCCAGCAGCTTCAACATCTGCTGCAAAGAATAGTATAGTAATAGCCTGTTACAGGCATGTAACAGTTGACAGAGCCTAGAGATTTCTATTGCCATTGTGTCAATCAATTTTCAAGATTACTCAGTGTTTTGACACCATAATGTAGCCTGAGAAAGGTGTTGCTTGGTGATGCAGATGAAAAGACCTACAGACATGTCTGCACATTTGCATGATACATTATATTATTATATATTATATTATGCAGCACAATAATTTTTCATTTATCTACTATCGGTGTTGACAGATGATGACATCCGGGAACTGCAGGTTGTGAACCCAGATGCTACAGTGCTGACGAGCCTTGACAATAGTGACACCGACACTGCATCATCTGACACTGATTCAGAGGAGCGTCCAATGCGAGGATACATTTCACAGACTAAAAACTTCACTACAACCTCATCAATGTGAGCATCTGGAATTTGTGACACGGCAACAGAGTGGGATGCCTATAGGGCTGGTTGGATCACAAGTACCAGATTCCATCATGCAAGCACAACTGATAAGATAAGCAAAACACACTTGAATGACACAATGCAGCACAACAACACACAGTTAAACATCCCATCTGTGCTCTGGGGTAAAAGCATGGAGGAAACGGCAAGACAACACTATACTGCGTTTATGTCCCAAAGTCATACAGATTTCAACATAAACATATGTGGCTGAGTAGTGAAACTTTCTCACCCACACCTTGGATCATTGCCAGATGGGAAAGTAAGATGTACCTGCTGTGGCGAAGGGGTGGTAGAGATATAGTGTCCCGACAAATACCGTGACAGCCTTCAAGGATGTACAGAAGACAAGCAGTTTTGTCTGGATAAGTCATCTTCATTGAAGCATTCACACACATACTACTCTCAAATTCACCTTCACATGTTTGTGTGTGATGTCAGCTACTGTGACTTTGTATTGTGGACAAAGGAGAAGTTCATTGTGCAACATAGCCTTAGAAATGAAGAGTTGTCAAAAGCACAAGACTTATTTCTCAGAAGTGTGTTGCCAGAACTCTTGACAAGAAGGCATGAGCCTCTCTTGTTGTCACGGACAACCTGCAAATACTGTGAAAGGCCAGAATTTAGCAAAATGATCATCTGTGTCATATGCAACAACAGCTTTCACTACAGTTGTGCACAAATACGAAGGAAGCCAGCAACATGGTCATGTGAAGAATGTCTTAGAGTAGAGCCTTGAATGCCTTCATTTCAGACTGAACAATGCAGTAGTGTATGATGAAATTTGCAATGCAGTATAAGAACCAGTTTATTCTAATATTCTTCTTGTTCTTGTTGTTCTAGTTCTAGTACATGCTGTTATATCTGTTGTCACATCTTAAGTGGTTGTTTTGGAATGAACTCTGCTAATACCTGCAAATAAGTGATACTGCACTCTAAATTGTTAAGATGATGCATTTAATACAGATTATCAGAATCAGTAATTGTGAGTCATTAAGTTTTCATTACAATTTTCAAGTTTTCAAATGTACACCTCATCATGCTTCATACACAGTAACGTCTGACTTAGGAACAACACTCTTACAGAGGGAACCACATACAGTCACAACATCATCTAGGATGTCAACCTGCGAAATTGGAATAACTGTTTGCAAAATCTTAAAGTTTTTCCACCAACCAATCACTCGTTCCACATGGATCCTCACACGAGAAAGTTGCCTGGATGTATCCACTTCCTGTGCAGAAAGCTGCTTTTTTCTTTTCGTGAAATGAGGGATGTGAAGGTTTGCACCGTACGCTGCAAGCTCATCTCTGATGAGAAATCCTGTCTGCTAAAACCTCATCCCTAGGCTCGAAAAGTTTTGAGAAACCTGACTCTTTAGTGATCTGCTTGTCTGAAACCCGTCCACCCCACCCAGGAGACACAAATGAAATTGCACCAGCTGGAGTGATGCCGATTAAATATTTAATGGTGAGGTTGTGTTTATAATTTGACCATGTCTGGGCCCTGACAGTCAGATTACTGGGTCTCACTATGAAAATTTCTGTGCAATCTATAATGGCAGGAACCCAGCTCCATATAATATTGGATATTGTGGTTTTTGATACCTTAAATCGGTATGCCAAGTCAGTGTTACACAGGCCCAACCTTAATTTCATCAATACAACTAATACTACAACTAACCACTCAAATACTATGGAGGTCAGTCCTGTTAGAAAAATCAGTTGTCCAATATTACACTTAACAGAGGCGTATGAAAATGTAGATTTTTGCTGCTCCCCTTTCAGCTTTGCATTTTCAGCCTTCAGTCTGTCACACTCCTCTTGCAGGTTGATATAGTCCTTCTGAAGTTGATTGTATCTTCGGCTCAAATCATCATGCACTGTCTTTGGCACTGGTATATCCTCTTCAGCTTTAACATAGAAAATTGAAAAAAATTAGCATGTGCTGCAACCAACGCAGACAAGTTCACAATCCAGATATTCTCTTACATTTTTACCTATGAATTTCCAATGTTCACAGACAAACAGTTAAGTGTAAGATGGTATATATTTATACAATGCTCCATGCTGCATTCTTCTTCTGGACTTTCAGAAGGAACATGTTCATTTGCTGAAGTGCTGAAGCTCTGTCTTCTATCCTCCTTTACCTGCGGTACCTCCAATAACAGACATACGTTTACAGTTAGACTGATTGACATCTCAAAACAGCAGCAGCTTATCCAAGAGAGGAAAACAACCTAAAAGGAAAAACAAGGATGGGTCAACTCTAATTCTATTCTTACCTGTCCATCTTTGCATCAGGGTTCTCGCTTTGATTTGTGTACACAGAACACAACACAGAAGGCACGAAATCAGGACTACTAGCATCCAGTGACGCCTCACCTGCGAGTAAAACATGCACACACACGTTACTAGCCTAGCCTGCAAGCCGCTAGCCAAGCCATAATCACTTATCTGCACCAGGCTTTCTAGGGTCATCAAAGAGTAGTCGGTTAACCTTACCTGATATAAAGTGGGCGCCGCTGACACGAGCATTTTTAATAAGGTCCTCATTCCAGTCCACGTGTTGAATCGCTTGAAGCCATAGACGCCTTCGCTTTGCGCTGAAATGGGCGTGATCCTCTCGGAATCCTAAAAAACTTCAACTTGCCGGTAGAATATGGGTTCTGACACCCGTAGACACAGCAACCACATTTTTAAGCAGGGAATGGTTTGCAACTTCTCTCTCAATGTTTTCCTCTCTCTCATTCAAAATGAATGGGGAACATCGACACTTCCGTTGCCACAATACGCGCGCAGCTTTTTGATTACGTCGGTTGTAAAAGGGTCCATTAAAAACGATTTACACACGTCTGTCACAGGAGACACCCATTGAAAAGGAAATTGCATCCAAACTGGATTATAAAGATCTTATTGCTTAGTCTGCGGCCAAGAAAGCAAGGTTTACGCATGGTAAGAGCATCTCATCTGTTCTGGTTAGTGTCAGAAATAAGTTGAATAAGTTGTGTATAGTTGTAATTAATCAATGTATATAATGAATGAACAGTGTCCTAATCTGCTTGTTTAAGTGTCAAGATGTTCAATAATAAAGTGACTGACTGCAATAGAACTACAATACCTGCGTCCGTGTGACTGTTTCTCATGTGCAATTACACATCCACTTCATAGAGGATGGCCTCGCATTTCAAGTTCGGACAGGGCCCAGCACCTCCCCTGCTACAGCCCTTCCTCTACATACATACATGCATACACATGATTCCTGTAAGGGGCAAGTATAGAGTGTCATTCTTTAATATTGATTTACCTCTTAGGACCTGGAATACACATGCGGACATAACATTTTGGGTTGCGTCACCACAGTATTTAACTTATCTGAGGCCCTCAGGCCACATACGTGGACCCTTACACTGCCATCTACTGGTGTCAGAAGAGTATAACAATACAGATGAGGACTGGTTTGGCTGGTCACTACAAACCTTAACAACAACAAGGTAAGAACTCCAACCACATTTCATGGCTTATTCTTGTTTAGATATGCATAGAAGCATTGCAAGTTTGCCATGTGTGCAAGTTTGAGAAATAATTTGGAAAAGTAACAATCTGATTACAACATGATGTACACGTTTGTGTACAGAGGGACTTAGCTTTGTTAATGTGCACAGCAACAGAGCTAATTCTGGAGCAACTAAAAAACTGTACATTGTCCCAGTGAAACAAACAACCAAACAAACAAACGCACATACATACATAAATTACATGGGTTTTTCAAATATTTTTTTCTTGATATCATTTCCAGAGCAAAAAACACTCAGGAAATGTGCTAGTGGTGAAGAAGACCTCATTCCCATTTCCCATTTTTAGCAACCCCCAAGGAGGCACAAGGTTTATGTGAATTTTGTACTTGTGTGCTCTGTTTTGTCAATCTGTATATGCTTAGTTAATGAGTAGCAAATGTATTAATATTGATTAGAATGAAAATGTGACTGATTTGTTTTTTGTTTGTCTTAACGTTTGTCTTAAGCCAACATGTTGGCCAACATGTTGGCTTGAGAGGAATAAAAAATCAATCCATCAGCTGAGTCCCAAACCGTTCTTGGAGGTATGCTACAACAACGTTGACTAATTCAGGGACAGGTACAGGTTCAGGCTA
The DNA here is from genome assembly GCA_029224185.1 of Karalla daura. NCBI lineage: Eukaryota > Metazoa > Chordata > Actinopteri > Chaetodontiformes > Leiognathidae > Karalla > Karalla daura. The sequence continues at coordinate 9,834,430 of CM055188.1, forward strand.
TGTCTCTAGATCCCAGACTCCAAGACATTGCCATCAATCACATCAGTTTGAAGCTGACAACTCAAATGAAGACACAAAAGAGTCAGCACCAGAACCAAACCCTGAGTAGTCCAATGAATGTAATTGTTCTCATTTTGGCACTCTTTGAAGATAATTCTTCAAATTTCATGTAAGTGTACTTGATGTAACCTTTATTTAAATTTAATCAAAATAACGAATTGTAAATATTCTCTTTAGGCTTGTTTAGGAGGATAATAAGACAAAACAAACAGATTTTAAACAAATTTTAAATAATTAATAATAAGATTAATTTAAATAAATATATTAATCACAAGAATCTTCCCTCTATCTCTTTGAAAATATTAATTTAGATAGAAAACTGTACAGGGCTAATATAAATCCAGTATCCCAATATCAATAGTGTAGAAATAGAAAGAAAATCAAGGTGGCCACCTTTTACAGACTTAAATAGTATCACAATTAGCACTTTCAAAAGCTCTCAATCACACAAACACACACACACACTTAAAGTCAAGTCGCTCAGTCGATAAATCTGATCCACTAGTAATGCATCGGTGATCCACTTTGTCACTCTTTTTAGAGTTTTCAAACTCCTCTTGCGACTCATTTTCAAACAAAGTGAATAGCAACATATCACATAACATCTTAACGCATCTAGGGACTTTTTAACAAGTTATTGCCTTAAAAACCGCTCACAGGCGGGTCAGACCTCGCGCAACACTCCTATTCACCTGCAACCGGAGCTGGAGACGTTGACTTCCAGGCGTCCAGGGTGAAAAGGAATCGCGCATGCGCGACACCGCCATCAACGGTAGGGCGGGAAGTAAATGTAAAGGTGCTTCCACATACACCGCGGCAAGCGCAGGCTGCGGGCGGGATTGCGCGGCACAAGAGCGCAGAGCCTTGCGGCGGCGTGTCGGTACCCGATCTGTCCGGAAGTACCCGATCGGTGCTCTCTGTCCGCGCATGCGCAGTTTGTGTATTCTTGTCCGAGTGTTCACGACAAAGCCCAATTCGTCCCTTGCGGTTTGTTTAGATTCTATTACCTCAGGGTGCTGCGAAAGAGACTGAGAGCAGTGCCTTTCAGCTAGGGAGCCATTTTACTGACGAAACTTTATAACATTTCTTTGTAATTTTAGTGTTTTATTCATTATAGAATTACTTTTGAATTTTATAAAGCACTGCGGGAATTCCCAATATATTTCCACTAGAGAAAGATCTACTGTGATGTCTGTGAAGAAGCTGAGACGGGCGAGAGACAATTTTATAGTAAATAAATCATTTAAAAAGCTAGCAACTGCCATAACTCTACAGGTACGAATCGGGCAAGCAAACCGTCCTTCTTCCTTATACGTCATGTCCATTTTCCTGAAAGCGATCAAACGTCATTGTGCGCTTGTGCAGTATACACAGAGTACCGATCAGGTACTACCGGACAGACCTGGTACCGACACGCCTGCCGCTGTTGCGGTGCGCCTGCCGCTCGGGTGCAACTCAGGCGCTGCGCGTTGTGACGTCATCGTGGCGCGTCCAATAGGAGAGAGGTCGTTGAGTCACGAGTTCCAGAGGACTCCTTGATTAGCTGGAGGGGCAGCTAATAAAGTTTCCCGATCTCTGGGACACAAGGTTTAGCGGGCAGGCGGTTAAACTCCTCCCTGTTTAGCCTAAGTAGACCTCAAATTGGGCGTTAAGGAGCTGTAGTTCCCGGACCAGCCTGAAGTAGACCTCAAAACGGGCGTTAAGGAGCTGTAGCTCCCGGACCAGCCTGAAGTAGACCTCAAAACGGGCGTTAAGGAGCTGTAGCTCCCGGACCAGCCTGAAGTAGACCTCAAAACGGGCGTTAAGGAGCTGTAGCTCCCGGACCAGCCTGAAGTAGACCTCAAAACGGGCGTTATGGAGCTGTAGCTCCCGGACCAGCCTGAAGTAGACCTCAAAACGGGCGTTAAGGAGCTGTAGCTCCCGGACCAGCCTGAAGTAGACCTCAAAACGGGCGTTATGGAGCTGTAGCTCCCGGACCCAGTCTATATTCCCCCAGTTCCTGCCTTCCCATCAGAACTGGATGGATCCACTTCCTCCCTTTCTGTGCTGCTCGTCTCCTCATATCCTTTTAATACACCTTCTCACGAGGTCGCCCTTAAACCAACTGCTAAATATTGCTACTGGTAGCTTAGCAACCTCGCCGCCTTGCCGCGCGGCACAGCGGCAGCGCGCCCGGCTGGGCTGTACCCGGCGCTGTGCCGTGCTTGCCGCGGTCTATGTGAAAGCACCTGAAAGCTATGTCTAACCTAAATCTTTTACTCTAAAATATTACCAATATATTACTCTAAAATTGCTGCGTTTGACTCGCACAGGATCAGTCCCTACAAGCACCAACAAGTTTGAATTTTTACCACCAGATTTTAATTTAAATTCTGTAGCACCAAATTTGAAACATAAAATAATATTAAGACTATGTTAAATTTAAGCCTCTCTTTAAACCTCAGTTTGTTTTTTACACTAAACTATTTTTAGATTTAATTCTGTTGCAACAGGACTTTAAACTCCATTTTAAACTGTGATCTAGGATTTATCGTAAACTGACTGTTGAGAAGATTTAAGAGTGGCTACATATTTGAGGTGGATTGAGCAAAGTCACAAAGTTAAAAATTCAGAACAGGTTCATTCCACTTATGATGAAGATGTTTTTAGATCAGGCTTGGATGGATAGAGTATCTATGTATAATAACTTCTTTTCCCTTTTTTTCCAAAAACAAAAACAAAATATTTTGTTGTCTGCATGAAAAAGTGACATTGAAAAGAAATCTGACATTGAAACCACATAATAATGTATTTTTATAAAATCCAAATTAAGTATTGTTTTTTTTATGCCAGCATTACAACATTTTTCAATACTAATACTCATTTCAGTGTCAGCACAGCTTTTTAAATTATTATTTTAATTTCTATATATTTTATTTTCAATGTCAAACCTTTTACTTTACAATACCAAATCCTGTTTTCAATGCCAAACTATGGCAGCAATCAGGCTCCATTCAGAGGTCTCCATCAGATTGACAGCTTCAAATAACAAATAGCAAAATTGCCTGAAGAGGATGCGTGTGAAAACTGACCACTGAATGAATTTGAGGGTGGAATAGCTGAAAATTGCTGAAAATAGCTGAATGAAAGTGTTAAATAGTTTAAAAGGCAGAAAATGGTTGAATAAAGCAGAAAATTGCTTAAAGTACTTAATAGTTGAAAAGGGGGGAAATAGCTGAATTAAAGCAGAAACATTGCTGAAATGTGGGTGATAGCTGAAAATAGCTGAATAAAAGCTTAAAGACTGCTTAAAATCGCTTAAAGATTGAAAAGGCTGAAAGTAGTTGAATTTAAATTTAATAATTGCTTAAATTCTCTTCTCAAACAGCAAGACATTTATAACATTAGCCTGTGAAACAAAAGTGACAAGAGTGAGTTGGAAAATGGAGGGAAATGTGGTCCCCACAACAAAACTAAAACTGTATGGACTTAAATTAACTTAAGTACAGCACATACAGCCTAAGCATTCACCCTAGTACAGAGTTTGTAGGTAGGGGCTGGGAGGCCACAATCGTTAAGTCCTTCAAAGTGGATTCAACAGGCATAGAATATTCTGATATTGATATATGGGATGTATGATAGGTATTGCGCAAAATACAACGTAGAGGCAGATGGCAGTAAAAATACTATTCAGCTTGTATAAAAATTAACCCGTTTGTGGCCAAATTTTTTTCAGAGTAGAAAGGCGTCCCTCTTAATGTCCCCTCGTGTTATGTATTTATTTTTTTTCCATTTTGTACTTTGTTTTGAAGAAAATAGCATTTTTATGACCTGCAACAATTGTTGCCAATGGGCACATGGCTTGTCACTAGATTGAATGCCACCTAATAATAATAATAATAATAATAGAGAAATAATCATAATAATATAATAAAAACAAAATAATACAGTCATAATAAATAATAATAAAAAGGTGGAGCCTTGGGTTGCCCCTGGATAAAATTCAAAACAAACAATTTGAACTGGTTTCTTTATGCAATTTCTTTTATCAAAACCTCAACAAACAATTTTTCCTTAGAACCTCTAAAAACATATATACACACACATACACATACATACATATTTGAACATTTTAACATATTTTAAAACATTTTTAACATATCTTCTCACATATTCTATCATCTTTCATGTGTGGTCTACTCAGTGTGGTACTTTTTGAAGCACTCCACATGCAGTGGCACATCACACTTTCCACAAGCAAATTATGTGCGTCCGCAACAATTCTTGCATCGCTTGTACCTGCTGCCAGTGTTGCAGGGCCAGTGGTTGAAACAATCAAACCTGGTGGCCTCAGTTATCGCCATCACCAGTGAAGATCTTCTGCCTTGCGAACTTGGCTTTGTTCCATTGCGCATGAGGAGCTTATGGGCTAACAGCCTCTGAAAGGAGAGAAGATCCTTCTCCCCGCTTTTCCAGGACCTAAACTACTGACAAAACAAGCATGATAGATGCATGAATGTGCCATGTTTTTGTTTGTATATGATGAATGTTCTGTAAAAGCAATACCACACTTTTTTTTTTGATGTTCTGGATATCATCACTGTTGACTCTTGCCAACTGAAGAGCACAAGCGATGACCTCGACTCCAACATCACAAACTTCATTGTTGATATCACTAAATAACATATGGCCTTGTGTACCTGTAATAGCACCAGCTGTTCACCATGGCACTGTTCAGGGCCCAGCTGAAGCATGGCCACCACCATTTCTTGGACCGGATGTTGACTCTGTAGCGGCTGACAAACTGGTCATGCAGGTCCACTCTTCCCATGTGGGTGTTGTAGTCCTGGATACACTTGGGCTGTCTGATCTTGTAGATGGTCCGCTTCTGTTTGTTCCATCTCCTCGCCTCAGTTTCAGCGAACTCCCTCTCCATGTTCGACACCACAGTGACCACGTTGTTGTCATTCCACCTTACAATCAGCTTCTCTGCCTCAACCAGATACTCTGAACCTCCTCTGGGTGTCTTCTTGAAGGTCTGGGGTGCTGTGAAGGGAACTTCATGGAGCTGAGTTTCTCGCATAGTGCAACAGCTGCCATAGCCTCTCAGGGTTATCTCATCCACCAGAGACAGTGTTGTGAAGAGGTCGTCGTGGTAAAACTTGACTCCAGGTGGCACTTCACCTTTCTCTGCCAGGCCGAGAACGACACTTGGACACTGACCAAGTCCAGTTTCCAACAGATGTGTGTGGCTTCCAACATATGGCTCCATCTGATGGACAAATCCAGAGGAGGATGCTAAGCTCCATATTTCATATCCAAATCAAATAGGCTTCCCTCTAATAAACTGCTTGCAACCATGCCTTCCAAAATATTCAATCATCATCTCATCTACAGCAACATGTTCTGCTATTGGGATTGCATTGTTGATGTCATTCAGATGCTTAAAAAGGGGACGCATCTTGAAGAACAGGTCAGCTGTGATCTTCATGTTGTCTACTAAATGAATAGAAGACATAATCTCATCAAACCTGTTCCTCTGCATGGCGTCTTTTACAGCAGTGTTGCTGACAGCTTGATCAGTTGACCAGAGAAGACGCTGCCTTGGGACTGTGTTGTATCCACTGATCAACTTATATTTCTGCTCTGAAGGTCAAGAGAGGTGAGTCTGGCAATGTGGTGCAGCCTTGTCTTAAACACAGAAACAACCAATGACAACAAGTTAGGATTATTGTGGTCTATGCTAAATCGTGTCTCCTCAATGTGTCCCCTGAGCAGAAAAACATCTTTCGTTCCAATCTCCTCCCGGACGATGTGTGTAATTGTTGATAGCTTTGGAAGTTGCTTGGTTGGAGCTTGGTGAATCACCCTCTTTGCAGCTCTCAGCACCTTCACTATGCCTTCTGATGGAATTACTGGGCCACCATTGTTTTTCAGGCTTAGAAGGTAGCTCTCATCAAATGATGATGGTAGAGCATCTCTAATCAAGCTTGCATGGCAAACATCACAGGACAGCCTTCGCATCTGTCAGACTACAAATCCTGCTATGTAGACCAGAGCGTTTTCCACCAGACCTCCAAACTGAGTGGGAAGGTAGCTGTGGTCACACACAACAGCCAAAATGCTAGCAAATGAAGATGGGTGCTCTTTGGAAGTTTAAGCAAATGACATCTCTACTGCAGACAAGGACACAGTGTCACCTTGGGCTGCCACATTGCCTGACTCACCACACCGAACCATCAGACAGTGGAAGATTGCCTGGAACTGGCATGCAGATGTATTGTTATTCCAGCCACCTTGTATGGAAAACAGGCACATGATACATAGATTACTCTTAAGACATAATGTACAAATATATTGAGTAAGTATATTTTCAGAATTGTAATTAAAAGAACTTCAAGCTTACCTGACGCTCTGATTGAACTAAACAGGAGCTCCAAGTGATCTTTCCTGAACCTGTAGGTGAGGAGATGCCGCTGAACTCGGAGCAGCTCAGGAATCATTAGCATCAACATATCGATGATAATGATGAATCCAGTGACAGACAAGTACCTGCAAAAGAATAAAGCTACGTGGTGAGCTTTTAAGTCAAGCCAGCTGTCATTGTAAAAACATGTAGGAGGGGAGGGGTGTCTTGATGAATTAGTGAGTGTTAGTTTGTTACACTTTTTGTTACAGGCTTTTCAAATAATCAAATTTACATGTTAAGAAACTTTGGATAACCCATGAAATGCAGTTTCATGTCTTCATCATCCTCTGAAGTATCAAAGATTAAATAAAATTATTGATAATAATAAAAAATAATTGACAGATCCAAAAGAAGGTAAACCACTGGTAATATGAAGTAGAGCTCACCTTTGCAGCACAAACTTGTTTTAATGACATCATAAGACATTCAGTTACAAACATAGATTGGAATTTGTCCTAAAAAAATTATTGATCATACATTATATGAAACTATAACATTCGGGATGCAGCCAGTTGGAAAACTGAGACCATCATTGAGCTTGTACAGTAAACAAACAGTAAACAAGGCTTATGAATAAAGTTGCACTATCGCTTCTGTGAAACATAGCGGTGGATCGCTGATGTCATGAGGACATATGAGTTACACATGCACTGTACTTTTGGCCCATATTTCTGAAATGATGCATCTGCATCCCGCAGCTGCAGTATCCAGGGAAGTTCTCTGGCGACACTCCGCAATAGTGTGTACTCCTGCCACTGCTGAGGTTGCCTCTTGTTGCAATCCACCACACCTAAAATCCAATAACAAGTAACATTAAGGTTAGCTACACAGACGTTTCTCTATATTTCTTCACATTTAAACATTGTATGCAACTGCTCTGCAAATAAAGTCTTATTGAACTTACTGTCTAGTCAGCAGAAATGGGCCTCCTGTTGAAATTGAGGCTGGCAGACAATGCCGTTGAAGGCCTTGCAGGTAAGGGCCAGTCGGGCCATGGCATCATTCCCATCCTCCAAGACTACTTGGACAAGGATCCTCCGGATGACCTCCTGTGGTAACTGGCGGACATACTGTAGTTCAGTTTTGGTCAGAGGGTTGAGAGTATAGAGTGTAGCTGTAGATGGTGGTTTTGGTGCGTGTATGTGTACTGCGCAATCAATAATGATAATAACAATAATAACAACAACAACAATAGTAATAATTTATTTGACAATCAAAATGACTGTAACGTACTTCCAATAACATTCCTCCAGCAGCCACACCCCTTTCTGCTGGGGGCAAAGGTACCTGAAGGGAGGAGGAAACAGTGGAACATGTTTTACTGCAATGTAGGAAATATGACACAGAGGAATCAAATGATACAAAGACTTCGTAAACAAAAGAGAAGATTAAACGGGTCTGAGGTATTGAGGGAAGAGTCACGAGATAGAGTTAGGAGGATGCAAGGTATGTTGGAGTTCATGAGAACAACGGGGTTAGTTAGTAGAATATAGAATTTTGGGGTGGTTATGTATTTTATTTTATTCATTTATATTTTTATTCATTGAGTTAAGAATTAGTTTTGAGCAGGATTGGAAACGTTCTGATCCATACTCCTAACCAGTTGGTGGCGGTAATGCACCATATTGTTGTTTGCCAACCGCCATAAAAACTACACAGAAAGAAGAAGAAGAAGAAGAAGAAGCCACAGTGCGTCAGTGACGGGTGTGCGCTGCGCGAGAGCGCCGGAGCTGAAGGACGCAGTCACTGTGACTCTGCGGAGTCTCTTAAACACCGCATTAAGAAAGATCGAGCGAGGATCCCACGGTCTTGAAAACAAGGTGCCTTGTTTTTATTACTCAGACGTCGTACAAATTTGTTTTCTATTTACGGGCACGCTACGGCTAAGCTAACGGCGCAAGAGATACAATAGAGGGCCCGGAGCGGCGGATCAAGGCCTACAGGTTGTTGGACGTATACCGATGGCTCTGCCGGCATCCGTCTGAAGGTACGAGGCGATCGTTGACGGGTTGTCGTTGTGAACGGACTCATTCAACGCAAACAAAGTTTTGGAGCTGAAAGGACGTTTCGACCCGGATCCCGGCCGTAGCTGCCATGAAGCAAACCCAGAAGGCCATCCTAGCGGTACATCATCGCGGGACATCGGCTCACTCCGCCTCTATCAGGGTGTAATAACCCATTCATTACGTCGATGATGCAGCTGGGAGAGGTCTGAGGTGAACGACTCTGGACATCAACTCAATCCCGCAGGCTGCTCAGTAAACATGGCGGCTGCCCTCGCCACAGCAGGCCACAACGAGGCAGGAAGAACAGGCCCTGACTGCATTCCTCTGCCAGCGGGGCCCACACCTCAACCTTCACCTCCCCCACCTCATTCAGCATGCTACAAGGGCCCCTCACCCAGCTAGGATAAAGAGAGCAGCTGTCGACTGGGGGAGAAAGAGACAAGACCCCCACACAGCAGCCTGGACAGTTTAATGGAACTGATGCATGACAAGACTTTCATTAACATCTTGAAAAGTTAGCCAGGACCAGTCAGTGGTCTGAAAAGATAATGGCAGTGCTGTTAAAGATAACTCTCACTGGAGCAGTTGGGTTACTATAGATAAAAACCCTTAAGTCTGCTCTGTGTAGTTATCAGCACATTTTAATGGTGATTGATGCCACCTATGGTCTGTGCTAAAGACATGCATCCATCCATCATCTAATGTTCTTCTACACAGAACTGAACTGGGGGGGGGGGGGGGGGGGGGGGGGGGGGGGTCTGTCAGCAGATGTGAGAGGGATGGATTGAAGTGCATTCGAATGAGGTTGGGTCGAATCCCACCTGACCCACCCTCCATCTATGCCCATGACGGGACGCCACTGGTGTCTAGCTCCAACATACATTTGGAACAGCCATCAGCATTGAACTCAGCCTGAGGTGCATCTTGTCATGGTTGACCATCAAAACCAAGTTGTGGTTGAAGTGCTTTCAACCACTCACCTCTATCCCACTCAGCAGGAGTCCTGTGCTAACAAGAACTTTGTCAAAAGATACCACACCCAAGTGGCTCAGGTCATCACTCTGAGAAGTCAACAGTCTTGTGGCCAGGGTTCTCCTGTAAGCCAAGGTACGAGAGGCGATGAAGGGTGAAGCTTCCAACCTGAGTCGCAGCAGCTCTTGATCTTGTTCATCTAGGGTGCGTTCCTGTCCCTGACCACCTGCAGGCATTTTACTCAGAGGGCAGTATGAGCCTGCTGAGAGGACTGGTGAGGTCTGGCTGAATTATGCACAAGCCTCATGCTTGGACTGCTTGATAAATAGCAACTCTGGTGAATGGCCAAAGACCAGCAAGCTGTGGCAGAGCCTTGAGGTGGCACCAAATGGACACCTATGAGAGCACTATTAAAGATGCCATAAATACATGGCACTTTGGACACAAAATTCAGCTCAGTATTCTGTTCAGCAGGCTGCACTAAGCCACCTGTTCTTTGAAGCAAGAGACTGCCTCCATCAGAGAAAACATTACTGCAAATGGCAGTTGCTACTGGGGAAGATGTTTCACTGTTTGGACTAACTACAGCAGTCACTCCTGGTTGTCCCTGTGGTGAAAGCAACTGGACAAGTAAGCTGCTCCACTGTGATACCACCAGTGTTGATACATTATCCAAGACTGCATGTGGAGCTTTATGCCAGAGCCCACCCTCAGATATGAACTGTATCATAAGGGTCCAACTTATCAAAAGACTTGACCACTGAGACCTTCATCAGAAAGCTCCTGGAGCTTCCACCAGGGGGGGTAGTTGCTATCCAGTAAACTGACAACCACAACCACTTCCTGTCTCATCTCAACATCCACAGGAAAAGTGCTGATCTGTTCATTGAATGGATGCTTGAGCAGTTGAGAGCTACCTAATTGACTAATCCAGACCTGGCAACTCTGAGTAGTGGATTGAAGAAAAAGAGGTTGATCTACATTAATTGATTAAGCACCCTGTAGCACTGCCACCTAATCTGAAGGGGCACAGTTGAAGCTGCTCTCAGGAGGGACAGAGCCACACAGACATCTCTCTGCTGTGATGAAATGCATGATGACCCTTCCGGTGGCCATTTTGGACTGGAAATGAGCCAGGCCTGTCTCAACAGACACATGAAATACTAGGTTACACTGGGATTCTGCACACTTACCAGTGGTGGTGCTAAAGCTTGGCCCAAGAACACTCTTGAGACAGCCATGGGCATAGTCAATGTTGGTTCTAGTCTACAGGACTGGTCCATGTCCAGGAGGCAAACACATGGGCTTTCATGCTGGAGTGTGTATGTGCCTATATCACCCCACTGCTTTACCTGAAAACTGTCTCTTTCATGTTAATTCACGAAGGAGAACGTTTTGAACATCAGGAGATTCACTCTGGTGGATTTATATTCTGTTTTCATCCTGTCAGCTGATTATTTGTGCAAGCAAGGAGGCCGTGATGCTTTTCTGCCTACATCAAAGACACCACGCCCCGTTACCTGGAGTATTTCTCCCTTTTGCGTTGATTCCGGTGTCTAATACACAGAAGAGGATCTCTTCAACGTGAGATCTACTGCGATGGATTCATCTCCTGTTTTCATCCCACTATCTGTGGATTTAATGGATATTTTGGCCAAACCTTCTCTCATCCTGGATGCTGCTGGGAGCAGCGTTCTCACCTTTAAGGATCTTTTTCCAGGACGTCTTCAGTTCCAGAGTGACAACCAAGTTGTCACACCATGGACTAATAAATGCTCCCCCCTCCTGCTTTGGTGATGTGTCATTATTTACGTGGTTACCTTGCCTTTTGAGCTTTGACAGGTTGCTTTCATGTTTGTGTCCTTCCCCAGGTGTCTGGTTCCACAGGTGTACAGCCTCTGTGGCTGTATGAAATAATGTCTGACCTGCTGAAAACTAACAACCATTTTACAGGGTATGCTTGGGTAAAAGCACTGCTCTTTTTAAAACTATTTTTCCATGTCTTCCAGGTTTTCCAGGATGTGTGGGCACCCTGAGCAAAGCAGTGGAGGAGAGGAAGACGGGCTGAACTATCTACCTGTTACAAGGAGGACACCACACTGGAATTTGGGACTGTTTTGTGTTGATTCCTGTTTTTTGCTGAAGAGGAAGTCCTAAACACCAGGATAGTCACTGCAGTGGATTTCTCTGGTGTTTCTATCACACAACCTGTGTTTAAAGGGGATTCTGGTAACGGTGCCTTCACCTTGGCTGCTGCAGTGAGGAGCTGGAGGAGAGGAAAACAAGTTGGAGCGTTTTTTTATGCCTTCGTCAGTGAGGACAACACGCACCATTACCTGGATTGTATATCTGCTTGGTGTTGATTTCTGCATTATTAATGAGAGGAACTCCTTGACATCAAGAGGTTCATCACGGTGTAGTTAACAGATATTGTGGGTGGAGGTGACCTCACCCTAATCACTGTAGTGAAGTGCACCAGGAGAGGTGCATGAGCCAGAGCACTGATGCGCTACATCAAAGACACCACACTCCGTTACCCGGAGTATTTCTCTTTTTTTGTGTTGATTCCTGTGTTTTATACACAGAAGAGGATCTCTTCCACATGAGATTTACTGCGATGGATTAATCTCCTGTTTTCATCCCACTATCTGTGGATTTAATGGATATTTTGGCCAAACCTTCCCTCATCCTGGATGCTGCTGGGAGCAGCGTTCTCACCTTTAAGGATCTTTTTCCAGGACATCTTCAGTTCCAGAGTGACAACCAAGTTGTCACACCATGGACTAATAAATGCTCCCCCCTCCTGCTTTGGTGATGTGTCATTATTTATGTGGTTACCTTGCCTTTTGAGCTTTGACAGGTTGCTTTCATGTTTGTGTCCTTCCCCAGGTGCCTGGTTCCACAGGTGTACAGCCTCTGTGGCTGTATGAAATAATGTCTGACCTGCTGAAAACTAACAACCATTTTACAGGGTGAGCTTGGGTAAACGCACTGCTCATTTTAAATCTATTTTTCCATGTCTTCCAGGTTTTCCAGGATGCGTGGGCACCCTGAGCAAAGCAGTGGAGGAGAGGAAGACGGGCTGAGCTGTCTACCTGTTACAAGGAGGGCACCACACTGGAATACGTGACTGTTTTGTGTTGATTCCTGTGTGTTTTCTCAAGAGAGGAAGCCCTAAACACCAGGATATTCACTGCAGTGGATTTCTCTGCTGTTTACGTTCCATCACCTGTGGATGTAATGAAGATTCGTGTTGAAGTATCTTCACACTGGCTGCTTCAGTGAGTAGCTGAAGGAGAGGGAGCTGGCCAGAGTGATAGTGTGCCTTCATCAGTAAGGACACTTTATACAGTTACCTGGAGTATTTCTCCTTTTTGTGTTGATTCCTGTGTTTTATACACAGAAGAGGATCTCTTCAACGTGAGATTTACTCCGGTGGATTCATCTCCTGTTTTCATCCCACTATCTGTGGATTTAATGGATATTTTGGCCAAACCTTCTCTCATCCTGGATGCTGCTGGGAGCAGCGTTCTCACCTTTAAGGATCTTTTTCCAGGACATCTTCAGTTCCAGAGTGACAACCAAGTTGTCACACCATGGACTAATAAACGCCCCCCCTCCTGCTTTGGTGATGTGTCATTATTTACGTGGTTACCTTGCCTTTTGAGCTTTGACAGGTTGCTTTCATGTTCCACAGGTGTACAGCCTCTGTGGCTGTATGAAATAATGTCTAACTTTCTGAAAACTAACAACCATTTTACAGGGTATGCTTGGGTAAAAGCACTGCTCTTTTTAAAACTAGTTTTCCATGTCTTCCAGGTTTTCCAGGATGCGTGGGCACCCTGAGTAAAGCAGTGGAGGAGAGGAAGACGGGCTGAGCTGTCTACCTGTTACAAGGAGGACATCACACTGGAATATGTGACTGTTTTGTGTTGATTCCTGTTTTTTGCTCGAGAGGAAGTCCTAAACACCAGGATATTCACTGCATTGGATTTCTCTACTGTTTCTATCACACAACCTGTGTTTAAAGGGGATTCTGGTAACGGTGCCTTCACCTTGGCTGCTGCAGTGAGGAGCTGGAGGAGAGGAAAACAAGTTGGAGCGTTTTTATGCCTTCGTCAGTGAGGACAACACGCACCATTACCTGGATTGTATATCTGCTTGGTGTTGATTTCTGCATTTTTTTTCTAATGAGAAAGGAACTCCTAGACATCAAGAGGTTCGTCATGGTGGATTCATCTCCTGTTTTCATCCCACTATCTGTGGATTTGATAGATATTTTGGCCAAACCTGCCCTCTTCCTGGATGCTGCTGTGAGCAGCTTTCTCACCTTTAAGGATCTTTTTCCAGGACGTCTTCAGTTCCAGAGTGACAACCAAGTTGTCACACCATGGACTAATAAACGCCCCCCCTCCGGCTTTGGAGATGTGTCATTATTTTCATTGGTACCTTGTGTTTTGAGCATTGAGCATTCACAGGTGTACAGCCTCTGTGGCTGTATGAAATAATGTCTAACTTTCTGAAAACTAACAACCATTTTACAGGGTATGCTTGGGTTAACGCACTGCTCTTTTTAAAACTATTTTTCCATGTCTTCCAGGTTTTCCAGGATGCGTGGGCACCCTGAGCAAAGCAGTGGAGGAGAGGAAGACGGGCTGAGCTGTCTACCTGTTACAAGGAGGGCACCACACTGGAATACGTGACTGTTTTGTGTTGATTCCTGTGTGTTTTCTCAAGAGAGGAAGCCCTAAACACCAGGATATTCACTGCATTGGATTTCTCTGCTGTTTACGTTCCATCACCTGTGGATGTAATGAAGATTCGTGTTGAAGTATCTTCACACTGGCTGCTTCAGTGAGTAGCTGAAGGAGAGGGAGCTGGCCAGAGTGATAGTGTGCCTTCATCATTAAGGACACTTTATACAGTTACCTGGAGTATTTCTCCTTTTTGTGTTGATTCCGGTGTTTTATTCACAGAAGAGGATCTCTTCAACGTGAGATTTACTCCGGTGGATTCATCTCCTGTTTTCATCCCACTATCTGTGGATTTAATGGATATTTTGGCCAAACCTTCTCTCATCCTGGATGCTGCTGGGAGCAGCGTTCTCACCTTTAAGGATCTTTTTCCAGGACGTCTTCAGTTCCAGAGTGACAACCAAGTTGTCACACCATGGACTAATAAATGCTCCCCCCTCCTGCTTTGGTGATGTGTCATTATTTACGTGGTTACCTTGCCTTTTGAGCATTGACAGGTTGCTTTCATGTTTGTGTCCTTCCCCAGGTGCCTGGTTCCACAGGTGTACAGCCTCTGTGGCTGTATGAAATAATGTCTGACCTGCTGAAAACTAACAACCATTTTACAGGGTGAGCTTGGGTAAACGCACTGCTCATTTTAAATCTATTTTTCCATGTCTTCCAGGTTTTCCAGGATGCGTGGGCACCCTGAGCAAAGCAGTGGAGGAGAGGAAGACGGGCTGAGCTGTCTACCTGTTACAAGGAGGACACCACACTGGAATATGTGACTGTTTTGTGTTGATTCCTGTGTGTTTTCTCAAGAGAGGAAGCCCTAAACACCAGGATATTCACTGCGATGGATTTCTCTACCGTTTCCATTCCATCACCAGTGGATGCAATGAAGGTTTCGCTGAAGTGCCTTCACCTTAGCAGCAGCAGTCAGAAGCTGGAGGAGAAGGAAGGCCAGAGTTCAACAGGGAGTTTTCTTCATTGGCAGCTTTCTGCTTCACTGAGGCTTGGCTGTGTGGGATGGTGCTCAGACCTGTGCTTCTAATGGCAGACTTTCCAATACATAGCAGATTGGACCACAGAAGTATGAGGAACACAAGTGATAAAGTAAACATTTTGTAATATTGAGCTAACTTTCAACTTGTACCTCAATTCAATGCATATATTTTAAAGTTTAATATAGTTCTTTATTTTTTAACTAATTTCCTTATTTGGTATGAAAGCAAAGTATCTGTTACGTTTCTCTCTAATTTATTTAACTCTGGCACAACATGCCATAGTGCAGTTCTTTAAAGGCCTCATTCAGTGTGTTTTGCTTATCCTTTGATTTTAATCATGTTTCTAAAGCTGTCCTTGTAATGTGTCCTGCAGGGCATTCACGCAAATTGTGATGGGTGTTTGCAGTGGAGATGGTAGGTCTGCTAATTCCTACAGATTGCTGCAGGTTATCTTGTATGGGCTGTAAAATTTTAATCTGTGCTTTGCAATTTTTCCATCCAGGGCCATTTGGGTGGTTAACACCATCTTGCATCCAGCTGACATGCAGGGTCTCCTGGCAAACAGAGAAGATGGTGACCAAAGTGCCAAACTAGCAGGGTGAACACCTTGCTCACCTCCTGTGCAATAAACTTGTACATTGTGTTCATTTCTTTGTGATGTATCTAGACATGTATTTAGTCTGCTAAAAGACTAATTGTTTTTAGTATGTTGTATACAACATCTCATTAGGGAACACCCCCCCTCACAGTCACACGCATGTGTAGTAGGCAGTTGTGGTATCTGCTCTGTAGAGGGGGTACTTATGTAGTAGGCAGTTGTGGTATCTGCTCTGTAGAGGGGGTACTTATGTAAAAATTATAAACACTTGTCTTACAGTGGCTATAAATGCAAATCACAAACAATCATTTTGCACTTTGTTGCTTTACATTTTGGTAATGCCCATGATTGGTTAAACATAACTGGGCTCCCATTAAGTGTCATCACAACCATAGCCCTCTGTGCTTATTATGGGTATGGTAACTATTCTTACATATTAATATCAATATTAGGAATAATGAAGCGTAATGGCTGACAGATGGCCACATAAAACGCTTTACATCTCAAGTAACAAGTGTCTAAATTTAATGTCGTTTATACTTCCGGGTTACGTTTGCGCCATAAACGTAAATGCTGAGATTGGTCCGTCGTATTACGTAATTTCCGGGACTTAGCTTTTCCGGTTTGTCTTATCCGCCAGACCGCTATTTTTAAATTGTATATAAGTAAACGCGGACCGACTCGACTCATTCTTACCCCTCGTAATCTACGCATTAGAAAGATTGCTAAGTGGCAACTAACTCATGGAGTGTCGCTGAAGCATAAATGGGAGGTTAGGGCGGTGAGGTTTCGAGTGGCTGCTAACAGTAAAGCGGAAACTCGGCTTTGTATTAAGGCGGGAATCGAAGCAATGACTTGACAGATGATGAGCATGAAAAGTAAAAGGAAAGCAAGAAAAGGGCGTCTGAACAAAGGGGAAAAAATCAAACTAGATGGGGCGATAGAATTCGAAAATTTGGGAGAAAAACAATAGTAAAGTTAGCTTGATTGAGTCAAAGTGTCCTTTGTGGAGTCCATATAGTTCTTTGCACTTTCAGAGTTTAAATTAAAACTAATATATTCAGATTCTCTATTCCAGACTACTTTACTGTTTGAAGGGATAACAGTGAAATCAGTTGCACAAATGTGATGCAGTAAGACAGGTGTTAAGATTGTTAATTGTGTCCAATTAAAAGGGCCAATGACAGAATGAAGAAAGACAGATATGTATTTTCAACCAATGTATAAATCATCTTTCTGTTGAAGATCTTTTTATCAAGAAAATTGAAAAGATTTGGTTAGATCAAATTCACAGGATAGCTCAAATACATACAAATACACAAGAGGAATCTTACTTTCATGTTCAATTAAATGTAAAAATGAAGGAAGATATGGTATAATGGGGCACAGTGCCCATAAACCAGATATGGTATAATGGGAAAAGTGGAAAATACATTGGTTAATATCTATGCACCAACAGAAAGAAATAACATTCAGGAACTATAGAGGGAATCTTTAACTGTTGTTTGATCAGAATTTACAGATAAAACAAGATTAAGAATTAAATAAATGAATTAGTGAATACTGCCTGTTAAGAAACTAGCCTGATTGGCCTGATTAATGTTTCAAAGCATCCCCATACCAGATTCTGTTCACTCTATCTGTAAATGCAGAAGGGTCCTGAATCCACAAAATTACTTACCTGGAAGCTACGCAAACAACTGGCATAAAATATAACCAAATAAAAGACCTATACACATAATTTCAGAAGTGTGCTTTTAGAAATAGAGCTATATTTTAGGGCTCATATGAGGGAAAAAAAGAGAGGTTGAGAAATCAAAAAGGGTTTTATTTTTTACATTAGTTTTACTCTATTTTGGAAAGCTACAAAATAAGCCAATAACAGAAAAAATATCAGTGAAGGAGATAGACAAAGCGATTGGAAGGATGAAAAGAAACAAGCAAAGTATTGAAAAATGCTGGATGTTGTCAGGGCTGTTGCTATAGCCTGTAATAATATTGGGCTGATCCATATGCTGCTGTTTCAGATTTAAAGTGTTATGGTACCCCAGATGTCAGCTGGATTTTATTACACCTACACTGTCACACAGTTTTGGGAAAAGGTCTGATTCTAGTATTTTTGACCAGTCTTCAAGGTGATTTGCTGATCCCAGTTTGCCCAGCTGTCATCTATCCGCTTATCAGCATCTCCTCCCAGTTGGACATATCAGTAACACCTTACCCAAACCATAGTCTGGTTCGTGGTATCAGTTGTTGAAAAAAATATTGTTGCGTTGCTGATAAATAAATAGAGAGATAAATAAATAGAGAGAAGTGCAATGCACTGCTCTTGCAAGTTTATTCAGTATAGAAAAGGAATAAGACAGCCAGACTGCAGCTCCTCCTCTTTGTGTTGTAGTTATGTAAAGTGAAATGGGAACTTTCCCATGTCTGCATCAGCTGAATGATAAACATAGTCCCTGGTGCTTATCATTTCACAAAGTTTGGCAGTTTGTAACAAAAAAACAACAGAATGAGAGGGTATTTTAAAGTGCACAGCATTAACCTGTTATAAGCTGTCTGTAACACACAGGAATTTTCTATACCACTGGAAATCTTGTTGAATAAAATCTTTACATGTTCCATCATTATCTGTAATGTCATTTTTCTCACCTGTAATTTAAACTCAATAATGACTATTATAGCTCAAACTAGTGGAAATTGAAAAAAACATACATAGACATGCATACATCTACTGCAATGAGTGTTGACATGACATGTCAATGTGGGCATGGGTGTTTTTCATGTATAATATAATTATTAACTGAAGACACTAGACAAATACACACACACACACACACACACACACACACAGATCAGAAAACATAAGCAGGGACACAACCCCCTCCTCATAATTGGACAATGCCTGGGAACCATCACCACCTTCAGGTTCACAGACACCTAAGAACTGATCACCTACTGATCACTCTTCTCAGTGTGGAAATGCATCTGATTCCCATGCTGTGACATGGTGAGAAGAAGAAACAACCAGAGTGAGCAGCCAGGTGTCAAGCCCTCTTCCCCTTTCGTTATACAAGATGATTACACTACAAGGTTGTTTTGGGAAGCTGATGCTTCAGCATCATCCTTGAGCATGCCAGACATAAACTACTGCAGCTGTCCTTGCAGTCCTTGTGCCCTTGCAGCTGATCGCTGTCTTCTGTATTTTGACCAGAAGCGTATCGTAAAACATTGCATTCTTTAGCAAGGTTAGCTTTAGTCCTACTTTTTCATACTTTTCATTACACACACACACCATACAATAACAATAAAAGCCTATTCTATTCTATTCTATTCTATTGATAGTTTATTTCTATTTATAACATCAAACAATAGTACATGTGAATTATCACATAACAGATAATCCCCTATCATCTTTCTTTGAGAGTTCAGTCAGGGCCGTCCATGCCTACAAGCACAGTGGGTTGTGACCGAATCACAATTTTATGCTCGGTTTTTGTCTTTTTTGCCTCGGGCCCCATTTCGGTTAAGGGCGGCCCTGAGTTCACTCTTCAATCTCAATCTTCACTCTTCATATCTTGCGTTAGGAGACTATGACATGTTGGCTAGAAATGAACCATAGACTTTACCTGGCCTGCTGAGCCACAATGTTATTGTAGCATCATCTCAATAACACTGCCACTAGCAATATGGCGACGCCGTTGACGTATTCTGACGTATGCTTATGGAAATTTTGAACCAAAAATCCTCTTTTCCCCTTTAAACAAGCATCCAATCAAATTCATAGTCAATTTCTACCACCAATCAGACACCACCAGGGAGGCGGGGTCCACTGGGCAGGAGGCGCTGATTCTGGGTGTTGTGAATCCGTGTAGCCAAGAAGAAACCTTGAGTGGGAGTTGTCGGAACAATTTGTCGTGCGTTTAGATCGTCGATTCGCACCGATTTCCAACGCAGCCATGCCTGGGATAGAAAAGCTGCCGATAGAGGAGACCCTGGAGGACAGTCCACAGGTATGAGCTTTCTTCACCAGAGGTTTCTGATGGAATGCTAACGTTAGCCGCTTGCACAGCTAAGCTAACTGTCTTTGTAGGCTCAGTGTTCTCCAAAAACTGCCCCCAAGTTCAGGCAGCTTCTTACAGTCCAGGGCCCAGCTAACCTAAAGCTGCCAGGACAGTTCAGATGTACCAAGCGTACGTCGGCATCAGACTGTGACGGATTCACGGATCCTTTGGTGGCAGGTTCTGTTGAAATGCGAGGTGTAGTTGTCAAACGGAGACACAGCATCCTGAGCTGAATTGAACTGGATAAATGAATAGTTAGACGGTTACTTCCGTAGCATTTTGGTTAGTAGCTCTCCTCACAACATCTCCTCATTCCAGAGATAAACATGCGCTTTCAGTGTTTGTCCCAACCACCAGTAGGATCATCTTTCTCAGTGATAATGTTACAGAAGGCAGAGAGCTGCAGATTTACCCTACCAACTCCGATTAGGGATGCTGTGTCCTGCAGCAAATCCAGCTAAAACACCTGCTGTGACATCATCGATCAGGATGTGGCCAGGGTGTGATCCACTTGATTTCATTTGGATTTACAGGTGCATATTGTTTCGGATTAGTCAAGTCTTGCACAGTGACGTTACTGTTTCTTCACAGCTAGAGGGCCACTGATTTGTATCCCAGTTCCAGCCATTTCTGTGTGTAGTGTGCATGTTGTCCCTGTGTGTGGGTTTCCTCCCACGGTCCAAAAACATGTACGTTTAGGCTGATCGAAGACTCTAAAATTCCCCTAGAGTTGAGTGTAATAGCGAAAGGTGTATGTGTGGTCTGCTTTCCCTGTTGGCAGACCTCTTTGACACCAGTGTTTACAAAGCTTGTAAATCAATGGATTGGTGAATGTAGAAAGAAAGAAAAATGAGAGTAAACAGATTGCAGGGGTGAAATACGACCTCCAGCCAAGTAAAATATGTATAGTTTAACCACTTGAGAATAATTTTTACTGAGATTGTTTGTTTTTGTCACAGTATAGGCGTAACAATGTACACAGCAATCAGAAATGTACTTTAACATGGCATCAATATCGAACTTATCTTACGTAGGTATCTAACGTATCAAACTTAACTTTGAAGGATGAAAACCGTAGAACTTGCTTTATAGCTAAAGGCAAAAGGTGCTTACACACAGGTATGGGTGTAGTTTTTGACAGTTACACAATGACTCACATTTGGAGACAATTTCAACATGGCCACTAACTTGAGGTTTGAATTTAGTCAGTGTTTCATGTTGAGATATTTCGGTCATTGCCCTGTGGAGATAAATTATGTCTTTGGAATCTGAATCTGTTTGCGTTTTACTGATTCAGTCGATTAGTGACTTTCATATCCATTTGACCATTTGTCATTTGTGTTTGTAGACACGCTCTCTGCTGGGTGTGTTTGAGGAGGACACTGCGGCCATCTCCAACTACTGCGCACAGCTCTATCAGGCCATGCAGAGGATCTATGATGCACAGGTGCGAACACATACTTACAATTCACAGCTGTAGTGCCCCTGGGGTTGCAGGTATGGGCAGAACCTATATGTTAATTCATGACAGGTGTTTGGAAAGTGTGTCTCCAGCTGCTCACTGCTGTTTTGTCTCCTCTAAGAATGAGCTGAGTGCTGCAACACACTTGACCTCCAGACTGCTGAAAGAGTATGATAAACAGGTAAGCCATGTCATGAGAACCTTGTGAAACCAGTCACCTACCCAAGAACAATGTGTCACCATCAGATTTACAACACTAGTAGCCTAGCAACTCTCACCATTAGCTTTTTGATATTGACCACTTGTCTGAAAACAATAGCATAGAACATTTGAAAGTAGCAGTCAGGTCAAATTTCAGTGAGTAAAAACACTGATTGATGTGGAGCAAATCTTGCAATCCACATCTTACTGGCCATATCTGTCACACACACACACACAAACACACACACACACACACACACACACACACACACACACACACACACACACACACACACATCATATCCACGTCATATCCAGGTTATGGACTGGAGCAGTGCGTATTGTCAATTAAATCTGTTTCTTCATGTTGTGGCTGTTGTGTGTAGCGTTTTCCACTAGGGGGTGATGACGAGGTGATGAGCTCCACTCTACAGCAGTTTGCAAAAGTCATAGATGAGGTGAGATGCAGTACATGGCTCATGCCAAATCAGCCACATGGACAGATTTGACCTGATATGACAAATTCTTGTGAGAAGATTAAGTAGCACTGTTTAAAACCTTGTCTCTTTCCAGCTGAGTTCCTGTCATGCTGTCCTGTCCACCCAGCTTGCAGATGCCATGATGTTTCCCATCACTCAGTTTAAAGAAAGAGACTTGAAGGGTAAGAGAGACACACAGGCCTCTCACTAATTAAGTGACCCAGTTACAAATCTGTTCAGAGACCTGCTTGGTTGATTTGTGAAATTGTCAACCAATATGGGTTTTGTTATTTACAAAGTGCTTTGACCTGGACGTAAGTCATTACGGCTACCAGTTGAGTGCTAGTAAGGTTGCTGTTCAGTTCATTCTAAAGATGGGGTTGAGGTCAGGGGAGTAGTCATATCCAACAGACCTCCCACAAGGCTAATCGAGATAGGAAGAGACACTTCCTAACTTAATGTGACATATTTTAAGTATGTTAACATACTCGAAATATGATTAAATGCATGCTTTGCTCCATAACTTTCTCTTCTTGTCTCTCTAGAAATTCTGACTCTAAAAGAAGTCTTCCAAATATCTAGTGATGGTAAGTTAACATTTTCCCTTCATGCTGCAATTATTCACTATCCATATTCATTTTTCTTGGACTATTTTAAAGTGTTAAATAGCATTAAGTAGTCTTCACAGTTTTGTGAACCCCACTCAGCATTAGAAAAGATTGTATCACTGCTGCAGAACAGCATTATGTCTTTCAACTTCAGTGTCCGTCTCAGCTGCTCAAAGACAGAATATATCAGACTTTCAGTGGGGCCTGTGAATTTGTTTTACATTATTTCATAACTCGACATCTCCTCTTCACTCAAATCAACCGAGATAAAGTAATCAAAGCAGTTTATTATTTTTACTCAGGGTTTAAACTTTATCTACCAACATCCTGTTTGCTCCTCCTCAGAAAGCCAGGGGACAGATGATGTCTTGACAAGAATGTGGCAGTTTGTTTCGTCAGATCTTGTGTGTGTCCATTTGCAGATCACGACACTGCCATTAACAGATACAGCCGCCTCTCCAAGAAGAGAGACAATGACAAGGTAATGCCTTATGTAACACATGACTTTATCATTTTATGTTAAGTAATTAACTTAAAAGTAATGCCAGTCTTCTGAATCAAAGCTAGCTCCATGATTCCTAAACAACTTCAACAGAAGACTCTTTTAAGCACATTTTGTGTTCATGTAACAATGAATTTTAATTAATTTAAATAATTGAAATTGTCTAAAGTTGTATAGATATATAAATAACCATAAAAACACTTCACACGTTCAGACAGGCAGCTCCCTAAAAGAGAATTGGCCGTTAGAAGTCCTGCACCATTATCAGTTTTCCCCCCATACTATTATCAGTACGCAAACTGTACATGGTATTATTCCATTATTATTACAGTCATGTGGTATTCAGAGATAATAATAATAATTTGTTGTGTGTTAAAGCTGCGGGCAGAGGCTGTAGAGGATGTCTATACCTCCCGTAAGAAACAGCATCAGACCATGATGCACTACTTCTGCTCACTGAACACACTGCAGTACAAGAAGAAGATGGCTCTGTTGGAGCCCCTGCTGGGATACATGCAAGCCCAGGTGAACCCAAACCGTTGAACATGCATGAGACAAACCTTGTGAGGGTGTTTGTTTAATGGCAAGTTACATTCACCTCGAACTTTGACTTTGCCCCAAGCTAACTAGTCCCAGTCACTTTCACTCCAGTGCTCGTTAGCTCAGAGCTGTTGCCATATGAGCCGATGTGTAGTCATCCTGGCTTGTGTTTGTTCTGTGCAGATCAGCTTCTTTAGGCTTGGTTCAGAAAATCTCACACAGCAGTGGGAGGACTTCCTGGGCACCATAGGAACCAGTGTTCAGAAGTAAGAAAATATCTCTGTGTTAAAATAAAAGAATAAAATACAGTGAACTACAGTGAGCCTCAGTGAAAAAATGAATGGAAATAAAAACAGTAATATGAAGAAGTTAGCAGTAATGCAGTATTTGTGTGTGCATGTGCATATGTGTGTGTGTCTGTGAGTAGTGTACGTCGAGAGATGGATGAGGAGGTCGGGCAGATGCAGCAAACTATTCAAGACATGGAAAGGTCATGTGACTCGCTGTATGCACCATGCGATCCTGACCCCGCCCACTCGCCTGTCTGTCGCAACCTGACCAGGAAGCAGGGATACCTTTACATCCGCAAGTATGACACAAATACTAATTATTATTCAATAGTTTAATTCCTTTTAATGTTGAGTCACATTTGTGCAATGCACTGGAATGTTCTGCAACAGCAATATACTGGAACTGCTGGTTTGTCTTTTGGACTTGTTTTTTGGTGGCATAAGCTTGATTTGTTGTTATTGTTGCTGCTTTTTCTTTCTCAGTAAGACGGGGCTGGTCTCATCATCCTGGGAGCGGCAGTACTTCTTCACACAGGGTGGCAACCTGATGCAGCAGGGCCGGGGAGAGGTGGCGGGCGGGCTGGTCACAGACCTGGACAACTGCTCAGTTATGGCGGTGGATTGTGACGACCGACGCTTTTGCTTCCAAGTCACTTCCTTCGATGGCAAGAAGTGAGATTTCATCCTTTTTTTTGGCGTTTATGAACACACTGTATGCATTGCATTTCTATCCATTTTCAATTTCTTTAGATGAAAACTTTTGTCTTTTGTGCTCTTGTTTCGTAAGGGTGGTGACACTGCAGTCGGAGAGCAGGAAGGAGTGCCAGGAGGTACGGTCAATTTCCCACTCTTTATGAATAGCAGTGATACTGTTCTTGTCTTACACTGTCTGCTGCTTCTTCCACCAGTGGATATCCACCATCAACAACATCTCCAAAAGGATCTACCTGAGTGAGAACGCTGAGGTCTGTGTCCTCTCTCTCATCATGTTGCATTTTCCTGGTCATATTTTGGCAGCTATCTCTGTATTGTAGTTGTAGCCTTCCACCAAAAGCTAAAACTTCAATGAAAAACAACTTGGATTCAGTCTTTTAGTGTTAATTTCCACTGATAATGCTGTTGTCCTTTCGGCAGGAGCTGGCAGCCAGAGTGAACCAGTCAGCCCTTGAAGCTGTGACACCTTCGCCTTCCTTCCAGCAGAGACATGAGAGCATGAGACCAAGCAGGTAAATGAGTGTCAGTGAATCCTGGCACTCATCAGATTAAAATCTTTTCAAACAATAACAGCAACATTAACAGCAAAGTGGTGTGGTCAATAGTCAGACCTTCACCATCATCTCTCTTCATCTCTCTCTCTCTCTCTCTCTCTCTCTATTCATTACAGTAAAGGTCGTGTGGGGCGAGCAAGCAGTATTAGCTCTGTGGGCTCAGAGCCCTCTCCAGCTCTTTCTGTGCTTTCATTGGATGCTCTGGTTGCCCCAGACACACCCATCCAGTTTGACATCATCTCCCCCGTCAGTGAGGAGAACTCAGGACAGAGCAAGGCAGCAGCACAGTCTGGCAGGTGTGTGTATATATGTGTGTGTGTGTGTGTGTGTGTGTGTGTGTGTGTGTTACACTCATACACTTGGGTCTTGGCACACTTTTCTTGCATTATGAACGCTAATTTTAAAACACCAGTTCAACTGGTGTTTTAAAATAAGAAAACTGCATTATCTGGTTTGTCTGTACTATATGCTTAGTTGGGGTGTGTGTGTGTGTGTATCCACAGAAGGAGTAATCCTTTTGGGGAGTCAGGAGACGGGGCATCAGAAGAAAGTGAAGGTAGGTGATGATCATATTCTTTTTTTTATAAAATGCTTTCCGTTGTCACATTGTGGTCGTGTTGGCAAACGTTAGGTGCCTCACTACTGCCCTCTGGTGTAGAAACACAAGTGCAGTTTGTTAGTTTCTTGTAGAATAGAAGAAAAATGAATAGAATAGGTAAAATAGAATATGCCGCGTTTGTTCCACAGCACATTTAAATAGAGAGAGAGAGAGATAGATAAAAATGAAATGAAAATAACATACAAGACAGCACTTGGCATGTCCTTTGCTTTCCAGATTCGATCCTCCACCAGCTTTTCATTGTTCGCTTTCTGGGCTCCATGGAGGTGAAAGCTGCTGAGTCAGCAGATGTCATCTCTGAGACCATGAGGCAGATCCTGGCAGCCAGAGCCATCCACAACATCTTCAGGATGACAGAATCTCACCTGCTGGTCACCTGTGACTGCCTCAAGTATGAACTACTTTGCCTGCTGTTGTATTCTAGATGAGGTTGTCATTGTTAAAGAAACATTTGTGAAAAGATTTGTCTTTTTGGGTGGTATAACGGCAGATATTTTGTAGGGCTCCCTTCTGTCTAACATATTGTTGTATTTTATATGTATTATGTATGTTATATACTATATATTTTTCTCATCAGGCTGATTGATCCTCAGACACAAGTCACTCGACTCAGGGTAAGAACGTAGCTGTTTATCTGTTTTGACAGTTTAAGTCTCAGATGTGTTTGCAATATTTTCTCATCTCTTGCCTCGTTCTGCTCTCTCCTCCTCTCCTCCCACAGTTCCCGCTCTCTGCTGTGGTTCAGTGTTCGTCTCACCAGGACAACAAGAGGCTCTTTGGTTTCGTTCTGCAGGCCGCAGCTAGCCGGGGTGACAGCCGAGCCGTGTGCTACATCTTTGAGTCCAACAACGATGGAGAGAAGGTCGCTTACGCTTACATGGTCGTGTCTTTGTTGTCTGTCTCCCTGTCTCTCTTTGTTGAGTTTGTCTTAGCTGCTTCCCTTCCTTCTGTGTTTCAGATCTGTGACAGTATCGGCCTGGCCAAGCAAATAGCCTTCCACTCTGAGATGGTGAGACTGGTTTCAAATCCTATGTCTGAATCTCCTGCTAGCACCATCGTGCCATGAAAATGTTGTGACGCCAGCTGATTACTGTTGTTGTTGTTGATGTTGTTGTTGTTGTTGTTGTGCAGGATCGTAAAGCTGTGGAGAAGAAGAAGGAGCAGGACAAGGCCAAGGAGAAACAACAGGAGGAGCTCAGCAAGCAGAGGCAGATAGAGAAGGTGCACTTTGACCTCATCAAATTAGCTGCTGATTATTTTCTGTCAGTCGGTTGCAATATAAATGTTTTGCTATGTAACTTTTTTTGATAAAAGGACCTGGAGGAGCAGAGCCGCTTGATTGCAGCCTCCAGTCGTCCTGCCAACCCGCCTGGCGCCGATGGACAATTCCTCGTCCTGAGCAACAGCCAGTCAGAGGACAGTGATGCAGGAGAGGAAGGCAAGAAGAAGGGCGAGTCTGAAGCCTAATGTTTAGCCTCCCGGGCAGGTGTCAGCTATACTGTTAAAGCTACAGCTCAAGAGGCAGAGGAGGGGAACACCGCCCGCCTGCCTGCATTGCCTGCCTGGGGCTTAAAAACACGCGCTCCGTGCTGTGTGATGTTTGTGATGGAGCCTAATAAGCTGAATGCTCCCTCACTGTAAGAGGAGGGAGCAGGGCAGGGAAATGTCACATCACAGACTTTTGTTTTACTCTGTGTGTAAAAACGCTGCTTTTTATACCAGCTCCACAAATATAGATTAACCTGTATGTTTTTTTTATGTTTATTTTCTAAAAAGAGAAAAAAAAAACAAATGGGGGAGATGTGGATAAAAAGTATCAGCCTGATTTGGATGGCATCAGCTCTTCTTTGGCAGGAGGTGAGGGTTTGACCACAAGGATGTCCAGGAGGACTTCAGTGTTGAAAGAACATGTAAGATGCAATGTTGTAAAGAAGAAGAAAGGGAGAGCATGGAGTCTTACTTTGAGATTTTCAGTTTGTCATCAGTACTTTGCAGCTTTCTGGCACTTTTTTTTTCTCGTCCCCTCTGGTTGCTTGGAAGGTGAAGACAAATATATTTGGCCTACCACCTCACCCCAACCCCTGGATTTGTTAATGTTCAGGAAGAAAACTTTGTCACAGATGTGCAGTTGAAAATCATGTAGACACAAAGCAAAACAGAGAAATTTGACTATAACTGAACTTCATTACTATCTAAAACGCCTCACATTCCCTTGATTGCCCCATGGGGATGAATAAAGGTGAATATAAATACCTGATTTACAATGTTTGGGAGTAACAGAATACTACTACTACTACTACAGAGAATACAGTCGATACATAATGTCGGTAACTGTATTCCTCCACAAGTGAATGAGTGCTCCATTTCCGCAGTGTAGCAGAGTTCATGTAAATTTGGTTGTAATACCTTTTTGAACAAATCAGTGCCGTTCTCCAAGGTATGGCACTCTTCGACGTGGACCCATTGATTTGGTGCTGCTAGCTTTATCATTTTATTTGTTAACACTGAAGGAAAAAATATAGTTACTGACCAAAATTTCAGCACTACATTTTCATTGTATTATTGCAGCTATGAGAGAAACATGACTATGGATCATTTTTCAGGCCCTGACCCCCTTTGATAACCTCCAGCAACTTCCAGTGCCAATATTAACTTTATGTGTCAGAATGATAATTTTTCTTCTGTTTTTCTGTATTTGCTGATGTAATTGTAGGAGCACATAACATATCGCTAGCCATGCTTTGTCCAGCATCCCAGCTTCTCATGCCATTTGTATGCAGTGTGCATTAACTTGTTCAGGACAGGAGCCAACATGGCTGCCACAGAAGATCCTGAGGATGTGAAGCCACAGAAAAGAAAATCTTCAACCTTTTTCATATCAAGATTTTTATTCTAAAAAAAAAAAAGACATTAAACTGTCTCTTACAGAAAGACTAGTTGCATGAACGTAGTGCTCATTATTAAAATCATATATTGTCGTCTCTGTCCAGCAGGTCAGAGTTCAGGCCTCAAATAAAACCTAGATGTATTTTGTTCACCTTTCTTTGTGTGTGCAGATTGAGGAACTCTCATCTGGAATTTGGAAACCTCTAGAGCTCAGTCAACACAAGCACAAATCTGATCAAACAGTGTCCTTATTTTTGTTGCAAAAAGTCGCTCTTACGCTTTGATCAAATCTGACCGAGTAAAATTCTGGTCACTGAATCTGTCGACATTTTTAATATAGTGTTTTGTGAAAGAAGAGTCTTACATCAGAACATTTATCTGTGCTTTGACAAACATCAATCTGGGTCATTGTTTGGGGTCTCGTGTTCACGGGTTTTATTCATGAATCTGGCTTTATCCAGAGTAATTTAAAGTGATTATCTGTAGAAAAACATCTGAATAAGCTTCAGTTCCGACTTCATAGACACAACAAAAATTGACGTTAAAAGTCAGTGGTGACGGCAGCAAAAGCTCCGTCGGCTGTGGTGATGTTTCTAAAAGCCTGATTGCCTGTTGCTGGTGATGATTTTACTTTACGGTTCTTGGGAGGATCTTTTCTTGCTGTAACCAGGTGAAGGACGTGTTAATGTTGCTGCACTTTACTCGTGGGAAAACATGACAGGATTGATGATGTTGACCTGTAAATATCTTTCTGTGCTAACTGTTTCAGTGTAATGAATAATGAAAGGCTTTTCGGTGACAATTAAAAAAAAAACTAACTCCAACCCTTCGAGTGTCGAGCTTCTGATTGTTGAATCGCCTCGTGCATCCAGGAAAACAAAACAGCCAAATGATCCGGTCACGATAAGCAACTTTATTATGACGCAGACATGAATGTAGCGGGTAAGTGATGAACCCGGCCATAGAAGCACTTAAACATATGGTTGACTTTGGTTTATATTTGCACATCAGCTTATATAGGTGTGTGTGTGCGTGTCAGAGCGGAGCATCAGATCATTTCCTCTGATTCATTTCATAGCAAATTTCATAGCAAATCTGTCAGAGGTTTCAGCAGGAAATCAAGTGAAGCACCGGGGCTTCATTTCGCCGTCTGTTTTTTCATCAGCTGATCAGAGAGCCAGTCCAGACCCTCGATAAGACCGGCCCCGCTGAGAGCACAGGATGCCTGGAGAAACCACTGCAGACACGCAGAGGACACAGTGGACGTTAACTAAGCTGTCGGAAGAATTAAACATTGAATGGCATCATTTCACTCCATGCTCTTACCTTTGCACATGCACTTTTTTAAAATGAAAAACATGATTGTTGCACATCAGTTTTATCAATCATCAGGCGCCTGCTGAACTGATGGTGATTCTGTCATTTTATAACATTTTTTGTGTGTGTGTGTTTGTTTACATGCCCTGGACACCCACCGGCTGTAAGACTGCTGACAGGCCCAGGGCCTTTGACATGTCTCTGGTGGACATGGCTCTGGGCAAATCTTGTTTATTAGCAAACACCAGCAAGGCCACAGCTTGCAGCTTCTCGTCTCCCATCTGCAACACATGACCAGAACACCACCTGAACTAACAGGTACCGGTTCAACCCAACAGTTCTGGTGAACATGTAGAGATGTCCTCTCTAGAGGACTGACTGTGTTCTCATTACCATCTTGTGCAGCTCCTTAGCCGCTTCCTTGATCCTCTGTGGGTCGTTGCTGTCGATCACGAATATCAGACCCTGAAACAAAGACAGGGCGTGACTGCAAATGTCTGTGCATCAGCTTTTTTTTAGAGATCTTTCCATTGCAATAGCTGCAGTATTTATGCTACTTCTAGTCTGAGCGGTAGGTGTGTTAGTGTTACCTGTATGCTAGAGTAGTAATGTCTCCACAGAGGTCTGATGATGGTCTGGCCACCAACATCCCAAATTGTGAAACTGATGTTGTTGTACTCCAACATCTCTACATTGAAGCCTAAGTGTGCGCACACACACAAACACGCACAGAATTGATTTGATAATTTTGTAGCCTAGTAATGACTCTACAAATGAAGAAATAAAAAAAAGACCACTGACCAGTAGTTGGGATGGTGGTGATAAAGTCACTATGCTTCAGTCTGTAGAGTAGAGTGGTTTTACCTGCTGCATCCAGACCCGCTGCATCCACACACACACACACATACACACACACACACAAGTTTACAGAGTGTTGAACACCTATGTGACACCAACTAGACTGCTGTGGAAATGTGCAATATTTCTGTATTTCACTCTTTGAATGTTACTTTAAGTAACAAACCAGTACCACACACTTATACTCATAAAGAAGTAAAAAGCTCCTTTCCACTGCTCTTTATTTCTTTTATGAGCGATTATTGAAAGTAGCAGGAACACTTAATTTTGACTTTTTTTTTTCATTTGAGCTGACAGTGCTACACAGACAGGGGTAAATGAAAGATATGAAAGCATACAAGAGAACCAAACACAAATGCCTCTTTACTACTTGAAGAACAATATTTAGAGGAAGAAGCAGGAGATGAAATCAGTCTCACCCATGAGGATCCTGACAGGAGGCTGAGAGCTGAACCTGGAGAAGAGGTGTGAGATGACGATGCCCATGGTTCAGGTCGAGCTTGTTGTCTCTCTGTGTCTGTGTTTTTGGGTCCATGGTACATTTATAGTGCAGCATCGGCTCCGTGCGTGTGTGTGTGGGTGGGTGTGCGTGTGCCGTGTTTTTGTGTGTGTGTGTGTGTGTGTATATATGCGTGTGCCACCCAGGTTGCTGTCAGCTCTCTACACGGTGTCAGTGGGAACAACACAACAGCCAAGGCTTCCTGAAACATAACCGTTAGAATAAAGCTACACATTGAGAGTTATTTGCAAGTTATTTGTTCATAGGAAGGCATCATAAAATAAAGTGGTCATGCCTTTACTTTATCAATGTCACTTAACACAGTGTGAACTATCAACAGACAAAAAGACAATGAAGTGAAGTCATCTTCAGATTTTAGGTTCGTTCCCATTTTGAGTTGTATTTTGGTAGGAGTACCACTTTCCATAGCCTCAGAGAGTCTGCTGGAAGTGTCGCTGTTGTTGGCAAACCTAACAGTCAATGTTGATCGATACTTCCCAATATGATCACTCTTACAAAGTAATCTGATTCCATGTAATGAGTAGTGCCACCTATTTCAACTTCTGTGTGTGCGCCTATTGGTGACAATCACAAAAAACGTTTTATGTAACTGTCATTGCTGATTTTTGTGTCTTCTTTTTCTCTCTGCTTGGTTTAAGACTAAAAATGCAGAGAATAACAGGTGAAATAGTGCGAGCAGTCAAGGGTGATAAAGAGCAGATAGTGAAGGCAGATTGTCGATCTACTATAATCCACTGAAGGCCACTGAGCACATCAGCCAAAATAGTCAAGGTTAGCTGGATTTGACAAACCAAAACAGAGATCCATATCTGTTCCACTGTGGGCGAAGATAAATTAAATTAATTTGGCCGAATGCCACTGTCTGTTGGAACAAATGAGTCAACAGATCCGGCATCTTGGGATGAGGAAGAGCCCCTTTTAAAGGCCAAGGTGACAATCTTGATGAAATAGCATAAATCGCCACATTTGGAAAACAGTTTTTATTGTCTTTCTATCTTTCAAATGTCAGACGCATATTTATTATAAGTGAAATGAAGCGTTTTTTGTCAACACAGCTTACTTTCATGTTTAAAATGTAACAGTTTTTCACATCCTTGCATTTGAAATACTTGTCTGGTCATGAAATACCCTGTAACAATATCACTCATACAAAGCCTGTGCATATATGCAAATGCATGTATATATAGAGACAGAATAGCAAAATAGAATAGCAAAATAGAATAGATAGATAGATAGATAGATAGATAGATAGATAGATAGATAGATAGATAGATAGATAGATAGATGGATAGACAGACAGATAGATAGATAGATAGATAGATAGATAGATAGATAGATAGATAGATAGATAGATAGATAGATAGAACAGCCCTTGTTTGTGGATGGAGTCTAGACATGTCTGTGTCCTGTATGGTGTTACCGGGAGTCGCTGAAGGCGTCTCCGATCATTTTTAGCTGCTTCTCCAGTTGGTCCTGGTCAAAGTGCAAAGGAAGGTGCAGGGAATCCACTGCTGCATCTCCTTTTGTTATCTTGAGGCTTCCCAAAAAGTAAAAAATCTGCTGTCTGTCAGCTGGACAACAAGGGATGGCCATAGGCCTATGACGCTTGACTTTACGTGTGGTCACATGACAAGGAAAGCTGCACAAAACATTAAGCCAGACCTTGCAATTTATAATTATTACTTTCCAGTTAACTTTTAGCATTTTCTTTTTTTCCCACTTTATTCATTTTTTTACTTTATGTAATGTATTTGTTTTGGGGTAAATAATTTTTGGGGTCACCAGCAGGGGGTGCTGCAGCAACCCCGGCACTCCTACTTCCTGGGCTACTGCTCTGACAATGAGCCTTGGCCTGTTTGTCTCCACATAGCACAGGTCACTCCTGTGATGTTGCACTGTCACATGATCCTCACCTCATCCTTTGCTTCTGTGACTGCCGAGGCTGCAATCCACTTTTGCCCTGTTCAGAGCGTTAGCCCGTTGTCTCTCAGGAAGCGATCTTTGGGTTCTCTGAGCATCATTTCCAAACTTGTTTTGGTGCACTAAAGCCTCCACAAGGTCTGATGTTGTCAGGGAAAGAGATTCGTTCCCATAGAGACCTATACTCAGGCACCTGGGTAATCCCAAGCCCTGCTTTAGCTGTGTTCCCACCAGTCTCTCCAGTTAGGTTAAGGTCAAGCTTAATCACAGAGTCTGTGTGTGTGTGTGTGTGTGTGTGTGTGTGTGTGTGTGTGTGTGTGTGTGTGTGTGTGTGTGTGTGTGTGTTTTTGTTCTATCGTGTTTTTCCTAGTGGCCACAACTGAGACAGACCTCCATTTTCCAGACCAGAGGACAACATGTTGTAACAGAGAGAAGTTTCAGTTCAGCTGTATATTTTTGGAAGCTGCTTCATTGCTTGCTTTCTTGCTTGTTCCACAGAAGGGAAATTTAAAATAGAATAAATAGATAGATAGATAGATAGATAGATAGATAGATAGATAGATAGATAGATAGATAGACATACAGATAGATAGATAGATAGATAGATAGATAGACATACAGATAGATAGACAGATAGATAGATAGATAGATAGATAGATAGATAGATAGATAGATAGATAGATAGACATGCAGATAGATAGATAGATAGATAGATAGATAGATAGATA
Source organism: Karalla daura (assembly GCA_029224185.1). Taxonomy (NCBI): domain Eukaryota; kingdom Metazoa; phylum Chordata; class Actinopteri; order Chaetodontiformes; family Leiognathidae; genus Karalla; species Karalla daura. Next base: position 9,868,516 of record CM055188.1, read on the forward strand.
GATAGATAGATAGATAGATAGATAGATAGATAGATAGATAGATAGATAGATAGATAGATAGATAGATAGATAGATAGATAGACATACAGATAGATAGATAGGTAGATAGATAGATAGATAGATAGATAGAGAGATAGATAGATAGACATACAGATAGATAGACAGATAGATAGATAGACAGATAGATAGATAGATAGATAGATAGATAGATAGATAGATAGACATAGATAGATAGATAGATAGATAGATAGACAGATAGATAGATAGATAGATAGATAGATAGATAGATAGATAGATAGATAGATAGATAGATAGATAGAGAGATAGATAGATAGATAGATAGATAGACATAGATAGATAGATAGATAGATAGATAGATAGATAGATAGATAGATAGATAGATAGATAAATATACAGATAGATAGACAGATAGATAGATGGATAGATAGATAAACAGATTTCTGTTTTTTGTTTTTGTTTATTCTTTATTATTTGCAAGGGTTTCAAGAGGTCAGCAGTACGCTTCATGAATCAAAACTGTACATGGATTAAAACATTAATAAAACTAAAAACAGGTGAAATAATGCAAGCAGTCAAGCGTAGTGAAGTGCAGATGGTGAAGTCAGATTGTCACTTTTCCATAATCCCCTGATAGCCACAAAAAAAAGTCAAGGTTATTTGGATTTGACTGTCTGTTGGAACAAATGAGTCAACAGACCCGCCATCTTGGGATGAGGTAGAGCCTCTTTTAAATTAATGCAGGAGCACACAAGGAGCCCTGCTACCCACTATCATGACCAGTCCTCTAGCTACACACAGTGATCATAGTTTTGCTGAATAATATCAGATGAAAACATAAGGTTTTAAGGTCTTCTGCTATGTATGGCTGCAAATTGCACCAGTATGCACTGGGGCGGTCTGCAGCCAAATGTGAAGCAGCTGGGATGAGAATCAGCACCTCCAAGTCTGATTCCATGGTTCTCCACAGGAAAAAGGGGGCTTGACCCCTCCAGGTTGGAGTTTAAGTATCTCAAGGTCTCGTTCACGAGTGAGGGAAGGATGAGCGTGACACTGACAGGAGGATCGGTGCAGCAGCCAGAGTAATGTGGTTGTTGTATTGATCTGTTGTGGTGAAAAAGGAGCTGAGCCGGAAGACGAAGCTCTCGATTTACTAGTCAGTCTACGTTCCTACCCTCACCTATGGTCATGAACTCTGGGTCATGACTGAAAGAATGAGATCCCGGATACAAGTGGCTGAAATGGGTTTCCTCCGCAGGGTGGCGGGACGCTCCCTTAGAGATAGGGTGAGGAGCTCTGTCTCCCGGGAGGAGCTCGGAGTAGAGCCGCTGCTCCTCCACATCGAGAGGAGCCAGCTGAGGTGGCTCGGGCATCTGAATCGGATGCCTCCTGGACGCCTCCCTAGGGAAGTGTTCTGGGCATGTCCATCCGGAAAGAGACCCAGAGGAAGCCCAAGGACTCGCTGGAGTGACCATGTCACATGGCTGTCCTGGGAATGCCTCGGGATCCTCCCGGAAGAGCTGGAGGAAGTGTCCGGGGAGAGGGAGGTCTGGACGTCCCTGCTCAGACTGCTGCCCCCGTGACCCTGGCCCGGATAAGCAGAAGAAGATGGGTGGATGGATGGAGGGATGCTGTATATGGGTTTGGTGGGATAACCAGGTAGTTGACAATGTTGGGATATGTAATAGATGGAAGACTGGGTCATCATTGATCCAAGACAAATGAGCTAATGCGTATGAATCTGCACCACCAATCAGAAACTAAATCATCATTAAAGAAACTTTCACAGCCACCTTAGCAAACTCCTATCCCTGGTGTGTGATTACTTTTCTGGCAATGTCAAACAAGAACAGTTTTAAGGTTACGAGTGCACCCAGCTCAGTTGCTGGCTTTGACTTTTGACTGCAATCTCCCACTTTGTGCACACATCTGTCACGGTCAGGACATAGTTGATCGTGTGCGTGGTCTCTGGCAATGTAGGTAGATGAAATGGTCTGCTCACCAGAAAAGATATCAACAGATATTGGCTAGATAAACTCAAACCATTCGTGAAACATTTGACAAAAACATTGTTCTGTTAACATGTACACAAGTGTGACCACTGTGATAATCCACATTGTAACCAATATATTATCCAACACTGTATTTAACATTTTATGAAGAAAATACACATCATGTAAACTGTTGTCTAAGCATTGTCCCTAAAATGTATTAAAAATATTATATAGAAGGTAAAACATTCTTCCTTTGTTGATAGATGGCATTACAGAAACACTATATGGGATCTGATCCATCAATAACATCCTGAAAACATGTCTTAAAAATGTTCCTTCTTTATTCTCATATTACATTTTAAGAATATTTAAAAACAAGACAATGTAATCAGAGGCCTTACAATTCCTGGAAATATTTTTAAAACGTTTCTTTGAGAATGTTTTTCCCTTGTTATCATGTCGCAGAATGATTATGTTTTATAGAGGAACAATTTGTAATCACTTACTTCACCAACATCTCCAAAACATCCTGAGAATGAAACTAAAACATTCAATGTTTGTTACCATTTAATAATACGTGAACATTATTTGAAATAAGAAACATCCCAATTATATTCTTTAAACAATATATGAAAAGGTTTTCTCTGAAACATTAACACACCCTGTAGGGAGTGTTGTGAGAACGTTCCCTATCAACTGGGTAGGACCAGGTCAGGACTCAGGCTGGGCTGTGCAGTCTCAGGTGGTTTATAGATCCACACTCATTTTCTAGCTTTACTTTGCTTAGTAGGCTGAACAACTGAGGGGACGGCGTTGACTGAGGTTCTCTGGTCCTCCAGTGCTGAGGCCAAGCACCTCAGTGCCCGATTGAAGCACCAGGTCAAGCTGGTCTTGCTACCCAACAGTATATTTTTCCACCAGATATGTTTATGGGTTGCTGCGACTGCACAGAGGTAACAGACTGGGTCCTCCCTGGGCCAGAGGTATAAATTCACTGGGAAGGACAGTACATCTTAGATGGCTCTGACAATGAGCCTTGGCCTATTTGTCTCCACATACCACAGGTCACTCCTGTGATGTTGCACTGGTACATGATCCTCACCTCATCCAACCGCCTTGCTGAGCTTGGCAGACTGGGCTGGCACATCTGGCTGCTTCCTCTTGGTGGCACACTTCTTCCACGTCCAGCTGCCAGCATTCAGCAGGTTTAGCCTCCGTCAAGTAGGTGGTGGTTACCTCGGGCCACTCTCCCTACTTGGCCCAGGAAGCTACTTGCTTGTTCCACACAAGGTAAATTTAAAACAGACAGACAGACAGACAGTGATAGGGATCATCCACGATGGAAAACAGTTTGTTCAGCGTCCTTCTTTTCACCTCACCCAGCCTCCTTTTTGCACAAAGCACTTTAACAGTGTGGTTTATGCTGTCAATGCAACTTTTTCTACTAATATGGTTATCATAACACTAACCACTCAAATATATAGTATATTTCATTGTGTCCAAATGATAACTAGCTATTTACATGGATTAAATTTATCAGATCAATAATCAACAGCATTTTAGCAGCACAGTATAACAGTCTGTGCAGGAGCTCTGGTTGAGTCATACCAGCAGCCCTTGGGAATGAGTTCCTTTAAACAGAAATGAAACTTATCTGAAACAGGAAGCAAGAGAACAGGTCAGACAGACAGCACACAGATCAGCACATACATTGTGTCGACAAACACACACACACACTCACTCACTCACTCACTCACTCACTCACACACAGTGTTGTGGAGACCTTGTGTGCTACGGAGACTAATCTTCTGGATGAGGATGAGGATGAAAATGCTCTGCTTTCCCATTGTGGTGGGACTAATGTCAGTGTTGGTGAAAGTAGCAGCACCAATTCCTGCAACTACACAGACAGATACAGAAGCTGGACAATGGACAACAAGAGGTGAGCAAACATACACATAAAGACCCTCCTGAAAAATGATGGAAAAGTACCTGTAGATGGTGACAGTGATGGAATTATGTGAGTGCAAGTTATTTGAGGCCAGGCTAAAACACTCAAGGAAACCGAGGCAGAGGTTGCAACACTGCATTGATTGATTGGACTCTAATGTTATCCAGTTTCTATCAAAACTAGATAACCCAGAGTTGCATACTTTCGATTGCAGTGGGTGTAGGTGTCAGACCTCCCTTATCAACAATCCAACCGAAACACCTTGTTTGAGGACCATGTTGTTCAGGTGACTGTCCTGGTTCATCTACCGCCCACCAGAGCAAACTGGGGCCTTTCTGGATTAATTTAATCCTATCCCAACCATGAGTTTCCACTACTCAGTTTTGTTGACATGACTATTCACTTAAACTGCCAAAGCTCTGCTGTTTCCTGTCTCTGATAAAGTCTTTTGATTTGACACGGGGTCTGCACCCCTCCTATGCACAAAGCTGACAGAAACTGCCTCACAGTCACACTTCTGCACACTTCTGACCACTTCTTCATAAACATCACTGTACAGCTTTAAACACTCTCATCTGCTCCACCACCTCTGGTGTTATTCTGCCATAACCTCTGCAAGCTGTCTCCATAAGCTTCTCCTCTGTAGTAGGGAGCAGCTTCCCCACACTCAACTCTTTCTCCTCTCTGGAGGTAAACAAAGCCACAGAGTGTCTCTGCTCCACTCTGTCCATGCACTCTATCCTCCATCCACTGAGGCAGCTCACTCCCACCCACCTCAGCCTTGGCAGACTGACACCATCCTATGAGCTACACAGCACCCAAAGAGCTGCCCAGAGAAAATGGCAGAGCCCCAAGGACCTGAGAGATCTCAAAGCCGATCAGTCACTCCTGGCCTCCTTCAACTCCAGTGTCTGTGCTGTCTAACTATTTACCACCTTCCCAGCCTCAATCTCCCACCTCCACCACCAGCAACAAACCCTTCTCAGTCCTTCACCTCTTTCTTCACAGAAAAGGTGAAAACAATCAGCAGCCAGGTCTCTCCACCGCGTTCACCCTGCTCTCAGAGACTGAGGCATCAGATCACCCGACTCATAGCCATGCTCATTGCTGTGTTCCTGATCCCATTCTTACCACTCTCCAAACAACATCTCCTCTGTCATCTTGCCAGCTGTCACATGTCATCAATTCCTCATTGGCCTCTGGAACTTTTCTTGACTCTTTCAAGCAGGCTTGTGTGGTCTCCTTGCTCGACCCAACACCTGGTTCCGGCACTGGTCACTTCCTGACCCAATTACCACAATTTTCCTCTTGCAGGCTTTTCCTTCATGCTCCATCAAACCTCTACAGATGGTGCAGAATGCCGCAGCATGCCTTGTCTTCAACCAGCCAAAATGGGAACACTGCTTCACATAGACCTTCACTGGCTACCCATTGCTTCCCAAATCAAATTCAAGTCTCTAGAGTTAGTATGGAGAACAACCTCTGGGCCTGCTCCCACTTACCCGCATTACATCATTCAGATTTATGCTCCATCTGGAGCATTACATTCCTCCCATGAACTTTGTCTGGCACTGCCATCCCTATGCACAAGGGAATCACAGGCCAGACTGTTTTCCTTTGTGGTCTCTAGATGGTGGAACAAACTTCTGAACACCATCAGAGTGAGAGTGTAATTGTGTGTAAATGTAAACAAGGTAATTACAGAGGACCTGAAATAAGGAGATGGTTTTGGATTAAACATGAATGAAATAGCTTGACAAGTGCATGAATGGTACATTTCACTTTTGCACACTGAAAAGGGGAATAATTCTCAATCACATCACCTCAAAAACAGTACTTGGTATGCGATTAAACAGTGTCCTCTTGTACTGCAGACACACAAAAGGGTGTGTGTCTGCAACCTACATGCTAAAGACTGAAACTGGCAAATGAAAAAAATCCTTAACTCTAAAACACCCCCAAACTAAGTGCCCAAGTGAGTAATGCCTGCAATGTCAAAAACCTGCTGTGTCCAGTCATTTTAGGAAGTAAACTGGAGAAGGGAGAGAATCAAGACTTGTGGATAACCTGTCCTTTTGCATTGATGGTGACAACATTCAGTCCATCACAGATTCAGATCTTTTTGGGCAATCAACCATTATTATACAGTTTTCGTTATTTTGCAATACGAATGTGAGAATCATTTTAGGATCAGAATTCAAAGAGCAAAGCCCCAGTTTTCTTCATTTCTTTGAGTAATTTGATTGATTTCTCCATTTTTCCAGGACCCAAAGGGACAGATTTATCTGGGAAGATGTTCACTCTAACTTCCGATGGAGGAGGAATATATTTCTATCCACCCAGTTATGCTACAAAGACATTTCCCAGATACACCCCCAAATACACCACCACAACCCCCGGATACACCACCACAACCCCCGGATACACCACCACAACCCCCGGATACACCACCACAACCCCCAGATACACCACCACAACCTCCAGATACACCACCACAACCCCCAGATACACCACCACAACCTCCAGATACACCACCACAACCCCCAGATACACCACCACAACCCCCAGATACACCACCACCACAACCCGCAGATACCCCACCACATACCCTTCCTGGACCACAGCACCACCCACTAGAGGCAAGTATATTAAAAAACCTCACAACTTCACATCTTCAAGTTTTGGCATGTTTCAGAAGTGCAAATGCAGTGTTTCAATTATGAGGGAGGATTTAAGCTCTGTGCATTATTGCTGCACAGGTCTACTTCAAGTGTACCTTATTCATTCAGAATTTTACCACACCTATGCCACTAAAACAAAATAACTGTGTACAGTACTGTAATAAATGTATTTTTCAGTAACATTCACTGTGTACCCTCCGCAGGGGTATCTGTGTGTGTGCGTTACCTCAGCGACAATCAAGGACGCATCTTTACACTCAGTCCAAACAGCCGTGCTTCCCTGCGCATGGAGTTAAGTTCCTATGGGTACCGTGTATACCTTTTAGGATCTCCCTACATTAAACTGGACCTGCGGCCAAACATATTTTTCTGGCCAGGCCTCCGAACGGACATCTGGACCAGAGTCTGCCTCATTGTGGACTCTACTAAGAACGTAGTCCAGGTGTTTACTGATTCTCACATGAGCATCAGGAAGAGACTGCCTTTCCAGGTGAGAACAGCACAACACAGACACAGACAGACATTATCATCTTTCATCACTTTAATTGTGTGTGTGTGTGTGTGTGTGTGTGTGTGTGTGTGTGTGTGTGTGTGTTTACAGTATACCTGGCCAGGTGTGCCTCTCATTGATTTTTCAGCGTTTGATGGTCAGGTGACAGATGTCCAGGTGTGGGATTATCCTCTTCACTACGGCGACGTTTACCAATACATGGCTGGCTATTATAGGTATATATATATATATATATATATAAATATATATGCGTGTGTGTGTGCACAAGTACACATGCATGACAGCTCTGTTGGGGATCAAGTATGTGATTGTTAAAACAGGATAAAAACCAAAATGCACAAGCACTTAGAACCTGTGGTTTGATGTCTGTTTACACATTTATACGCAATGCACTTATAAACCACTGCTATGAAGTCTGAACATCAAACACAAACATAACAGCGATTAAACATGAATTAGTCTAGCTTTTCTTTGTCTTCTCACAACTATTACAGCCCTTGTTTGACCACAGATTTCTGTATTTAAGATCATACCGTGGCTCCGTCCTCACCTGGTCCTCCATCAGCTTCTCCCTGGTTGGGAACACACTCCTGGAGGAGAGCTACAGCCAGCAGGCCAAACAGCCGCACAGCAGGAGGGGGCGCCCAAAGGGAGAGAAGAGGACGGCCAAACAGTGGCTCGGCAGACAGAGGGGAGACAAAATTAAACTTTAATCTACAGAGGATTCACAATTTTCAGCCTATGGCCAATCAATAACTACTTCTGCATAAATGCAAGTTGTAGTGTTTTTTGTGATTACAAGATGATGTCAGAAACAAAATTTTAAAATAACTGTAACAAAATGACTCTTTCAGTGATGTATTTTCTATGATTACAATGCTGAGCCCCAATAGCAGCAGGTAGTAGGTAGTTTAGAGGGGCATATTAGAAAGACAAGAACTTATTACATGAAAGTACATAAATCATTTATCATAAATCGTTTCCACAGCTAGTAAGCTTTATATTTCAGAGTAATGATTCAACCATGTCATGATTTCATCTCCAGCTTAACACCCAGAAACCAGCTGAGCAGGTCACATGCAGCTTCCCCTTGAAAACACTGTTTTCTTGATTCATAGTCTTATCATCTTATATTGCCATACTTTCATTTTAACTCCCAGCACCGTATCACTAGTTTCACATTATTATTTTAGATGAATCTTTCTGTATAATGATGAATAAATCAATAAATCATATATTGCACATTATCCTAATGTGTGTGTGTGTCTGTTTTCCACTGTTGATGCTTCTACTTTGATACAAAGTTTGAGACATCACATCACTGCTTTGAGTGAGACTGCAAACAGCACCTCTTTAAAAAGTTTAATGAACATTTTATTTAATGTCTCCAGTATTATGAATGTTCACACTCTACAAAGATAGATAGGTGAGTGTGACAATGAATGGCGTGTGTGATGTAATCAAACCTTACACTCCAACAGTCTTTGTCATTGAAGGCCAGGAGAGTGACTGTGGTTATTATTCCAAGAGAGGTAAATGAAAAGTCAGCAAGTCAGCGCTTAGTCAGACATGTTTTAATAGCAAAATAATTCATGTACGTCATCATTTCTGGGCCACCATTTCACTTTACACGATTATGTACAAAACTCTCTCTTCTCTACAGAGTGGAATAAGAGAATAGCCCTCAATAAAAATGTTAAATTGTTAAAATAAGTTTTGCTTTACAAATATAAAACTTACATGGTTGCCCAACAACCAGATGCCGCAGGTTTTTTCAACCAGTACATGTTTTTTCTAATTGTTCTTTACAATTATCTGCTTAAACAAACAACAAAAAGGCAAATTTCAAAGCATTTAGATAATCTGTGACACGATGGCTTAAACAAAGACAAAGGTAACAAAAATACAATCCATAAGTTTAACAACAGGACCATTGAACATTTTCTAAGCAGTTATACTTTTCAAAAAAATAATGAATAAAAATGAAAAACAACGAATGACTATGTGCAATTGTGTGGAACCTCCAACTCATAAATAAGTCTTCAACCAGTGAGTCATTAATTCATACACTGAATAAACATTTACCACAATAAGCCTTGGCCGTTATTGCTATTGCTACAGTGACCATAAAGTGTGTGTTTTAATCCAGGAAAATGTAGGATTTCACATAAATTTTAACTAAATGACCTTTGACTGTAATGGGTTTTTCCTGTTTCAGGCTATTGTGATTAGGCTGTTTATTATCACTGCCGGCTCAGACATCCTTCCCCATCTATGTTCATAAATATTCAAAACATTATCTCCAATTTAGCCCACAATGATTGAATTTTTAAGGCAATTTTATGGGTTTTAATTTTGTAATTTACCTTGAATTACCTATTAGATGTGGCTCTTCAGCCAAGTCACTTTAGTTTAGTGTTAAAAACTAGACTTGCTGCATATGTAAAATGTCTGTCAAACTTCTTAGTACCGAGTTATAGTGTTTTTTTTTTATCTCAATTTTTCCAAAATGCTGACAAAGCATTATACGTCTTACTGAACTTGATGAACATCAGAGCTGAAATCATTCAACTATGGTGGCACATTTCTGCCAGGAAAATAAGAAAACTGTTTATGAAGTTGTGTGACATAAAATAATAGTAACAGACAACATCACATTAGTCTGTCAGGACCAAACTAAAAATTTCAGGAGAAAAAACCCCCAAAAAACCTGGCCAGTTAAGATTAGACTGTTCCTTTCCTTTGGCAGAACAGAGGTTCGAGAGTTAACCTATGATCATCAGCTCTGGTGAACATAGGTTCACAGCCCACAATGTGATGGTAAGTGTCTCAAAGTGTTGTGTGGGACGTGAAACGGTCTCTTCAGTTCTCAAGTACATTAAGGCTTTATCATAATCAATAGCACACATCACCATTAGCAGCCACAGGTCTCGTCCCATGTTGACTCGTTTACATTCAGAGGAACAAATACCAGCACAGGAACTGTTAATATCCTTCATTTTCTCACTACATCTACTGAGAGTTGTAAAAAGTATCTGTGAAACTGGGGAAATGTGACACATGGTTATAGTCGAGACTTCAGTTTACTTGCATTTATGTCTCAAGCGTCATGACTAAGAAATAACAGGGTTCCCACTCCCCTGAGAAAACGTCGCTTTAAAGATATGTCTTTTTCTACAGTCACACATTAATTTTGTACATTTACCCAGATTAGCCTGATGAGCAATGCTCTCCCACCCCAGAAGTTCGATTTCAAAGATTTGTGCTCTGTGGCTGTAATTTAACCATGAAATTGTCTCTTACATGCGTAGATGTCGTGACAAATCTGCAGACTATACATGTGTTCATGTAAAACCTATCTGTGTTTACTCTCAGGGTTGACAGAAGCAGAGAGGAGAGATCATTGACCATAAAAGCTCAAGTTTTTCCAGGACATTGACCCATTTTCTCAGTCTCCATGTATATTTTCTGTGACTATAAAGTTGGTCCCCCGTCTTTTAGGTGTTTTCCAGGACAAGTGAGAACCCTGAAAATCTACCACAGCACAGCACAAAATCAATCAATCAATCCATAAATCAATTATATGGGAAAGATACATTTTTCCAGAACACTCAGTTGAAGTTGCTGCAGTATTTATATGGTTTAGATGGTGAGCAATGTGTCCCAAATGTGTTACTGAATGCTCTTGCTGCTCTAAGAGGAGACAGAGAGCAGTGCCAGACATTTTGCTATTAATCTCCAAAAATTAAGAAATGGCCAAAAATGAAAATATTCATGGTTAAAATTATGTTTTTTGAAAGGGACTTAATAGCAGTACTGACTTGATCACACTTTGTCACACATCTATACATTTTTACAATAGGTCTGATGATTTTAATTCAAAGTTGTGTCATTGTTTGAAAACATGTCTGGATGCTGGCAAAAGTGACACAGGTCTCCGTCTCCAGAATTAACAACAATTAACGTTGGGAGGATGAGAAAAAGGTACTAGGGTGTGACTGGATGCTGAGCCAGAGGCAGAGGACGCTCACTGCACCGACAGTTATCACACATCACTGGTGCTTAATGCTCTGTGTGTGTGTGTGTGTGTGTGTGGTGTGTGTGCGTGTGCGTGCGTGCGCGTGCGTGCGTGTGTGCGTGTGGGTTTAACACTTTAGTCAATTAAATCTTAAAGCACGGCTTGGTTCTGCTTGCTCAGTTTGTTTGCATAAACGTGTGTGTGTGTGTGTGTGTGTGTGTGTGTGTGTGTGCGTGTGCGTGTGTGTGTGTGTGTGAGTGCATGTGTGTGAGTGTGTGCGGCACACTGGTCCAGTTAGTGACAAAGTGCACTTCTTTAAAAACATTTCTTAAAAATGGATGAAAAAAATGCAGTGGTCCATCGGCAAGTTATAAACAGTAAAAATCAAAATGTCAACAGGTAAAAATGTTGAGGGTCAAAGGTCAGCTGGGTTCATCTTGCCCTAACCTCCACAGTGATGACAAACTGTGTTTTTCCAGGACAGCCAAGCCGGGATGATGTAAAAATGCATCAAAGGGCTTCTGTCCTCACTTGTTGCCATCTCCTCACAACTGTTGAAAGCTTTTGTAAATCCTTCAGTTCAGTTTATTCCAGCTGCTCCTTTGAACGCCAAATGTCCGCAGTGGACACCGAGACGCCACAGCAGCAGGTCGACTACGGTAAAACTCAAGATGAACTGAAACTTAAAAACAAAAAATGCATTGTGTGCTTTCACTGTTAAGAGCAGACCTCAAACTGGGATCCAGTCTGATTCTACATGACCCCTACGTGTGAGAGCCAAGTGGGAGGAGACTCACTACCCTCCCAAACTTTAAAACAAGCTGAAACTGGGGTGAGAGTTGCAGACCTGGGGGCCAGATGTCAGGGTGTGGGGGGCTTGTGGAGGATGCCCTGCAGGTCCTCCGGTAAGGCCAGGATGACTGCCTCAATGTGGGCCCGCAGTTTGGCCACGGTTCCTGGACGCACAGGAAGCTGCTCCCTCTCCGCCTGGGTCTGTTATCAAAGAGCAAATCAAGCAGTGTCTGTCAGAGTCCACATCGGATTTAACAAAGAACTTCATCCATTTTCATTGTGCTAATCATGAGCACAATGGCTGGAGACCCGGGTAGGTCCAGGTGTATTTGCTGACAACCAGGGTTATTAACAGTTTTAGATTTTTAATTTATTTTAGTTTTAATTAGTCTTGACTTTTTACCCCTCTAATTCAGTTAGTTTTTTATCAGTTCTTAGAGTACGTTTCCTAGTTACTCTTCCCAAACGCTTAGTTTTAGTTTTTATTAGTCTTAGTTCCAGGTTTAGTTTTCCATACTTTGTCAGGTGCACGATTCAAAAGAGTAAGTATTGTGAGGTATCATACCATAGACACCATGGTAGTAAACCAGAAAAAACCGAGGGTAGGATAAAGGATGGGTGGAGTTTGCACTGACCAGTTTATCCTTCAGCTTCAGGACGAGATCGACAGTCTCCACCTCAGAGTGCTTCTGGACTCTCTGCTGCAGATCCTACAGACAAAAAGACAAATACTGATGAAGGATAAAGTATCCGCATGCCTCATCGCATGAAGACTCAGCGACTCAAAGTGGCAAAACAAGTTCAATGTTGCTATCAGGTGGAATAATTTGTTTTCATTAATGGATTTCTCACACATGACCTCTGAGGTACTGATTTAATAAATTACTATTGAAATGAAATCGAAATGTGAATTGCTCATCCAGGGAGGTGATGAAAGGCCTGTGTGAATGTCTGCAACAGCATAATTTATCACAATTTATCACAGTTCACAAAATAACAGACGTGAACCCTATGCACCACGCACACCTCCTCACACAACGCCTCCAGGTGCAGGGCCTCCAGTTTGTGAGTCATCTCTCTCCTCCTGTTACGGAACCAGCCATCAAAGTTGGGAGACTTGAGGAAATGCCTTCAGACACAGAGGACACAAAGGAGTGTGTAAATCATTTACCGAAATGCAACATTAATTTCTCATGACTGATTGTTAAAGCAGGAAACAAGACAAGGGGCAAATCATCTACGAATCTATGTTGAACAATGACTTGGTATTATAATCAACTGCTACATTGTATACCAGCAACTTTCTTTCACTTTGTGCATGTTCTAGGTTCCTGAGGATTAATAGTGTGTGTGTGTGTGTGTGTGTGTGTGTGTGTGTGTGTGTGTACCTGTAAAGTCCTATCCAGTCTCCTTTCAGCCTGGATGTGAGCTGAGGTCCAGCTTTTTCTAGCGTCTTCATGAAGTCCTGCTGGATGAACGGCCGGAGTTGAGGAGGACTCTTCCAGGGGCTGATGGACTTCTGCAGCGGCATCAGACTGGCCACATACCGCTCCTATGACAAACAAACAAACAAACAAACACACACTGTTTTAATACTTAAATTCCACTCAAGCACAAGTGGTGGTGGATTTAGTGTTTTTTAATGTGCAAAAGTCAACACGATGACATGCAAGTGACAAACAGACAAAAAGTAAGGAATAAAAAATAAGAAATAAAATTAAATATGTATGCAAAATCACTGATTGTTACCAGGGGAATGATGAAGCTCTGAGTCAGCTCTAAGAAGTAGCGTCGAAGAATAGCATTTTGGGCTGCAGACGGTCTCTTCTGTTGAACACCCTGAAGTAAACACAAAGATGGAAGACCACACTTGAAATTGGTCGTAAGATATTGACATGACCTCATCTTTGTGAGTGAATATTTCCAAACATTGCAGTTGTCAAACAGTACTGATGGACAGTAATGAGACTCAATAACATGCATAGTTTTCAAAAAAAGCATAATTTTCATAATAAATAATTGGTTACCACATTATTATTATTATAACTAATAAAATAACAGTTCAAGATTGCTTTTAGTTTATTGTGTTGTGAACATGTGCTGAATAAAAACAGAGGATAAAAAAAACTTGTTTCTAACTTGTTAAGATTGGTCTGGAGGTTTTGTTAAAATGGACCTGCTTTTTATTTTGTTTGTTTTTTATTATTAAAAATGTAATGTTGAAAGAGAGAAGTGTATTGCCTCAGTCAGTGGGCAAAAGGAGGAAAGGTCCTGTCTCACCTTCTGAAGCTGCTTGATGATTTCCTCATCCTTGTTGAGGTACGGTTTATAGGCAGTGTACACGCCTGCAAAACACACAGACCATCAGAGAGCAGTACTTGTTGTGCCTGCACCAACAGCGCCCCCTAGTGGATATTATGCAGCTTCACACATAAACATACACCAGAGCGTACGATGTATTTACCAGGTTTAGAGTCCAATGTTTTAAGATTTTTCAGTTTCTTGACTTTCATCTGCTTGGCCATCTCCCCTGTGAGAGAGACAAGAGACCACACAGTCTAAGTGTTACATGTATTTAGATGTATTAGGTGTCCTGTCCAGGCTGCATTCCCTGCCTTTCACCCTATAAATGCTCGGATAGCAAAAGGAATAAACTAAATGAATACATAAAATGTCTAAAATTGTCTGAAACATGATGATAAAATGGGGCATCAACATTGACCTTGCCTGCACCCAATTCCCATTCCTGACACAGACCAAAAGTACAGGCTGCTTGTGTATCAGTTTTCAGTTGCACGTAATAATCACAAGAGCCTTGACATCCTCAAGATTCGATAAGTTGATTGATAAGATTCACAGAGTGATTCATAATGTTGTGGAGGTCTCTCGTCTACCTGCTTGCTTCATGTCTCCAATGCGGATAATGTGCGGCCAGTGCTGCAAGGTTTTTGCAAAGAAGGGATTGGTCACTCCCAGAATGACTGACGGCCTGCAGAAATCAGCCAGGATGAGAAAGAAAGAGAAACAAGCATAGGACGGTTACTACAACGACCAACTTCTTTCAAACACCAACATCTAAAACACTGTTGTGAGGACAAAGAAACAGAATCAGGGACAAACAAGCAGGACTACAGAGACCAGGGAGATCTTTAAAGTGTTTAAATCCTGGACCTCAACAAAACTGCGACCATGTGATATTATTGATGTACAAAACATATTTAGCAGAAAAGGTCTGGAGGTCTTCGCTCCAGCTGTTGAAGAAAAGCAGGAAAGACATTCGACTACCTCCAAGGGTTTTTCATGTATGCGCACAAATGAGCTTAGTACAAATACAAATGTATTTTTGATTAAATTAAAGGCCAATAAAGCAAAGTCAAAACTGAAGAGAGGAAGTTATGGAGAGAGGAAACCTGAATTGAATAAAATAGTGAATGAGTAGCGTGACATTTATTAAAACATTCATGCCTTTTTTAGTTGCTCAGTTGTTTTTACACATGCCACATGATGGCAATGCTCTCAAAAGCAACAAGACTCCAGCTGCTACTGCCTCCATAGAGGAAGTCACACGCACACACACACACACACACACACACACACACACACACACACACACACACACACACACACACACACACACACACACACACACACACACACGAGACAAGCTGAACCTCTCAGAAGGAGACTCATAATAAGCTCCTCTTACAAAACGTCACTGATTAATTCCCTGGGCCAGTAGGTTAGAGAGACAGTGACAAAGCCTGAGATACTCTGACAGCACTGAGGAGCTGAATAGCAGTCACAGGAGCAAATGAACTTGTAGGAGGTGCAGAAGGGAGCAAAGTGACATGGTCACTGCTGTGTAGTTCCTCTCTACTCACGGAGCCTGAGTCCTGGTGGTGTACTCCTTAAACTCGCTGTCATGGATGGTGAAGTACGGCCGGAAGTCACTGCAGTATCGTAGAGGAGAGATGCAACTGCAGAGAGAGAGAGAGAGAGAGAGAGAGAGAGAGAGATTAAGCCTGAATGTCTTCCACTTCATTAGCTACAACTCAAGGAAATAAAGTCATCACTGCCATCAAAAGTACAACAGAAATAAAAACACATGAGAAATAAAAACAACATGCAACATCAAAAAACATCGGTTTTAACTGTATAAAAAGACCAAATGGACAGAGGGGACTAAAAATAAGCCTACAACAGCCATAGTAATCTGGATTTCTTTTTACAGCGCATTATGCATTTCACAACACTCATTGTATTTGTTGAAACATGTAAACGCAACATCAGACTCCTGGAGCTGCACACACAACGACCAAACTGTCCCCATCTCACCTGACCAGTGCCAGCACAGTGTCTGCTGACTCTGCCGGCGATGGCGCCATAACGACTAGGGCCTCTCCCAGCAACACTAGCTCCCATAACATCTGGATGTGGAAGAAGACTGGGTAGAAACACCTGGGGGGGGGGGGGTACAAAATAATGAGTGAAATGTTCAGGTTTAGAAATAAACCATTACTTCTATGTGCGTTTTCATTCCATAAGGATTTCCAGTGACTGTGCTGCACATGCAGGTCACTTGTTGTGGTCCAAGTCACATTTGGATATAACTGGACAGCAACAAACGTGCTCTGTGGCAGCCTAATGACCTCCTCTGATTTACAAGAGTTGAGTTAAAAATGCATTTTCTTGGTTCTGCAGAGCTGACAGACTGACTCACTGTCTTTATTCATCTTAATTAGAAAAATCCTACACTACGGTCAAGTTCACTTTTTTAATGTGTTGCACTGGACTTGTGTATTTAAAAACATTTAACAAATGTACCTGAATGTGAGCAAGCTACTGCCCTTTTTCAACCCAAATGTAGAAATGCAAATAGCACAACAGGCTGACCGTGCCACAACCAACAGAAAAGACCTTTAAATGACTGTCATGACTTTTTATGCCGGTCATACTGACCCTGTGCATGAGTTTGGGGTTTGAGCCGGCTGTGACTGTACATGTGGGCAGTTTCAGTTTTAAGTTTAGACCCTTGATTAAATATTGCACCAACAACTTATATCTATCTGTATTTCCCCCTTGAAGAATCTCTTGCAGGTTCAATTTTGTGGAGAGGATAGTTTAGTTTTGGTCAACACGAGTCAGCAGATAACGCCCGAGAAAACGTGCTGCAGTACCACTACTGAACAACAGGTAGAGACCAAGTCATAGAGACGGGAACAAAACAAAGAGGTCAACATAGGTGACCAGCAGATCTCACCTGAACAGGTCAACTTCATGGATGGTTGGGAGTACAATGGACACCTGAGTGTCAGTCTGAAACGGAGACAAACTCTTGTTTAGGTGAGAAAATCTAAAATAAAAGAAATTAATGCGTCAACAACCGACTGACTTTCAAATTACCTCTGCTTTTTGCGCATGTGACTACTTGTCTCTGTGTCAATGAAAACCAGTTGTGATTAAAAAATGTGATGAATGCAACACGTCACAACATGCCACTGCATTGTTGTGGTGCAAACCGCAAATGGAGACAAGGAAGTGACTTCCCGCACGGGGAAGTATGATGGCACATTTGCCAAATGTTCATGGAGCATTTGAAGAAGCGAACACAGAGATTTTATCAAGTTCTGTAGGTTTTGCTCATGATGGTAAAAATGTGACCTGAAAACAGCTATGAAAGAAAACTTGTGAGCCTTTGTCTGCAGCCATGTTGAACAAAGTTGCATAATTCTCAAGGGCGCAGTGAACACTTCATCAAACTTATGTGACAATTTTTACGTAGCTCTGGCCTTTGAAAGGCTTTCTTTGTTGTCTTCAGACGACTCATCTAGAGGAGCAGCTACTTGCTGCCCTAGTCTTTACACTATACCATTTTTGTGACATCTCAATTGGTACAATTAGGATGCTTTCTCTATTGTGCATTTAAATTCCCCAAATCCATCTTAATTTAATACATCATGATCATCATACTTAGCTGGATGATCAACTGATATGCATAGACATGTCCTGGCTTTGAATGTGATTTTGTGTGCTGTTACCTGGGCAGACTGCACCAGCTGTGAGGTCCCTGGTTTGTCATAACAGGTTGGTATCCGAACCTGCAGCAAAACACAAATTCAACATTTCTTCTATCTGTAATTGAATATTAGATCAAGGACAGATTTTGCATGATGAGTCACAACGTTTCAGGCATAATGTTACTCACTAAAGCGAAAGAACATTCATCCACCACTGAGTGTGCTTTGCATGTGTAAGACAAATACAACCTTTTCTCATTTTGACTGGTCAAACACAGGCGTAACTAGTTATGCTCAGAGTGGATGGACAGGGCCCTGCTGCTGCCGTGCTGATAGTATCAGCTGCACCTGTGCTGTACCTGCCACGACAAGTCAAACTGACACGTGTACTTGTCCCTCCGCCCACTCTGTGCGTGTGTACCTTGATGACGACACCCATAATGGGCAGTGTCAGGATTCGTCCAGGGTGAGGTGTTGGCCAGCGGTCTATGTCATTACAGGCTGTCAGTCAAACACAGAGAAAACAGTGATCCCAATCAGAAATCACCTCTCAAATCAGTACGGTAGGTAGGGACTAAAAGCCTAAAAGACAAACGGGTTAACAGACTGACCGGCCTCGAGGCAGGGCTCTTGCTTCTCAAAGTATTCTGGAGCCATGATCTTCAATAAGGAGTGGAAGAAGGTCACATAGGGCAGCTTACTGATCAGGACCAGAGACTGGTGGAGAAGCACACAGAGAGTTAATGGTCACTCATTTCTAGTACAGCTGCTAAATATCACACCTATGTGATAACCTGAATGCAACAAAATGGAACTGCATCTGATCATTATAGTAATGACCAGGGACATCAGGTTTCCTTACACATCTATTAGTGGGATTACAGAAAGTCAAAGCAAATACTTTATTCAAAACCCAGTAGAGGGTTGTAACATTGTCGTGGCTTTGATCTGAATCATGAGGCGGGTGATGACAAAAAGCTTTTTTAACATTATAAGTGGGGACATTGTGGACGGACACTCACCTTCTGAAAGTACCCTCTCTTCAGCGATTTGTCTCGCACCTGACGGAAGTACACGTAACCGTAGTAATGACCCTGTTCCCTCTGGAAGACGCACAAAACCAGAGAGTTCATGAGACCAGATTCCTACATGTGGGAGTCTGAAGTGCTCTCTGTGTGAGTTTTTAAACCTTCAGACATGGAGGTGCGTCCCGGTCAGAGGTTTCCAAAAAGCAACCCAGCGATGACTTCCTGTTGGAACCCTGGCGGAAGCGGAAACAGAACTGCGTGTCGCCAAGGCAACCTGCACAGAGAGCATTGGAGTGACAGCAGTGTGGTTACCACGGCAACACAGTCCCTGCTCTTACCTGCGTTAAAAAAAAAACGGAGAAACGTCCATAGAAAAAACATGCATACGATATCAGTATTTAAGCATCACACATGATAATAAAAATGCTGAGCGCACTTGGGAATGATTCAATCATCTTTATTTAAAGTGCCGGTTCAAAACAATGTTATCTCAGGACAACTCTACATAAACATAAACAAACGGAGCCAAAGAAATTGCACATATGAGCAAGCTGTAAGTGATGGTGGTGAACAACTTCCTTTAACGGTCAGAAATCTCGTGCTGAACCAAGCTCAGGGAGGGTGGCCATCTGCCTCGAGTAGTTCGGTTGGAAAGGGGCTTGGAGGTTTAATGAGAGAGGGAGAGAAAAGAAGAGAGCTGGACGATGGAGAAAAATATACCCAGCACTGGATGAATGAGAAAACATTTTGTTTTCCAGAGGAAACCTACGATGTGCCTCAGACACTTCCTGAAACCGCACTGATTTGGAGTCTTCTTGATAGCAGTCAGTGGAAAGCATGAACCTCAATTTATATTTGTTTAGAGTGACACTTGAACAGCTGAGAAACTTTCAGCAGTTTAAACAAGGTGGCCATCAAGTTTAGCAGTCCCTGCCTCCCTCACTCCCTTACACATCCAATATGACATACTGCAGAGCCGCTTCAAGGTCAAATTCATTGGTACATGAATTAAATCCTGCAGGAACAAATGAAATGACCTCAAGTCTCCAAGCCAGCAGATTATTAACCGAGAACAACTTCTTAAATGACATTTTCTCCGGTATTGTCAACACCCTTTTACACTGATTTATGAAATGGTGAAAACATAAGCATATTAATGCTTATGTTTGATGATACTATTTACCATTCAGCATCTGACTGAACTACTTCAACCATCTTATCACTGCTAAAATGAGTGTAATTGTTATTCCTCTTTCTCCTCATGCCTGTACGCTTTACTGCAGTTCTGCTTCACACTCAACTTGAGCAATGGAGTTATAAAAAAAACTGTTGTGAAAGCTAGTGTTTTGCTCATCTAGGTTTGTTTTGGTGATTAAAATGTTAAATACTTCACTGTCTTCCCAGTTCAGGACAAACAGGAAGAGGAGGAAGGAGAAAAAAGTAAATAGGAAGTGCATGAGTAACCGATTTGCCTTCAACATCCACATGACCTCTGCAACAAGAAATGCCAGGAGCGTGTGGACGACAAAGAAATCAGATAAAAAAGTTTAATGAGTTTGAGACCGTCTAAAGCACAAGACCAGCACTCACACTTACTCACGTAGAGCATTTCCATACAATTTACTCCAATATAACCACCAAAGCTACATGCTTAACCCTAACCCAATTCTACTCTAACCTAACATGTTCTTCATGAATGCAATTTCAAAGCTCAACCTCAAAGTGAGGACTGGACAAGATGTCCTCACAAAGGAAGATGGAAAAATGCATACACACACCCTGCAGCTCACACTCTGTCAGACACTGAGGCATTCCACTTCATAGGACACACACACATAGTCACACACAGGCACAAACACACTTTCCGAAGCTAAGCCAAGACTCCATGACATCATGCAATCGGACTGAGTTGAGGACCACCCAGCAGGCAGCAGGCAATCAGCTGCTACACCACAGCTCCTGTGTCTCAGTGTAAATGGATTTGACGGGCCTCAGACATGCTTCATTCAATTTGTGTGGCTCCAAAGACTTATTTTAAGTGTGTGAGACACTATTATTACCATGCATAAAGCTGAAGACCTTTTTAGCAAAAAGGCAAGAAGAAATCACAGAACTGCTTCACTGATTTTTTCTTGACTCCTCAACCAATCAAAGCTTTTAACTCAAGTAAATCTTTAATAGTACATTTTAATCATTGATCTATGTTCTCCAAGTTTGGTCACTTTCACTTTCAACACAAACGCATACACCATAGACCAACCTGTGTGCAGACCAGTGACACTCTCTGCCACCCACCTATGGTTTGGACACAGCAGCACTGTAAGCACTTGGCCTAATCCTGTCATTATCCTGAGGGCAGCAAGTACATCAGATTTACCTTCTGCTGACTCACACTCAACAAAAATTCACACCTGGAACAAACACACAGACACTTCAGCAGAAATGCTTGCGTATCAGGGAGCATGTGTGTAACCAGTTTTATATTACTTCTGCCTTTTCCCTTATACTCACGTCTACTGTAACACTACTGAAACTACATTTCCAGATCCTGACTTGGATCATCTGAAAAAATGCATAGTCTCTCTTTAATTTATCTTCCAGCTTATTATCAAGAAATGACACAATCCCCTTTGCAACCATAGTTATGATCACATAATATTACATACGACTACGAATCCATCACCTGATCGTGGTCACAAATGCACCATGAATTCTCCTCCCTGTAGCAAAGAAGTGAGAATATAGGAGTACTTGTTCATTCCTAACACAAAAATTTCTATACTTAACCAGTCACAACAATTACAATATCTTCAAGGAGAGACAAAAAATGTGCTCCATTCTCCACATCTAAATACATTTATGCAACTACTGCTGCTGTGGGACTGCAGGCCTCTTCCATGTAAGGTTCCTCTGGAGAGCTGAAACACTTTTTTCTTCTGATGTGGTCAGACATGTGGTCTTAAAGCCAGGGACTTTCAGGAGAAAGTTTAACGGGCTCAAACAGGAACTCACCTGAGTTGGAGTCAGGAAAGGAAAGGTAGCAGATGCTTGTTTTCTGAAAGAAAAATCATTTAGTTTGTTTTGCTGTTTCGGGTTTGTTTCAGGTTCAGTCAGTGGTTCATACAACTGGAGCACAAAACAGCAAACATTAAGTTATCAGTGATTACCTTTGTAAGTTACAGTGAGCAAGTCAGAAAACTATTATAAACCAATCAAAGCGTTCTCCAGGTGAGCACTACCAAGGATTCAGTGGAATCGGCATGAAATAACACTATGTAAAACACAGAGTCATGACATGAAATTGCACAGCTTTCCTATCTGACTCACCTCTTTCTCTGACAGCTTGGAATGATGAGGATAAATAACCTGAAAAACAAATGAACAGAAGGTGTGTGAAAAATGTGTGTTTATGCTGATTTGAGAAATCATGTGAAAGACGTTGCAATGTTATCAAAGAGATCAAGTATATCAAAAAAGAAGTCTGTATCTGAAGTCTGAGAGAGGACAATAGGTGTTTGTTCTATGAACCTGCAGACTAATAGAGAAACTGTGTGTGAGTGTAGGAGCTTCATCCAGATGTCTCCATGTGAAGATGAACTCATACTGTTGGGAGAGTATATCACACATCGTTCACATGGCCTGCGACCATGTAACACACACGTTAACATTACAGACAATATAAACAGCTGTTAATGGCACCAGTACAGACCAAACAGTAATTGAACTAAGGGCTAAATGCTCAACTTCATGCAGAGGCTTGTGAGTGTGAGTGTGTGTGCTGCAGTCCAGGATGTAGTCAGGGCCCTGCATAACTGCTAACTAAGGCATTTTCAGCCAGTGTCACAGAGCTACATATTAGAGTCGGTCCCTCTGCCTCACCTCCACCGCTTGTCCAAGCTCCAGGTCGAAGCCGACTACACAGATGCAGTGCAGCCAGGCGGAGAAGCGGTCCCAGGGTAGCAGGAGAGCCTCCTCCGGCTCATCTTCGCCTCCAGGCCCGGGAGGGAGAGTTATCTCTTCGGCCGGGGAGATGCTACTAGCGTCCTGATCGTCCAGATCCTCGGGCTCCTCGACCTGCTCTCCCAGCTCCTCCGGGCCTTGCAGAGCCATGGCGACGGCCCGACGGGAACACTCAGACGCACTGGAAGCTGCACACGATGTTTGAAATTACTTTTGAGGTTTTTTTTGCTTGTTCACAACAAGAAGAAGACGCCAGCAGGAGCTGCACAGAGGGTAGCCACTGAGCTAACACACAGCATAGGAGGAGTGGCCTGCGTGCAACGTAATGTCTGTGCGTGTGACGTCACCGCGCAAAGCCGTCCCTGGCACTGTGTTGTATTCAAGTTCAGACAGAACTTCATAAACCAGTGGGAAAAGGGGATCCGCCATAGCTGAGTAGAATAAGAGCAATCAAGCCTTATTGTTCTCAGTTATTAACATTAATTTACATTTTTGTGGAATGTGGAGTTTAACGTGTAGAATGTGAATGAGATGAGAATAATGGACAGAATGCACATTCTTGTCCATCAACAGACCGTGGCTCCCAATAATCTCTTAAATGCTACTGGACAAAGTGATATTTTCAGTATATTACATATTACTTCTGCATGCATAATTGTAGAATTTAAATGTCATCCATATGTTTCTCAATTACTATCCACAGACTTACTGGCTAAGCCTTACTTGGAGAAGATGAAATGGAAAGGATAATAATAGGATAATAAAGCTCAAAATAATTCTGAATGTGTTTTGTCCTTATCTAACTACTGTGGTGCAGATTTGCTACAGAAAATGCTACGTCTCAGCTGTGTGTGAGCAGGTGCTATCAGTCAGCAGCTCCCATGGAGTTGAATACACGCAATCAGGTTTACAAACCTTTATGCACACGCCTAAGATTCTGGCGCATCATTCAAAAAACATGCGTAATGTAATGCATCACAAGGCCTAAAAGTTGATGGTAATTTGTTTGTCAGAAGAGCAATGACCACAGAGCAACAATGAAAAAGTGCCCTACATTGTAAGATTTTAGCTCCCCAGTACATCTTCTAACTAAAGCGTTTGAAGACTTTTTCTACCATGTCCAGAGCACAGTTCCACAGGAGTAACAGGTGGATGAGCCACACTTCTTTTATCTGAGATGTTTGACATCACTGCAAATCAGAAGAATAAGTGTCTAATGATATTTCTTGATAGAGGTTACAGAGAAGTGTCTAACTCTGTGTGCCACCTTGTCCTTATTTATTCTTTCTTAAAGCCTATAATGTTATGAAAAACCAAACACAGACACAAAGATACCCCATGTCTTCTCTAAGGGTCAACACTTGACATATTTGGGTGTGTTAAAGATAGAGACATTGAAAGATATTAGTAGGTTTTAGGTTCCTGACAACGTAGCCCTTTGCTTCTGCAATAGGAGCAAAAAAGAGAAAAGATGTGTTCCGTGCAGCCACTCATATTTTTGAAACCCTGCAAAATTATAGTAGTTAATTAGTTTTTTGACCCTGTATGAAGTCCCTGCAGAATGTCTTTCATAATTCAATAGAATTTGAAATAATAACTGGATGAAAAAAAGTTATATTGAAGAGCATGCCCTTTTGGATTTGTGTAATTCTCTTTCCTATTGCGTGAATTACTTTTTCAATTACTGCACTCAGGAACAAGGTAGTAAATCAGCTTTATCTAAATCTTTTAATGGTGCAATCAATGAACAAACAGATGGATAAAGAAGACTGGGAGTGCTCACAGTGGGAGGGGGTGATGCCTCCTGTTGACCCATGTTGTGGCACAAATCCACCTGATAGAAAGGAAACTGTCCAATTCACAGGCAGAAAAATCACATTGTTACTATGGTGTGAGGTTAATGAACAGATGTTTAACTAAATGCATGTTATTGAGATTACACCTATATACTAGATATCTACTGAATTCTAGCTGTGTAATTATGCATGTATAATGTGACAAAATCATTTTTTCATTTATAGTTTGAATGACTAAATATCCAAATGAATATCAATTCCTAGAATATTAAACCTAAACTGTAGATAACAGGTACATTCCTACATGAATAGTTTACTTTTTAGTACAATTATTACTTTTTTCTATTTTAGTTTATTTAGAATGCAGTCTAAAAAAACAAAATGCTTTGAGTGGCAGTAATGGGCAATCTCTTAAAACCTGTTGTACCAGATAAGATCTCAAACTAGGGATAAATCTTGTGATCCAGTAATGCATTTGCTACCAACATGCAGCTGGTGTATGGCCACACTTAAATGTCAAGCTGATATAAGAAGATAAAGACAGGAAGATGCTTCTAAATCTCAAAAGATAGTCAGATTGCACAGCGACAGCTGGTCCCTGGCCTGCTCTGCAGGAGGCCTGGCCATGCCTGGAACAACTTAATCCAGAACCTAAAACCAGAAGATTACAGAGACGTGGACCTGCCCAGGATAAAGTTACAGTGAAAGTTGAAACCCTTTTGAAGGTAACATTTAAGTTTTGGGTGAACTGTCTGTTAAGTGAATTACTCCAAAAACAAACAAAAACAATTGTAGTTAGCGTCATGATAAATAAACAATTCACTGAGTGCATTTGCAATAGCAAGCAGACTAAACTGAATCAAGATGAGCACTGATGCAGTGTGGTGTTCTAGTGTCCTGTAGACTGCTCTATACCATCTCATCCTGCATTGATTTGGTCTCAGCTGTCAACTCACCAGAACACAGCAGGGACATTTCTGGAGCCATGAGCAAAATTTGATCTCTCCCGCTGTTACCCCACCCCACCCTGCAGTCCCCATCTATAAATCAAGTCTTCTGGATGAATTCACGATCAAACTGTAAAATGTTGTCCTTTGTTGTTTATAGTTCATAGTGTTAGTTATAGTATAGCACCTCTTCTTTACTTCAACCACTTACTACAAGTGATTATTTACATATTCTTCTTGTGACGCTGGTTCAAAGCTTCATAAACAGTCACAATCAGAATAATACAACTTATATCAACACTACATGTTTATGAAAACATGCAGAATATGTGTAGTATGAGAGGACATGATGAAATCTATTTGTCACATTTTCTCTGGTGAAAATTCATTAGATTACTGACGAAAAATATGTCCAAAATCAACAGCTAAAACATAGTATATTTTAAAAACCTGTTAAGGACCTGACAGTGAGAGAGGCTTACAAAGAGACATAATGAGAAGCAATGCCTACAGATTCATAATTTATTAGACATTTGTATTTTTTCAAGAACCTCAACAGGACCACTTTTCATCTTAACTTAATGATACACCTGCAGCTTTCTTTGGACATATATACCATCTGCACTTTTGCATACTGTAGTCTTTACACTCTACTCTCACAACTGCTGCCATCTCTTTTACATCTTCTACAGTCTGGAAACTCAAAGATATGTTGGTGTACTTTTACATCCATCGATATATTGATTTGTCTCGAGTTGTTTTCCAATTTTACTTCTGTTTGTGTGAGCGAGTGAGTTACATAATTGATCTGTTCATAATTTTCTTGATTTTTTTTGTTTAATCAGAGTTGGTAGTTTGGTCAATAAAATTATGCAAAATGGTTAATACTTGTTTCACAAAGGCCAAGATTAAGTCTTTATATTCCTTTTGTTGTCATCACATCAATGACTTTTAATTTTCTGTCACAAAAGTCTAAAGAAACCTGAAGACATTTGCGTTCAAGAAGCTTAATTTCTTGAAATAGTGCTGTAAAATGTTTTCAAATACTTAAATTGAAAAAATAAATTAGTAAAATAGTTGTTGATTATTTTATCAGTCCATTCATCGATTCGTTGCTACAATGGTATTATGTGAGTGCGTGCACACATCAGTAGTGATAGACTACAGATAGTCGTAGACCTGAGCTATTTTCGTTACTTTCCTCTATTCACACTTTTTTTTTCAAGCCTCGATCCATGTTTCTGCATGTTTACTCGATGAGCATGTATTTCCGTATGTTCAGACCCAGAGTGGAGGCTGGCTGTCCCCTGATTTGCTGCTGAGCTGCTAGCAGTAGCAGCAGTGAACGCACCTCGCCTGTCTGCTCTGGTTACAGTATGGCGGCAGCGACTTGCGGAGGAGGAGGAGGACAACTTCTTCTAGATTCCTCCCAGAAACAGTAGGAATGCGACGGCTCTAACTCTCAGCCGTCACTGCAAATCCGACCCGAGCCGAAGCAGCACAACTTGTGGCTCTCGCCGTCGTTTTTTCCCGGAAGATAATCGAGGCTGGTGTGATGCGTGAGGACCCGCAGTCAAGAAACTCTGCTGATTTTTCCGCGTCTGTTTCTGCCCTTACTGTCAGTTAGCCGGCTAGCCGCTGCTCACCTCCTTCCTCCATGCTAACACTGGCTTGCAGGGCTCTATAGCAGCCAAAAAAAGACGGGCGGGCTCGCTTTTTTGTCTTTCATCTGCTCCAGGAGACAGGGATGGCATTTCGCCTCCATCTGGTAAGGGCACTTGTTGAGAGGGCTGGGGAGAAAACATTTGTGGACCTTGATGATAAGTTTGTCGTTAGCTTAGCCTAGCCTAGCCTACCCTGCTGGTACATCGCCAGAGAGCGTTGGCCAAGAGTTAGCGCTGTGCCTGTCCACTAGCCACAAGCTAGCCAATTAGCATTTTAGTTGCACCAGTAGCCCTGCTTAATCCCCCGTTCATCCCCCGTCTGTGTGTTTTTGAAGCCTCTGCACGAACGTAGACGGGCCGGACTGCATTAGTTGGCGAACCTTAATTGAGCGCAGCTCGGGGTGTTTTCAGGTTTGCTAGGTTTCTCTAGGTGATTTGTGGAGGGAGTGGTGACGGTAGGTAGCTAAAGCTAAGGTTCCCTGTATCAGGGCAGAAATGTCACCCAGATTATGACAGGTGATGAATAAATTACAACCGGCACGTTACTGAACCCCTAAACTTGTGGACACCGAGTGTTGCATATCGGGGTGTGTGCCCGTCGTTGGCTCCCTGCAAGCAAGACGAGACTTAACCAAATTACTGTCTGTGGTTAGTTTCCTGGACTGATACCTCATTATTCGACCAGGAGTCATAAATATCGCCGTGATCTTATTGCTACCTTTGGGGACCAAATATCACGCCGACTGGCTTTTGCTGTCCTGCCTCAGTGCTGGGATAGTTTGATGGACGTGGGAGGCTGTTTGCCAGACTGTCAGAGCTATACTCAGTCATTTATGTCTTGACACATGGCACCCTGGTCTGTACATAGTGCCTGCTGATAGATTTACGCCTCGTTATGTAGCTTTGGTGGACAGTCAGTGAAGGGAATGTCTTGACTTTTTTATACCTGTTGGTTTGTTTTTTTTTATTTTGATTTTTGTAGGACACAGGAGAGTCTGGGCGAATCCAAGTGGGAAAGAGGTGCAGCCAGGGCTGTGCATAATGGACAATGTGTTAGTTAGTGCCTAGAAGCTTAGAGGACTAACAGCTCTGCCTACATATAGGCCTCAGATATTGTAGATTATTCATTGGGGATTGCAACAGAAGGCTGCCACTCTGGATCAAGAAAACCTGTCCCTTGTGTCCGGTTGGAGTAATACTCTCAAGCCAAAATCAATGCCTTCAGCACTGGCTGTGTTTGCCTGCCGACCCAACTCGCACCCATTCCAGGAGCGGCATGTATACCTGGATGAGCCAGTCAAGATCGGCAGGTCCGTGGCTCGATGTCGGCCAGCTCAAAACAACGCCACCTTCGACTGCAAGGTGCTGTCCAGGAACCATGCCCTGGTCTGGTTCGACCACAAGACCGGCAAGGTAAGATCAGCTCATGGTAGCAGCCTACTTTTGTTTCTGTGCTTTCACTTGGAACTGATGTCCTCTCCAATCACTATATTGTTTTTCCTCTCAATGAAAAAAATAAAGCAATTTAAAAGTTGTCATGTTATGTAAAATTTCATTGACCGAGTCTTCACAAATGGACACAATACAGAGCTTGTCAGTCATACTAAATTTGCCAGCTCTGCTGCCTGCACAGCTATGCACTGCTTTTATATACAATAATGCTCAAGAGCAACTCGCTCTGCGTGTGAACCCTGCCCAAACCTGAACTGATTCCGTTTGTTTAAGGCTTTGCTCACATAATGCACATTTGGATGGAAACCTCAGACCCTGGAGTGTTGCCTTCAACAAACCTATCCAACACTGTTATTGGAGGGTAATTCATAATCCCACTTGAACACAGGAAATGTTCCCAAAACTCAAGGGATTATGCATAGAAAGACACAGATGCCTTTCCTTGTGCTTGGAAAGCTGAAGAAAAGGAGAGCAAAGTCACAATCATTTCTTTATTATATTCTCTGTAAACCATAGCCATTTGAAAATATGCTCGTGAGAATAGATTGTGTCAACTTTGTCTTTAATTGCGAACCTGAGAGGCGGCAGGCACGTGGTTCCGCTAAACCACATCAAGATAAAATGGAGCCTGCTGAAGTTATGTACTTCTTTGGAGTCGTCTTTTTTTTTTCTCCACAACAGCCATGAAGGTTTTAAGTATTGTCATTATTATGTCTTACTTTTTACAACATGTGTATCAGAATCACAGTTATTGCCAAGTAGTTATACCACTTGTTTATATACCTACAAAGACTTGCGCTGAACCAGGAAAGGTGGATTACTTTTGCACCACTTGCAATAAGTGAGACTGCAGTTATTGCACAAAAATGTCAACAAAATGCAACAAAAGTTTCTCACAATAAATGTGATTTATTGTCAAATAGATGTATTCTGGTGTAAACATATTGATCATAAAGTTCCAGTAACAAGCACTAATTTCTTATCTGTCCCTATTAATAGGCATATTCCTCTTCTGGACCATTTCATTTCACAAAATTTATCAAAGCAAAGGTGTCACTGTTGGGAAAATTACACGTATTATATAAAATCCTGGGTGATCTGATGATCCCAGACTGTTGAAATGGTCATGACAAGGAATGTCACCTTCCTGGTGGGGAAAGGAGACTGAGTTTGGGTGTGAAGTTGAGAAGTACTGACGGGATATTGTCGGACTCACCTATGTCCTCTACTCTTGGGTA
Source organism: Karalla daura (assembly GCA_029224185.1). Lineage (NCBI taxonomy): Eukaryota > Metazoa > Chordata > Actinopteri > Chaetodontiformes > Leiognathidae > Karalla > Karalla daura. The sequence goes on from CM055188.1 coordinate 9,898,583, forward strand.
AATGGGAGAGCTTAGTGGTCAAATGATCACCACCTGTTGAATTGGATCATGTGATGTGGGGAGCATGCAGGCAGACGTGACAAGCCTGGACCTAATATTGAGGGTTTGTTGGGAATGTTTGGCTTAAACTCCCACCAAGGAAGTAGATCCTGTCTTGGCTCTTTGTCGATGACGTGGTCCTACTGGTCTTGGGGACCCATGACCTCTAGCTTGAAGTGGGACGGTTTGCAGCTGAGTGTGAAGCGGCTGGGATGAGACTCAGCAGTCTGAGGCTGTGATTCTCAGCCGGGAAAGGGTGGAGTGTCCACTCTGGGTTGGGGAGGAGTTCCTGCCCCAAGTGGAGGAGTTCAAGTATCATGGGGGACAAACTGCTGCCCCTGCGACCCGGATAAGCGGCAGACAAGAAGACTAAATTTAAAATTCTAAGCTCTTTTAATCTTATTTAAGCCAATTTGAGACTGTTTTGTGTGTTCAAAAGTTAACATATTAACCGAGAACGCTCCACTTTAGGGTTTAACTTCTGTGTCAAAGAAGCCAGCTCGCTTTTTTTTCTAAAAAATTACGAAACTGCCATTGAATCAGATGGATCAAAACTTTGTGATGTAGCATCTGTCGTTATGTTGCACAAGTGTGTCTAGTTTCTCTGTAGAACAGGTTGAACAGGCTGAGACAGCCATGGGATTACCCAGCTATGTGGCATGCAGAGACTTCGAAATGCTATGTGTGTGTGTTCATGTATTCTCTACACACAGCATAAGCTATTTATAATGACACCAGTAGCATCATCCTTTCCTCTCTTCAGGGATAAAACACACACTCACACATACACACGTATTGACTGACCGTCCAACACATGCTAATTAACAGATTTATTGGCAGTTAAAACGGTGCTGAAATGGATGAAACAGAGGATCATATGTTTTTAATATTACCAGAGTTTAGTGGTTTGTGTAATGCCTGTGCTGATTCTTTGTTGAGCTGATAAACAATCAGGTGACTCAGGTAGACTGTCGAGCTCTAGTAATTTACGGTGCTGAAGTAGCGTAACTCAGAAAGACTTCATCAGAGCTTGTGTGCCTGTGAACACACATAAGGTTAGTACTCCAAGTAATGGGAATGCATGCTTTCTTTGCACATTAGTGCAACTGTCCATGTATGTGTAGGGCGCTGATCAGTCCATAATTATGCCGCATCCTGGAAGGGGTGATGGATGGGTGACGGAAGGAGGTGATGTGGTGTGTGTGTCAGTGTTTGTGGGGTGAGGGGCAGTGTCCTGCCAGAGCAGAGCATCTCAACGAGGTTGTGTGCAGGATAGGAAGGTTCAGCCACAATATGGTGAACCAGTCGTAAGGTTGGGGGCAGTTAACAGCCGATCAACTTCTCCACAGAGTGAATGATGTACTGCAGTCTGCTCTTGTGCCTGGCAGAGGCAGCAGCGTACCATGTGGTGGTGATGGAGGAGATGAGGATGGATTCAATGACAGCTGAGTAGAAGTGCACCATGACTTTCTTTGGCATGGACATGTTGAACTCCCTCCACTGCTGAAGGAAGAAAATCCTCTACTGTGCTGCTGAAATGAGGGGGCTGATGCTCAGCCCTTAATTGAGGTCCTGAGTGAGGATCGTGTCTGAGAAGTGGATGGACAGGGTGATGGATGCAGCTGGGGCTGTCTTCTGAGCATTTAGCTAATGTCATGGTCCTCCAGCTTGGATAGTGATTGTTCATAGCTGAGTGAGAATCATCCGGGATGAGTATTGGCACCTCTGACTCTGAGGCCATGGTTCTCAGCCAGGACAGGGTGGAGTGTCCGCTCTGGGTCATAGGAGATTCCCTCCCTCCCTCAAGTGGAGGAGTTCAAGTATCTCGGGGCTTGTCCACAAGCGGGGGAAATGGAGAGGGAGATGGAAAGATCCAGGTGGTGTGTGCACTGATGTGGATTCTCTTCCATGTGCTGAAGAGTGAGGGGTCAGCCCCAAGGTAAAGCTCTCAGTCTGCCTACTTGCATCCAGGAGGGAGTCAAAGTAGAGCTGCTGCTGCTCCTCCTCATCCAGCGGAACCAATTGAGGTGGTTTGGGCATCTGGCCAGGATGAGGAGGAGGAGGAGACCAAGTGATAGACCCAGAGGAAACTGCAGAGTATATATCTCTTGGCTGGGTTGGGAACACTTTGGAATCCTGTGGGAAGTGTCCAGGGAGAGGAGTGTCTATGCTACCCTGCTGAAACTGCTGCCCCCGCCACCAGGACCTGCATACATGGTTGAAAACAAGACGAGATGATTTCTGTTGCTATTACTGGATAACTTGGGAATGCCTGCTTTATAATAAAGGCTCCTCATGAGGGTTTTGTGTTTTCTTCTTTTCATGCTACACTCTGATTACACTACCGAGCTGGTGCTTTGGACTGTGATCTTAACAAGTACAAATGACCTTCAAGATTTTGTATTTTTTGTGTTGTATCAATTAAAGCAGGTGATAATTCTTAAGGTTTTAGTCACTTAATTGGAATTTGCATTGCAATTCTCATTGCATATTGATTGTGAAAATGAATACAATCCTCTAAACTGTTGAAGGGACATGGTTTAGCTTTACTGCTAAACTTTCATCTATACAGAGTTGATAGAACCAGTGTTGCCCAAGTTAGCCAAGCCAGCAGGTCATTAAAACAAAGATTTCACAAAATTTCCAGGCATATTGTCCACTGCATCTCTTTTTTTTAAACTGGCTGACAGTTTAACTTTGCTCTAACATAATTTTGGACAAGAATGAGGTAAAATGTCAATGAAAGCAGTGGTGAAATGTGTTCTTGCTCATACTGACACTATGATTCTGTGATATCAGTAGTGTTTTCCTCCATTTCTCTGTGTGATAATGGTCCACTGGAGAGAAACAGGAGTGATTGGGTTCTACCCTGTGACTTATGAACTAATCAACTGGTTCAGTGATCCAGCAGATTGTTTTATTATTGATGTTATGATTCTGTTCATAGACGTAGAGCCATGATTCCAACAAGATTTATATCTCAGGTTCTTACCATGATCTCACTAGATCTTTGAACTGCTCAGATTTCAGTGGTGTGTTAAAATTTTGATGATAGTGTTGAGTCCATTTAATGGTTTATGTGCCAGACTGTAATGTAGTCAAGGATCGCGGCTTCTTGTACTTAAATTAGTTCAATAAGCTTCAATAAGTCATGTATTGTCGCACTCTGATGTCGGAGGTGGTTGGGATGACGACTGAGTTGACACAGACAGCTGTGAACTAAAGATGGACTAATTGACATGAGCACAGCTGGTGGGGGTGAATTTCTGAAGAGCTCTCAGTGAAAATGGAGTGTGTTCTTATTTAGGCTGCCACCATCTCGGGGAGGTCAGATCAGACCCAGCTGCTTCTGTTAACCCTTAAGGTCCTGAGATCTTAGTTTGGAAACCACTGTGCTTGAGGAGCTGAGCTCCAGTCAGTCAACCAGATGACATGTCACACACGTTCTCAGATATTGTCAGATGAGATGTCTGTCCTGTGGCATGTATGGTAGTTTACTTCCTCCCTCTGCAAGATTTTGTCAATACCTGGACTCCACCGCTTGATATTTATTTTTCTTTTATGTCTTTCTCAAAGTCTATCTGAAATTTTCCTTATCCAATTAGATACGACATATAACCTATGCTAGAAACCCAAAAATGGTGGTTCTAAGTTGTCATCTTGTCAGTTTCACATTTTTTTCAGCTATATGTGTGATTCGGCCTCAGTCCGCCAAATGGTTTGTTGGACAACACAAAGCAGAACACTGTCTTTGGAAACTGTTAGACTTGGGCTTAAAGGGGAACTAGATTGGGCACCTAGGTTGGTTGAATGGAGTATTAAGCCTTGTTTTCACTTGTAAGCATAGAAGCTATATATTTATATAACTTCTTCAGCATTGCTTTAGATGCTATTTTACAAGCCCTTTTAATGGTGTATTTGACTCCCATAAATGATCACACTTTTTCTAGAACAAAGTACTACCTGGAATGACACAACAATAGTTCATGTATATATATCAAGCCTTATACATGGGTCAGCATTAGGGGAGGATTCAAATATGTGCTTTTCTTCACTCTTCTTTCAAAGAGAGAAGCGTATCCAGTTGTGACACATCTTGGCAGCATCTCTGCTAATTTTTTACTTCACTGCCATTTTTTATTTTGGGCTGAAAGATTGTGGTTGGGACACATACACAAGTTGACCAATTATATCACATCTGCTCTTTAGCACTAATGACAAGTCAACATATCTTTTGTAGAAATTGGTTGAAATACTAGTAAAGAGGCACTTCTGTCACTGTCATTAAACCAACCAACCTGTCGGTAAGCTACTCAGAAACCTAGATAGGTAGCTGGTGATTTACTCAGGCAGGTAGGTGGCAGATTTAGGACTTGCTGTTGCAATGAATGCAGCGTGGTTGAATTACTCCGAGACGTCCAGTCATTCATTCATGTAGTGAGCAGCGACTTTGAGCATGTGCCAGTTGACCAGATCAGACTCAGGTTTATCTGCCTGGAACTGCAGAACGACATTCAGCCATGCTGCTGCTCTGCTGATGTGCTCGATCACCATGAGTGATCAGTTCATCTAGACTGAGCGTCCAATTCTGCAGCATATGGCTGTTGAGGTTACTCATGTTAATATCCAATTATTGGAAGATAAACTGTTAAGCTCAGTTGATGGAGGGCACGCCTCAGGTACAGGCTTAGCAGCCCCAGTTCATATCCCAGCATGAGTGTTATTTGGTGTTAATCTATCTGAAATAAAGGCCAAACCTCCCCAAAACCTATCCCAAAATATGTTTTCATGGCTTCCTTGTTGATCTAATGAGTAGTGAATTTCATTACATTGGTACTGCAGTTCTGTGTGATTCAGTGTTGGAGCTAAATTTATCTTCTCTTGTCCTGCTTGTTTTACTGCTGGTGGCCTATATGCCCCATGCAATATCTCACATCAGGATCTGCAGCAGTTCTCTGCAGGCTATTGTCATGTTTGGTTAGCCCTGTGTGGAAAATTTTGTTGAAGTGAAAAGAATGCAGGGGAAATCCAGATTTTAATTACAGTGTGGATGGTGATAGAGCATTATCAGTATCCAAGCCTCATTGTTTAAACAGGTGTCAATATTCAGCCGGCAAGTAGAGGCCTGTACTGGACTCCAAAGGGAATATCCCCTCTACCAGGTTAACAAACACACCTTAATGTTCAGAGGTTTCATGGTCAACTATTTACTAGGTAATTTGGTGTTAGTTTGTATCTGACTTTTCAGTTTCAAGCCTCGAGCCGTAGGTCAGGACATCAGCCTTTGTCTAGTTTATGTGGACAGTTTGCAATTCCTAAGGTTTTGAAATTGGATTTAATGCAAAATGGGAAGTGTCAAGTATTCAATATAGTATTGCAGCCCATTTACAATACAAAATAATATCGACAAATCACATCACACCTCTCCTTTATTTAAATTTGATTTGCTGAAGCATTTATTGTTAGAAATGTTGGTATCTGTCTCGGTGTGGTACTAATTTGTAGCATGACTATGCAATTAGATATTGGTTTCAAGGTCAAAATAAAGTGATTTAAAATGGACTTTGTCCACGTTTCACACCTGGATGTAACAGTCCTGGCTCACCAAGAATTATTTTCTTGGATGTTTCATCGTCAGTTGTTTACACTGGTTGGGAGATTATTCTCCCTGGCCTTCTTGTAATCTTGTAAGAACGTGTGTGCGCGCGCACACACACACACACACACACACACACACACACACACACACACACACACACACACACACACACACACACACACACACACACACACACACACAGTGTGCAAAGCTTCGTGCGAAGCCTCAGAAATAAGCACTCTGCGGCAGCCTCACCGTAGCAGAACGTGAGACGTAGGCCACATTCAGTGGGCGAGGAAGTTTATCAGTCTGGCCAAGGTTTTAATACAGCATCATTCATTACCCACTTCAGGCTGCTTTGGAACAGGAGTTGGAGTTGGACTGGGATTAAAAAAATAAATAAAAAATGCAGTTGAGTTCTATACACTGTGAACAGGGCAGGCGATGGAGGGCTCTGCTGACAGCAGAGCGGAGCTGTTTGCCACTATCAGTGCTCCACAGTATGGTAACGGCCTTAATCTGCATACCAACACAGCACAGGAATGTTGTTCTATGGACAGGGCAGTGCTGCATAACTCGCTTTATGTCTTCAGTGTGAGTGTGAAGAAATAAGACTGACCGCTGACAGGAACAATACTCTCCTGGTATATATATATATACATACAGATATATATATGTTCACCTGTCTTCACATGGGAGAGTGTCATCCTGACATATAACACAAATCTTCACTGTCTTGAACCTGATCTGGAAATATGCTGAGCTACTGTAGAGGCAAGTTGTGTAACCTGGTCATACCTGATGCAAGCTTGGAGCGCTTTTTTTTTTTTAGTGCAGTTGAAAAAGCCTAACTGCTATTTTTCAGTTATAGTATTATGCATGCATGTATTCATAATACTATTTTATATATCTATGAGATGTTATGTAAAGTGTTATTTCTAAATGCAATGTGTTGACTGTCCGTTGAGTTCACTTATCCCACAAACCTTGAAGATTAACATACCAACCCCAGCTGAGCAGTTTCTTGCCTTGTAGGAAGATTGTTGTCCAAAAGCCAGATAAACTTGTATGTTATATGTAATCTCCAGTTGACAGGTCAGATCAGTTTTTTTGTAGTATCTGGTGAAGAAACTCATCCTGAACCTCGAGCGTTTCATCACTTCCTTAGACAGAAACTAGCGTGCTGTCGACATCGTCTGCTTATTGTTGAATGTCTCCAGAGCACACGATACCAAATCCTGCCGCACAGTGAATACCGTTAAGTAAGCTAATTGGTAAGTTGATTTTTTTTGCTAGAATTTGCACTTGGTTCAGAATATTCCTGAAGAAACATATTGGCTCTTCAGCACTGAGGTGTGCTCCTTAAGCAGCTCGCTTTTCATTAAACTGAACGACATTCAGAAACCTGTCTGTAACTGCACTGTAGGAACTGTAAACCTGTCCATATTGTGGCTGCTAGTTTCAGTGCTTATGCTTAGTTTCAATTTTTGTTATTTTATTTATGACTTTGACACAACTTGGGGCATGAAACTGAGTTCAGATTGTTCCAGAATTTCTCATGTTTGTCAGGGGCAGTGAAATCCTCCATGTGAACGGACTGTGAACTGTTTTTTGCAAAACAGCCTCTGAGATATAGTCTTTTGCTCCTCAGCTCAAAATCAAGCGCCAGTAAAACCTTTCCTCAAAATACTTCAACTGGCTTTTGACTTTCAATACTTTTGACAGTTTTTTCTTTCTGATTTGGCACTTTGAAATTGCGTCGACAAGTTGAGCCACTGGATAAGCCCAATAATAGATACATACAGATACTGTCTTTTGCTCGCCCCCTTTCCCCATGGTCATCCATATAGACCACTAAAGTGACAGAGCTGAAAATAGGCGGCTGAAAATAGGCAGCTGAAATCTGCATCATGCACACCCTCACCTTTCAAGGAATCATGCACACTGTGCTGCCGGAATATGCTCACATGCAGACTGATAAAACCGTCTTTCTGTGTGCCAGTAGCAGCAAACCTCTTTTGGAAATGGTGGCAAGAGTCCAGGCTTCAGTCCACTGGCTCTCTCCAGACACACACCAGGATCAACAGACTCTGTAGCTCTCTCTGTGTGCCCAGGCTCTGTCCGACATGTATTATAACCTATAAATGCCAGTTTTATATCCCTGCACCGTGGTCCCAACTCATGTCAACCTACCGCTGTCACTCTGTGCCAAGGATGCGATAACAAGATAGTTAAGTGCCGACATGTTCTGCCAGACAGTCTTTCATCACGTACATTATACATAACTTCTTGCTCTGGCTCAGTTCATGTGGAAGTTGCCAAAAGTCACATGCACACAGCAGCGCTCTCCAAACTGCTTCCAGAGGTGATGGGTGTCTGTGTTCATGCAGACATACTTTAGTAGAGTCATTTGGCTGAATTAAAGCTGCTCTCTATCTGATGTTTGTTTTTTATTGACATCAGTAAAACTACTGTTGACTTTTTTCACTTCCATGACATTTCTATAAGTATGATGATGATGACAACATTTGTTTTTGGCGCTCTGTTTAACAGTGTGTGTCCTCCAATGCAAAGGCTTCCTTGTGTAAAAATCACCAGTGTTGTTTTATTGTTTTGTTCAGCCTCACGAGCCTCTGTCCGTCAACTCTCTTCTCAACAGCTGTAACAGGTTTGTTGTACAAGGCCTGAGTGGCTTCCTTCAGTGTGGCCAACTCATTCATTAAGAGAAGTATGGAGGAAATCTCACGCATCAGTTCCAGCTCTGTGGTGTGACCAATTCTTTGACATCAGCCCCACAAAGGAGCTTCTTCATACTTTTAACTGTCAGTAATTAACACAAATCTAATGGCTTCTTCTTTGTCTGCCATTTGACCTTGCATCTGACTTCTGGGGCTGTGACTTGTGATGTTGACCCTTGGTTGCTTTTTAATCTGTGGAGCAACAAATCGTATTGACGTTACGCCACTTTAACCCTCCAGAACTCCTGTGGTGTGGCATTCCTGCTAGCTACGAGAGTTCAGGGAACATGTTAATCAAGTCAAGTAGCAAATCTGTTGTGATTTTATTATTACTGGTTGATGGAAAACTCTTCACAGAGCTGTCCTGACCTGTGACGTAAATGATTGCACAAGTTTTGTTTAGGTGGAGGAAACTAAGTAAATGACCAAAGATGGGTTCACTTTTTAGAGGTTGTGTTCAGACACTACTTACGAATAATGAAGTGCCCATGATCAACTTGATGATTATGAAAGATCCCTTAAAATCTGTTTTTCCACTGATTTGTGGGGATTTTTTTTAACTTTTAGTAACATTTCTGTTGAATTCATCAATTCGAGACATTCTAACGGAGACGTTCAGCATTGTAAAATCTGATGGACATCCTTTATTCATTAGACTTAGACTATCATTCATACATTTCATAAGACTTGAATGTTGGACACAGAAGACCTACTTATGTGTTAGTCGTAAGAGTGATTCTGTAAGGCCTGATGAATACAGGCCCAGTGTGTATCAGTCCGCTGACTACTACGATCTGTCTTTAAACTGGTTTGTGTGTGTGTGTGTGTGTTGTAAGTGTGTGTGTGTGTGTGTGTGTGTGTGTGCGCGTGCATGCATCGGCAGAGTCCAACCAAACTGGTGTCATGTGTCGACCTGCTGACTGGTTAAGTGGTTGTCGTTCCTGTTGGCTTCCAGCTGATGGTTTGTACTGTTTTTGGAGGCATAGGACAAATTAAAATCCAAACACAATTACATTGCATTCATTTAGCCAACACTAATGAGGGAGAAGGGATGGTGAGAGAGGCAGGGGGAGGACAGAGAGGGATAAAGGGATGCAGTGTTTCCAGAAATGTGCAGATAGTGGGTGGAAGTTGTGCAGGAATTTTGGTGCTGGTGGTGAATATGTGCTAAATGTGTGCCAGAAAAAAAATAGAATAAAAAGTACCTAGGAAACCATCTATTTTTCTGTCTGATATTCAGGTTTTATCATGTTGAAAAAATTCTTCTTTTTTCTTTTTTCTCCTCTGTTTTTTCCCCCAAGGTTGGCAACGGCACAACAGTCTCATGGATACATAGCAAGTCGCTGTTGGTTCAAAGCCATATCACAATTTCTGGGTTGACTCTGTCATTGTATTTTTGCATAGTATTGTGTCTTTTTCCATTCATTTTGAGTTGAGGACTAAGGAGTAGCAATGCAAAACTCAAAGCTTCAGATCGTTTTGTTGCAATGGTTGTAAATGATTGGAAACGCTGTTCTTTCTTCTTTCAGAGTAAGGAGTCGGCTAAAGATCAGAGCACGTAAGGCATTGGCCACAGGGATTACTGGAAAATATGACTAGCTAGAAAGTGTCACCTCAAAGTTCATTTTCGGCTGTCGCTCTTAGTTTGGTAAATGAGGAAATGAAGCACCTGTGATTCAGCATAAACCCAGACTGTGTTTGTTGAAAACGAATGGGACTTCCTGTATGAGTCACGAGGTCCAGGTGTAGATAGTGGCAGGAAAAAATGTTTCTGTACAAGGCGGAAATACTCTCCCTCATCCATATCTTGGTAAATGTTGATCTGTGTGTTTAATCAGTACACTCCCCAATTTTGTTTTCCCCATACCTACTTCTCTCACATGCAATATTTACACTGAGGAGAACAATGAGTGTGGTTTTTTTGTTATTAACTTGCTGTTTGAAGTGGGAGCGAGAACAGTATGTGGGGTGTGTGTGTGTGTGTGTGTGTGTGTGTGTGTGTGTGTGTGTGTGTGTGTGTGTGTGTGTGTGTGTGTGTGTGTGTGTGTGTGTTTTGTTGCTGGGTGAAAAGCTCTATAGTTAGGTCCCTCCTTCCTCGTCTCCAGGTTACCATGGGGACAGGAGGTAACTGTGTATGTGTATGTGCGTGCGCGAGTGCACATGCGGCTGTCATAATCTGTGAATTGGTTGCTTTTGGTAGCACGCTGCATTCAGATATACTGCATTAATTGAACCAGGCTATGTTGTCTCCGCTTGCTCACTGTCCCTCTCTGTTTTAGCATCTTCCTATTTCCTCCTTTTCCTCTCTCTCTCTCTCTCTCTCTCTCTCTCTCCCTCTTTCCCTCCCTCTCTCTCTCTCTCTCTCTCTCTGGTACATCGACAGTAGTTTTCAGTCATGACGGAGAGCTGAGAGCTGATGAATGAAACTCCTGGAACGACAGACAGGCCTCAGGCATCCAGATCAAATCGCTTTCTGTGCGTGCGCGTGTGTGTGTGTGTGTGCCGTGTTGTCATGCTTACCTTACCATGTGTGCGTTCTAGCATTATGTATATGTTAATGATAGCTTTTATTCATTGTTAGTCTATCAATGTGCAGTTTTTGTGTACCTTGTTTTCTTGTCTGTGTTGAATTTAGGGTGATGTCTCTCTCCGGAATGATATTTGATTGACATGGCTGTGGTTTTTATTCTCGTTCCTTGGGTTTTATTTTCATGCTGATTGTTGCCCTCACGGCTTCATGCCTGTGTTTCAGTGAATGACATGAGAAGCTGTCTTGAAATGGTGTATGGTCAGGATCATTGTTGATGGCAGGTGTACATCCATCGATCATCCTTGTGTGCTCTGTGCAGACGTCTCCTGGTGCATTTCTCCAGCTCACACAGGGCGAGACAGAGATGAACACTTGCACTGTTCTAATCTCAGTTAAATTTAATGATGAATAACTAGTCACACAGCCCTCAATGGTCCACAGTTTTGAGTTGGCTTAGAAACCCAAAACATCAGATGTGCTGTGTGTGGAAGTATATTACACTAATATTCATGGACATTGCTGGATGAAGATTGCAGACTCTTTTTACTGCTCAACTTCGAGCTTCTTATCATTCCAACAAAACAAACATACCCGTTGAACATCAGTGTGTTAGCATTAGCACGGTGATATGAGCGTTATCTCAACGACATGACTATAACTGAGCTTTGACACCTGTGCTCCATTTGACTCTCTGCCTGATGCTGACACTCATGGATGTGCTGGGTCCTGGCTCTGGAGTTTGAACAATTGTATTGCATTTTATTTCATTGCAGCTTTGTTTTTCACAACTCGGACTGTTTGTATCTGTTGCGTTGATTCCTTCATAAGTTTCTCATCTGTTTTGTCTGTTTTTGTCAGTTCTACTTGCAGGACACTAAAAGCAGCAATGGGACTTTCATCAACAGCCAGAGGTTGAGCCGCGGCTCGGAGGAGAGTCCCCCCTGTGAGGTGCTCTCCGGCGACATCATTCAGTTTGGTGTTGACGTCACTGAGAACACACGCAAAGGTACATAAGGCACTAATGACGAGTTTGTCCAGTCATATACTAAAATTACTGTCTTTCTAACGCACATAAACTCTGTTTCGTCGTACGCTGGGGAGATGCTGAAGGACAATGTTTAAACAAAGAAGATTGCGTTGAAGCAGAGAGGAGAATCAGATGTGTAGTTCCTCTAATATATTCACACAACCCTGAAATGATTACACTCGACCAATCCTCAAGGGTACCTTAGGGCTGATTTTGCTTAGGTCAGAGACTACACGTTGTGCATAACAGATATTGAGGTCAAATTTTCAGCTCCACTAATATCCCTTTTATTCTGGAGACCAATGTGCATTCAACCGCAGTTGCACCTTATTCACGTGGTACTACTATGACGGTCGATCTCGGAATATCCCCTTTTTTTCCGCAATTACTCAAGTCAACAATTCCCAATACAACTCCACTCAACCACAGAATTACACAGAATTAAATAAGATAACCGCCAAATAAAATTCAGTTGCGGCTTTCTTAGCGCGAGTATAATGAAGTCTTGTGTTTTTAGCATCTGAGCATAAAGCTGCTGTTTAGAGGAAAAAAAAGTGTTTTTAAAAAGATAAAGCTGGCGGTTGGCTGGTGCAGCACAGGGCTTCTTGCCACAGTCTCACTAAGAACCTTTTCCCTCGACCTGATTTTGGGTGGTACATTGACGTGGATGTTGTCTGTTTCCAGTCACTCATGGCTGCATTGTGTCAACTGTCAAACTCTTCCTACCTGATGGCATGGAGGCACGCCGACGAAGCGAGTAAGCATCCAATCTTTGATATTTGTTATTCACAAATTGTATGGTAAGCACATACGTGGTGAACAACAGTGAGAACCGCTGGGATAAAAGACCCTGATTTGTTAATGCCTATGAATGTAACATTGCCTCTGGACAGAATGAACCTGCTTCTGAGAGTACTATCAGTCCTCTGGCCACTGCAAATTAAGCTGTTAATACCTGTCTGGCTGCTTTTTATCTCTCACTCACTCACGCACGCACGCTTACTGAATGTCTTCTTGTGTAATGATGTTCTCTCCTGCCGTCAATAAGGACGGCCATTTTGTTACCAGCGTAAATCAGGAGTGTTTGTGCAAACAAGAACATGTATGCATCTTTGTGATAACCAATTGTCAGTGGTATTCGCCGATAGTCATTTGATTTCCACAGTGGTTTATGCTAAGCTTTGAAAAATACAAGATCAGCTGTTCATACCACAAATGTGTGTAGAATTAAAGGGGCCACAGGAAACCAGTAGCTGACACAGCATGGAACTTCCTACTGTATTGGGAGTCCCACCTGTGTGTGTTCAACATTGGTGACTGTAGATACAATCTGGGAACTGTGTGTGATGGTGAGGCATGGTGCCATGGTGGGCAGTGCCATCTGCTGCCCTGCTGTCTATCTTCCAGTCTGGAAAACACAGAAGAGCATCCTGCCCCACATGCAGACTCAAATAGAGAGGGTTTTGTGTGTCCGGTGTGTTTTCTAAAACTCTTAGACCATATTTGTGTTCAAGACAACGTCTACGTCTACGTCTACAACGTCTACGTTTTAGACCAGTTTTTAGTCTCTACCAAGTCTTGGGTGAGAATAATTAGCTGTTGTGCTCCTAAATAACTCAGGAAGCTCACCAGGTTGGAGCAAACTCAGTCTGCTCATAAGATAAGATAAGCTCATGCTTTATTTATCCCTGAGGGGAAATTATTTTTTACAACAGTCAAAAATGATACAAAAGAACATAGCAATACACAATGGAATACACATACACAGTTCACATTCACAACAATGCACAATAGTAAGTGATAACTGTAACAAAGTCAAAATAAGCAAGCAAACAGGAAGAAATAACAGAATGACATCAACAGTGACAATGGTAATAACAATAATAATAACAAAAAGGGTGTTATATGAATAAACTGCAGCAAAAATGATGAGATGGAGACAGGAAACACAGCAATAAAGAATAAAGAGAGGTGGTGTGATTGCGGCTGCTCTCCAGACCGTGCAGGATGCAGCTCAGAGGAAGATCTCCACTATCCAGGATGCTCTGCAGCTTTCTGCAGCTGCATCCAGAGTCCTGGCTCCATTGTTCCTCAGAAACTTCAAAGTTATAAAGATAACAACACTGTAATATTAAAAACACTATAATTGATCAAAGATAGTAAAATAATTATAATTATAATGAGCTGCACTAAAATACACAATAATAATCAATCAACAATCACCATTATAGAGGCTGAAGATGCTCTCCAGAAACACATTCAGGTCATGTAGTCGGTGAGAGGTGCTCAGGAAACTGAAGAGATGTTCTTCAGTTTCCTGAGCACCCTCACCTCAGCCACCGTCCAGCTCAGCCCTGATGGTGGAGTTCACTCTCCCGATCAGTTGTTCCTGTCTCTGCTTCACATACCCAAGGTCTGATACTCACAATATGCAGAGAAAAAACCTTTCCTTGAGTAGACCCTGTGCTTCACAGGACATGGTTCTTCTGGCAGATATACTGCACCCCCCACACACACACACACATACACAGGGAGAACATGCAGACATGCAAAAAAGGCCCACCATCTGATACAGGTCACTGTCCATAATCATGTATTTGCATTGAAGTCTGCACAGCTCTGTCCCAATACATTCCAGTTGGAAACAGTGATGTGAAACTAAATCCGACATATTTATTAATAGCTGAAGAATGTGTCCCCAGTGTTGCCATTATGTGTCTGGAAGTTTGCCAGATATGGCTTTTGTACAGTTGCCCTGTGTGTGTGAGTATGGCATCTCCATTGGTACCACTGGTATTTGTAGTTTTTGGACACAGACCTATGATTCTGTGTCCAAAATAAACTAAAAATACACACTTTTCTTTGAGCTTTGTTCTTTTCTTTTGTAATGACTTCCCTTACTATAAAACTGTTATCCATTATTATTAATATCATCATTGATATAGTAATAGTAATACTGTTAGCGTCAGTGGTAGTAGCAGCACAGGAGAAGATGCTGCTCTAATCTGGTGAAAACAAAATGATTGAATACTGGATTGAGATCAAATACAGGTTTAACCATCTCTCTCCATTCATTGTTTCGTTCCTCACAGTAGCTCCGCTTTTCTTTTCTTATCAGTCTGCTCTGCTGCCATATTTCCATAATACACCCACTCTCCTACAGACTCATGGTCAAGTTGTTGTAGTGACAGTTTCATTACTGTCTCCCAGGAGGGGACAGGAGAGGACAGCTTTTGAGCGTCGGCCTATGAAGTGACAAGACAATAACGACAAACACCCGTTATCTTGTAGAGGCAGGTTAATTATTCAGCACACCTTGCTTATACGATCGGTGCACTGGAGAGCTGTAGCTGCTGCACAGAGGAGTTAGTTTCCTCATTGTGTGAGCCCAAAGGGGTGGAGCTACAGTAACTTGCACAACTTAAAGGAGGAAAATCATCTGTTTTGTTCAGAGGAGAGGTGGAGCAAAGAACAGAAAGAAAGTTTGTAATAGGATGACTTCACTCTCGCTGTGAAAACGAGAAGAATCAGCTGCTCTGACTGAAACCATCAGAGAAAATGACGTACTAAAGAAGGATCCATTTTCCCAAGGAGTGGCTGAGCAAGATTGAGATAGAGGTGGTGGAGTGAACTTTGTCCTGTGATGAATCACTGGCTGACACACGCAGGAAGGAGGCCTGACAGGTAATGTCCTTGCTGCTCAGAATTGAACCAGGATTTTTAGGATTAGGTCCAACTTGATCTTGCCAGGAAATGCTGCTGATTATTCAGTGTTAATGGCTTTACAGCTAAATGCTCTTATAGTAAACATTAGGTGAAGCTTAAATGTTACGTATTCTCTGTTAACAAGACAGCAAATAGCCAATCGGAAGATAATATGGGAAGTTATTTTTGAAAGTTTCCAGACACAGCACAGAGCTGGTTTCTCATATGTTGAAAGGACTGTAAGAATTATTAGATGTGTGGTAAACATGAAGCAGAAGTCGGATGAGAACAGGAATTCAGAGACTTCAGGAGATGTATTTTGAAAAATAACTCCACACGTTTTCATTGAGATATTACATTCTGTTGACAGTGTGGACGGCCTTTTTTCTCTTTTGGTCTTTCTCGTGCACAGGTTGCTAAACCTAATCATTTTTTGAAGCGACACAACAACCTCATGTTATCACACGATGGAAGGCTGAAAATGGCAAATGTATTGTTTCTCTCATAGGTTTTTAAGAGTCACCATCACCATTAATGGCTTATAAAAATTGCTTTTCTGTTAATTGACTAATTGTTAGCTCACTTGAGCATATTTAGGCTATCGCAGCAATTAAGGAATGAATGTGGTGACGCATTTGACAAGGACTTCTGGCACTCTGCAGAAACATTTTGATAGCTGGTGCTACTGTCATGTTTTGGTCTGTGCCAAAAGAAGACTTGAGGTTTGATGAGCATCCACTTGTGGGACAGGCTCCAATGTTCTCTTCGACATGACTCCTCAACAACAAGTCTGAGTTGCAAAGTAATTGTAAAACCTGCCGTGGAAGAAATGCCGGAGCAGATGGAAGGAGTGCGAGTGTTTTCCATCATCAGTGTCTGCTGAACCACGTAGAAAACACAGTCAGCTAAATCTGATGTGGATGACTGACTCATGTGTACTGGATGCTGTGTTTGTGTGTGTGTAGGCAGAACAGATGCTCTTGTGAGCCATATATGCAACTAGGTGTTGCTATCCTTTTTTTTCCACAAGATGTGATATTTTGGAGCCTTTTGTCATCTCCGTTGGTGTTTGAAGTCTGAAAATTAGTGATTTGTTTGCTGGAGACGGGGCCTGCTGTGGACACCTGCTGTGCAACTTTGAGCCTTGGTGCAGTAACAGAGTGCACCCAAAACAAAACTATGTGGCTATTGTTGAGGATACCCAGGCATTTATTTTCCATTGATGTTGTTCCCACAACTGTTTTACTATGTTGCCTTAAAATAGAGCATGCCAAGAGAGAAAGAGAGAGAGACTAAGAATACATAGTCGTGCCAGGTCCTTCGGCGTGAAGAATCCCACTGTTGCCTAGTTTTGTGCTGTATTTCTGAAACTGCTGAGTGAGTAAAACAGCAGAAACACAAGACAAATTCTAGCATTAATGTGATATCCGGGTTATGGGTTTTCAAACTTGTACAACATATTGGATTTGTGAACTGCCTGCATAGATGAGTGACATGAAGCTATGAATCTCGTACTGTGATGATGCCTTTGAGTGACCAAGCAGCTCCCGGCAGCTGTGATAAGACAACATTGTGTACAGTGGTGGCTGCAGGGATGAAATGAGATCTGCAGAGGTCCAGCACTACTACAGCTTAAAGATGTTTTTGAATAATTTTCCATACTTTGAATGTCTTTTATCCTCTTTGTTTTTAGGGAAAAAAGGCAGGGTTACTAAATACAACTACTCTCTCACCTCCTTCAAAATTTCTGTCTACTAGTGACTTTTTAAATTGATTAAAGTCTACTACCACTCTTGTGTTTATTCATTAGGACTTAAAATAAAATGTCTTTGGTCTCACTGTCTCACTTTGGTCTCACCGTTAAAACATAATAGGATTACTCCAAGGGCATGGATGTCCCAGCTGTTCGTCAAGTCTCAAGGCTCAAAATGGCAACGTGCTAAAGAATCAGAATAGAAAGTCATTATACAACTTAGCTATACAGCTGTGAGGAATTTGTTTAGGTGTTAGGTGCATAACTAGCCGGCCATGTAAAAATTGTAGATAAGCACAGGACAGTAACTCAGATGGCAAATATGAGAGTGCATCCCACCTCTGTGAAATTAAAGCAGTAAGCATGATACATAATAATGTATTTGTATTTAATGTGTCATTTAGTTTTCAGGTATTTGGCAACTGAAGGAGGCTCCACCTTTCCTCTTGGATGGTGGTTATACATTAACAGGGTTGGGTTATATTTTTCCCCAGAGTCCAGTTTACCTTCATTCTTGAACTCTGACTGTTCCCAGGTGAAATCTGTGGATTATCTTCCCCTGCCCAAACAAATCTGTATGACCTTGTGTCGCTGTAAGATACAGTACTTTGAACAAACATTTCCACTCAGGCAGGACACAGCCATAGCTTAGCAAAGATCTGCCATTGATTTCCTGCTGTGGAGGCAAAAGACAGCAGTAAAGCCCACTGGACTGTACCCTTTTCCAAATTATGTTTAATTTGCTGAAATAAACTCTTTCAAACTTTCATCAGTGCAGCAATGATGACCCCTGACGGGGTTCATTTGATTGACACTGAGCAGACGAAGGTGGAAGCCACAGGAAGCAAAGACAGCTGTGTTGTGTCATGTAAAACACATGACCTGTGGTATATTTGCGGATTATGTAAAACTGAATTATTCTACCCTTCAAATCACTTTTAGGTAGGGAGCATGGGGACCAAAGAGGGAGAGGGCATTTCTGGCCTCTTTATTTCTGGCCAGGGAGCCACAGCAGCAGAGTGCCATAGAGCTCAATCACAGCATCCATGCATTGGGATTTGTGTCTATAGTTTTTTTTTTTTTTTTATTAAGCATAACAAAAAGGTGTGATATGTTTACATGAATTCCTCTTCATCGTATGGTCCTTCCCATCTTCTCAGATATCATATATTTGACAGTGCTTTGGCAACGCACTCTGTTGTCTCATGCTCCTATGTCTTCTTCAGACAAAGGTTGATGCAAACATGTCTTGTTCTCCTCAGTGAATCATCTATTACAGGCTTGGCCTCTATCTGATGGACACATTATTGTACAGTAAATAATGTCTGCTGTGTTTTTGTGTGACTAACTTGAAGCCTAAAATAGAGAGATAATGATTTGATTTGATTTCTCTTTGGCGTGTTGAGATGAGGTTCTTTCTGTCTAATGAAAGGTTTTCAATTTTCAACATTTATTTCTTGCTCCCTGTTGCTGTGGTTACCTCATGCGTCTTACATCCATGCTGTTTCCATAGTGATGGAATGCTTTCTTCTCTTCCCTCTTTCAGTGTCATTCAGACTCCAGTACCACTACCTGTAGACAAGGTAAGACCAGTAATGTGTGTGTTGTTGTCACATACATGTCCTTTTAGTTATTTGTCTGCCATTTCTCATTTATATGAGTGCCCATTAGCAATGGAGTTGTGTGCTTGTGTGTGTGTGTGTGCTTGTGTGTGTGTCCACGCGCGTGCATGTGTGTGTTTTCATCTTTACACACACATACACACACATTGAGGAGTAGTCAGCTGATAGAGGAATGCAGGGATTGCTGCCAGCCTCTACAGCCACACTACAAAAATCTTTCACGTGGATTAGAGGGAAGATTATTTTTTTTCTCCCACCATTCACTTTGAGTGCTTAAGGTGTCTACTAAATTAAAAGTCAAACGGAAATAAAATGTTATCCAGAAAACAGGCAAATTTATTTTATATGTTTACATGCCTGTGGTTTTATATACATGTCTTGAAAATTTATTCTGGAAACTATGTATAGAAGTAAATGGCTCACATTTATAATGTACACTTCTACCTAAGAGAACATTTTTTTCTGTGTTGTTTTCCCTTCAGTCTTCCATTCCCACACATGCTTTCTCAGACAATGGAGAGCCTGTAAACTAGGGTCCTGTGTCTCGCTTACGCTGTTTCAACTTACAGACAGGCAGGGATGACCCAGCTGCTCCATGAGGCAGTAACATCAGTATCCTATCATTGCATGATGACACTATATCAGACAGGAGCTGCGTTTAACGGACTGTGCTAATGTTCATCAGCAGCTGACCTAGCGACTTAACTGCTCATCTGCACTCAGTGGTGCCAAACCCTGTTCTGTGCTTTTTCTCAACACTGAGAACAACAGGGCCTCAATGTAACCTGTCTGAGGAATGTAGGCTGGAGCCGCGTGTGTGTGTGTGTGTGTGTGTGTGTGTGTGTGTGTGTGTGTGTGTGTGTGTGTGTGTGTGTGTGTGTGTGTGTGTGTGTGTGTGTGTGTGTGTGTGTGTGTGTGTGTGTGTGTGTGTGTGTGTGTGTGTGTGTGTGTGTGTGAGGAGGAAGGGTGATTAAATTTGAACCACTTCTCTAACATAATTAAATGTCCTAAAGCAGGATCCTAGCACCTCCTGGGACTTGAAAGACAGACGCACACACACACACACACTGAATCACATACAGATATTAACTTGGATGCGTACGTTGAAGTGTGTTGAAGGCAGAATACAATCATTTGGATGCAGCACAGGGTAGTGTGCTCAAGATCAGTGTTTGAAACCATCAAAATTGTACATTTCAAATGTACATGGATACATGGGCCATAAGAATACACACACACAGTGTTGGAAAGGCCAGGAAGTACACACAGGTATGAAACTCACACATCATGATTGAGGAGTTAGGACTTCCATTGGTAAACAGAAACTTAAAGCCAAGAGTGCTAATAAGGCCGACTGTGTAATCGATGCTCTCTTATTGATAAGATTGTCTCTTTTAACATCTACATAAGAGAAATGCGAAAACATTTGTGGTCTCGCTGGTTTCATAATGCACTGCAATGATCACTGGTAATACTGCGCACTGCACATGTGACTCAGTGGTCCTGTTTACGAATGACCCGGACTTCAGTGCGGGAGCGTTAAAAGCTAATCTATAGTTTTAAGTCAAAAAAGCTTGTGCATTTTAACTTGCATTTGCCCGAATGTGTTAGCCGTCATGTCGAGGAAAGAAATCTGTTTGTTTGCCTGCCCTGTGGGGAGGAGTGTGTATGCCACTAATTTTCTAGACTTTCGTAAAGGTTAAGTCAGGGATAAGTGATAAGTAGTTGCTAGGATTCTCTCTCAAATCTCCTTCAGCATCTTAACCTGCCTTGCGCCTCTGACGTGACCATCTGTGGAAGCTCCAGTATCTCCAAGTCTATCTAGAGACAAAGCAATCAACTTAATTTGACTCTGTAAGCTCCCGCACATCTGAGGGCTTCTTCCGCAGTGAGACAGCTCGTTTGATCTGTACAGAACCAGGGTTACCGTGGTAACCAAAGATACTCTCCAGCACTTTACTGCAAGTCTAAGAAAGGTCAATGTTCTTAACCCCTACAACCACCTGTTTCAGTTTTGCAGAGCATGATTGAGTCCGTTTTAATATGCTGCTATTGTGTGTGTCTGTATTTTTAGGTTGCAGCCAACACTCCTAGTATGTATTCTCAGGAACTGTTCCAACTCTCCCAGTATCTACAGGTAAGACACTGACACCTACTGGCCCTTCTAGGTACTAGTAATAAAAGAAATGAGACTGAATAATCAGACATAGATTTTCATTTTACACCACTGGTTTGTTCAGCCATCTTCTTAAGTCCCTTGAGTCTGTTTATATGAGTCTTTTTTTCTGTTATTCAACAAAAATCATTATGCAGAGACCTTACACACTGAAGCCAATGGGTTTTTCCAAACTACAGACTCTTTACTCTTGCTCTCTTCACTGTGACTGTTTGATTACTGAACACTGATGATTACTAAAGATTATGTCTGTCTGTCTTTCAGGAGGCCTTACACAGAGAGCAGATGTTGGAGCAGAAACTAGCCACTCTGCAGCGTCTGTTAGCCAGCACTCAGGAGGCCTCAGAAAGCAGCTGGCAGGTAGGAAATGTGTCATGCTTTAGCTGCATAGTATAATACAGTTCAAATAGAGTCCTTGAAAAAACAGAAATCCTTTGATTTTTAATAAAGCAATTCCAAAACTACCAGTATTTTACAGCACCAGCTATTTTGGCCAAATCTAAAGCATTGGCATCATGTAAATTCATCAAACTTATTTCAGACAAAAGTCTACTGTTTGATCCTAAGCCATCTATTTTTGTTACAGTCAAAATGGACATGTTTATAGATATATCATAGATGTGGGTTTTTCTGAGCAATAGCAATAGCCAGAGCTGGGGTCACCCTTGTTACCAAAAGTTTCTCTTGATCACCTTTTCACTTGAAACTTTCAATATTTTGCAAACTCTGTTTTCACCAGGCTTTGATTGACGAAGATCGCCTGCTCTCCAGACTGGAGGTGATGGGCAGTCAGCTTCAGGCGTACTCCAAGGTACATTTTCATGCAGCTGCCACGTCTGCCGAATTACCTGCAAAAAAATGTTCTTTTGCAATAGATGGATTAAAACCCAAGTCTCAATATGTTTCACTTCAAATCGAAATAATCTGTCTCTGTTTCACTCAGTCCCAGACGGAGGAAGGAATTCGTAAGGAGCTCTTGGCTCTTCAGGAAGACAAACACAACTATGAGACCACAGCGAAGGAGTTGCTGCGGAGAGTCCTCCAGGAGAAGATTGAGGTCGTCAGGAAGCTGTCTGAGGTGGAGGTGAGGCGCAGATACATCCTCTGTGATGTGATTCATCAGCTTTAGGCCTTGCGATCTTGTGCTGATGAAACCAAAATCTGATTTTCTCTCTGGCATTGTGCAGCGCTCGCTCAGCAACACAGAGGATGAGTGCACTC
Source organism: Karalla daura (assembly GCA_029224185.1). Classification (NCBI taxonomy): domain Eukaryota; kingdom Metazoa; phylum Chordata; class Actinopteri; order Chaetodontiformes; family Leiognathidae; genus Karalla; species Karalla daura. The sequence goes on from CM055188.1 coordinate 9,920,993, forward strand.
ACTTGAAGGAAATGTCTGAGAGGGGCCAGGAAGAGCTGAGGGAACTTGCCAATAAGTACAACGCCGCTGTCAACGAGATCAAGGAGCTCACTGACAAAATCAAGGTAACAGAATAGTACCTGAAGGTATCTGAATAACTAAGGATTTTCCCTCCAATTATATCAAACACCACATATCAGTTTATAAACTGTGAGGTGCTTTCTCTTGATATTATTCTAATGCATCTCTCCTCTGATCTGGTTTCATCTCCATGTTCCTTCCTTCTTCTTCTCCACCCTGATCTGCTCATCGTTTCCCTTTTTTTACCTTTCTACCTCCTATCCTCTGCTGTACTTATTTTACTGTGTCCTCCTCCAGGCAGCAGAGGGTCGGCAGGAGGAGCTGACCCAGCGGGGAGCGACAGAGAAGAGGGAGTTGGAGCTGCGGATTGAGGAGATGGAGGAGAAGGAGCAGGTTCTCCAGGCTCGCATCGAGGCTCTGCAAGCCGACAACGACTTCACCAACGAGAGGCTTACTGCACTGCAAGGTACACGCATACATGTGTGAGCACACACAGGCACACTCCATTCAGCCGTGTCTTTTAACAAACTGACTGCACCCTGCAAGCTAATCACCCTCGGTTTCCTGGTCATAACAAGAGTGTCAGCAGCTGGCTCAAAACACGTCCTCGACCATTAGAAAACTCTCCTTGGACTTGCTGTCAGTCAACGCTCCTCTCTGCTGTCGTTGTTGTTGTTGTTGTTATTGTTTACAGTGCGGTTAGAACAGCTACAAGAGAAAAGCATTAAAGAGAACAACAGTCTGGGTGAGTCCGCACATCTCAGGCCTCCTCTGGGACGCTCGTCCTCTGCACTGCATGCCTCTCTCTTCTGTGGTTGCTAACGTCACTTCCTCATCCTGCACTAATGATGCATGACGATCTCCTGCATGATATCCACAAAACTTCCTGTTGTTTGCTGCTGTCTCTGCTCTTTGTTCATCTGTCTCTCCATCTGTCACAGTGGAAGTCTGGCTCTTCTTCCTCTGTTGGTTTTTTTTTTATATTGGTAGCTTGATGTCTGGCCCTCAGGTGTCGTCTTTAAGAGGACATGTCATGTTGATTCACACTCACTCACTAGATATATTTCTGAATCCACGACTAGACAATCCAACATAGGCACTCAAAGCATTTCTGTCAAGATCTTAAATCCTTCAGTGAATCAACTGTCACTTATTTGTCATATATCTATACATATTAAGAAAATGACACACCTGGGTGAGAGTTCTCTTCAATTTCCTTTGTTAAATGGGAAAGGATTTCAATTTCAACTGTGGTACTATGCTAAACTCATCACCAGGAATCAAACATGTGGTCTTTGAATGACAAGATGGTTTGGTTCACCTCTGGGTGTGGCTGTTTCAGGCTGTCTCAGGGACATTGTAGCACTCTGTTGAGTCTAAACAGGGCTTGCTGGCTTTCTGGAAAATCTGGTGTGTTTCTTTGTTTGGTCGCCAAACTGTCCACTGCTTTGTTTTTCTACTTCTTGGGGGGGAAAAAGAGCTTTTGGTCACTGATTGACTTCTGGTGATTGAATGATGACACTGAATATGAATGCTGCAGGTGACTGCCTCACTGCTCACTTCACCACAGTAGCTACTTTGTCAAGGAACATGCCATCATTTGGACCCTTATTCTGCTCTGAATATGTTTGGCTGCTGAAGTTTCGACAAAATTTTGTGTGTATATATGTGTGTGTGTGTGTGTGTGTGTATATATATATTTATATATATATATATATATATACACACACACACATATATATATATATATATATTTGATCTGGTCACATGACAGATGTCAACTCTGAGTCCCTCGGACCAGTAGAAGAACCTGTCGAGGACAAACAGAGTCTGCAGACACCTGAGAGCCAGAGGGAAGACGAGGATGAGGAGGGTACAGACACCGATGATGGTGGAGTTGGAGAAGATGAAAATATTCATGGTAGTTAGTTGATTATCATACTCATAAACATTTTGTCACCATGTTGTAGCTGCTTATGCAAAATCCTTTACAAAATTAATGAAAATAGTTTAACCAAAAAAAAAAATCGTATTAGAAAAAGCACAGAGCAAAATACATCTGTTGTAATCTATGTGCCAAACTGACAGACCATGTGATTTGTGATTTCATATAGAAACTATTGTCTCTCCTGCAAGCTAATGTCCAGACGCCACTACTGCAGTAAACGACGTGTTTTTAAATACTATTGTCTTCAGTTCAAGTCTCTTAGTGTGGTTAGTGTGAATGAGCCTCACAGAGAAACATGTGATACCTCTTGTCAGAAGAGATTTTAGTCTAGATTTGGTCTTCACTGCCTTTTCAGGAAATTATCTAGTTTATCTAGTTTTTGCATTAAGTTAGGTGTAGTTAGAGACACTCTTTGCATCGTGTATGGAGTAGTTTGCCCGGAGGTTTCTCTTCTGTCTTGGACACTCACTGTAGCTATGGGACTACTTGGGTTTCTTGTGAAGGTGCAGTGTAGGTGAATTCGGACGGCTGGACTGTTTAATTCCACTTTTCCTGGTAATATTTTGCCGGCGTTTGAGAGACCGATGTACATGCCTGTATCTGTCTGTCTGTTGCCTGCCTGTCCAAATCCTGTCTTTTGCTGCAGTGTTGTGGTATCTGTTCGCCACCACTGTAAAATACCTGCCTTGTATGGCTTTGATTTTAGCCCTGTTGGTTTGTTTTGAGAGCATCTCTTGGTCCACGTAGTTGACAATCTCTCTGCAACTTATTAGTTCTGTCATGCTGTCTACCTGCGTCTGTCTATACATTGATTTCTGTCTTCTCTGACTTTAACTCATTCTGCCTCATCCTCTCCCATAAAATGTTGGGTATTTAGAGCAGATACTGAACTGGAACATTTCTCTCAAGAGGAATAGTTTTTCTATTCTGTTCATCAATTCCATTAAGTGGAGTTTTAACAGTGAGATTTATAAATTGCTGGCTGATCATACATCAGAATGCAACAAAACAAGTGCTCGTGAGTTATTAACTATATCAGATAATGGTAAAATACAAGAGAAGTGACAATAAGTACGACAAAAGTGAACATTAAACTTTGACTAAGAGCAGGAGGTATACCACTATGGAAATATGCCACCATTTCTGTAACATAAGTGTACAATATTTTTTCTATATATAAATATATGGAGAGATATACTGTATATAGTGTGTATATTCCAGTGTGTTTTTCCATTGCTGGAAGATGAGTCAGATGTGGTTTTGATGAGCAGAATCAATCAAGTCTGAGATGGATACCCAACTCTGCTCCAGTAGTCACCATGGTAACGTCAGTGCTCTGTGTTTCAATCAGACAACTGTCATGTAAACAACAGTGGAGAAGACTCAACTAGAATCCAACAGTTGATTGAGTGTCCGCGTGAGTACAAACATACGTTTTTGGTGTATGCTGCTTCACACACACACACACACACACACACACACACACACACACACACACACACACACACACACAGTATGCAGTACAGTATGCACTGTAACTCAAAACATGTATAACAATTTGCAGAGGGTTATCTGTATATCAAACAAAGAAAGATGAAAAGTAGCAGTAAATAAGAATGATTTTTTTCCACAAAGATAAATCTTGGCAGAATTATGATGCACATCAAAAGTTTGATTATTGATGTTTATTGATATTTAATTTTTAAATTGTAGCATGTTGTGATTCCTATGGTACATCCAGATAAGACAGCTGGTTGGTTGTGAGCTTCTCAAATATTGCACACATGCTTCTTTTTTTCTGTTAGCAGGTCTTCACAGCTTTCTTTTTTTATGTATGCTGCCTTTGTGCTGCCCTACACCAGATTTGTTTGCTCACCTCTTCTTTCTCTCTTCTTTCGTCTACTTCTACTATAATCATCTATCTCTTTGGTTCTGGTTATGTGATAATACTGTGAGCGGATCAATCTCTAGTCTGTGGAAGACCTCTCTGGTCGTTGGTTGTTGATTTAGAGGCCAGTCAGCATCGGCTGATGCTGAGACGTTACACTTCTTTGTTGTTGGGATGTTGATCAGCTGCCAGCCGTGGATGGTTGCTGCAGGTGTCATAGACGCTCTCCATCTGCCACCATTAAACGCTTATTACGTAACATCTCCTGAGATGTGCGTTTCACTACCTGCTAAAATGGCATGACTCGGAGTGAAACCTCTTTGAGCCAAGGGGACAACTTGCTTGCAGTGATCTGGCTATAGATGAATCAGGGGAATGATCAAACTGAACTGAGGCTTTTGGATCTTAACTTTAGCAGCTGCTAACAGCACAACCAAGCAAGTGTGTGATTTTGCAGATTATACTACAGCTAGACATCTGAGTGACCAAAGAGTATGTTACATTTAAGACTTCAGCAAAGGTATTTTGTTTCATTTTGTCCCCACTCGCAGTTATTGAGACATCTGTGCTATTCAAGCCTCTAATCGTAATGGTCTAAGTCAAAGTGTTGTATTAATAGTATGTGGTTAGTTTGGCCTTTGCAGAGCTTGGACACATTTCGATATGAAGTTGTTGGAATTTAATATAGTGGTGTTTTCTTTGGGTGAGATTAACTGATTCCCCTGGTTTTCTTTTTTCTCCCCATGCAGCCGTCAAACAGCTGAAGGAGACCGTGAGCTCTTCGATTCACAAACTGGCCAACTTTGATGGTAAGAGGTTATTTTGACAAAATATTGCTCTTGTCTGAGTCCCTCAGTGGTTCAGTATGAGAACTGGCACCATTAATGTTACAGTGTATCCCAAAGCATTGGCAAGTGTGAAACTCAGTATCTCTGTGTTTGTAGAAGTGATGGATGCCCATCTACAGAACAACCAGACAGCAGAAGACAACATCCTGGCAAGCCCTGATCGACTCAAAGGTAGAAAACACAGACTTGACTCACATAGCATTAAAGACACATAAAACACACATATAGGTATAAGTGTGTAATAACACAAAATACAAAGTCAAAGTCAAAATTAATTAAATTGTTGGCTTTTATGATGTGTCCACAGAAGAACGATAATAATGATACTAATAACTTCTTACACTTTGGCACAAAATTATACTGCGATATTGTTGATGTTGTGAAATTATAATCACAAAGGGCAAAACTGCTGACAAGGGCGACGCCCTCTCATAGTGACAGATGACATTTGACCTCTAGTCTTTGCTGCCAAGAGAGGTTTGCCTGTTCTGTTGTTCTTTGCATTGTCTGTGAGCAAACACACGCACACACACACGACACACAATACTCAGGATCACCAGCAGCACAGAATGAACATTACAAGGGGTGCTGTAAACTGCTGCATTTGTTTTTTCCCTGCTGTGCCTCACACTGTCTGTGTGTGTGTGTGTGTGTGTGTGTGTGTGTGTGTGTGTGTGTGTGTGTGTGTGTGTGTGTGTGTGTGTGTGTGTGTGTGTGTGTGTGTGTGTGTGTGTGTGTGTGTGTGTGTGTGTGTGTGTGTGTGTGTGTGTGTGTGTGTGTGTGTGTGTGTGTGTGTCCGTCCACAGGGAATCAGATGGATGCCAAAGAGTCAGACATGTCAGACACTTTGAGTCCGAGCAAAGAACGCAGCAGCGACGACACATCAGGTGAGTAAACTGAGCTATGTTGTAGTAGTCGGACAGGGTAGTCATGTGTTGTTGTGATTTTGTTTTTAAAGATCAATTTTATTTTTAAGCTTTTAAAGTTGTTTTGTTTTTTAGCCTTTGTCTGGAATGACTATCATTTGATAAAATAGCCTTATAAGAGCAAAAAGGAATCCTATTCAGAATAATTTTATACTATTTGCACTGATTGAGAAAATGATATTTTCGAGGTTTTATAGCATAAATTATCCTAGTCCTTTGTAGAAGCACCTCAGAGAGTAATATGGGTTTGTTTGTGTGTTTTAGACGGCAACATGGACGACCAGGAGCTGAATGAACCACAGAACAGAGTCGCCCTGCTCAAGGGTAACCATGGCAGCACATCTCTGCTTTATTGCTCAGACAACACTCTGTAGTGCACTTAGCTGTCCATTAGAGGGAGCTGTTTCACCATTAATAGTTTTTCGTTCATATTAAAGTTTTGCGTGTGTGTGTGTGTGTGTGTGTGTAGCTGAGTTGCATCGGGCAGGTCTAGAGCCTGGAGACACAGAGCAGGTCATCCACCATCTCCACAGGGAGCTTCTGGAGGCCCAGGAATTAGCCAACACTGGCAAGCAGAGATGTCTGGAGCTGCAGGGTAAGAACAAGAAAGCAATCTCTCTCTTATTAACACATGGAAATGATATGATAGTTTTGACTACATCTCAGTCTCATTTAGAATCTACATATCCATACATTTCTTAATATCTCCCCTCACATTCTAGGTAACAAACGCGAGCTGTGCCACTTTTCTTAACAGAGCGCGGAGAGATACTAGAGTCTCCTAGAATCCTGTTGCAGATGATTTGAGTTTCCGTCTGATGTTTTTCATTAGCCTCTGACATTACGAGGAAATTTAATTCACTCTCATTGTACGCCACATGACATCATACCAGATTAAGGTAGTAACCACATGACTGTTTCTTTTTCTAGCTCTGCTGGAGGATGAGAGAAGGAATAACTCTCAGCAGACTGAGGAGTCAACCAAACAGATACAGTACCTGCAGAGTTAGTACACACACGGATACACTCATTCACACTCATAGAAGAAGAACACTTAAATGCTTGTGTGTCACAATCATTGTTGCTTCTATCTCTTTTTCCTGTATCTGTCCTGTTTCGTGTGTGTGTGTATAGCTCAGCTTGGGAAGCTGCAGGCTGACATGGAGGCACTGAGGGAGCAGAGGGAGAGCACCATCTGCACTACGAGAGAGGAGCTTTACTGTGCCCAGGAAGAGGTATTTGTCTGCTTCACTTTAACTCCTTCATCATCCCTCTAGCTCCATCAATCTCCCCTTCACTGCTCTGACCCTAACCCTCCTCCAGCTGCCCATTGCGCTAACCTTCGTAAAACTGCTTTTTGCTGTGGTGCAACTTGGGTCACTCAGTTTTTACAACATTTTTTTGTAATTGAATTTCAATGAACAGAACAATTACTGATCACCAAGTCACAGGAAGAAACATTATAATACTCTAGAACAAAGAGAAATGACCACCGTTTGTGAATTCAAATAGTTAAAAGTTTATATATGTCAAGTTTATATACTTTTTATGGCCTTTTTTTTTGTAATGTCACTATCGTTTATTGAATTCAATAATTCAATGAATTAACCCAAGTTGTCACATGTCAGTTTGTTCCTCCATGGCCTATGCCCAGAAACATTTGCCACAACTTACAAATAGCAGATGTAACTATGAAGAGAAGCCAGCACAACTGGAGTGCTCTTGATCATGATAGGTTTATTATTTAACAAAGACACGGAAATATGCGATTCGTTGTTGTCTGTGGTTTGTTTGAACTTCATAAAGGAGCATGTGATAGTGAAGGAATGATGAACAGAACATGTACTAATAGAGGCAGGAGAGCCTGGCTTTTGATACAAGTCATGGGTCGGTTGTAAGTTATTAATTGTTACACCCTTTTGCCCTCACACTGCTGACTCCCCTCTGACTCTCACTGACTCGCCCACTCCAGACCTCGCCGTCTGTCTGTATACACTACATTAAATCCAGTTGTATGATGTCACTGTTGGGCTCCTGACCCGTGTGTCTGCTGTCAGATCGCAGTCTTGAGGCACGCCATGGAGGCAGCCACCACTGAGCGGGAACGGGAGATCGCCGCCCTGCAGGCCGACCTGGGCTGCGTACGATCTGAGCTGGAGCACTGGAGGAGCACAGCCGCCAAGTATGAGGAGGAGATCAGCCGGCTGCAGGAGGCCTTTGCACAGCATCAACAGCAGCAGAACACTGCCAACCAGCTGCAGGGTGAGCAGAGAGGGTGCACACACTGGTGGCCAGTTTGTGTGTGGGTTTTTTGTAATGACAGCAGTCTTTATTGTCCACAACGTGGAAATGTTTCTTCTGCTTCACCAATACTCTGAAAAAAGACACACAATGTCTCTCAATGGGAATAAGTCACGGGAATAAGTGAACACTCACCTGGACTGAAAATGAGAGTAGAGGACATTGATTCTCACTCTTCATTTCTGCTGTCTCTCTCTCTGTCTTGCAGCAGAGTGCATGACATTGCAGCAGCGGTGTGTGTGTTTGCAGCAGGACTGTGACGGTCTGAGGGCTGAACGTACAGCTCTTACAGACAAACTGCACCGCCTGGAGAGTGAACTGAGCAGGTATGCACACACACACACACACACGTGATGGGTTTGAGTGCATCCTGTAATGTAAATGTAACACAGAATGCCTACATACACTACATTTTGTGGCAAGGTTTGCATTTATAAGAAAATAGCCAAATTTGCCAGATTGACCAAAAATGATTTAAAATGTAATAAAGCAACAATTAAATTTAATGGCATCTACTACAAGCCACAAGATAATGGATTGATGGATACTTCAGGCAAAAGCTGCATGTTTAAGAAGTCTGATGACTAAATGTAAAGCGTCACCACAGGACATCTGGAATGTGTGTGAAACCGGACAAGTGTGCACGTTAAAGCTAAACTTGAAAGTCTTTGTGACAGCCATGATGGGGCTGATGAGTTCTGGCCCAGGTCAACTGACAGGACTGCTGCCAGGTGCACAGGTACCGAGTTTGACCTCAGCGATAAAAGTAGGACTGTGGACAAAATGGACAGGAGGAAGCGTGGCGTCCAGCTGATGGAGGCAGAGCGGGGCGAGGGGAAGACGTCTAGCTGACAGACGTCTGAGACAGACTGAGCAGTCAGCACGATCGCTGCTGCTGCTGCTGCTTTCTGCTCAGTCTGCTCTCCATGGAGAGAAAACATCCCTGTATTTTCTCATCGCTGCTGAAAGCTCAGCAGGATTTTATCTGAACTTCAGATGTGTTTTCACTAGTTTCCAATAAACTGTGGGAGCCCCTGGCAGCACTTCTTGTGAATACCTTTCAATGCACAAGTCAAGCAAAACTACAGATGTCAGCTGCATCTTAAGATGCTGCACTGCACAAAACCACTTCTTCAACATCTTCAAGTGATCAGTCCAAGATGAAAGGCAATGGAAACTGAATGCAATTGAAGCTAAATGATAAGTAAGATATTCCACACAATGCTATTGTGAAGGCACCTCAGCTGTCAGAAATATCACATCAACCCATACATCTGGTCACTTTGTTTGATCATAGGTGGATAGGTGGATCAAAGGAGGATCAAAGGAACTGTAGAAAAAAGACTGTTAATAGAAGAAAATACAAAATAGTGCAAAACAACTGATCTCAGATCTAACCGGTCGACCGCACGACGTGCAACTAGAAATATCACGACACTGAACACAAGAGAAGACACAAGAAAGTGACACTGAGTCACAGATCATTATATCTCTTAATAAGTGTGTGTTATGAGTGAGAAACAGACTTCAGACGTTGGGAGAAATCTGTCCTGTTCAAGGATTTTGGCCAAATACAGAGGAGGAGTTGGTGAGGTTGATCATTCAACTCATGACAGATGAAAAAAAAGGTGAAAAAGTTAAAATCAGATATTCAGTGCCATTGAGAAGTTTCAAGCCACCAGACTTTTCTAACCGCTAACATGTGTAAAACTCCTTCTTTCGCTGGGTCATACATGCTTGGCTGAGCAGATAATTGTATTTGCAAGTTGTGTCATAAGAAATTTCCCAGTGAGCTCAGTCACAGAGGGGAAGCTTCCTCCAGTCCAGCAAAATGTCCCCTTGGATCAAACTCTTTGCTGCCAATAAACCAAAACATTCAATAAGTGCAAGATTTCCCAGGTCAGGATACATTTTTAAGACTGATGAGGTCAGTGAATGTGAGCATATGGCACTCAAGCAGGAAAAACAAACTCTCTGGTCTTAGAAAAGTGTTTTTTTGTCATTATTGTGCATCAAAATACTTCTACAGAAACAGAAAAATGTACATAAATTTTATGTTTCTCATCAAAATTTCCTACTTTAGGTACTCTCTGGGGCTCATAGCATGTAGTATGTTACAGCGAGTAATAACCAGCTTAGGAACCCTTGTACTTTTTAATTGGTTTATCTGTCATTAGCTTAGTTTTAGATTTTCAGTTTTCAGATTTGCACGTTATCTTAAGAGTTCAGGATTTTGGATTTTGGAGTGTATGCCAGCACTAAATGACTAGTTGTGTGTGTCTGTGTGTGTGTGTGTGTGTGTGTGCGCGCACAGCACCAGGGAGAAGAGTCAGGTCCTGAGCAGTAGCCTGGAGTCTTTGGAGAAGAGAGAGGAGGTTCTGCAGGATAAATTGGGTTCTTTGGAGAATCAACACCTACAGGATGCAAGCAGGCTGAGGACCCAGCTGGAGCAGGCTCAGGCCCACACACACACACTGCAGAAGGAGGTACAGGCACACACACACACACTCACACACACCGCAGAAAGAGATTTACACTCCATTCAAGTTCAGTCAAAGGTTTTGATGACCTGTGCTTGTGTCTGTTACGTGTGTGTGTTATATGCACACATGCAGTATGAAGACACGCAGTCGCAGCTGTTAGACCTCCGTCAGCGCTATGAGAGAACGGAGAAGGAGAAGCTGAACATCCACCAGGAACTGGAGCAGTGCAGGAGCACCCTGAAGCTGCTGCAGGACAAGACCAGCTCTGTGAGTGTAAACTATGACCACCATGTGATCAGTCTGTGCCAAAACCTTTATTCCTGAGATGCAGCAGACTTGTTTTAATGGATTTTGTGTCAGTCTTGGACATGCTTGGAACAACTGTGGACTCACAAAAGTTAACCAGTGTTTGACTCTCCAGAGACATCCAGAATGGCAGTAAATACAAATAACTAATAAGTAATGATGAAAATCTGTAACAAAAAAGAAATTTAAAGTGTGGTTTTAGCCAAATAATTCATCTTAACACAGAATTGAAAACAGAAACTGTTCTTTTCCATTCAACTACACTGACAGCGATACAACAAACCATGAGGAGACATCCTCTGGCAGCAGGTCTTCTGTTTTTTCATCTCGAGTTGATCAATAACAGCTGCTACAACTGCAGGAGAAACAAATCAGACAATCAGAAGATGACAGCGAGGCGGAGCAGCCTCCTCCTCTGTTGCCCCTCCTCTTCTTTCATCCTCGCTTCTCACTTCCCCCTCCCGTCAGCTCGTCCTACTCTTTTGTTGATGCAACAGTAGATCTTTGCCTCACTGTTTAGAGGTTTAAAGTTTTATTTCCCCAGAGAATAAAAGTCATAACCCTCACAGGAATCACAGGAAAAAGTTTGTTTTAACCAAAGGTATTATTTCTTTTTAATTCCACACTTTGGTCTTATTTGTGTTGCGCTGTCCACCATTTCCTTCTTGCTCATTGCTCCCATGGCTAAGATGTGGGGAGAGGTCATTCATTCAGTCAGTTCCAATCTCACCACGTTAGTCTGCTCTTAGCTTTGCCTCCATGGCACGGTTGTGTCTGCCATCAGTATGAGGGAACTCAGCCTCACCATCCCAAAACACTGCTGTTACCTTTAACATCATGCAGGACTGTCCCACATCTGTGGTAATCAGGGCAGTCACACAAACTTTCAGTCCAAGTTTTGTTATGCAAAGAGATTTCTGTGTGTTCACATGCAACTCACCATCACTGACGGTTTTTTGCCCTTCAACTAGACTTTTTTGGCAGGCCTCAGTGTCCTGCCAGATTGCCACTGATGGGACAAACAATTACATTTCTCTCAATTTTTAACAACTCAGAATTATCCTCTAAATCTATTATTTACCCCAACCAGGCACAGCACATATTATCTGGTTTTAGCCTTCCGATATTTTACATTATTCTTGTTTTATTCTAGCAACGTTTCCTTTTCCATTCCTACCTTTCGCACTGGCCTTTGCAGACCAGTGGCTGTTTTCACTGTGAGCCAGCAGCTGGTCGAGGTCGCTCACAGGAGAGCCTGGTGCACAAAGCCACTGGTCTGAAATCCAACAGGAAAATGTTGCCTGGTGACGGGTGGTGTTTGGTGAATGTTGGCTGCTGAATGTGTAGAGATGGCAGTGTTGCTTGGTAGAAACGGCTGACTCGATACAAGTCCACGAATCCTCCCCTGTCTGTCTCTCTCTGCCTTCCCCGTCCTCACCCCCTCGCTATAGCTGCTCCATCCTCCATGTTGGTTTTGGTTGATTTGCCGGCTGATTTCTTCTTATCCCTCTCCCCCCCCCCTTCCTTCCCCTCTAGCCATCCATATTGCAGCCTGTCCAAGCCATATTCATTGGCCTTGTCCTGGCTCTGCTCTACTGGTGTTTCGGCCAGTTGTGGTAGAAAGGTACACACCGACATGACATCAGTTTGTCTCTATGTCTGTCTCTCTTGCCTCCATCTGTCCATCATCTGGAAGGAAAGTTGACCGAGGTGAGAGCATGGTCCGTGGTGAATTCTGGGTCATTGAGGAAAACAAGTGAGAGTGCCTGCTCACTGTTTTTTTTTTTCTGGAAAATATTATTCACAAAAGATCTCAACTCTGCTCATGGTCTTCAGCCTTGAGTGCCAGCCTTGAGCATTGAGTTTCACATTAAAAAAACTAAAATGCTTTATCAAAGCAATCAGTCTTGACTTGATGTGAGTCAGTTTTTCCAAATTGATGATGGAAAGCTTTTCCTTCATGACCTGCATCATGCATTAGATGGCTGCTACTGGAAGCCAGACTGGCTGATCATGTTGGACCCTGAATTCTTATCAGCTGGACTCTCCTCTCACCTCCTTCACTTCCCTTTGAGACAGAGTGTCATCATCATCATTATCACCATGGCCACCGTGCTGGTCTGGATCGGTCCTGTGGATCGAGCAGCTCTAACTGCATGGTTGTCTGTCTGCCTGTCTGTCTGTCTGCCTGTCTGCCTGTCTTTGTGCTTCTCCCCTGCTGCTGCTGATGCGCAGGTGGGCTCTGTGAAGGGACAGGCGCCCACAGCTCAGAAACCTCCTGTTTAGATGGAAACCGCCCGCCTTGTCAAAACTTCATATTGTGGCCATAAAAAGCTACACGACAACTCCAGAAAAAAACAAATCTAATTTAAGGAGCTGATCTTGCTGAGAGACGAGACAGGTTAAAAGGCTTAAGGAATTACTTGGAAAATGTGCTGTTTAAGCTCAGGTCAACAAGTCCCTTACACTTTTTTTTTAAGTAAATACTTTTCAGGCCTTAACGTGGGGACTCGAGTTGTACAGAGCAAAATGCCACATGTGGACAAATGTGAACCAATCGGTTTAAAGCAGAGTCCTGAGCTCTGACCTCTCATGCCCAGAGAAGAGCGGACCTTTTACATTCCTCTGAAGAGATAAGCGTGTGTCCCTCCACAGAGTCGAGCTCTTTTCTCTCATTCTCTCTCACCGTCTCTTCACAGCTCCCTCTCGCTGTCGGTGTTGATTCTTTTTCTCCCTCCTTTGTTCATATTCTCTGTTTTTATGATCCATTGACTCTTGCAGCAGGTTTTTGTGGGTTTTTGTTTTGTTTATTTGCCCATTTCTTGCACCCAGTCTGCAGCTTAAGTCCATTTGTTTTTGTCGTTTGCCTTGCCTGCCGACAGGTTTGGTGTTGTTTTGATCTCTGCGGTTGTTTGATTGTTGTCTCCAGATTCTTTTCTCTTCATTTTCAAAACATGCATCATCCTGTTTGTCCTCTGTTGTGTTTGCTGCTTGCCTGTTCATTTGGTAATGTCAGACCAGTGTTTCCAGTCATTGACTGTGATGGAAAACTGGTCTGTAACTTCTCTGTTTTTCTACTCAGGTAACCACCTTGGCCTTGTTTACTTTGCTGCTTCACTTGTTTTTGATTTTACTTTCAATTTCTCCTCCTCTCCTTGAGTCCCAAAAGATTCTATTTTTTTATTTGTTTTTATATTTCAGTATCTGCTCCTTTGCATATGTTGTGAGTACAAGGTAATTTTCGCTGTGCCCACATGCCTCTCTAACCTGCACCTAGCTCATGTTTGCTGCAGATAACCATGGCATGGTAGAGAGAGCGCTAGCGCTTTTTAAAATTTAATTTAATTTATTTATTAAAAGAAAAAAAAACAATTTCAGGATGTTCTTCTTCTCTAAAATACCTAACTGGCCTGAACAGAAATCCTCTAGCAATCTCCAGGGTTTCAGCTGTTAGGGATACGTAATGTATAACGGGACTTTAAAAAAAAAAAAGAAAAAAGACAATTTTTTGGATTATTTTATATCAACATAAAGATCCATTAAACTTATTTTGCATGCTGAAAAAAATCTGAAACCACAGAACACAAAATATCATCTTTTGGACTTGGGTTATTCTTTCTTTTTTCAAATATTCTTCCCTTTTTTCTGCAGTTCTCTTTCCTTTTTCTTCCTCTCTTCTCTTTCCTTCTTTTGTCAAGGTTCAGACATGATGCAGACTAACGTGGCTTTCTGTTTTCTTGTCTGTGTGTGTGTCTGTCTGTGTGTGTGTGTGTGGTGTGTGTGTGTGTGTGTGTGTGTGTGTGTGTGTGTGATGTCATCTCTCTCTCTCTCCTCTCTCAGAGCGGCTGGAGCCCCTGGATGCCGGTCATCGGAGTGTTGGTCGCTGTGATGGCAGCCGTCCTCTATCCTAACCTCTCCAAGAGCAGCTCCACCTAGGACACACACACACACACACACACACATGTTCACAGACACGCACACATAAACACACACACACGCACACAGAGCGCTGTGAGGAGAGCATCACTGCTTTACTTGTATAAAGTGTAATTGTACATAATTGTAGAGGGAATATAAAGGTTGTGGTTTCTACAGAGGATTCAGATGCTTTTTGGTTCATTTTGTTTTTGTGTGTTTTTTTTTGTTTTTGTTTTTTTTTTGTTTTGTTTTTGTTTTTTTTTTGTTTTTTTTCTGCGCCAGAGAGCTTTGTTGTTTTATTCTCAGCTCTCGCTTGGCCGTGGTGGGGGCTTTATGGTTTTTGTCTCTCTGCTGAGTTCTGGGTAAGGATGCGTTCTCCAGCAGGCCCGGTCTTCCTCACACACAAAAACCCCGCAGCGAGGTGGCGTTTTACTCTCGTCCCGCTCATTGTTCTCGAGTGCGGTGCACTGGAACACAACACTTTCCAGCAGCCTCAGTCCAAGCAGGGCAGCATAAACCCTCTGTCACTGAAAACTGTCAGGCCTGCGTTTTGCCGGCAGAAGCGTCAGCACAACTTCTGCTCCACGTCGCCAGCTGTGGTTGGTCACTTGCTCGTTCGGTATCAAGTAGGAAAGAGCTGCAACGTGCTCGCCCGGCCCTCGAACCGCCTGCGCTCTCAGCTTTTAGGGCTGCTGCCACAGAGCATCATGGCCGCCAATGTGACTATTGGCTGCTCTGGTTTCATGATGCTCTTTTTTTCTTTTCAAAGGTTAAAAAAAAACACCTGAAAGGAAATTTTACATTTTGCCAAAGCAGTTTGATAGTCTTGCTTTGACTTTTAAGTGTCAAAAGCTCCTCTGTTTGTGAATATGCACCATGGAGGCACAGCTGTTTTAACCAAAACACAAAGGCTCTGCTGTCAGTAAAGCCAAGTTTTAATCAGTAAAAATAGTATATTCCTGTAGATGTTCTACCTGCAGGGTGCATATTCTCAAACCATGTGTGTTCAGGCAAATTATCCACACTAAATGGTACACAGCCAGTGTCTGAGACTTTTACCGTGACCTATACTCCAAAATTCGCCCCTTTCCCCTCTACCCACTGCAGTGCACACTCAGCTGTGGTCTCACTGCAACACTTCAAACTGCATGGTGTTTTTTTATTTTGCAGACTCTCAAATTAGTCTTTAAGAGATTATTATTTTTAAAAAAATCTTGATTGGGCCGACCATTACTAAGCTAATCAGCAGATCTCCAGATAGAATCAGCTAATGTAGTGAAAAAAACTAAACTAAACAACTAATGATTGTAGTTTCCAGATATTAATGAATTTACTTCCACTAACAATTGTAGCTGGTGTAAACCAATAGCCTATCCCGAAGGAAACATCAACCCGCCGTACCTTTTTGCAATTGGCTAGATTTTGAGGATCTTAAGACTTGAAATTGACATTGGCAGTGTACCTGCAGCCCCAAAGTGTTTAGGAATATATTTTATGTTGCAGTTGCTGTCTTTCAATCAAATGGCATGTCTGATTGGATTTGTTAAAGGATATTTGAAAAAAAAATTTCTTCACATTCCTGCATTACTTCCTGGGACTCTCGATTAGGCCAGATGTCTGTCCTGTGTGTCAGTCAAACAACTCAGTAAAGTTAGCGTCACAGTAGATGTACAGCCGGGCTGTTGCAGAACAAATGAAGCACAGACGTGACAGAGTGCCTCAGTGTTGTAGTTCACTGGATCTGTTGGAAAGTGTTCACTGAATGGCGGTTTCAGGAAGTCCTGCTCTGTTCTGTTCTGGTTTTAGTTGGCCATGTTGAATGTCTGACATGGTCTTTTCTCTGTGTTTTGTTTTTTTCTTTTCCAGGGAGTTTGGGTTAGGGGTGAAATTTAAGCCAAATTATACAAATGAAAATCTTTTTTTTCCAGGGCACAGAAAAACAGGGTCAAAGTGCCTCTGATGTAATTAACACCATAGTGTGTGTATCTGTGCAGACAAACACACACACACATGCGTGCACCCTCTCCAATTAACAACATACACACACACACACACACACTTTGTTTTTATGATAGTCAGTGGTCATTCTGTGTAAGGAGGGTAAGAGAGAAGCTGGATCAGTGATCCACATTGTCTCCTTTGATTTTTTTTTAGAGCTTTTAGCTGTTCTTCACAATTGACTTTGTTTACCACGACAGTGATGCTCATATTTTTGTGACTGTTCTGACATGTTCGACTGTTGTGTGGTCAAACATGGACACCAAATGTCATCTGCTTGATATGTGAGCACTGTGTTGGAGTTTTTCTGTCTGTTTGATATGAAACGTCTTCAAGTTGGAAAGTGGCTTTTCCTTCCCACAGCAACATTAGAACAAACTGAAATATAACAACCAGATGAAAATAAAGATATCTTCCATTCATTTGAACACGTTTGTTCCTGTTGAGTAACAGGCAGTGCAGGCCTGTGTTGAACATCCAACTGTTCAGGCCTCTGCCAAAACGTTTCAAACACACAGTATATTATTTCAAGTTGTGCATGTGTGCGCACGAGTGTGTGTGTGTGTGCGTATGTGTGTATGTGCGCGTATGTGGGTGCGTGCGTGCGTGCGTGTGTGTGTGTGTGTGTGTTCATAGTGTTGGAATGGGGGTGCGTGTTGTGGTTCACACGCTGGACTCTTGTGCAGCGTTTGTCATCGTCTGTGTAATCCGTCTTGTCTCCGTGTTAAAAACTAAAAAAAAAAGAATTACGATCAAATATTCCTGATGTTTTAAGAGAAAAACACTACAGTACAGAGAGAGAATTGTAAAATAAAATGTTATTGAATGATGTGCTACTAGACTTATTTTGTTAAAATTGTGTAGAGATATGAGAGGGAGCTATGTAGAGGATACAGTATGCTGATGATAACGATGATGTATTGAATATGCAGAGAAATGTTTGGATTAAAGTTGTAGCAAGCTGACCCACCAAACCTGCTTCCTGTGCTGTCTTTCATTGCGTTTCCACATCCAGATCTTGCAAACATGTTTCAGACTGACTTCATCCAGATGGGCCAGTATACTAAGCACAAAAGCGGGGACCTGTTTGTACTTGAGCGACATAAAAGCAAACTCAGCTCATCACCTGCAGCAGTGCAGGATCTGTTCAGGGCGGTGGCGTCACCATTTGGAGGAGCTAAATAAATAAGTGTGAGAGCTCAGTGAAATGGCTTAGTTTAAGCACACATGCACATATGTGGATCAATGAGATGCTTTGTGTGTGTTAAGGGTGACGCTTCAAGTTGTTTAGATCAAATGTGGACTGCTGAATTGTCACGCAGGGAAAGGAGGATACATCTGAACAGTATTTTACTCTGGTACAAATGCAGTGGTGTGAAAGTTACAATTTTTGTCTTTGCAGTTGTCCAGATTATACGAATCTGATTTACTTCCTTGTTCCTGAGTGCAGTAATTGAATATGCAATATGCTCAGTGTGGATTAAAACTCAATTGGAAGGGCTATGATGCAAATCATAAAGGACATGCACCAGTCTTAAATATCTTCAACCACAACCAACTGAAAGGCTGTTAAACCTCATGCTTCTTGGCCCAGCCTCTGAAAACCACTGGGATGGCCCGTCATCCAGCTGAAGTCATTCTCCTCATACTGGAGTCAGAAGAGTAATCGACTGTCATTTTGGAGGGCTTCCCAATATGACCGACTGCATTAACTCCACATGCCCCTCTTTCTGTCCCTGCAGAAGCTGTGGACTACACATTCACTATTATTAGATGAGTCACAAAAAATACCGAGAGATCATTTTATTGTCTAATAATGTAGAAATGTTGTGAACAAGCTGCAAAATATACTTTTCATTGACTTTTTCTCTCCCTGAACACCATATTGATGGCTGTACAGTACACTGTTCTCATCCAGATGCTTTAAAATTCTTGAGCAAATAAGTTTCTCCAAAACCTTGAGAAAGAGAAACAAAAAAAGGAAAGAAGATCTGGGACAATAAATTGTAAATATACAAGGATCGTCTGATTTAAAAAACATTAGGTTTCCAAGGATAAAACTAAAACAGGTAAGGGACTACTGGAAAATTTAGGGACCTTCAGTGACAACAGCTTCCTGTAGCAGTGGTGCACAGGGTTAATAAGGAGTTGCTGATTTTCCCAAAGTTACAAAGTACCACACAGTGCCACGGAAGTCATGATGTCAGAAGCATTAAGTCACATTAAATGAAGACACAAAATAAGTGTCTCAGTGCTGCACAAGAGTGAGTGTATGTGATTTACTTCAGCTCTGATTCAGCAGTAAACGTGTGAGATTACAGACCTCAGGCCTGGTCTTGCCTTGTGTGTGTGTGTGTGTGTGTGTGTGTGTGTGTGTGTGTGTGTGTGTGTGTGTGCGTGCATACACTATGATGTCAGCTGAATGTCTTCACATGACATGCATGCATCAATCATCCAGAGGAGCATGATGTCATCTTTATGAGATTCTCAGGACAAGCACGACATTCAGTGTTAGATGTGAAATCTGAAGACTAGAACTAAGTAGAAAAGTATGCTTTAACTTTAAAGTGTACAACAAGTCTTAATTTGCTTGACATATCTAAGACTTTGGAGACATGATCAGACCAGGTTGTACTTGAAGTTTTAGTTACAGGTCTGAGTGGTTTTATTGGTGACTTTTCACAAAATATTTGACATGTACAGAGAGAACAGATCACAGATAACTCTATTGTGCTGGCCTCTCTGCACTGGCCTTCTCTGCCATGTAGAACACAATTCAAGATCCTTCAAAGCCATACATGGTCTGACACAGTCATACATCTCAGATCTGAGAAAATGTGTCCAAGCAGTTGAGGCATCACTTTGACTCTTCTTCCAGGGACTCTGGGCAGACTAGACTTATTGAGACTTAGTTATTTTTTTGTCGTCTGTGCATGTGTCTGTGTTGGCAAACTGCTGCTCCCTTGACCTGTGCCCTGATTAGGGTCGGAAATTAAACAAAACGTTTGACCTTTTGTGTGAATGAACTGATGAATTGATAATGTGTCGACACAGACGGGTTGACTCTGTCTGCTTCTCACAGTTTGTGGTTCCACAGATCTGGTTCATTTTTAAAAGGCATAGACTCGGGTTGAAGTCACTTCAAGTTCATTACGTTTTGTTCTTGAGACATTTAACATTGTAACATTAAGACCAGTAGACTGCAATTACCAAATGGAAGTTAAAAATGTTTAATGTTCAGAAGAGTTTGACTTCATTAAAAGACTACATACTTTGCAATCACCTGAAATTGTTTTATAATTTTTGCCCACGTAGACCAAGGCAAGTAACCTGAATTGAACACAAAAGAAGGGTTAAACATCTTATTTGCTTAAGGTACACTTTACACACCTCACCTGGTTTGGCAGTTCCTGAATCCTGAATAAACACTTTATTCATAAGAGATTTAGGCTCCCGTCACTTTTCTCAGTATTACTTTTCACAACTACTGCCACTAGATACCTGATGAGACTACTGAATAATTTATGTCCGCAGGTGAGCGGATGTTGCATTCAGGTTTGTCTTCAAATTAAGGGTGTTTTCCCTGCCGTTGTCCTGTGTGAGCTGGAGATAGGCTGTGGGAGACCCCTGCGACACCAGTGGGTATAGACCAGCTAAGGGTGATTGTATGGATGGATTTCCCCCAGTCAAAGGATGAAATCCAAAGGGGTGCTACATTGTATTATCGAAGAGGTAACCCTTCCTACAAGAATTCCCAGCTTTCAGGGCGGTCCCTGAACGCAGCAGAAGCCACTCCTTCTGGGTGAACTTTAAAGCCGCTCCTCAAACCTCCTTCAGTCTCTCTCGAGGAACCATAGCAAAAGTCTGCCTCTCCCCCTACGTCCAGAACCAGAAGCAGAACCAGACCCTCGACCAACATGCAGGACAAGGAGAAAGATCTCGCCGACGACGCACCCTGGAAGATTATCCAGGTGAACACCTTCACTCGCTGGTTCAATGAGCACCTGAGATCCGTCAACAAGAGTATCGAGAACCTGCAGACGGACCTGGGCGACGGACTGAAGCTCATCGCCCTGCTGGAGGTCCTCAGCCAGAAGAGCATGTACAGAAAGTATCACCCCAGGCCCAACTTCAGGCAGATGAAGCTGGAGAACGTGTCGGTGGCTCTGGAGTTTTTGGAAAAGGAGAACATCAAGTTGGTCTCCATAGGTGAGTGACCGCGTTCATTCATTGATCTCCAGCTCCGGTGGTATCGAGTGCGTTAGTTTTACTATTAAAGACGAGTCTATATGTAACGGCGACGCTCGTCTAGCGAGTATGTCTCCCATTGGTGAAAAGTTTATCCAGTTTTCTCGAGTTTTCCAGAGTTTAGACGCTCGATGCCCAGGAACGCACCGTGTCTCCTTCAACAATGAAGCGCTTTTAATTTAATCCCTCCTCCATTTGGACTATATTCTGCGTATCAGTACAAATTTTTCATTTCATTTTCGGTCTGTTAACAGTTTGTAATTCGGCGTGAATATAAACACTTGAGCACCAACCAGTCTAATTAAAACACACACACACCTGGCTTCACTTACCCAGGTGAGGCACTGAGCCGGCATGTTGAAGTAAAACACTCGTCTAAACCATGTTTATTAGTCAATGTTAGTACAGTAGGTAATCAAGATATTCCTTTATTGGTCCCACTAAGTGGAAATTCTCAACGGTTTTCACAACGGTTGTTAGTTTTATCAAAGCCGAGCTCAACTTGTCTGAAGCTGCTTTTCCCAGGGATCAAAGTTCAATCCATACCTTTGTTTGTGTTTCCATCTCTCTTACCTGTGTTGTGGCTTAAACTGCCCTACAACTGAGAAATACGCGAGGCAGCGTTGGAATACATTGCCTTATAATGACACGACATCTTATTTAATATGTTTATTTATCTTTGGCTGCTGTGCCTTAACGTATATCCAAACTCAACGATGCCCCATCTCTAGAATATTTACGACATAAAATTTAACAGAAACTTCATTGCGAGGCTAGAATAAACTGGAAGTTATCTTAAACTCGGCTTTTGATAACTCGCTGACATCTCAGAGGGGGGGGGGGGGGGGGGGGGCGGTGCTCGTTTGCCTCCATGTGTTCAGGTGAGGTCTACCCTCAGCCTCCACCTGCTCATCTTATTACTTCAAAACTAGATGCCTCTCCAGAAAAAATGCTGTCTGGCCTCCACCTAGGCTCCAAATTGACAATAATCACATTTATACAAGAATTAATAAAAATAAACAATATTCATGTAGAGGCACCAGTGAGAATATTCATTGTGTGTGAGAGACTTCCTCAGTCACCTTGTTTCTAATTAGATAGTTTATTGATCCTGTGGGGATGTGTCCTTTGGGAAATTGAAGACTTTGCATGAGTTTTAGGTTTCAGAGTTAATTTACAATGAAAGTGATGAGAACAGTGTTTCACTCTGAAAAGTGCATGCAGCTGTTAAAATATCGAGTGGGGTTGTGCTACTTGTGTGATTGTAAAATAACACCTGAGTGAGTGAGTGTGTGTGTGTTCAATATGTTGCTGCATAAACAAGATTCAGCATGTCGGCCAGTCAGAACAGTTTCCTGGGAGATTATTTAATAAAAGCAAGTGAATAAAAGTGAAGATTACTGTAAAAGATATGCAAGAAAATGTATGTGTAGAATCCCATCAGTAAAGTGATGAGGGCACTAAGCAGCAGGCTCAGCACAGCTTTTAGATTGGCTCATCTTTGCAAGTAGGAGTTTGGAGCACGAAACATCTAAAACAGGGGTGAGTGAGTGAATTAATGCATTTATTCTTCTGCATTTACTATACATGGTTGTATAGTACACATGTACAACCATGTCATCTCGGTAATGTAATTTACCAGATCAGAGTGAGCTCAGGTCAGGCTGTGATCAGTGATGCAGAGCTGTGGACGTTAAAATAAACTGGGGTTGAAAGGATGAGCTAAGGATTTATTAGTTGCGAGTCAGAATGAGAGATGAGTTTTCTGGACTTCCACAGGTAACGCCTGTGTGCTGGATACCTCACCCCTATGACAGGAAGAGCCCTAGACAGACAGAGGGAGGGAAATCGAGGGATGGAGGTGCTTTCTGTCGCCCAACACTGTGAAACAGCCTTCTCAGTGTTAATGGTTGGGGGCTTTACTCTTTGCATATGTCCTGATATTATGTTCAGTGAATTAAGATGCTTATTTACAGGCTGTGTTGCCTTTAGTTTGTTCATTGGGATGCTTGAGAGGACATGAAGCTACAGGTTGTGGGTGGCTTAAGAAAAATTAGTTGGCTGCATGTATTGATTAAACCTATCATGGTTCATTTTGAGACCTCTCTTTTTGGTCTGCCTATAAAGGGCACATTGACAGAACATTTGAGATGGGTCACATCTTTTCAACTAAAGTCCAGAGGCCTCTCTGCTTTAAGCTCGAGTTTGATGAAATGTCTGTGTAGCTGCTACAGGTCTTTCCTCTCACACAATAATCAGTGTGTTTGTGCGTTGCTTGTGTAGTTATGGGTAGGTTTTATTGGTGCTAGTGGTGAGAGACTGCAACAGATAATGCTGAGAGAGAAAACAAAGATCAGAAATCGCACAAACTAAAATCAACTTCAGTGGACTGAAATGCAGTGACACATGACAGGGTCTGTCACATCCAGAGAGAAAAAAAAAGAGTTCTGGCGGAAATCCTAATAGTGTGTAGTTTTAATGTAGTTTCCACAGGCAGAGGTATGTGAGTATACCTGCTGTTGCAGTGACGAACCAGGAGACGAGACAGAGAACTGGGCTGACCAGATTTGTAGCTTTCAGTCGTGACCGCACTTAGACAGACTGACCTCATTACTCAGACACACACACACACACACACACACACACACACACACACACACACACACACACACACACACACACACACACACACACACACACACACACACACACACACACACACACACACACACACACACACACACACACACACGCATATGCATACAGTGTGAACCTTCAGTGCCTCCAGGCTGTGCTTTTGGACAGTGACATTAATGTGGTGAAATGACAAACCATTAATGTTTCTGCTGGATGTGTCAGTCTTACCTGTAAGTCTCTTTGTCTGCCCCTCCACCCTGTTTGTCTATTCATCTCTCAGTTTTATGCCCGTCTCTCTCTCTCTCTCTCCCTCACTCCCTCCCTCCCTCTCTTTGACATATTAACCAAGTGACTGGCAGGCTGCTCCTGTCTTGAACTAGAAACCGCCCTACACACACACACACACACACACACACACACACACACACACACACACACACACACACACACACACACACACACACACACACACACACACACACACACACACACACACACACACACACACACACACACACACACACTCACACTCTTGCTTTTACTCTCTCTCTCGGTTGCCATGGCGCCGTGTGTCAACAACAGTTTCATTCCAGCCCGGCTCAGTGTGAGGCTCTCACGGCGGATGAATGTTTGGTTTCAGTGTAACAGGATCACGTTTTCCTTTGACGTCTGTCATAATTCTGGTGTGTTTGTCAGTGAGGTTTTTTCTTTTTTCCTTTTTTGTAAAATGTGTCATTGGGGATGTTCATGTTCTTTCACTCGCAAACCAGTTGGTGTTGTGCAGAGTGAGGTCAGAGCCTTCAAGTTGATGCCAATTCTTCTTGTGCTGCCTCTCTTTAGTGGTGTCTGTTTTATGATATTAACGTCTTGGTTTCATACCACACAAATCCCCAAACAAGTTTCACCAAGACTTTGACAGACTTTCCGCTGTAGAATTCATGGGATTATAGTAAAAAAGAAAATTCTATACAAAGATATAAAAACATTTCTGTGGCAGGATTTCTATATTTTTTTTAAAGTTACTCACGAAAATAGCTTTTTTTTTTTTTTTTTTTTTGGTCACCCTGGCCAAACTCTCAGAGGCCCTCTGCTGAGGGTGTGCGGTCCCTGTATGACCGGAGCAGGACTTTGGTTCTCTTTGCCAGCAGTGAGTCAGACCATGTAGGCCTCAGACAGGGCTGCCCTTGGTCACCGGTTCTGTTCATTATTTTTATGGACAGAATTTCTAGGTACAGCCGGGGGCCAGAGATAGCCCCCTCCAGGTTGGTGGAGATTCTCTGCCTCAGGTGGAGTTTAACTCGGGGTGTTGTTCACGAGTGAGGGAAGGGTGGAGCGAGAGATTGACAGGAGGCTCGGTGCAGCAGCCAGAGTAATGTGGTCGATGTATAGGTCTGTTGTAGTGAAGAAAGAGCTGAGCTGAAAGGCAAAACTCACAATTTACTGGTCGATCTACGTTCCTACCCTCACCTGTGGTCATGAACTCTGGGTCATGACCGAAAGAATGAGATCCAGCTGAAATGGGTTTCCTCTGCAGGGTGGTGGGGCGCTCCCTTAGAGACAGGGTGAGGAGCTCTGTCATCTGGGAGGAGCTCGGAGTAGAGCCGCTGCTCCTCCACATCGAGAGGAGCCAGCTGAGGTGGCTCGGGCATCTGAATCGGATGCCTCCTGGACGCCTTCCTAGGGAAGTGTTCTGGGCATGTCCATCCGGAAAGAGACCCAGAGGAAGACCCAGGACTCGCTGGAGTGACTATGTCACCCGGCTGGCCTGGGAATGCCTCAGGATCCTCCCGGAAGAGCTGGAGGAAGTGTCCAGGGAGAGGGAGGTCTGGACGTCCCTGCTCAGACTGCTGCCCCGGTGACCCGGCCCCGGATAAGCGGAAGAACATGGATGGATAGTTTTTTTTTTTTTTAAACCTGTTGTTGTTGAACTGTGAACAATAAAATAACTTGAAATGCCTTAAATTTACATCTTTGTAAGAAATGTATGAAAGGCTCAAAATCGGGTATTTGTAAAAATAAATAAATAAATAATAATAATAATCTGCCAATTACCTTCATTTCCCTCCCTGATAACTTGAATCGGCCCACAGATCTTTTATTCCTCTTTGGCTTCTTGGTTGTTTCATCTGTGTCGGTTCTTTGGTTTCACTTCTCCTGGAAAAATACCATCAGAACTGCTGTGGTATTAATGTCTCTGACCTTTGTTCTCCTGTGGTTTTCACTGCATTTAGTGTCACTGCAGCACAACCAAACACTGTCCACTAGGAACAGAATAGACACATGGGATGTCCTGATAAAGCGCTCCTCTGACAAGATGCAACCACAGTGATAATTGCAACCACATCAGTAATCGCAACCAGACTTTGACTTGCATCAAATAAGTTCAAAACTAGAAAAAAAACATACTTAATGAATAGGGTCCATAACACTTGTGGATTTTTTTGTTTTCAATCTCAAACATGAACGACAGTTTCTGAGTAATTTAAGAAGCACGACTTGTGGTATTGGAAAATAAAATGCATTTTTGGTGCAAGAAGAAACTGCCTTTGGGTTACAACTTGCATAGTAAACAGCGCTCAAGTCGGGCCTGACTGCAGATACAAAGGTGTGGACGGGGCATTACATGTTTTTAGGGGTGCACGCTTTTTCCAGTCTATACTTTCTTTGATTCAGCCTGTACAGCAGCTGTGCAGCATTTGATATTTTCCTCTCACTGAAATGGGACGGCTCATCTCAAAAACAAGAGAAAACAGTACTGTCTGCTTATTCACCACCAAGAACACAAATTACTGATTTGTAAAATTTCATTAAAAAAACGAGACAACCAAGAATTACAGCAACTTGAGGCATTTTTTTCAGTTGATTTTGTTTTTTTTTTATGTAGTTTTGAAATGTAGAGGCTACTACTATGTAAGACTACTGTCTTGTGTTTCCAGTTAAGGGCATAGGAGTGGACCTATCTGAAAAATGTGTGTAGATGTCTCCTATGGAAATGTTACATAGGCTGTAGCTTGAATCCACAAGCTTCAGCTCCAAAAACATCTTCTACCTCACTTAGCTAATTGGCAAGTGGACAGGACACAAAAGTCACTAAGCCACTTGTCAGCTCTTAGCGTGCAAAGGCAGATTTCAAACAGCTGTCATTTGCTCCATAAGTGAAAAACCCAGTAATATCCATGACGAGAGCAGCAATGGAGATTGCAGTACACAGAAAGCCAACTCATACAGATTCACTTTTATTAACACTAATAAAAAACTAAAAAGTTTTGTTTGAGCTAGAAGAATCAGCAGACAGCATCCATTTTTGAAACTGTTTTGGGGGTAATGTGTTACAATTGGATTACTGTAACACAGTATTGTAACAAATTCCTGTTGATGACATCACTAATCACTTCTCTGTGGGAGAAGTGTACCCTTGTAGCCGGAGCAAGGCAGGGGGTGAGGCCCAACCCCCTTAAAAATGTTTATTTTATATTATTAGGGGGCCCACTCAGTGGTGTGTCTGCAAGGAGGTGTGTTCTGGTACCTGAGCTACAAGAGGCATTCAGGTACCATAGGAAATATGAGAATCTGTCGATTACCGTAGTAAGAAACTCTTTGAGTGTCCAGTAAGATGGAAGTATTGTCTGAAAAGCCATAGTTTGAGTGAGCTGTTGTAAGTTTGGCCTGTTGGATAGAGTTCAAATTACATTTCATATTCAATGTTTTCCTGAATTATTATTATTGTCATCATCTTATCTTGTCAGGACGGCCAGAAACCCAGAGATATTACTTAACACAAATTCATATTTGTACTAAATGGGTGAAATGACCACCTTAAAGTTCTGTTGCTTTGTAAGGAAATTAAGTTTGATGATGCATATCTGTCTAAATATAAAGACATTGAATGACACAGGTTTCCAATGAAAACTGAAAAGATACATTTTATACACACTATTGAATACACATTTTTCTGTGAAACATTTTCGTACATGTGCTCTGTAGGAGTAAAGTACAGTAACTGATTACTTCAAGCAACAAGTAACTAAGTAACATTACTGGTTACTTTAAAAGTAACCAGTAATGTAATGGATTACTTTTTTCAGTAACTACCCTGGTTTGAAACCATAGACTTGTTGCTAGGGAAGAGACTTGTTCTTATGGCTTGATGTTAATGGAACAGTCGTCCAAGCTTAGGTTGTAGCCACCAGTTAAAGTTCGCTTTCTGGGGTCACATGTTCTCCAACAGCCTGTAGTGTGCAGACATTTCAGCATACTACCATAGCATACTACCATACCATAAGAAGCAAAATTATCTGCTAAACAGAACGTAGCAACATTGTTAAATCATTTGACTCATTCATGTGCAAAGGCAAGTTTTAGACGTCACTTTTTCTCTTGAAACCCAATGATTTCAAACTAGCATTGACAAAGCGATGTTTCATCACCATTTGAAAGTTGGCTAAGTGCAATAAATGCATTACATAAGACTGAAATATGAGTGCATGTGTCACTCTTTCTGCAAGTTAAAACGACCTGTTGGATGGAGACCTCAAAGAATACAATCTAAGCCCAAGCCTCGCTGCCTGCTGGATCCAACTGTGGTGATAATTCAAAGCAGTTGGTAGTTGACTAGTTAGGTATTCATGTGCAGTTTGTTCCATTAAAATCATCACCACAGAACTGAACAATGTAATCACAAATGAAATACAGCTCTGATCTTGTAGTTTTATTTCAAATAGGGTGTCAAAGTTACCCAGTGCTTATTTACCTGTAGGAGTGTCATGCACAGTTGGAGCTTGGAGGTGCTTTATTTGGGAATAAATTCACATCCCCTATGGGGAAAATGAATAGGATTTCGATTACCTGAGCCCAGAGTCTTGTCAGCCCGTACGCAGCTCACCCCACCTGGCTGCTGTCTTCGCTATAAACAATGTCAAATTTGTGAGTTTTCCAGAACATGCATCGTAGTACTTGATGGTACGTGATGGTAGCCCAACTTTTCCTTGAAATAACTGGTGACATCCAGTGCTAATATGTGCAGTGACAGAGGATTGCTCATTCTTAAAATGCTACTGAAAACACTTTAGCTGCAGCACCACCTCGAGCTAAGCTAATCAGTCTCTTAGGGCAGGTCAGCCGATGCATTGCAACGTCGGTGCACAAAGAGCAACCATGGAAAAGGTTTCAAAGTTGCGTGAACAGATTACTTTATTTTGGTTATTTGATTTTGTTAAATTCAAACAGACATAGCTGGTATTTAGCTGTCGTCCCACGTTACACGGCTGTGTTTGCATGTGTTATACACAACAGAGGCTCTGTGTTGCTGCAGAGAGGGTAACAGGATAGTAGCAGGGATATAGATTTACATTCACTCTCACACTTTCTCACACACACTTACTCCTTTGCAGAAAAAGCTCCTTTGTTGGTTTCAGATCTAAATGTTGCAGCTTTGTCCTGTTCACCAATGAAGGAAGAAATGTCACTGAAATCAACATTTAAATGGGTTATTCCGAGAAGTTGGATTTCTTCATGTTTACTCGTGATCAAAGCAGTGACCACACTGGAAACATTTTATTTATCTTTTGGGGGGATGTTTTATAGTGTGGTCATTTCAAGACTTTTTAGCGTGCAACCCGAGCAAACTGTCTTGTTTTTCTTTTGTCACAGATTTTCTTTTTTAAGCACTTTTTTTTTTAAAAGCACTTCACAGAGACTGGTGAACAGAGGTTCACCATGACCCCTAAAGTTCACCAGTGAAGTGCTGTGTTTTTTTAATTTTTTTATTCCACACAATGTTTTTTTTTTTGGTTATGTGGTTGTATGCCAATCTGTGTCTTTTGCCAGACCCAACAGCTTCCATGAGCCTTGTTGGTTGAATTATAACCCCAGAGTCAGTCTGATGGATAGCTTTGTCCAAATATGCTGTTTTTATATTCAACAAAGGATATAGAATTTATGTATTGCAATAAAGTGTTATATCTTGTTGAATCTTTTCTCTTAGGAAGTTGATTCAGTCAGGAAATGATCTTTTCTAGTTTTTAACATTTAAAACTTCCTTTGGAGCAGCACAACAGTACTGCATCAGTACTGCAGTAGTTCCAGAGCTGGATTAAGGTCTACGTAAGTCCATGACAATTAGTCAAATTGAAAGGGCCAATTTACTCACATCTTAAAGTACAACCCTTGGGGTGCATCTGTAATCTGGATTGTTTTGACATGTTTGTGTAGGTGTGAGCCTTAGGACACACAGACAGCTCTGTTTGCGTGTCACCACCTGTCGTCCTTTTCGTCTCGCATCAGACACTGACACCTTCATTAAGATGAGTTGTCGTCATGTGGGTTTGTCACTGTGCTCATGTCTTTGATGTGATCCTACACACACACACACACGCACACACACACACACACGCACACACACACACACACACACACACACACACACACACACACACACACACACACACACACACACACACACACTTTCTTTGTGTGGTTAAAGACGCAGTAGACATGACGCAATGGGGGACAATGACTGTTCAACAAATGTTTGGTTTATGATGAAGATTGCAGTTTTTTCGATCCAACAAAGGAGGGGTTATCACACACATGACGATCCAAACCTCTACATTTATCCACACTCACACACTGTGTGTGTGGTTACAGTGGTTTGCTGAGGGCTGCTGAGTGATAATCACCGTGGTGAACCTCCTGCAGCCTGGCCTCGCTACAAACGTCTTGGTTATCCTTACTCACTCTTATTAAATTTCTTGTTGTAATCTTCATTTTTCCTCTCCACAGTGTTGAACCCTTAGTTCTGTATCTTGTCACATTGAGAGTACTTGGCACCAAATGTGTGGTCAGACTGATGTCATGAATCTCTTGGGGCTTGATTTATCAACCATCTATTTTAATTAAAGGTGTAGTCTCCTCAGTTTCCATAGTTTGACATCATTGTTGGTGCTTTGTTGACTAGCAGTTCAAAGATTCATCCTTTATTTGGGGGGGATCTATGGATATTTGTTGTTTTTTCATCCCGTATTTAAGTTGACAAATGCACCTCACTGCAGGGTTTGCTGTGAAGCTTTTCAGGAGCCTTTGACCCTGCGACCCTGTCTTGTCATGGCTTTCACTTCATGGTCTGCCTTGATCTGGTCCTTTTCTCCACATGGTCTTTTTCACCATCACTATCTTTGTTCCTCTTTTCATCATGTTCCTCCTCTTCCTCACCACATGGCCAGTATGGTTATGGTGACATCATAGCCTGGGAACCAGTGGGGTGAGGTCATGCAAGGCTAAACGCTGCAGTGTGTTTGTCAGTGTGTGTCCTGTTTATGCATGCAGACGTAATGCCAGATGTGTGTGTGTGTGTGTGTGTTTGTGTGTGTGTGTGTGTTAATGACAGGGAAGCACTATGCTGGTTACTCAGCTATCTTGTGGTTCTTTGCAGTTTGTTCAGATCCGATTCTTCTCACTGTCTTCCATGTGAAATTTGCTTTATAATTTATGTCATTTTTAAGTTTTACGCTTTTCTTTATTTGCATTCCTGGTCTGAAAGCCCGTCTCTTCCAGTCTTTTGCCTGGTGGAACAACCAAACTTCTTCTAGTCTCACCTGTGGTGTGCCCACAGTTGCACTCAAAAACTGCTGAGGCAAACTTGTACAATGTCAAAGCTTGTCTCACATTTCACAGATCATGCATGAATGATCACTGTGGACTATATTGAAGAGAGCGACCAAGATTGCCAACTACTAATGGTGGAGGAGAAGGTGTTTCTGGGCTATTTTTGCTTAGGGCTTGTGGTGTTCTGTGGTTGTGCGAGACCCATGGTGCTGATGTCTGTTGATGGCTCCTCTTCTGGGCTGGGTCTCTGCTCGGCACAGTGACCATTAAACCTCATCAGGGCAAAGGATCAGTGCTGACAACGATGGACCCCACATTTCCAGTAATTCGCCTTTTACAATTTTCAGGCTGTCATTCCTTGTTTTGTGATGACAAGGAAATTGAGTTGACAGATGAAGTTGAAGAGTTTGTGTTGCTGCCTTTTTCTATTGCATGAACTGCAGCTGAATGGTGAATGTTTCAGTTGAACTGTTTTTATACATCTACTTTATTATGGCTTTGATGCTTAGACCACGGACTGCTGAGCAGCTTTGCAGATCTGCTTTTACTGTGCCGACAGCTCCACTGCCCTCCAACCAAACTGCTGACAAGGCGTCAGTCTAGGGGTGAGACTGTGGTGTGAGCCGTCATAGGCCACCGCTCTTCCTCACCCACTGGTCTTTCTTGGCATTTTTCTGTGTCTTGGCACCAATTACTGCCACCAATTGTAGAACCACAGAATATAGGCCTTGTGGCTGTGCTCATGCACAGCCATCCACCTGGGCAAACATGTCTTTATAGTGCCACTTGTGGTTGAAACTCTGTGTATACCTTTTTGATAAAACAAATGTCTTGATTCGAGCTTTTGCTGAATGGCTCTGAGATACAGATTTCTCTCGACCGCTGTGTAGCAGTGATAATCTGAAATCTCTGGAAATCTTTGGATGTTTTCCAAATTTTTGTATAGGTTTTTGAATTAATCCATTTCAATAATTGTTTGAAAGCCTTGGGAGTAAGTTTGTCTGACAAGTTTGATTTGAGTCTTTGTCACTGTGGCTGTGTGAGTTAGACCAGTGACTAAATTAAAGGGAAAAACGGATTGAAACACTCTCAGTATCTTGCTCGCCCCTCATGAACCAAATCAAAGAAATAAAAACCCTCTTGCCTCCTTCTGTGTCTATAATCTGGGTTGTTTTGGTGGAATCGCCCATTCAGAGCTGCTGGTACATGACTCATGTGACTCTCATTAAGCTGCACTGTTATTACAGCAATGCATCATGGGGTGATGTCATCAGTGGGTGCCACATTTAGGGAGTGCCGACATGATGCTATGGGAGAAGACTGCTGATGGTTCAGATGTCAGGCCTTGAAAGAAGATTGTAACTCATTTTTAATGCATGTTTAAACAGCTGACACACCTGGAGGTCGAGAGGGTCAGTTCACCTAAAACAACATTGAAATTTGTGCATCCTGTTACCTCTACACAGTAACACTAGCATGGTAACTGTTTTGTGCCCAGATGCTTGGAAAAGTAGTTCTATACATGGCTCTTGACAACCAACAGAAAAATACCACAGTTTCCACAGGAGCCATTTCATTAAAAGACTTACCTCAATGTAACAAAACTTTTGTAACCATTAGAAAAATTGTCCAATGCACAAACATTTTCCTCGTTTTGGGAAACGTCTACTACTTGTGTTTCAGTGGCATCAGGTTTTAAGAAAGCTTTAAGAACTGAAAAAAGGAAGGACAATGCAGAACTCGATATACAGCTGTCATTGACCTAAGAGGACATAAATGTTTTACAAAGAAAGATGGGATATGGTAAAAATGCAGCCATGATAGCGAAGACGTAGTGACGGTCTTCATGGCTAATGTAGCAGCAAAGAGGGGTGATGTCATATGTGAGTGTGAGAGGGAGGTTACTGAAGGTTGTTGAGTGAAAAAATGTGTTTACATGTTCGGCCTTTGTTCCTCTGCCACCATCTACCATTGGGGCCTCGTAGAGGAGTGAGGTGTTGTCTGTGTGTGGTGAATTGGGGAGGGGGGTGGAGTGGATGGGCAGTGTTATGATCTCACCATTGAGGAATTTAGTTGTGTGTGTGTGTATGTGTGTGTGTGTGCGCACTATGGCTCAAATCCTCTGCGCACACACACACACACATATTGGCAAACACAGTAGCTCCACATCCTGTTTACTACTGCAGGTACCTCCTGTCAAACTCACTTTCCCCACCCAGCTTCAACATGACTTGTTAAAGAGAAGAGTTGGGCCTGCGATGTTTCATCCGCCCAAAAGGTAGAAAACCCTCAGTAACTGGAATGCGCTGGGATTTATGCTGTCTAAGACCAGTCCTTCTCCTATGAGAAGCCTGTCAGAGCTTGTAACAACAGGCTAAGTTGTAATGCCAGTGCCTGGGTAAACAAACCAGGCAACTGTTTAGCCATTGATGTTATAACTCTTCTTTTACTCTTGGCTCACATGTCCATTTGTATGGACTAGGTATTTCCTTACCTGGATTCTGGATATGTTGGTATTGCTCATTTCACTGGCAAGAGTGGATGTCTGAAAGCGTTTCAACACTGTGCCGCATAACAGGTTCCAGCATCCCTCTATCAAGTTTGTCTTCCTCCTCAGCCTTTTGTGTATCTCTGTGAAATGGTAAACAGAGGGCGGTTTAGACAGCATGAATGGAGGTTAAATATTAATCTGGTTGCATATGCATGCAACACTTATAGTAATTATATGAGGCTGGTTGGCAAACATTTTTTAGGCTTGGTGAAAAATCTCTTTAAAACAGTTTCATACCTCCAAACACTTTAATTTTTTTTAAAAACTTTTTTTTTCAACCCAAATGACACTGCCTTCTACTTGGCAAAAACACAAGATGGACAAAGAACGGATGAAAATAAAGTGGCCTCATTGGACTCATGGAGTCGAGTATGAAATACCAACTGATCCAATCATAGCAAAGGTTTAATTTGATTTCTGATACGTGATCAAGGCTTGTTTAGTGTCGGGACGTCTTGTTAAATGGAGCAAAAACTGATCCAGATGAGTTGTGCTCGCTCTGGTTGCTGACCTGTGGGCATGTGCGATTTTGACTGTGTGAAGGCTGACATCAGTGTGATGATTGGCCTCAGGCGTAGACCATACTGTTCAGCAGTAAATTATTGGGTAGGAGGCCGAACGTGTCTGTTTGTCAGACGGTGATGGAGTCATCGTGTGGAGGAACAGCTGGTGTAAGTGGGACAGCAGTTGTGCTACTCAGGGCGAGAGGCATAGAGGAAAAGAGGCAGAGTGAGTAGAGGTATGGATTCAACTGGCACAGAAAGGTCACATACTTTCAGGCTCTGGTAACTACAGAGGAAACCGGGAGCAAGGTGATGGAAATTGTTCACAAATGAGGAAAGGGCGGCGTGCGTTTCCTGCACCGTGTTTTTGCGCACTCTGCAGCTCTCTGCTTGGATGCTGTCAGTCTGGACTGGTTTGGTGAAGGAGAGCTGCCAGTACAACTTGAATACTACTGCTTGCATTGGTCGGGTTTGGCTCTTTACTTTTACAATCCCTGACATCTCTTATTGGTGAAGCAGCAGCATTCAGCGTCTGTACTGTGAAAGTACAGAAATACTCCAAAAACACCTGTTACAGGTGACTAGGTTCAGGTGAGAGGGTCTTGGATGGCTGTGAGAGGAAAATCCTGGATATGCTCAGTCATGTAGAGTTGAGACTGTAGTGAGGTTTAGTCATCACTGTTTTTGTGTGATCCTATGTTTGTGATGATACAGTCTTCCTGACCGCAAACATGAACTGAACTAGTTGAACCCCTGCAGATCTGTTCCACCAGCATCTGTTGTGTGTTTGCAGTTCATGTTCTTCCTACTTAACCTTCTATATCCAGGTTGGTTGGTTGTTTCTTCTTGATTGGGAGCTATGAAACCTCTTGCCACTGGGCTGATTTGTTTGCTAGACTGACCCAACAATCCACTGGGTTCCCAGGGCAGGTTCTGCTGCTGAGTCATTATGCAACTTCCTGTTTCTGAGGGTGTGCCACGCTGATAAGAAAGGCATTTTGTTCCAACCTGATTCACCTTTACACACCCACCCACACCCACTCTTTATACATATATACAAACACTTTCTTTATCTCTCACCCCCACTTTCCGTTTCTCCTGGCCTTTTCTCCTTTGTCTCCCGGCACAAACTTGAACCTTCTAAGCCCCCACCTCTCCTCCATTTGTGTCCTTGTTGCCTCTGCATTGTTGCATCTCCATAGCAACGGGTCAACAAATCAGCAGGTATCTGCAGCGGTAGTGGCTGGTTGAGAGGTTCAAACACAGGGTGTTTGATGCAGATCCAGCTTGCACTGAACAGGGTGCTTTGTGAATGGATTTGTGGACAAATAAGTCCATGAATGAGAGCTACAGTGTTACCATGGACCAGTAAGCAGGGAGTCTAGGCCAATAGGAGCCTTTTAATGGTTATAGGTGCTGTGGTAGATATTGGGCATGGGGCACGGGTCAGTCCACTAGACAAATGTCAGTTACTCTCAGGAGGCCAGCCTAGCCACAAATGTGGTTGAAGGTCATGATTGGTAGTTTTTACATGACCTGTCCAGGTGTCTGGGTGTATGGAAGTTTTATGTGATGATTTAAGATGAATGCTGAGTGATTTGTGTCCTCAGACCTGTGAGTCACATGAGGAGGATGAGGGACATGGGAGAGGAAGGAGAGGTCTGGCTCTTAGCAGCAGGAAACAATGCAGCAGATCATTAGAGCTGGCTAAACCCCGTGTAACAAATTACACATGCACACACACACACACACACACACACACACACACACACACACACACACACACACACACACACACACACACACACACACACCCCTCTAACCCGTGTTCTGGTATTTGTGGATTTCACAAATGCTGTTGTATGTTTGTTGTTTTGCTTGTCTGCTTGTTGCTTAACCCCCCCCCCCTCCCCCCCCCCCCCCCCCCCCCCCCCGTCCTGTAGGTGAACAATAGGCTACCATGGCGATAGCCTTGTTACTCACAAAACTGTGTCGGCACACACAGACATACTTGCAGTGTTAAGTTCCTAGTGTAAGGTCCAAGACAAAACAACATATTTAGGCATATAAGAATATTAAATTATAGCATGGTACCCTGACTACACACTCGGTTTCAGTTGGATGCATCATTGAAAGCAGATGTCTGTCATGTCTCACTTTTACTGAAAGGTGTCTAACATAAAGTTGTGAATGACTTTATATTTGCATAATTAAGATAAACATTTATTGTCTGATTGTCTTTTGACTGTTGAATTAAGGCCAAAAAGGCAGTCATTTTTAACAGTAACTAATCAACCATAAACCTAATATATCACAGTCTGTCTGTACCGTAAGCTTCATTCTCAGTCTATCTTCCAACCTGGCAGACACATCTACCTACTTGTGGTGTAGCATGCTACTGGACCATACTCTGAGCTCCCATCTCTGAGAGTGCTTAAGTTAAGTTCTGAAAATAGATAAAATAAACATTGCAGACAATGTTAATAGCTCATCTCATTTTCTGACAAACACAGAGAGATCAGAGCCAGAGCTTTTAGCTATCAAGCTCCTCCTTTTGTAGAACCATTTACCAGCTCTCTACACTTAGCAGTAGGCTTAAAAGGGCTTGTTTGGAAAAGTTAATCATCAGGCCTGGTTGATGCTGCTATAGGGTCTTTACTGTATGGGGAGTCCCCTTGGCACACTGAGTGCTCTCTCTCCTTTCCTCTATTTCTCCATTTGCACTGATTTAAGTCCCAGAACTGCATAATGTTACAGCAACCACAAAGATGCTCTGCTGGATCCAGGACCTTCTGCATGGTCCCACCCAACACCTAACACTATTGTCTTCATTACATCAAGCACAGCAGGATCTTTTCTCTCCATCCTCTCCCTCTGTATGTCCCTTTCATTGGCCACCATGGCCTATATCTCTCATATGTGGAATCTTTTGGGGGTCTACTTTTATGTTTCGTTAAGTTTATGTCCCCTGAGAACACTATTTAGAATAGGAACTTAAAATAAGCATGAATAGAAAAGGGTGGGAGAGAGATGAGAGGAAAAATAAAGGCACAACTTGAATTTATGGTCTGGCAAAAGCGAGAAAGGATAGCAATGTACAGCGTGATGTCGCAACCTCTTGTGTTTGTGCCTGTGCATGTTTGATAATAAGTATTATGTCACCGATGGGTGAGGCTGCAGTCCCGGAGCGCCACCTAAACATACATTGCTGAAACATGTGAGGACCTCTGGTCTGCAGAGATCCACCAGGTGGATCTTGCTCTCTCTCACTCGCCCTCATACACACATGTACACTGTGGACATGGCTCATATCTGCTGAACACACAACACTGTGTTGAAAGTCTGCTTTCAACAGACAGGCAGAGGCAAACATGTTTTATAACTATGAAGGCATGGAGGCTGTGCTATGAAGCTGCTGTTGCCTGTAGCTGGTGGGGTTTATAGTGGCCAGTAGAACAGAGTGTCTGTGTGAATACAGTAAGTGTTCCCGATATCAAACATGAGGCCTGTTCAACCTGAGGGTGAACTTGAGGGCACTATGTGATACAAGAGTCGGATCTCTAGCCCATCATTACACAAGAGATGATTGTGTAATGACGTCTACATCATTGCACAATCTCAGGTTGCAGATTTTCGTCTCATTAAATGACTCTCTCATCCTCCTGTGTGTGTCATCCACCTTTAGCATGTGTGTAGATGGGAGTTTACATCTATTTAGTCACATACCTGCCTGGAACATACTTTAACTCAAAGAAGAAAAACAAGAGAAATGCAGGAGTGACCTGAAACTTTGTCATTATGTTGCATCTCCAAAGTGGCGTGGTGATTACAAGGCAGAGACAATGGTGCACAAGGCTGGCAGTTTGATTCCCGTGTCACATGTTCACATATCCCTAGGTATGACTCTGAAGCCCAGGGAGCTCCAGGATGGTGTGCTTATGTGTATATGTGGGCATCTAAAAAATATTGTCTTATTTTAATCACAAAACTAATGCAGACCGACTTTAACTGACTAATGCTGACTAAATACTGACTAAATTAGTTGATCAGTCTGGTTAGCAAAAAACAATAACATTAAAGTTTAAAGAAAACTGAATTTTGGGAAACTGAAAGATTAAATATGACTGGAATGTTTTGTCTGCTTCTCTCTGAACTCTGTCTGCATGTGTGCTAGCTGGTGTAAGGTACTGGATGGTACAGTGTGGTCTGATTAATGAGAAACATTGCCCAGCAGCCCTCTGTCCTGCTCTGTTGCAACAGGGGGCAATGCTGAACAGTCAGTCTGACTTGTTTATTGATTTTAT
The DNA here is from genome assembly GCA_029224185.1 of Karalla daura. Lineage (NCBI taxonomy): Eukaryota > Metazoa > Chordata > Actinopteri > Chaetodontiformes > Leiognathidae > Karalla > Karalla daura. The sequence goes on from CM055188.1 coordinate 9,959,514, forward strand.
TTAAGATAAGAAATAATTTGTCCTTTTTATTTCAATGTAGTTTGAAACTTGCTGATACTTTAAAAGGCTGACTGACAGGCCACTGACCACTGTTACCACTCAAACTGTTTCACAGATGCCTTAGTGGCTTCATACCTAAATCACTAATGCACAAGAAAACCATCGAGCAGCTGGGATTAGTGCAGGTATGGATAGTTTTTCCAAAGCAGAATGTCAATTTCACCTCATGTCTGTCTATTTCTCTCTGTCAGATTCTAAAGCAATTGTGGACGGAAACCTGAAACTGATCCTGGGTCTTATATGGACTCTGATCCTGCACTACTCTATCTCCATACCACTCTGGGACAATGAGGAGCATCAGGAGGTGAAGATGTCACCCCTTGTTTGGTTCAACTTCTTCCCCCAGTTGTAGAAAGCTTTCAGTTAGCTTTGTGGGAATACTTGACTCAAACTTAATGCATTAACTGCATTGGTCCTTGTTTTCCCCCAGCATGAAGAAAAGACACCCAAGCAGCGGCTGCTGGCCTGGATCCAGCACAAAGTGCCCGAACTTCCAATTAAAAATTTTCTTCAGGACTGGAGGGATGGCAAAGCACTGGGAGCTTTGGTTGACGGCTGTGCACCAGGTACTGTGTCCACAGTAGGAGCTTGGGGCCTTTTATTAGATCCCAGGACATATAAGAGAGGACAGATGATAGTTTATTATGCTTTGCTTTTTTTCAAAAGGACCGAAGGTGCCTGTGTAGACTGGCCCAAGAGTTTATATCTTTTTGATTTATCTGGTTAAATATTTTTAGTATGATAATAAGACAGCGGGTAATATTTATTTAATGAAGTTTGTAAAGGTTTTCCTCATATTTTTTTTTTGCCTTTATCTGTGGCAGGAGACGAAATGAAAAATCTAGAAACTGATGTGTTTAATTGATCAAGAACAGGAAGTGAGTTTGTTGTTGTTTGCAGGCCTATGTCCAGACTGGGAGACCTGGGATCCAGTGAAACCAGTGGACAATGCGTCTCAAGCCATGCAGCTGGCTGATGAATGGCTGGGCATCCCTCAGGTTAGAATTCCCTCAGGCACAAATGCCCCCTTTAGCATTATGAATGTCTCTGAAAGGTTTAGATTTTGGAGGATCTGCAGAGTGTAAAACTAATTTCTATCCCTCAGAAACACAAGAATTGTGTCTCTTCATAACCTCTCAGGAAGTCATCTCAGAGGACTATCTAACTAACTGTAGTGTTACACTCATGAATAAACTGATTCAGGGTGTCAGTGAGGTATTGCACTGTTTGGTCTGTATAATAAAATGTCCTGGATCTTTAAAACTGAGTCAATGTGTGGCATGGACTGAACAGAACTCATTTGGACGTTTCTCCCTAGAATTTCCACTTCAGATCGCAAATTTTAATTCACAGCTGATACCCATTTTATACTATATTTTCATAGAAAAAAACATCATAAAGTACTTAAATATCCATGTAATTTTTCACTTGCCACATTTCTTCCAACAAATGGGAAAATGATTGGAAGCTGAGGCCTAAACAATCAAATGCTGGCCTCAAATATAGTCCAGTAGAGGAACAATGCTGCTGTTATATAATAGGTGTATTAATCATGACTGTAACTTTTCTTCAGTACTCAACATATGTCCAATTTTCAAATGTCCTTTTGTGCCAGTGGATTAATCTGCTAACTTGATGTAAGAACCAGAGTGGCAGTGAATTTCTGCAACTAGTTTTCAAAAATCTGGTGGAAAAAAAGAGCAGAGGCTGTTGTAGTAGGACATTAAAGTTCACTACTGGAGTGACGCGTGTGTGTTTGCAGGTGATCACCCCAGAGGAAATAATTAATCCCTGTGTGGACGAGCAGTCAGTGATGACCTACCTGTCCAAGTTCCCTAATGCCCAAGTGAAGCCAGGAGCTCCACTCAGACCCAAGTCCACGATGATCCGCGTTTATGGTTCAGGTACGCACACATGCATACTAATGAAGATTGGAATGGACTAGTTTCTGTAATCTGATATTTTCCAATGTCCTGTTTGTGTGCGATTGCATTAAGTCACGTACATCTTTGCATTGGGTTTCTAACCTTTGCACCACTGGAAACCACTGGTGTGTCTGACAATATAGGGAAACGAGTTAAACAATTGTCTTCAGTCTGTAAGCCTGAAGAGGAAATACCTGGAAATGGCTTCTAAGGTGTTTACATTTGCACCAGTGTGGGCAGTACATGCAATGAAGACATTAACTCACACTTGTAGATATTGATCGAGAAGGTGTTTTACCTCACTGTCCTTTGCTGTGTTGCTCTTGTAGGTGTTGAATCATCGGGAAACAGGGTGCAGAAACTCACTACGTTCACCGTGGACGCAGCCAGTGCTGGTAACGGCCAGATCAAAGTTTACCTGAAGCGGCCTGATGATACCACAGTGGAGGTACACACCTTATCACCCAATTCCCCTCAGCCTTCTCCTTTCTGTCGTTGTCAGAGACCTCATTCATTCCATCTGTTTAAAGACATTGTGGCTTTGTTTTGTTGTAATATGAAATGAACCACCGTGTGTGTGTGTGTGTGTGTGTGTGTGTGTGTGTGTGTGTGTGTGTGTGTGTGTGTGTGTGTGTGTGTGTGTGTGTGTGTGTGTGTGTGTGTGTGTGTGTGTGTGTGTGTGTGTGTGTGTGTGTGTGTGTGTGTGTGTGTGTGTGTGTGTGTGTGTGTGTGTGTGTGTGCGTGTATGTATATGCTGTGTAGTTGGAAGGAGTGCCTGGTAGGCAAAGCAGAACTTTCGTTTATAACTACTGTCCACAAGTGGCTGGAACTCACAAAGTAAGTATTAAATATGATGATGATGATGATAAATCTTGATGAATTATATCTAATGTTTGTGGGTTATTGTGCCATCAGATTCCTACATGTAGCTGTCTTTGTGTTCTAGGTGGCTGTGCTGTATGCAGATAAAGAAATTCCATCCAGTCCATTTACGGTGCAGGTGATGCACAACGTCGATGCCTCCAAGGTCACAGTCAAGGGTCCAGGAATTGAAAATGTGGGCAACACTGTCCACAAGACCACCTATTTTGAAATCGATACAGGTCAGAGGAATGATCGACAACTGGGGCTGTTTTAGACACCAAGTGCAGACATGTTTGTCAGTCTCGTCACTTAAACCTCTGTTGTTGCCTGTTGTGTAAACTGTTTCACAACCAGCATTTGTCACTCTGCTCAGCACACAAATACCCTGGAGGCATATCCACACATCAGCATTGAGTGACTCACTTGACAGCAAAAGAAATGTCGTACATTTCTCCTGCCATTTCACTCTGACGCCTTCAGGCTCATAGTCATGAAGTCATCTCTTTTCTTCATCAAAATGACACCCTACAACACCATTTCTTTCCGAAATTGACATATGTTGGACCAGTTTTCCCTGAACACTTACTGAGACTTCTCTCTCTTACAGACACGCTATCATTTAAATCAGTTCATGTACAACATTTTATGTCATGTATTGAGCAGGGTTAATGAGGACATGGAAGGACTACTCAGATTCCCCAATTTCAGAAATGTACCCGTTTCCGTTGTCTGTTATCTCTGAACTGAATCTAAGCCTTACTCTTTGTGTCCACTCCATAGGAGGACAGAAAGGAGACGTGACGGCCATGATCGCAGACCCTCAGGGTGCCCAAAACAGTGTGGAGGTGATGATTGAGGATAGAGGCAACGACACATATTTCTGCATGTATAAGCCCACCCAGGTCGGCCTGCACACAGTCACACTCACCTTCGAAGAGGTGGAAATCCCCAGGAGCCCCTTCAATGTGTACATTGCTCCTGGTGAGTTCTTTAATGCAACTTTCAGATGTTTTAAGTTTTTAAGGAGTCATATGTACAAACTGAATGTTATTTATGACCCTAGATTGATCCCTCTGTAATGCATGTGATCATCCCTGTGTGTGTGTGTGTGTGGTTGGTCCAGCCTGCGTGCCAGGGGCCTGCAGAGCCACCGGTCGTGGTCTTCAGGCATCGGGATTGAGGGTGAAACAGGTTGGAGACTTCAAGGTGGACACCAAGAATGCTGGAAGTGGGGACCTGGAGGTTATCATCAAAAGGCCCAGTGAGTGCACTTTACACTTCGGAGGCTTTATAGCAAAACGATGTGAATCCAGTCTTATGGATTCTGTACATGAAGCTTAAAAAAAGCTTACTGACTCCCAGGAGCTGTAGTTTTTTTGTCAAGCCATTTGCATTGATCCAGAAATGTCTAAAAAGTCTCACTAGCCCATCTAGTGGAACAGGCACTGGTTCAGACAAGAGGATAGGATAGGTCTGGTTGCCTGGCTAATTGGACTGGTGTCGTACTGTAAGTTCTGTTGGGCAACAGATTTGACGTTTTTTCAGCCTTCTAACAAAAAAGAGGTTTTCAAGGAGATGGTGCTCTGTAAGTACTTTTGTTGAACTAAAGATTGATCATTATTAGATAGGAATAGCTATGTCAAACAGGCTACTTAATTGAACTACTTTCAGTGAAAAAACAATTATTTTGTTTTGCCAATGTTACTCAGACTCCTAATGTCTGTAATCTTAAATTATTCATGTTATGAGAAGATACATCCTGTAATGTCTATGCTGTAAAGGTTTATATGAGTGTGTGTGTGTGTGCTCTCTCAGAAGGCATAGAGGAACGCATAACGCAGGTCTTCAGTCAGGATGGTGTAGTCTCCTATGAGTATTATCCAAACATTCCTGGAAAATACACAGTCTCCATCCTTTGGGGGGAACAGCACATCCCAAAGAGGTAAGTTGTACACTCTTTTGTATGTGTGCGTGCATGTGTGTTTTTGTGTGTCAAACAATTACCTCAGCATATTACCTCATCTGATCTGAATGGTTTAATCCACAGGGGAATGAAACCTTGAGTCTAGGCCTCTTTGTCACCTCTCAGTAGAGCAGATTTAGTGTTTAGCTCTGTCAGTGTTAGTATTATTATTGTTATTAGGGACTTTCCCAAATGTCTGAACAGCCAGAGGGGAAGAGAAGGAAATTAAGGGATTCTTGGCAGGCAGACATACTGAAGAATGGTAAATGTCTTGATTGGACCAACAAAACATGGATCATTTGTTGTACATGAAAGGGGAAACACCTGTTAGACAGAATAATAATTAAATAAGTTCAATATTTCACAGAGCGGTGATGAAGCCGTCTGAACTTGGTTAAGTCATAACCCAGAGCAGAACCATGTCCAGGCTCCTCACAGGTCATACAAGGTCAGGGAGTTCCCACAGTGAACAAAAAGTCTCCAAACCTTTGAGGGGGTTGTGGTTGAGGAGCCGTCCTTGGACTGGTCTCTGTTTTATCTCATCCAGCTTCGACAGTTAGTTCAACATGCCAGAAAACCTCTGTCACCTCTACGTTTCCCTGCTGGAGAGAGGGGGATAAAGAGGGGCTGAGCACTCGGCTGGCGTGTGCATTGTGCTTCAGACCTCCTGTGGCTTGAAGTCATGACTGTGATTCACTTCTGTGGGGTCAACTCCACGACAGTGCTTTGTTACAAATGTATCTCTGAGGACTTTGCACTTGTGTTAAGTCAAGTTCTTAAATGTTGTAAAATGTTAAATGTTGTCCAATTAAAGCACACATTCTCTTTGTCTTTCAGTCCCTTTGAAGTGATGGTGGGAGCGGAGGCAGGACCTCAGCAGATCAGGGCCTGGGGTCCCGGCTTGGAGGGAGGAGTTGTGGGTAAACTTGCTGACTTCATTGTGGAATCGACGGGCACTGATGTTGGCATGCTTGGTGAGTCCCACCTCTCTTTCTCAGCCAGTTTCATGCTTTTACTAATTACAACTGCGTAACTTTTATCTTGCCCTATGAGGTACTGATGACCTGTTCATGATGCATTCTATCTTTTCTGTGTGCTGAGTTTAGATTTTGTCTTATTTAGTGATTAAACTTTCACAGATACATCAGTTAAGTCAGTTGTTCTGAGTCCAGACTAGCAGTATTTTAGTTCAATCAGGTGGTGACAAAAGTATGAAAATCAGGTCCAGTTGTTTTTTTTTTTTCATATTCAATTTTGGGACACAGCACTGGTGACCAAAGATTCACCTATGGCTACGAATAATCTGCACAAAATAAGTTAACCACATAAATTAAGTCCCAGCTGTATTCAGAGAACCTGGTTCAGTGCTGTAGTGATGCTAGATGTTGTTTAGCACAGTGAGACAGTTAAGTGAGATCACTGTCTCACTAAATTGAGAAAGTTTGTATGAAAGCTTTATTGATGAAGTGTGTACACCTACAACCTTTTCTATCCTGTGGCTGTGAATCGGCTCATCTTATCTGAACCTGCTATGTCTTTAGGTTTTGCCATTGAGGGGCCGTCACAGGCTGCAATCCAGTACGAGGACCAGAATGATGGGTCATGCGATGTCTGCTACTTGCCGACGGAGCCTGGAGAATACGCTGTCCATGTGACTTGTGATGACAAGGATATCGAGCACAGCCCCTTCATGGCCTACATTGTCTCTGATGACCACACCAGTGACTCAGAGAAGGTCAGTAAAATGTGTAGGGACCACTGTGCTACACTTGCAGCATACTGTGGACTTCACATTTACTTTCCTGTCCATTCACCTAAAGGTTGACTAAATCCTATTGAATGCCTCAAACGGCTGTTTTGCAAGCTACTTGGCTGAAGTGTAGCTTTGATTATTGTTCCATTGTGATTGAGAGCTGAACATTGTGGTACATCTTCTTTCAGTGACAGAGCCTCTCAGTCGGTTGAATATGTGCAGCTCACTGTAAGCAGACTTTATGCAGTTGAGTGCACACAGCAGCTCGGAGAACTTAGTTTTTTTTTTTGTTGTTGGAATTGCAGGTTAAGGCTTTTGGGCCAGGGCTTGAGAAGTCTGGTTGCCTGGTCAATGAACTTGCCGAGTTCTCAGTGAGCACTGAGGGTGCTGGGAAAGGACCTCTGAAGATCATAGCACAGGTAGGAGACTGAGATCCTCTTGCAGTTAGTTCATAATACAGAGACACACATAAAATCAGTTTGGTTAAGATTATTTCACGCACAATAACTTTGTGTTACCAAAACAACTTTCTAATTGTCTGCGTGTCTGCCAGGATGCAGAGGGACATCCTGTGGAGGTGAAAGTGAGCAGTAGCAATGATGGACTGTACAAATGCTCGTACACACCAACCTCTCCTCTCAAACACACTCTGGCAATCACCTGGGGAGGAGTCAGCATCCCTAAAAGTCCCTTCAGGGTAAGCAGCCAATCACTGCACACAACAGGAAGCAAAATCCCACCCAAATCCAAGGATCTGATTAAGTCAGAGAGCAGCAAAATTGTCCTGTCGGAGATAATTACTGCAGAGAAGAGTCATAAGATGGAGCAGTCCAAATATAAAGGTGTGACAACCAAAACCAAGAAGCCTCTCATTATCATCACATACATTGAGGAGACACACAGCTCTTAGTGAAGTCACAGAAAAATTACATGACACTAAAAAGACATCCATTGATTTACTCAACATACTTCATATCATACATTTCCTGATTTACTGGTCAGGGCCTTATGCTAAGATAAGCCAACCCCACCCTGACCCTAGCTACTGAGGTGATTTATTTCTTTGTTACTTCTTTGCTCCTGTGCAAACCTTTTAGTCTGTTTTCATAGCGCTTACATATTCTTTTTATCATACTAACTGACCATAAATCACAAAAGTGTACCCATACTAACAAGCTAGCTAATATGCAAGAGTTGCACTTTGCTTTAAAAGCTTTTTTGATATTAGACTGATGTGAAAATTCTATTAATATAGTAAAACTATTTTGTAATTGACTGAACGCATGTCTGTCTATCACTCTTGTACTCAAACAAGCAACTGCAGAAATCAAACACACTTTAGATTTGATCTGTTATGGTTCATTCAGCAGCCAAAGTGTAACTGGTCTCTGTAACAATCTTTTGTTTGCCTTATAACCATACTTTCCTCATTCTAACATTTTATTTTTACTTCAAGACTTGTCTGTAATCCATAAATTATTTGACTATACTTTTTTTTTTTTGACTATACTTACCAGTTTGTTCTGCTCCTCTTTCCATGCACTAGAACTCACTTTTCTGATTGTGTTTTGTTGTCATAACAGAAATTCACTTCTCTGAGCCTTCAAGCATCTGCAGGGTAATTCAGTTAATTGTAATTCAGGTCCTGGTACTAAGTCAGATCAAACATTTATATTCACTCCCTGAAATGACAACTGTTGCTGCTGGGTATGACACACCTCGCTTTGCAGCCACAGTGTTTAATTTTGGTATAAACAAATTCAGCAAAATGAATACTGTTATTGACATGTTGGCTGTGAAAGAAACTGAAAAAATACAAATGTTTCCCCCAAAGTAGTCAATTTCCTTTGGGTTTTTCTGACCTACATATCATTATTGTTAGCATTATTGGCTGTAGTTGCTAATGCTTACTTAAATGTAGAGCAAGAAATGTGCTGTTTAAAACACAGAAAACAAATAGTCTTTTTCCCTTTCTATCTATTTCCCTTTCTTTATCCCAATTAGTCTGAAATCCCTTTAAGAAAATATCTTTTTCACAGCTTGTTAGATAAAAGTCTTAACATTCAGCCGGAGTGGGATTCTGGCCGTGCTGGTGACTTTTACTGGTTGCCTGTGGGATTTTGAAATATGCAAATTGCAGAAATCTTTACCTTCTGAAACTAAGGAGCTCAGGGGTTCAGAGAAGTGAAGCTCTGCTATGTGGTGTATTATTATGCAGTAAAAGTCCCTGTTGAATGAGAACCTTTTCACTTCACATCTCTTGTAGTAAAAATACTGTATTAGTGTGAGTTTTATTGACCAACGATAAATGGAGTGAAAAGTTTTCATTTGACAGTTCTGTACTAACAAGCCATCTTTGCACTGTAACCAATTCTAATGTTTTTGCTGGTCACACTTATTTTGACTTTCATTAGTTTCTGTGAAGTTTCTGACTTTGTTCATCAGCTGCCTTTCCTTTGTTTACAGTTTCGCCTGTAGGGCAGTTGCAACGCCTTATGAGAAACCTGCAAACTAGGCATGGATGAGTCTGTTTGTGTGAATTCAGGTGTTTGTTAGAGTTCCAGCTGGCTGCAAAAAAATGGCTAAGGAGGTAACTTGTTTGTGTGGAGACGACAAAGGCAGCAAAGTCCAGATGATAAATGGCAGAAGAACTCATAAAGCATATTTAGTTCAAGAGATTAACAGTACGATTTGCTTTATTATGTTTGAAGCTTTTACCTGCCATGGGGTGAATAAAAGACATTATGCAATATAAAAATCAGTGTTTTTTCTGGCATGGACGGACCATAAGGATTTGTGCTGGTCATAGATCATTTCTACTATCTTTTGGGATGTTCATACTTGTCTAGAAAGTATAATTTCATGCTTAGAGCTGATGTCACCGTGGTGATTCAGCAGGCTTGTTGTGAGCTGCCACCTGGCACCGACAGCCCCGTTCTAATGTTGATCCAGGAGATGGATGCAAAGCAAACAGACACACCCAAACTGAGCACCGCTGAGACGCGCTGCACAGACATGCTCTGTTTGAGAGAGGGGAGGTAGAGAGGCAGGTGTGAGAGAGGGGTACAAGGTAGAAACTTGACCCTGACTGATGCTGAAAGCGGACAGACACAGCAGCACCGTCTGTGTTGTTGTTGGAATGGTTTGCAACTCTGCAGCAAGGTTGTAACTCAGTGAAAATTAAAAAGTAAATTTGTGTTGTGAACCTGCTTAGCAAGAATACTCTCTGCACCTCATAAGAACTGGTCTACAGTCAGAGGTAACTGATGCAAATACCGTTTGTAGCTTGTTTGCTGATTGAGATCGGGCCAAAATTCCACTGGAGCCACAGCATTTGCTGCTCTGGTACTATGATTAGTGCTATTAGTACTATGATTAAGGCTTTGTGCTCTGTTCTGCCTTAGCACATTGTTGTGGCTTGTTAGACCATGCAGCTCACCTGGACAGTCCTCCAGGCTTTGCTATCCAAATCTTTATCTTATGTTTTAAGGCATACGAAACTTTAGGAACTCTGTGTTTTTCACTTGAATCAAGGCTGGAGGGCAGCTGTTAAACAAAAAGTGAAAGTGTGTGACCATCATGTTAACCAAAACTGATACTAATCATCAGCTGTACTAAAATCGTGAGTCCTTTTATATTCACATATCTCACCCTTACAGGTAGATTTGTTTCAAAATAAATTCCATTTAAATGTGCTGCTGTGTTGTTTGGTTCATTTGCTTTAGAGTGGCTGACTTGCATGACACTTGTGTTTTTTTTTTTCATTTTTACTCATTATTTGAGAATTTTCAGTGTTGTGTTGAGAGAACTGGTAAATAAAACATGAAATCATTGTAATGATTTGATGATTTGGCTCGGCTCCACAGATGGAGCCAAGTCTATAAAGATAGAAGTAAACAATAAAAATTTTCATGAATCCATTAGAAATATACAACTTCTGTGACGTCACTGTCTTCACAGAAACTAAGACAGATCATGTACACTACATTAAAACACAGAGTTCGTCTTCATGACACACTGAAAAATGTCTTGGATATTCTTAAGTGAAGTTTGTTTACTCTCGATTAGGGTAAACTAACTTTTTTTTTCTGATGTCCTAATGTTCATCATTTAACATCCAAAACTAGAACTTGGTCATCTTTAAGTTGGTAAAATATTGGTGATTTTATTAATGTTCTGCAACTTAATGTTCATTTTGCCTGTTGGAGAGAGTTTGCTCCCAAGCTTGTTTATGTTGTAGACCCTGCTTTATAGTGAAACTCAAGCAAATAGTGATGTTTGAAATCAAGATTTAGAGGTCCATTTAAAGTCATATAAGGATAAAGTCACATCGAGGACATTGGTGAATTGTACAATGTTTACTTTCAAGCTCCAACAGGGGCACTTGTAGATACATAAACTAAAATCCATTGCAAAAAGCAAGCAAAGTAGCAAACTCTGTAAATCAAGTAGGGAATAATGGTAACCTGGCACCTCATATGTCAAGTAATGAATACATCTGATTAAAAATTGTAATGTTGTTAAACATTACAGGTTCAGAGTAGGGAACACTCATAATGCAACATCTCCAAATAAGTGATGTCATTTCCTGTTGTAGGTAGGAGTTGGTAAAGGCAGCCACCCCAACCTGGTGAAGGTGTTTGGGCCTGGAGTGGAGAGGTCGGGTCTAAAAGCCAATGAGCCCACACACTTCACTGTGGACTGCTCAAGAGCTGGAGATGGTAACGTGCACACACACATGCACACACCTTGGTATGTCCTGGCAGTGATCTCAAGGCAGAAACATCCTGACAGGAAATTCATCACTCTGACTTTTCTGAGCAGAACAACACACATGCACACAGTCCTGCACACAGACACTTGCTCCTTGTCATCTACCTGCTCAAACAAAGAACAAAGGTGCTTTTTTTTGTCACACATTAAAGAAACACACTAAAACCTGTTTACATGTCTGGGCCTCAGTAGTGGCTTCACAGGTCTCACTGTAAGTGATATCATTGTTGTGATAGCTACTTCTGAGCAATGAAAAGGTGCATCAAACTGGATACATGTAAATGGAAACTGTGTCCACAACACAGCTACGTGCACTACATTGGTCCTGCCGTTTCATATTTAGCTTTTTTGGAGATGTAACAAACGGACCCAACGCAGAGAAGTTGCTTAAGGACAATTACGTACACCGTAAATGTTTCAGTTCCTTATCTGTAACTGTCTTGAGGGTGGAAAAAGGTACATGAGTTTCGACTTACACTCTCTCATTTTGTGCTTCATCATACTTCATTTCAAGAATAAATACTACTCTAAATACTCTTCTTACAAGCTAAATTTGACCATTTACTCTGATGATAGGATTGTAGATTGTATTAAACATGGAAAAAAGAAAAAGAATGAATTACTTTCTAGGCAGTGTGGAAATTATGTTTTATATTAACAAACCTTTTACTTTTGAATATCCACAAAATAAGAATGCCAAAAAACAGGAACATCTGTGTGATGGTGTGTGCGCGTGCTGAACACACCTATCTGACGGCTGCATCTAAGGAATCTGACCTGCTTTGCTGGCTGCCTTGGTTTCCGGTTTTAATCCTTTTATGGTCTCACTATTATTTCTCTCTGCAGTGATTGACAGCTGCACAGTTCATTCATTCGTTTACAGCAGAGTTTATGACCGTGCAGCATCCTGACAGAAATTCATAACATTTTTGAACAACATTAAACAAAAAACACTCCAGCCCCCCCTGGTGTCCCACAGCAGTCTGATGGGTCAGATGCATCTACATATCAACTCAGTTCAAACTGCCTGTTTTTTTTAATTAGGTGATGTCAGCGTGGGTATCAAGTGTGAACCCAGTACGGCCAGTGACAGAGAGTCAGACGTGGACTTTGACATCATCCCTAATGCCAACGACACCTTGACTGTCAAATACATACCACCTGCAGCTGGCAAAGTGATGATCAAAGTCATGTTTACCGACAAGGTACAAACACACACACACACACACACAGATAACGGACAGGTACAGGTAGGAGTTGAAAGTTTTCAAGGTTTTAATATTGGATTAGGTCTGCTCTTAGGTCAGATTGTATTTTTTTTCCCCCACAGGAAGTCCCACAAAGCCCCTTCCAAGTGGATGTAAAACCCTCCCATGATGCATCAAAGGTGAAAGCAGAGGGTCCTGGACTGGCCCGCACTGGTGAGATTTACACAAGCACACACGCACAAGATGACTCTCTTTTTAATATATGGCTATTTGTTTCTCTCTGTTGCTCCCTCACCATTTCTCCATCTTTACCTGTCCAGGTATAGAGAGTGGAAAGCCAACTCACTTTACAGTGTTGACTAAAGGAGCTGGTAAAGCGCCACTGAATGTGACCTTCTCTTCGCCCGTCAAAGACTTTGACATCATTGACAACTACAACTACTCCCACACTGTGAAATACACACCCACACAACAGGTATTGCAAATGTTTATACATTATGCATCTACCAGGACAGGAGGATGCACAGTATGCACCTGTGCAACATGTTGAGCTGTTCGTAGTAATACCAAAATAAATTCATTTGTGAGCAGAATTCACAAAGTCTCCAAACGTGATGAATCAGAAATTTCCCCGTTGTGGGACCAATAAAGGTTTATCTTATCATATTTTACTTGTGCAATACTTACCTGCCTACAGTCACTCTGAGGGGCATCACAGAATGTTCCTTTGACTTTCCCTGACTACAAGTGCCTTTTTTAAGAGAAGGGGACTGCATGTTTTACGGGTCTGCAGGGGGAGATGAAAGCTGTGGTGGAGTTTGGTGGAGATCCCATCACCAACAGTCCTTTCACTGTGGTGGTTGCAGCCCCGCTTGACCTGAGTAGAGTCGGCTTGGACAACTTGGATGGAAGTAAGAAATCAGCATTCACTGAGGCATCCCTGAAAAACATTTCACTGTTATCTTTAAACTGATGGATGTTTTGCAGGAGTCAAGGTCAATCAGTTGCAGCAGTTTATGGTGGACACCAGTGAGGCAGGAGGTCAGGGCCAACTGGAGGTTGCAGTGGTGAGTGCCAGTGGTTGTGAATATCCTTTAGCTGTAAGCTAAAACTAACCAGAGGATACTCAGCTTGCCAACTGTTTGTATTTGTGTGTGTGTGTGTGTGTGCTGGGGCTTTTTAGCTGAGTCCCAGTCAGCAGCCAGTACTCTGCGAGGTGGAGCCTCAGAAAGCTGGCATCAGTTTGGTCCGATACACCCCCACAGAGGAAGGAGTCCACACTGTCAATGTGTCCTATGATGGTCACCCTGTCCCTGGAAGTCCCTTCCCTGTGGAGGCACAGCTGCCCCCAGACCCCAGCAAGGTACCGTAATTAATTTGTTTTGAGAGAGAATTTGCAGTATTTGAAGTATTTATGGGACACCGAAAATAAGTTATGTTTACCATTTCACCTCCAAAGGAGACGCAACTACAGTTCCTAGCTCTTAAGCTATGCTGTGTTTAAAACAAACTTTTAACTCTCCCAACCCCCAAGGTGAAGGCGTTTGGCCCTGGTCTGAAGGCAGGCTTGGTTGGAAACCAGGCAGAGTTCACCATTGATACCAAGGGCGCTGGCACCGGGGGCCTGGGGCTGACAGTGGAGGGGCCGACCGAGGCCAAGATTGAATGCTCGGACAATGGCGACGGGACCTGCTCTGTGTCCTACCTGCCTACTGAGCCTGGAGACTATGTGGTCAACATCCTGTTTGAGCAGGTCCACATCCCCGGATCGCCATTCAGAGCAGACATCCAGATGCCCTTTGACCCCTCCAAGGTGGTCACTTCAGGGCCGGGCTTGAAAAGTGCAAAGGTGAGGTGCAGCTGTGAGCTGATGTCACAGATTATTCTTTGTGTTTGAGGTTTTGAGTCTCAGCTTACTTGTTGTGTGTTCATGTGTGTCCAGGTTGGAGAAACCAGTGTGATGAATGTGGACTGTTCCCGGGCCGGACCTGGAGAGCTGTGCCTGGAGGCCGCATTAGACTCAGCCCCAAGTAGTCCTACTGGCTCAGCACCAGGCTCTCGTAACACCAGTACAAACACCCATTGCTTTTCAAGAAATATTTTCACATTTAGGGAAAAATGTCTTAATATAAACTCTTGGATTTTAATCTCGAACCTGTTCTTCGGTCTTAAGTTTCGTAGAGAAATCTTCAGAGTATAAAGACAGCCTTGTGTTTCCGCTTTGTTCCAGGCACTAAAGCGAAGACAGAGGTGGTGAACAACCAAGATGGGACCTACACAGTGACCTACGTCCCCCTCACCTCCGGCATGTACACCCTGCTTCTAAAGTATGGAGGCAAAACTGTCCCTGGGTTCCCAGCCAAGGTGATGGCAGATCCTGCTGTTGACACCTCCAAGGTTAAAGTGTTTGGACCTGGAGTGGAGGGACGAGGTCTGTGCTTTTTTGTTAAACAGTTAAAACTAGGGCATGTTGTGTCACTTGTGAAAACTTAACTTTCTGTTGTTGTGAGAAACTGCTTCCAGAGATGCACATAATGCAACTTCCTTGATGTCTGATTGTAGAATATGTCCTTTGTTGGCAGAGTTGCCAACATGATATAAATCTGTAGTTCCCAGGCAGAAGCTGAGATGATCTTGATGACATCACTACTGCATTATCAGGCCCATCTTCACAGTCATGACTTCTTCTGAGAATCTGAGTGTTGCCAGAATACAGCTCCTCTCACAGCCTGAGCAGGACTAACAGCGATGTTGTTTTTCACTTGCTCTGTTCTCCAGCTGTCTTCAGAGAAGCCACCACAGTGTTCACGGTGGATGCTAGTCCTCTGTCCCAGCATGGAGGAGACCATGTGACGGCAGAGGTCAGAAACCCATCTGGAGCACTGATAGACTGTGTGGTGACCGACAAGGCTGATGGGACCTACGAGGTCGAGTACACTCCGTTCGAGAATGGTAAAACATCTGCTGTGCTGCAGCTGGCTCAAACTGCTTTGCCGCCCTCCACCCATGCACTGCTGTCCACCTGTCCTCTGTGTCCCAGGTGTCCATAGTGTCCAGGTTCTGTATGATGACACACCTGTTCCCAAGAGCCCGTTCAGAGTGTCTGTGTCAGAGGGATGTGATCCCAGCAGAGTGGTGGCTACAGGCCCTGGACTCCAGCAGGCCCTCACTGACAAGCCCAACAATTTCAGAATCATTACCAGGTACTCAGAGGCAGATGCTGTTTGGATTAGTGGAAAAGCCTCTTGGTGGTGGTCAAACTGCATCAATCGTTTCCCAGGGGGGCTGGGATCGGTGACCTTGGCATCACTATGGAGGGCCCATCGGAATCAAAGATGTTGTGCAAAGACAACAAAGACGGAAGCTGCAGTGTGGAATATGTGCCCTTTACTGCCGGCCTCTACGACATCAACATCACCTATGGAGGAGAGCACATCCCAGGTAAGGTCACACAGTACTTTGCAGGCTGGTTCCAGTGGTCTGTGTCCCTGTACACATTTTAAATGAAAATAAAAGCTACATGAACTTAAAGAGCCTTTAATCATAAAACTGTTTATTGGGGTACAGTACATTTATTCATAATAAACAAGCCAACTGAAGCCATGCTTCAAGCATGTGCTAGCCACACTATATGATACGTACGACCATGATATATGATACTTTGCCTAAACATACAACATTGCCTTGGAGGAGCAACACAAGCACCAAAACACTTGTTTTGATGTTTTTAATGAGGCTTTATACTTTCCTTTAAATACAGACCAGCTGCCATAAAAGTTAGCTCAGGCATTACTGATGTTTCTGACATTTGAAATTTGAGAAAGCTCAATACTGCAATTATTGCCCTCAAATTCCTCACACATCAGCCTATCTCCTCAAAGCGCTTTGATGTTGAAATCCTTGTAACATTTTGTTGGCTTTCCTCTCATTTCCGCCACTGAAGTTAACAGATGTGGTTGATACTTTTCAGTTGACGCTAAGAAGATGTTGTTGACCGATAAAAGACATACTACATGTTTGGGTTTAATGTGTTAAAGGTGTGGTTGAAGTTAAAAGACTGCAGCTCTGTTTAATTGACTTTGTTTGGGAAAAGCTCAGCGTGTTTCCTTGTGGGACACCTTTCCAAGACAGCTGTTGGTATGTGGCTCATATGTGTGAGGGAGTGAGCTGGAGCGATGGAAACCACCTGATTCTGTTCAAACTTATTAAGTGACTAACATCAGGATACGCTTTATAGAGCTGCTACAATTAGCCAGTGTTAAAGCCCCCGAGAGTTCAAGCGTCAGAGCTCAGTGACACACTGGAAGAGCTAGACTGACTAGAAGATTTCTTTTTATTATCAGTTAATCTAATATGTTTTCATTCACGTCATTGTTTGATCTGTAATGTGTTGGAATGTGGGAGGAAAATATCAACAAGGTTAAAACACAGGCTCAAAAAGTATTTTTGACTTTGGGCAAAGACAACAAAAGAATATCAACCTACATGATTATCAAAATAGATTTTACTGATAGTTGCGTCTTCAGATTATTTGGTAATTTCACTTTTGTTCATTTCAATCTGAATCTTGAATGTCATAGTAACTTCAGCAAAGTCCAGGTAAAATCTGTTCACATCACTCAGTCATCAGTGTTAGTTTCATGGTAGTGGTTGGTATAATTTCAACTCGAGAATCGTTTTGGTATTCACTACTTACTGAAATGCAGTAAGTAGTGAATAAGACTAAAACATTTAATCACCTTTAAATGACAACCATAATGTTTTGATTCAACACTGACCAGTCTTTCAGCCCAGATCCACATTCTGAGACTCCACTCTCTTTTGCTGTCATCCATTAGTTTAGCCATTTGGGTCTTGTTTTGGGGATAATTTGGAGCCTACATGTGCATACCCATATGTATGCTTATTAGTATTATTGATGATGCATATGCATCAGACATTCTGAGTAAATCTAATCTCTGGTGGCTGCTCACAAACTTAACCTGTCTAAGGCTTTGTTTCTTTGACTTAAACCAACATTTCCTCCACTCTACAGGAAGTCCATTCAAAGTCCCAGCGAAAGATGTGGTGGACTCCAGCAAAGTCCAGGTGTCTGGTCCTGGCCTGAAAGCTGGCGCCCGGGTCAACATCCCACAAACCTTCACAGTGGACTGCAGGAAGGCGGGTGTGGCCCCGCTGGCTGTGGCCGTCACATCTTATAGAGGCGTGGCTGAAAATGTTGAGGTGACAGACAACGAGGATGGGACACACTTGGTGTCCTACACACCGTCTGTAGAGGGGCTGTACTCTGCGGTCATCAAGTACGCAGATGAGGACGTACCCCGCAGGTACAGTGCAGCACTGTTGAAGCACTGAAGAGTCAGACACTTAAAAGATATCATTTGATACTGAATATGATATACGTTTGTGCATTTTTTGTTTGTCTGTCTTGAGGACTTAGAATTTGTCCACAGTGCCGTGTGGTGAAAAGCATCTGTGCAAGCATCTGTCTCTCTTCAGTCCCTTCAGGTTCCGGGTATTGCCGACTCATGATGCCAGTAAAGTGCTGGCCAGTGGGCCTGGTCTGACCAACAGCATCCCTGCCAGCTTCCCTGTTGAGTTCAACATTGATGCCAGGGATGCTGGCCAGGGCCAACTCAGCGTGCTTATTACAGTAAGTGACACAAACACTTCTTCACAAGAAAGTGCAATGTCTGCTTTAACAGGTGTAATTATAGTAGAATTCATGGTTTCTTCCTTGAAAATAAGTAATTCATACTTGCAGAATTTAAGACTATAGATATGCATATTGCATGTTGTCAGTATTGAGAAGTTGACATTAGAAAATTAAAACTTAAAGAACTGGAAACAATCCAGTGTCACATCAGTGTTGGATACAAGTGCACCTACAGTAGACACAACACAGGTCACAGAGCAATGTCTCATCTGTAGTGGCACACTGGAGAGGGAGGCCCAGGGGAGACTTGTCAGCTAGTTGCAATTTGTGAACTGAACCATTAGATGGCACCAAGTCCCATGTGTGACCTTTAAATTATTTTTCGTCCTGGTGTTAGTTATTTTGTTTCCATCTGTTTGCTCCAGGACCAGGATGGGAAACACAAGCAGCCCAGTATCCATGACAATGGGGATGGTACGTACCGTGTCTCATACATCCCTGACCGTGTGGGCCGCTACACCATCGTCATAAAATATGGTGGAGACCACATCCCTGCCTCGCCATATAGAGTCCGTGCCACAGCATCTGGAGATGCCAGCAAGTGCACAGTCACTGGTACGTGATTCTAGTGGCCACGTGACAAATATGAAAACATTAGCGATGATGGAAATGTCTCATTAAATTGCCCAACTGCTTCTCTCAGGTCCAGGTGTCGGTCCCACAGTCTCCATTGGCCAGGAGCTGGGCTTGGTGGTCAACACTAAGAGTGCTGGGAAGGGGAGGGTGACCTGCGTGGTCGTGCAGCCTGACGGCAGCGAGGTTGAGGCCGAGGTGCTGGAGAATGAGGACAGCACCTTTGACATCTTCTACACCACACCAGCCCCAGGGGACTACGTCATCTATGTCCGCTTTGGAGGAGAGAACATCCCATGCAGTCCCCTCAAAGTCATGGTGAGCAATGGTTGCAGAGATGAAAATGCTCAGGTTCTGTTTCACTTCACTTATAGCTTCAGATTACAGGCTAAGAGGCTGCAAGGCAGTGGATGTCTGCAACAGAGCACCTTGACCCACATTCACAAAGCATATCTTGAGGCTTTAGGCAAAGCATCTTTGTGAATATAGGTCGTTGTTTGTGTGCTGGAGACATTGTGAGAGAGGTCATAGGTTAACCTTTACTGTCATCTCTTTAGGCTACTGATGAGGTACCCATAATGCAAGAGCAGAAATCTCTGCAGCAGCAGGCCGCGCCCCCCGGAGCTGGCTTCCAGCCCTGGGTACCCCCACACGAACACACACACACACACACACACACACATATGCATACACACACACACATATATTTAGAGACACAGAATACACACAAGCTTCCTTGCGGTTTGCACCCAATACATGCATTTCTGCTTATGTTAAATAACTTGAGTCAAGCTGGCTTCCAGTCCTGGGTAATCCCCAAAAAGATACACGTGCACACTCTGCTCTTCTCTTGCAGGTGGCTGCTGGTTAAAACTTGAACTCTCTCTCCATTCTCATGTGTACTTGCTCAGCTGCTTTGCCTTTTCCATGTCATTGCTTCTCTTTTTGTCTCAGCCAATCGGATTGCAGCAATCATCTAACGTACCAGAAATAAAAAACGCATTTGAAACATCCCGTTTTTTCTCCTCCAGGGTGTTTGTTTTGGTGTTTTTTCTTTTTCTTCTCTTCCTTATTGCACTGTTCACCATGCCTGCCTCACCAAATCTCATCATCATCCTCTTCTACCTGCTCCAAAACTCTACTCTTCTCTACTCTTCTGCAGCTAGGTTGCAGCAGCAGCAGCAGCAGCAGCAGCAGCAGCAGCATGTTGGTTCTTTAGGTCACTGAAGCAGACAGGAATTATTCTTAGTTCTGAGTAAAAACGTTAAAATCTGCATGTCTGCCTGTCTCCACCAGGTGACCTCTGACAACTATCAGTCAGTCAGCAGCAGTGTGAACGGAAGTGGCTTCAGACCATTTGACATGGTGATACCCTTCTCCTTCAAGAAGGGGGAAATTACTGGTGAGTGGAGCTGATGAGTGCATGTCATCTGATTCAAGAATGTGGAATACGATGATACTTAAGGTACTTTGGTACAATGGTACTATGGTTTTGCTTTTACGGTCAAAATATATGCATGTTTAAGTTCAATGGAGCCTCTAGTCACAAGATGTACACTTTATTGTGAAAATGCTGGTTAACACTGTTTTTAGCATTATCTCTGGCCATCTGTAGTTCATTGGTCAGGTTGGAGGCTAGGCTCACTGATCTGGAAGCACGGCTCTGCACCACAGGATCCAAACCATCAGCTGTAGTTGGCCAGGGCCCTAAGCCACTGTAGCCCCTGTTAGTTAGTTTTGGCCCATTACAGATTAGTCTCAAATGGACTGTTTTCGATAACAGATAAATCATTCAGGCTCTGATTTTAATCCATGGATTCTGGAAATTCATGTGTCTCTTTCCCACTCCCTCAGGTGAGGTTCTGATGCCTTCTGGTAAATCAGCTCTGCCACTGATCTCAGACAACCTGGATGGAACAGTTACAGTTCAGTACTCACCCACTGAGGCTGGCTTACATGAGATGCACATCAAATACAATGGCACACACATCCCAGGTGAGCAACTCATCCAAACACCCCCTCCTCCTCAGGACCAAGGTTAGACAGCGTATGTCAACCTTTCTTTGGCAATAAGATCTCATGCACCTCACCTCACAACTCACACACCCAATCCCCTGTATCTAAAGCAAGACATTATCAGTTGTTTTGTTGTGTTTTTTGTACTAATCTTCATTGTGCGTGTGCATGTGTCGTAGAATCTCCCCTACAGTTCTATGTAAATCATGCCAGCAGTCCTAACGTGACAGCCTATGGTCCTGGTCTGAGTTATGGCATGGCAAACAAGATGGCCAAGTTCACTGTCTTCACAGAGGATGCCTCTGAGGGTAAGGTTGAACTAACCTCCCAGAAGGAGGATTGGAGCTTCTTCACTTTGTCTGTCTGACGCATTGCCTGTCTGTCGGTCTGTCCAGGTGGTCTGGATCTGGCCATTGAAGGTCCCTCCAAAGCAGAGATCAGCTGTGTGGACAACAAGGATGGGACATGTAGCGTCAGCTACCTGCCCACTCTGCCCGGAGACTACAGCATCCTGGTGAAATACAATGACAATCATATTGCTGGCAGCCCATTCACTGCAAAGATCACTGGTGAGGTTCCAACGCACACACAGACGGAGAGAGAGGGAGATTTTGATTTACAAAACCTTCTGCAGGTATCATGGTACGGTAGTCAAGTAGACGACAAGTAGACGATCTTATAACCCCCAATGATGGCTGCAGTCGATCATTTATCTTGATAAATCTGCATTTATTCTGCTGAGGTTCTTTTCAGACCAGTTACATTTTTCTGCGTCATGTTTCTTACACACCCATTCTCCCTTTTTATATCCTTTTAGACAAACTCATTCCTAACTTTTAACATGAAAACAATAGCAGTGTGTCTTCTAGTTCTGCGTTGGTACTGTTGTTCTCCATCTTGGTACGATGATGCTTTGTGTGTGTGTGTGTTTCAGAGAGCAACCAGCGGCGCTCTCAGGTCAAACTGGGCTCGGCAGCAGATTTCTCTCTGAACATTATTGAGACAGACCTGACTCTACTGACCGTCAGCATCCAGGCACCATCTGGCAGCACTGAACCGTGCCTGCTGAAAAGACTGGGCAACAACCACATTGGTAACACACACAGACACACTTCCTGCTTACTTACATTCCATTCATCATTTCGTCCATATTGTAAATCTTTCTTCATCTCCTCCTCGTCCTGTAAGGTATCTCCTTCATCCCACGGGAGGTTGGAGAACACATCGTCAGCATCATGAAGGATGGGAACCATGTTGACAACAGTCCAGTCACCATCAGGGTTTTACCAGTTGAGATCGGCAATGCCAGCCTAGTCGCAGCTCATGGCGATGGCCTTGTCCATGGAACGACCTTCAACAAATCCAGCTTTGTGGTCGACACATGGGATGCTGGTCAGTTGCTTTCATTGAGTCTCATTCTCTTATTTTGCTTAAGCAGTGCTCACGTTATGGCTCAGTGCATGGATATGACAGCATCCTTGTTTTCGCTATGTCCAGTTTTATTAACCCAGTGACTCAACTGGCTCCAACTCCGTCAGCTTCCCTTGGATATGAACCCCTCTTGACTTTTGTGTCCACCCCAGGATTAACTTTAGCAACTATGAGGATCCAATCCTATTCATCTGGGGCCCTCAAGAACATGATTTTATGATCGAATTGCTTCAAAACTTGCAGACTTCCTCTGTATGTTGTGATAATGTGCTGTATCCTTATCAGCTTGAGATCAGGCACATCAGCATGCTGACACTGGAATGTTAGTATTTTGCTTAATCACTGCTTCACATATCTGTATTTGCTTTGGTTTGTGCAGGTTATGGCTGCCTGGCTCTGTCTATTGAAGGACCGAGTAAGGTGGACATTCAGACAGAGGACGAAGAGAATGGGATGTGTAGAGTCACGTACTGTCCGACTGAACCTGGAGACTACATTGTCTCAGTCCGCTTTGCTGAGGAGCACATCCCAGGTAAAAAACAACTGGTGTTTTTTTTAAAGTCAGGTTGTTACAGAAAAGCGCAAATTGCTGGAAAAATGTCCCTTCTATTTTTTGTAGTATTTTTAATCACGACACTGGAAATTAACGTGCATGTCAACTTTCTTATTTTTTTTCTTCAGAATGAGGATAACTGAATATACATTTTCAATGAGGATTCTGCCCTTTCAGACAGGAGTTTTTGCTAATTTCAGACATTTGTTCACAGGAAGTCCATTCACAGTGCGAGTGACCGGGGAGGGTCGTATCCGTGAGAGCATCACCCGAAGACAGAAGGCTGCATCTGTCGCCAGTGTTGGAAGTGTCTGTGACCTCAGTCTGAAGATACCAGGTACACAGACACAGTCACACAAGCACAGACGGCTGCTTGCAGTGTACACACACACACACACACACACACACACACACACACACACACACACACACACACACACACACACACACCTGGATGAAAGGTGTGGTAAACGCAGTGAGCATGTCCTGAATTCAACCATCTTAATAGTGAAACCTACATGTGCCACTGATCATCAGACCATAATTTAGAGACTATGGCTTGAAAACGTCAATGGAAAACGATACAGTTCCTTCATTTCTATAACTTCTGACCATTTCTTACCGCTGCTCTGAACTCACTCACTTTAGTTTCTGTTTCAGCTTTTTCTTCTCTTTTCCTAACCTCTGCTTTCCTTCTACTTCCATGTTTCCCTTTGCTACACCCTACCCTTGTCCTTGTCATTGTCTTTGTTTTTATGATTACTTTTTCCCTTCTCTACCCTCTTTTTTTCCCCATCATATGTCCCTCTTTTCCTCCTCAGCTTCTCCTCACTTTCTTCACCTCTGCCTTCGGCTATTGCCTCTATCATTTGTTCCCCTCTTCCTCTCCACCTCCTCTTTTCTTGCTTCTCTCCTAATTCTACTCCTTCTCCAGTGAGCTGGTTCCTCCTGAGCTTGTCTCGGCAGCTCCTCTGTCGCACCTGCATCCGTTCTTACTGCTCCCTCTGGTGGTCTGGAAGATCTGTGGGTCGCAGGACTTGTTCCTCTGCGGTTGCCCAGGATCAGAGCCTCTCCCCTGGTCAAATTCGCCTCGTCTCTGGCCTCTCAGGCCTGGTGCTGGCAGCGGGAGCAAGGACAGCGAGAGGTGTTTGGGTTGCGGATCCTCGCTACTCAATGGGTGGTGCTAGGGTTGAGGGTGCGTGTTAGAACACTGGACAAAAAGAACTTTGGTATGTGCTAAGTCTCTGTCTGTTTGAGTTTGAGAGCAAAGAGAATCCACCACCATCATTTGTTCCTGTGAAATATTAATGTGGAAATATTAGTGTCAACTGTGCCAACATACTGCTCCAGAAAAGCGTCACTTGTTAGACTTAAACCGTATTTTCAGTTTTGTCACCTGCATGTATGTTTCATGATGCCATTTTTCAAGGGGAAATATGTCACCATTTACTCCTTAACACTTATATTACCACCATAATATGTAGTAATAAATAAATGTCTTTGCAGCAATCGACATAAAAGACGTCACCGCTGATGTCACTTCCCCCTCTGGAGCCAGCAAGCCAGCAGAGTTGGTCTCTGCCGGCAATGACACCTACTGTGTGAGCTTCGTGCCCACAGAGATGGGTGTGCACAGTGTGAATGTGAGGTACAGAGGTGTGCACGTACCCGGCAGCCCGTTCCAGTTCACTGTGGGGCCACTTGGAGAAGGCGGTGCCACCAAGGTGAGAGCGGGAGGACCAGGGCTGGAGGGAGCACAGGCAGGAGAGTCAGGTACAAACACACACAGACATTTCCCTTTTACAGGGAGTTTTGGATGGTTTTACATGAGCTGCTGTGGACTCTTCTCAGCTGAGTTCAGTATCTGGACAAGGGAGGCAGGAGCCGGTGGTCTGGCCATTGCTGTGGAAGGACCCAGCAGAGCAGAGATCTCCTTTGATGACCGAAAAGATGGATCTTGTGGCGTCTCTTACATTGCTCAGGAACCCGGTAGAGAAAATGCACAGTTTACTATGCTGTAAATTCTGTACTATTCCCACTCTGAGCTACATTTTTCCCCCTGTGTCTCCAGGTGATTATGAGATTTCTGTGAAGTTCAATGATCAACATATACCAGACAGCCCTTATCTCGTTCCTGTCGTTGCACCGGCCAATGACGCTCGTCGCCTCACTGTTACCGGCCTTCAGGTGAGGCATGAGGAGACACCTCCACACCCAGCATGCCCTGCCTTGCTGAAGGGCTGTGGGGCACAGCTGCATAAAAATACCAGGGATAAACAGCTGATTTTATTCTGCAATGTCACAAAAGAGTCAGTTCCATGACTCTACTCTTAAGCATTCTCAATGCTTTCTTTATACTTTTTTTATTAAAATGTGACTCAGGTTATATACTCAGGTATATTGGACATTGGGCTAAAATGCGATTGGTAAACGACTCATATTAGTCCACACTTTGCAGTTATACAAGTAGTTAAGCATCAAAAGTTACTTTTATGCAGCTGACCTCACATGGATATGATTACAGCCAGACAAGGTTGCAAGGCAACAACAAAATCTTGAGCGTTGCACTGACAGATTTCCACGACATTTACTGAAAGCAGTAAATAAGTCTGTAAATCTGTTGAGTGACACCTGTTCTGACTGGCTGAGTTCAGGTGAATGTACAAAAGAAACCGCTCCTCCTCTGACTTCTTGCCTGGCTCTGATCATCCCTCTCCTGCCTGGTGTGGACCTGCTGGTGTTTCTCTTGTGTTTCATTTAAAGGCTTTTAACAGCGCCATCATCGCCATCATCGTCAGCTCCCTGGTAGCATGGCCCCTGGCAGATGGAGGCAGGCTACAGCGACACACCAGCTCACATTTTTAGTCACTGTAATTTGTTTGTTGTCTCTTTGAAGCTGATGAATCTATGCCCTGTTAGTGTGATAACTTAGTCATTCGTCTGGGTCATATAGTACAGTCAGCTAAAGCTGTCTGTGCACTATAATGCAAGAGTGAGATAAGACTTTTCCACATTGCCTCTCTCTTTTAATATCCGTGTTGGGTAAATGGTTACTAACATTATTTAATTTAATTTTAGCTAAAATCATTGCACAGTTTCTATTAGGTACTCTTTAATAGTAGTGGCCCATCAAGAGTTGCGAATAAGTTACTTACTGTATTATACTTTTAACATCTCAAACTCATTTCAAAAACTGCTTTTTAACACTGTGGCCATTTGCCTCCATCTGCTGGAGCTGCACCAACAGGAGCTCAGGTAAGAGAAGAGAAAGCATAGAATTTGAAAAGCAGAAAATGTCTTTGATTGTGCTATATGCGCCTGTGCCTGCCTACATTGTGTTATATTCCCCTCTGATCCCAACTGTTCACTGTGCATCACTGTGCACTGACTGTGCGTGTCCGACCTTGGTAGGAGTCTGGTCTGAAGGTCTACCATCCAGCCTCCTTTGCAGTGTGTCTGAATGGAGCACAGGGCAAGATGACGGCCAAAGTCCACAGCCCATCTGGAGCTCTCGAGGAGTGTGTTGTCACTGAGCTGGAAAGAGGTCTGTTTGTGTTTTGGAGGGAATGTGCCGGCTTAAGAGGGCTGGAGAATTCCTGCTCAAATCACGTGGATCCTCATAAGCACTGCATAATTGTTAAGAAAAGTTTCCAAATTAGTTGAAGCTTTTACTGCTGGTGACAAAATCCTTCTGTTATATCTTCCAGAAAAGTATGCTGTTCGCTTCATCCCCAGGGAGAACGGGGTCCATACCATTGATGTAAAGTTTAATGGTTCTCACATCCCAGGAAGTCCTTTCCAGGTCCGGGTTGGGGAGCCAGGACAGATTGGAGAGCCTTGTCTGGTGACTGCATATGGAGCTGGACTGGACAGAGGCACAACAGGTGGCTGACCTGACACTGACCTGTTGATTATGTCAACAAAGGCACAGAATGAAAAAAAAATCTTTAACCAATGACAACTAAATTCGAGGTATTTCATATGGTGATTCATCATCTACAGCTACTTGTAAAACAGTGATTTAATCTTGCAGGTACCCAAGCAGAGTTCATCATAAACAGCACTAAGGCAGGTCCCGGGGCCTTGGCTGTGACCATCGAGGGACCATCCAAAGTAAAGATGGACTGTAAGGAGGTTCCAGAGGGCTACAAAGTACAATATACTCCTATGGCACCTGGAAACTACCTGATCAGCATTAAATATGGAGGGCCAAACCACATCACTGGGAGTCCTTTCAAGGCCAAAGTCACAGGTAAAGCGTTAACCTACAAGGCTAGAAACAGCACAAAAATGTATTCCTGTAGCCACTTGGTAAAGAAAAGCAGGGTTTGATTGACAGCACAACTACTCAGGCCGGTTCATGTAAGCATCATATTTAGGTTATGACATCCTGTTGTGTCCAAATATCTACAGTAAAGTGAATGACTTAAATTGTCTTAAAATACAAAAAGCATGTATTACCCCCAGCACAACAGCAGATGTTGAAAGCCAGTGCCATTGTTGTGTTTAAAAAATGGAAAGAAGTTCAGTCCAGTGAAGTAGTTGGACTGGATGCCAGACGTTCTGCTCCCTTTTGGATTGTACTGTTTTTACAAAGCTTGTTCGACCCCTTCAGACTGTAACATCTGTCTCTCTCCTCCTCTTTCCGTCAGGGCCACGGCTGGTGAATGTGACCAATGCCAGCGAGACGGTCACTGTCACCGTGGATCCAGCGATGAAGGCAGCAAGCGGCAGCTTCACCCAGGGCACCATGCCGGCCGACGCCAGCAAGGTGCTGAGCAGCGGCCTCGGCCTCAGTAAAGCTTTTGTGGGAGAGAGGAACAGCTTCTCCCTGGACTGCAGCACGGCTGGTAAGAGTCTCTCTGTGCTCAGTTTGTGAATCAGTAGCAGGATTCCTCAGGTGTCTCAAGTTTACACCCTAAACACTATGTTTATCCACATACTATGCACGACCTGTTAACTATCTCAACTGACAGCATGTGAGGTTTTCAACGGCAATGTAGCTCTGGTACCTAACCTGGTGTCTTTCCCTCCTCCTCCTCCTCCCAGGAAAGAAAATGCTCCTGGTGGGAGTTCTCGGTCCTGAAGAGCCCTGTGAAGAGATCCTGGTCAAGCACACGGGGAACTTGAAATATATGGTGAACTATGTGGTGAAAGAGCGGGGCGACTACATCCTTATCGTCAAATGGGGTGAAGACCACATCCCAGGCTCTCCCTTCCATGTTGTTGCATCTTGAATCCATGCATCCATAATAGTAATCCAAGGATTACTATTGATCATCAAAACTGCCCTCATCTTTCTGGTTCCTGCACTGGACTGCACACTACTTTTCCAATATGGAATTTTTTTTATTTTATTTTCTATTAGGGAGAGGCTTTTAAAATGTGAAATTACACAATGAAATTCTGTACATTTAAAATGGAAAGTAAACTGGAATGAAGACACTTGAGTTCAGTCTTTTATTTGCATGATCTCACTTCATATTTTCAGCGCTCAAGAAGCCCTCTGCTTCAGTTTTAATGTGTGCAATGAAACTAAGCTCCATTGAGCTAGACAGGAATATGAATTATCAAAAACTACAACCCCATCCCAAGACTTCTCAACGCGTTTATCAAAGCGGTTCTGTTGCTTCTGTTGACGACTTTCTCTTTCTGTTTTTAACGTTTTTACATTGTTGGCCGGTCTGGTTTTGCTTTCGCCTGTCTGCTGTGACTGGATTGTTTCCCCCTACAATCAGATGAAGGCACCGTGCTACTCTATTAGGAACACTAGTGGAAATAAGTAAAAGATGTAAGGGATGCAGAGTTGGAGTGAGGTGCAGAGTTTAAACAATCCATACTGTCTGTGATTATGGGGAATACCCAGTCTCACCAGTTAGATGAGAGACTGCAGCAACTGGTGAGACAGCAGCAAAATAATTAAAAATTAGTTTTCTGCCTTTAGTTTACATCTTTGTAAAAAGTGTCTGAAAGGCTTAAAAGCGGCATTTTAAAAGAATTAAAAATGTAATCCTGCTGATTAATCTGTTATCAGAATCAGCCACTTGATTAATCAATCTATTCCAGATTCTTGTGTTGAACAGGACTGGTTTGAGCTAGAGAGCAGACAGGAGAGCTAAAGATAATGTGGTGGTGAGGAGACATGTAACATCTGTGTTAAAAGCTGCACAGCTCACAGGTCTTCAAGCTGCTGGCCATCAGAAGTTGACCAGACAACCTGGTGGGGAAATTCTTCAGCATCATCACAATGATGCTGTGCATCCTGTCTTTAGCTGGAAGCATCACACCATCAGACCTTCCTCCTTCTGCAGTTCAACACACTAGAGACCACAACCTGATTCACCTGCTCCTGACTTACATACCTGTGGAGCAAAAACAACCCTCCCACCTCCAGGCATGTGAGGAAGTAGTCTAAGGAGAGCTCTTCAGCATGGCTTCACAACCACAGACCTGAATCTGATCTAGCTCTGTACTCCTTGCTGCAAGTAAAATTTCTATTTACAAAGAACTGACCATTCACTTTACCAGTTAAAGTATTTGTTTTTAACAATTGTGGTGGTATATATATTTATTTTAATGAAAAACACAGTTGAAGAAACCAGTCTTGGCATGTCTGCTGTATTGTTTCTAGGTTAATGATCACTCATGAGTGGACACACTCACAGCACCACAGGGAACAGTCCTCTTCACACAGTCCTTAAAACGTCTTTTTCAGGGGTATTAAACGAGGAGTTCCTCAGACCGTACAAAGCTCACACACAACAAAGGACCATCAAACAGTTGTAAGCACACTCCTAACTTTGTTCTCACTTTGGGCCCTGCTATACATTTTCTTGGGAAAACTGTAGTTTCATTTTTTGAACATAATGTCTAATACCAAACAGCGATTCAGGCCAAGAAGACTGCCAGTGTTATTTAGTCACAGTGATGTAGTCATGTTTTATTCTCACCAGTGAATATGCCATGAATGATTGACCTGGCTTCCCCCACTGCTGTGGTTACTAGGCCACGTGTACACAACAGGCTCCACCGTGAGGAGGTGCTTTGAGGACGGGGCTGTAACGCTGCACTCATTCAGACTGATTCTGGCTAAATTTGCCTCTTTCTGAAAGTTATGGACTGCAGCTTTGAAGGGCTATAATGTAGAAACTTTACTCAAATTTAATGATCAGAATAAATGTCAAATACTGATACAGGTGTTTTGCAGAGCTCCCCCTCACTCACAGTGTGTTTGCACAGTGCTGGCATCATTTGAGCTAGGGACAGGATGTGTTTCCATGCAGGCTCATGTTTCCTGGAGTCACATCGGGTTATCTGACCCACGTCTCATTTCCACAGCAAGACACTCATCCTACACAGCTCTGGTGGAGACACAGGTGAAAGGTAAATTAACATATTTAACAATGATCTAAATAAGCAGAATGAATGTCAGCACTGCAGAAGCTCTGTTATATAAATAATGCCATTTGGTTTACTGCATGGGCAATAGTAGGCAGAAGTGGATTAACTCATCTGCAGTCTTTGGTTTTAGTTTTTTTTTCCTGCTGTTTATTAGAAAAGTTTTTTTTTAATGTATATCACAGAGACACTAAAGCATGTTTGGACTTTCAATGATTTGCATTTAAGGCACCATTGAGTATTTGTTTAATTTAATTGTGGATTTACTCCCATAATGTGAATCTTATTCGTAAAACAAAACAATCTGGTGCGACATTGCTAAATGAAGCTTTGTGGCAGGAGATGCGTTGCCTACTGACAACCCAGAGCCAGAACTGCTATCGAGAGCAGATCCATAAGGAGATGTTGACCCGTTTGGCTTGGAAGGATCGTTACGCCAAACATTACTTGTCCGACAACAATCCCCAAAACAGCGTCCAAGAGTCAACACAGCTGCCTGCTCTACCCGCTGACCCACCCAGGTGAGCTGCCTCCAACCTGCTGTCAGAGGCTTTCACATTAAACTCCTTTGTCCCCTGAATGCAGAGGTGAAGCTCAGATCTTACCTCTCCAAAAGTGTATGTGACTGCTGATGTCCCTACCACACACTAGATGTCCCCAAAAGACACTCAGATGAAAGGAAGCTGTAAAATGTACACATTTCTGGAGATTTGATGGAAAAATGTCAGCAGTGCAGTCTGAATATTCCCTTCAATAACTTTGCACTCACAGATTTTTTGAATTTTAACATTATCCAAACACACTTTTGTAAAATGCAACAGATGTATCACTTGAACTACTACTAATGAACATTTTGTGTTGATGTTCTGTCTAGGAGTGCTGTCCAGTTTCCTCTTACCAAGACCTCTGAGAAGCAAAGTGATCTTCCTCTTCCTCCTCCTCCTCCTCCTCTGCTGTCTTTGAAACAGAAGGACCACCTTAGCGTGCCCCCTCTTATGAGGCCAGTTTCTCCCCAGACCAAACGAGCTCTCTACCAGGACTCTTCTTACCATGTAAGAATCACTGTTACAGCCAACCTAGGTTTATGAAACGAAAAGCTGCAGTTTTTGAATTGTCCAGCACCCTGTGATGCACTTAAATTAAACTGTGGTAATGCCTGTCATGTAGACCAAGACCACCATTTTAGAGAACATGCGCATAGTGAATCTGAACATCTCAAAGTCATCTTAAATGCAGTGTCCTCTGCAGGGCAAAGGACGGAGTCAGTACCTGCTGAGACGTGGCCAGATCAGACCCGAGGAGAAGTTTGAATTTCCTTTACTGACCTCCTGGGAGTACGGCTGGAGGCTCGGTAAGACAAAGGCAGTCATTTTTATCTGCTGAGCCACGAGTTGCCATCAGGTTGATCACAGATGTTTTCTAGAATTAGAGAAACTAGAATGTTTTCATCTGCATTTTATTAAAGGTATCCCTTCATTACCATCATCATCATCATCATCTCATCCTCTGCGTTGTGTTGAGAGTGTTTTCCTTCAGATTCACGGTCTCTGCCTGAATCCACAGGTGACTACACTCTGGATTACAGGACTCCATCGTGGGCCAAGTCTTCAGTCGTGAAGAACACGTTCTACGCCAGGAACGGGGTGTTTCACCTCCCATCGGCCACTGACACACTTGCCTGAAGTTCAGTTATTGAGCAGCAAAACACCTTTCATGTTCCTTTTCTCTTTTAGACTCACACTGATCTTCTGTTACAAAGTCTTCCAAAATAAAATAACAATTTGATGTGTATCTTGTGGTGTTATGTGGTTAATTTAATTTCTGTTGCGAGGGAAAATGTCTCTCGCAGTCCCCTGCTTCCTGTAGCACAGCCTGTCAGTTCACCATCCACACCTGTAAGGTTAAGTATCTGACAACCTGATACATGTTCTGCATTATTAACACACCTCTGGACAAGTGGGAATTAGAGAAGTACACACTAAAGGGAGTGTTTCAACTACAGCAGGATGTGTTGCACAGTGCAGCATTAAATATTTTATCCTCCGATTACAGTGTGATGAGGTATTTTTTTCTGTTATGTTGCGGATTAATGTGGAACTTGTAGGGACTTAAGTTTCCCTGTTCATTAGAGTTTGGTACAGACCTACTCTTTATGTTAAGTTCTTGAAAAAACATTTGGTGTGAAATGGAAACTCAGTTATTACCATTAACCATCCTGTTGTGATTAAATCAGTTCAAAAGAGGATTCAGATGCAAGGCAACATGGCAGTGGTGATGAGTGAGTGATTAGAAATACTATAAAGAAGGAAGAAAAAACCGTCCAAGCAGTACACTGTGAAACAATGTAGTTAAACTGTTTAATGATGCTGAGACATTGTCCCTTATACATTGGATTTATTGTCTTAGATTTACAGTTTGTTGCTAATCATTACTGTTTGTTGCAAACACCGATATGGTGCTTTTAAACAGCACACACGCTATAGACTCATCCTTAAGTAATTCTGCTGACGTTTTCACTGATATTCCACGTTATTGTTGCAACAGTCTCCAAGAGCCCTGGCATGTTTCAGGGCGTGGAGAAGATGAGGAAGCCGGTCAGGGTGTGGCTTGTGCTGGTGTGGCTCTGCACAATGTTGCTGGTTCTGGATGGCTCCAGGTACACAGTGTCTCCAACATCCAGCTCTACGACTGCCGAGCCAGAGGTGACCAGGAAACCCTCAGCTGTGTCACACAGTGTCATATGAATGTTGCTGTTCTTCATAAGCATCAGGCAGACCTGGGGTTGGACAAACAGAGACATGCAGGTAGCACTCAATGACAGGGGTCAAGGTTGAGCATTTTACTGCCAATTGCATGGATTTACTCAGTAAGAATGAACCAACACACTCACTCTGCTCTTTGCTGACATGTGGTAGGTGAAGAAATAGACGCCTTTGACATCACATGTGAAAACTCCAGCTGTCAGTGGCAGGTTACTTTGAAACTGTCGATCCAAGTTTGGCAGAATTGGACTGTGGAAAATAAACACAAACAATAATCTCATCTTGTCTGGGTAATAGCCTTATGGAGGCTATAATCCCTCTGTGGGGATAAATAATGCTGCTGAGATGAAATGTACTGTAGGTGTAACAGTCAGCAGCAGAAGGAGGTATTAGGATACAGTCCTATGAACAAGGTGAGAAGAGCTGTTCATGCAGGCTAACTTCTTCTCACCTATTGTACGTCACAGATGGATTGCGGGGCTTGTTCCTGATACTACCACAGTGTTGTCCCGAACATTATGAAGGACAATGTTCTCCTCAGATGGTGGTGCTGACTTTAGCCCATGTTAAACAGGCCATCAGTGTTACCGGACTTGACCAGGCTGTTGTTCAGGTTAGCATCCAGGTATATGATGTCATAAAACTGTCTAAACTCAATTAAACTGGATGTTCAACCATCAATTGATCTTTCATCCTCTTTGTGTCGATGTGGAGGTTCCCAGCCAGATGTCTGTGCCCTTAACTTTATATCTAGGGCTAAGCCCAGCCACCTTGCAGAGACAAAGAGTTTTGCCCAGCAACTTAGCTCTCTCTTAACCACAAAAGCCTGATGCAGTATCCACATTGCTGCAGATAATGTCCCAATCTGTCTGTCCACTTCCTGCTCCATCTTCCCTGGACTCATGAACAAACCCACATCTGTGGAGATTCTTTTTCATCCAGCCTGTTGTTGAAGTGACATCAAAATCTGAATGCATTTGATGTGTCCACACATTGACTGACACCTTAGGGAAGCATCATGGCTGCAGGTCTGATGTCTGATTGAACACAGGTTGATGCCCATTGTGAACAGGACCTCTCTGGTTTTAAACAAGTTCACGCTGCACTGACCTGTTAAAGTCGATGGCAGTGTTTTGGGGAAGCTCATGAGTCGTCCGTTTGTAGGAGAAGAAGGACCTCTGTTGGTTGGAAGGGTTGAAGGGTCTCCCCTTCGGCCCCCGTGGACCTGGTCTACCAGCAAGGCCTGGCAGGCCTGCGTCCCCCTTCATCCCAGCTCGACCTGTGGGGCCCCGTAGGCCTTGCTCCCCCTTCTGACCCATGACAGGCCGACCTGCCTCACCTACGGATGCAGTGAGACACATACAACAACATGAGACAAGACACCAAGTACGGTGCAAAAGCTCCAGCTGTTCATCTTGTATTTGTCATCTGGACAAACTTGAACTCAGCATATAAGATTTATTAATACGTAAGATTTATATTTCCCCTGATCTGACATTTGGCATAATCGAGGGTCTTCATAGCTCACCATTGTCTCCCTTTGCTCCTTTGAGACCATCTATACCATTGCGCCCATGGCTGCCTGGTATCCCAGGAATACCCGAGCATCCACAGGACTGTGAATGACTCAGGTTGATGTGAACCAACAGCAGAAACACTGCAGTACTGCAGACCAGCCACTGGGAACCCTGAATGACCACACACACACACACACACACACACACACACACACACACACACACACACACACACACACACACACACACACACACACACACACACAAACCATTTTGTCATCCAGGAGGACAATACATTATCTTTAAATCAGTCTTTGGAGATTTTAGCTCTAACTGTAACCAATAACTGGTGAAAAACATAATATAAGACAATAATCTTGAACATTTTGATCATATCTTCCTTAGCCTACAACTAGGATTACATAAAGATAGCTGGTCACTTTGTGATTCACACTTCACTCTATGCTAATCATACAAAGAGTACATTCACAAGACTTGGCTAAAGCTGATGTAAAACTCTATTCCTATGAATATTTCAATATATTACTTAATATATTCCTAGAAAATGATCATGATAATGAATTAATTATATATAGAATGAAGATAATTTAACGAAATAAAAAAATGTGTTGTGCTTGGATTTAAGATACTCTGTGCCTTAAGACACTGGCCATGCACGCTGTTCACATTCTAACCAAAGCTTTCTCTGACAGACTTCAGCATCAGCTGCAGCACTTTAGTCTATGAAACATGCAATCCATTCTCACCATTTGCAGGTAAAGCAGTCGCTCGTCTGGTGGTGGAGAGAGGCAGATGGAGGGTGGAGGTGCACAGCTGTCCTGCTTCACTGTGGCTGAAGCACTTCAGTGAAGAAAAACAGGAAGTGAAGCTGTTCAAGGGTGCACCGTCCCTGTTGTGCTGCTGCTCGCCATCATCCTCTCAGCATGATGAAACAGCAGTGACATTAAACCAAGCAAACACACACAATCTGTATTCTGTGAGTTTCAAGTGAGTTCAGCTTGTTTTTTGCATTGTTAAATTGAACCCTGCT
This sequence comes from Karalla daura, assembly GCA_029224185.1. NCBI lineage: Eukaryota > Metazoa > Chordata > Actinopteri > Chaetodontiformes > Leiognathidae > Karalla > Karalla daura. The sequence continues at coordinate 9,995,077 of CM055188.1, forward strand.
CTTTTTACTGTCTTTTTATGTGACATCTTTGAGTCTTGAGTCACTAAATTTACTGCAAAAGGTTATGTGTAAAGAGCATTGCTGTTAATTACAGTTAGCGCTAGCAGGCTATTTGTACATAAATGCATCATTAATAATTAACCCCTGGTATAAAAGATGATTAACAACTTTCCAATTTTAAACTGAGGACATTTTCTGTCTCTCTGGTAACTTCATACAAAACCTGGATTTATTTATTTATCTCAAAAACCAATACCAATATATTTTTCCCTATTTATTCAAATTCATTAATTACAATTACATTTAATTTCTTTGCAGTTATTTTCCTGCAGTGCAGGTAAAGCTGCATGTTTTAAATTAATTTGCCTTTCATTCATCACTTTTCTTCCTCATTGTTTTGGTATTTTATGTGTATTTATTTGTTGGATTTTAGTAATTTTTCATATCACATTTCTCATCAAATCGCATTGATTTTACCTCTTTGACAAAACTTGTTGGTGGTAAAAGGGAAACCATCAAAACTGAAAGTCAGGAGCCATGGAGAAATGATGGAGAAATGCTGAGGAAGCATTATTGAATGTTTCTCATTCATATATATTTATACATATTCCTTTATTTCCCACAAATTGTTCTGTTTTCTCCAGTCTGGACTTCCTCAAACACAAACTGCTTTCCTGGCAGTATCTTGCTGAGACTAGTTACCCCAAAATGGGTGTTGGTATCGGTTCCACAAAATATTTAATTTCAGCAACAGTTTCGATCAAAAAGAACAACTGTATATTTGTTGAAATTACACAATCACAGAATCTGGCAGAGGGTCTTTTTCAGATCCTCTTTCCAATGTCGTTCTTCATTTCATCTTAATAAGCATTTCTGAAGATTTTATTGAGCAACATGAAAGGTTTTTGATTTGTTTAATTCAACCTGTCCTGTACCTCTGTCAGGATCCTGTTGAAGTATTTCCTGTTTATGATGATGATGTCAGTCGAGTTTATGTAGTCAGCAGAGGTCAAAATTGTGTCTCTTGAGACTTGTGACTCTCTTATCTCTCTGACTCATTTTTGTGCCAAGCCTTGTCCATGTGTGCTCACAGAAATACAATAAAAGTGGGACCTTCACATTTTATTCTGTTGATAAACAATCAATCAGTGTCTCCTCGTGGATAAAGCATGTAATGTCTTCCATTTTAAATAAACCTGCCACTCAAACAGCCTCACCCAAAACCTGAAGCCTTCATGTGGTTTGGACTGAAGTGGTGTACACAGTCACTCTCAAAGACAGTTGTATTCATTCATTCATTTATTTCTGCTTTAAAGTTCAGAATTTCATTCATTCATCTCCATATCCATGATATCATGTGGGTCTGCTGCTGTCTATCTCCAGGTCACATAGGGCATGGGCAGGTCACCAGTGCATCACAGGACCCAGTAATGAATGTGACTTTCACAGTGCACAGCACAGCTAACAACAGACTGTTCTGTGTCTGTAACTTGCCAGAAAAAATGGAGAAAATGGAGTTTCATAGTTATATCAAAGCATCTGGAAACGGCCACTCTAAGTTACAGTCTCTTGTGTGTGTGTGTGTGTGTGTGTGTGTGTGCATGTTTTTCTTTACCTTCTTTTCAGTTTATTATTTATTAAGTATATTTTGTTTACATTTACACATCTGTCTATATCTTTTGCTTTTATTACTTTTTTATTTTTCAATTCTTTTCATTCAGTTTTGCCATCGCAACGAGAGTTAACCCAATGAAATAAATGAAAATAGGATAAAGCATAAATGTGAGAGAATCATTTGGCATATTATGGATTATTTTGCAGTGGCTGTCTCACAGGTCAGTGAGAGTGCAGCAGGAAGCCAGAGAAGATGCTGTATCCATTGGTGAGTCCTCTCATCCCTCTGTAGTCTTTAGTCTCCAGCCAAACCTCCTGATCTTTGGACAGGTAGACGGCCAGACCGCCTGCAGTCACCTGCAACCGAGACCAGTGGATTATTCAGCACAGCTGCAACTTTTAAGATCTACCCACCTGTCTCTGTCTGTCTGTCTGTCAGTCTGTCTATGTGCTATATAAGCATGGCAGCAAAATGCTTGTAACCTCAGCTCAGAACTTTTGGAGGCTTTTGTTGCTTCCCATCGTCAGTGGGATCCAAATAACCGTGGTGAAAAAAACAGGCTTTTGCTGACTCAAGTTGGTGCTGACTGGGGGGATAATTTCAGTAAGGTCTTATTTCACTTCCTTATTATCTGGTTGGATAAAGAAATGAAAATGTGTACTTGTCTTCTGGTGCGGCGATGGTCGCAAAATGGTGCCAGCAGTGAGTTGTCCAGCTTCATCAGCACACAAAGCCGGTCATCTAAAGAAGCGTGGAACGCAAAGTAGTATGTCCCTGAGATGCGACACCTAGAAAACAAAAAACTCGTTAATTCTCCAGAAGTGAATTTGGTGTAAAAACGTCATAGCAGAATGCAACTTCTAAATAACTGAATGTGATGACACAAATTCGAGTTTGGAGACTTTGTCTGATTAAGACCTGTAGTGTGCTGGTTTTGTCAACAATGACTAACATACTGAGGTTTTGTGGACAGTGTTAGTTAAGCCTTGATTTTTTCTCTTGTGCAACTAGTCAGACAATATTTAGCTTGAATACTGTAGTGAGAATGGTGCTTTGTGTTTAGTGCTATCAACAACTGTTTATTGTACTGCTTTACAGGACACTACTGTAAAGTATGAGGCTCATGTCCTTCCAGAATGCTAAACTCTTGCAAACAAGGTTATTTTTCTTCGGGAAAACAGGGAAACTTTCAACCTGAAGCGTCCTGTGGTAGTATTGTAGTCATCATTGATGTTGGTGATGACTTTGGTGAAGCGGATGGTGCTGGCTTTGTCAGGGTAATCTCGGGTTCCTCTTGCAACACTGAAGGCTGCCTGCTGTTGGATGGCAATATTTCTGCAGCCAGAGAAACAGCACAGAGTGAAATGCATAGAGCTGGACATGCACTACTGGGCCCAACAGCAAGATATTGTCTCATTATATGTAAACATATATACACCTTGTAAGAATGAAATATAAAAGCCACACAATTCTTGAATAAAAGCGCAATGCATAACAATGCTGACATTGTCTTTTCGGTACTATGCAGTTTAAACGATTCAATCAAAGATTTACCTGGTGAGTTTTTCATTCTTCCATCATCAGAATTTCCTCATTTCCAACACTTCCCTTGTTTCATGTTTAATGTCTGATTGCTTACCCTCCTTCTCCAGCTTCTCCTTGAGGTCCTGGATCTCCTTGTCTGCCTTGTTTTCCTGCGTCTCCACTTTGACCCCGTTTACCAGCATACCCCATCGGTCCTGGCTCCCCTTTTTGTCCCTTCTGCATGCTGGCTCCGCCATGCCACGCTGCTCCTGTGAACGGTAACGACAGACTAGTTGTCGTATGTCATAGTTCACACTGACCTGCTGGATTGATTTAAAAAAACCTGTTCAGTTCAGTCTAAAACTGAGACAATGTGAGTAGTGAAGACCTGGTTGTCCTTTCTCTCCTTTCGCTCCATCCCGACCATCTCTGCCAGGCATCCCAGGAATACCTGAGGAAGTAAAGACAATGATCACACAAAAACAAGAACATGTTCACATGTCTAAATTCTGTATACACATATATGGAAGTGTGCATGCACAAACCTGGGATTCCTGGCTGCCCTGATGCTGGGCATGACTGGGCAACCAGTACAGGTATGGCAAATGACAGCAGGGCACAGATCACAAGACCACGATTATGGAGCATGATGAAGGACCTGACAGATGCAGACGCATGCAGAAGACAAGGAAAGATGAGAGGAGCTGAGGAGATGGTGAAATGAAATTGGCCGGACACCTGGTTATCTATCTGAGCCTTCATTAGAACAAGAACAAGGAAATGTTTTAGCTTATCAAGAAACAGTCCTGATTCTTTTGTGACAAATTAAATTCAAAGGTGGTCACAAAACTGAAAACTATAAACAAGCAAGAGCAAACAACAAATAGGATGAATAAAATACATTTGGCTTCAGTGCTGTAAACTACAAAAATTCAAGGAAGAAACATATAAAACTCACCTATCAGATAAATGAAATCCAGCTCGACACGTTGAACACAAACTGAAGGGGAACTGTAAATCCTGCAGTAGGCAGATCAGGAAGCTGACGCAAAAGTGAATTCAAGACATTCTTCAGAGGGGGAGAGAGAGAGAGAGAGAGAGAGAGAGAAATATGAGAGGTAGGGCACAGCAGACGTTAAGTAAAGTACACAAGTTCCCTACATTTCCAATTATTTGGGGACACCTTGTCCACCTATATGGACAGTCCATCCACGTTAAGGTTAATACATCATTCATCTTCTTTTTCGCCTATTTGTGTCGTGGGGGTTTCCAGCTCACATGGGTGAAAGGCAGGGAATACACCCTGGACAGGTTACCAGTCCATTGCAGGGCTAAGGTTAATATATGCCCAAACTCATGGGCTTGGGCCTTCAGCTAAAGAAGCCTCCACTCTGGTTTTCTGGCTTGTGGAACATAATGCAGCCAGTTGCTCTCATTCAGCCAGGAGAGTAGCACTAACATCAAACACTGATATTTGGATGTTGCTCCTACAGACGTTTTGGATGGAGCCTAGGTCAGGTGTCTCTGATCTTCCTCACTACCCACCAGGGAAAAACCTTTCTTTCTGATTACCCAGTCAGTGTGGTGGAGGTCTGCAGGAGCCCATTCAGTATTCATAGATTGAGATTTTGGAAATAGATACTGAACAGAATTCAATCCTAACCCATTATATTTAGGAGGACTGACCATGAAATAAAACCCAAGGAAATACAGAGAGAACTTGGTTGAACAAATTTAACATGTCAACACATTGTCTGCAGAAAAGCTGTCTTAGTTTTCAAACCTGTCCTGTGAAGCAGCTTAGACGTGCAATCCAGGTCTGGCTGCCATTGTAGTGTGTTGATACGTTGTATGCTAGCTGCGTAGCCATACTATGACTTGTATTCTGTTTGTGTTGTTTTCAGCATGCTGATAAGTTGTTTAGTTTATAAATCAATGCATTTTTGAAGAACCTGTGGTCAACTGAGTTTCCAACTATCTCCTGTCTTCCCAAAAGCTTCGCAGTCTGGTCACCATGGCAACACAAAAACGCAGTCTGGTCACCATGGCAACACAAAAACGCAGTCTGGTCACCATGGCAACATACAGACACAGGTAGACAGAGAAGTGACAATAGTAACATATACAACATTACATATTATACAAATTACATCTAGATAGAGTGGAGCTGTTGGTAATTTGTTAAAAAAAAAACAATTTATTGGCTCCATCAGTGAAAAATCGATTTTTAAAAAACATTAAAAAACTGTTTGCATGAGAGCGAAATACAAAATGCTGTAAAAAATTCAGTGTTGAGAGTGTTGAGATAAAATTCTGATATTTATCATCATCTGTCACGGCTGCAAAATGTAATCATTTTCTAAATGATAATGGAAATTGTATTTAGCAAAAATTAGCAAGTACATGTTTAATACATTTTCATCTATTTGTCTCCAGCTAGGTTTTAATGCCATGTCGGCTCAAGTTTAATTAAATCAAAACTCAGGGCCAGCCTGAAGATGTTCAGCACCAAGTTTGGTGTCCACTGAGCTAAAAATATGTAAAATTATGTGAGTAGGTTAAATAAGTTTTATAGTTTTTGAAAAAAAAGTCACTGACTTCATAATTTGCAATAGATTTACATGTATAGAAGTTTCTTCAACATTTGGACTACATTTTTGTGAAAATTGCAAATCTATAGCACATATAGTTGAGTTGTTGTGACATTTCAAAATGTTTAATTCAAAATGTTTAATGTTTAATGGCTCGCTGTGGCCTTCCATCAGGACCTGTGTTTGCAGGTCAATCTGGCCGGATCTATGTGCAAAATCTGTAAATTTTTCAGGTGTGAGAAGTTGATTTTCCCAGTAGAAGAGACTGCAACAAATAATAGGGTCCTGGCAGCGAAAATTAAACGAATAAATAAACTGAACTAAAAGCCCCGCCAAAAACTAACAAACGAACAAAAAATACTTCAAATGAACGCAATATGCTTCAGTAAGTAATAACAGCAATCATTGCACAAATAATACAACTCTCACACAGAGACATACACTCACTCACTAACTCACTCACACACACACACACACACACACACACACACATAAACACACACACACACACACACACACACACACACACACACACACACACACACACTAGGTCAATTGAGGATGTGTTATGAAGAATTACGATTTCAAAATTGCAAAACTTTCACTTCCACAGCGACCAGAGGGGTCACAGCAGGCAAAGTCCAACGTAGACAAACACATAACATAAAAGAGCAACTTGAAATCACAAGTGCAGTTAGAGTGTGAGCAGGAAAAAAAACAAACTGCCAAAGTAAATGCCAAACCCTAGAGATTATAGAGTTCCCAAATCCCCCAAAATAGATTAGAATGGATATAGATGTATGTTAAGCATTTAGATGTATTTCATTATACATTATGTTTATAGCACTTCAGATCTAAATAATTACTAAACATAATACTTATTCTTAAAGCAGAATTACAAGGTGTCTTGGTGCAGAGTTGGTATTTTTAGGCAAAGATGACATTGTAAATGTATCTTTTAAAGCTTGCATATTTTCCTACCCATATATCATGACTGCATTCCAAAAACATGCATGTTCAGGTGAATTGGAGACTGTGAGACTCAGTGTGAGACTGAGGTGTGAGTGTGAGAGAGAAGAGACTTGTTCAGGGTGTATTTCAATGTTTCATTCGCTCAATGGATGGATGGATTCTACTAATCTCACTGAGCAAGAAATGATCCGTGAAAACCAGTGTGAAATGAAGTCATATGTGCATCATTCCTTTAATCTTGCAAAAGTCACACAGTCACATTCAGAAACACACTCTTTATTGGCATTTGCAGACTGCGAATGTTCAGAGAGACAGTTCACACAAGTCAATATAAAAGACAGGTCAACAACTCCAAAGGCACTTTTGGGTTCACACAGTAAGAAAACCAAACAACAGTAATGTAAGAGTAGGAGTAACAATAAGAGTGAAGGGTACTGATGCTGTACTGGAGTGTCCTGACTTTATTTTGGGAGCAGGAAGCCGTTGAAAATGATCAGTTTTGGTTGGGTGTCTCGTACGTTAGTGGCGAGCTGCAGACCATTGAAGGACTCGAGCCAAACCTTCTGTCTTGCTCTCAGCTCCAAGACCACGCCGCCCGACATCACCTGAAACAGTCAACCACAGCAAAACTTAGTCACTGCATCAAAAATAAGTGGATGATGTGCCAGGAGAAGGAGAAGGAGAAGGAGAACTTACTTCCCTTTACTGTTTGATTATATATGAATGTTCTTGGCCTGTAAGAATGAGTGCTGGACATGGGACTAACTGTTTTGTTATGTGTGAAAACTATACAAAGAGGAAGTGGGGGGATGTGAAAGTCTCTATTCCACAATAACCAGTTGGATTACTGCAATCGAAAGCCTTTCCCTCATCATTAGACAGATGTTTGGCCTTCTGCAGTTCCTGTCTGAATTGCAGTGTCACCATATGTCTTCATCTCACTGGATGTGCTTTTAAAATGAACTTGAACTCTTGGGCTAAACAAGCATACTAAATGTTCAATTGTGACTGCTTTCCGCAATTTTCTCTTAATACAGAAAAAATAACTGAAGTGCACATTCTTCAAACAACAGCCAGAAGGTACAGACCATGCTGCATGTTGTCACTATGCTGCACTGTGTCACACCTCTATAATTAATTTGGTACTGGATTTTATGATTCAGTCTGACAGCTCTGCAGCACTGACCTGGTCGTAGCCTCTGCTTTGATCACAGAATCCCAGCTTATCAAATGGAGGGTCCATGGCTATCCTCAGACACATATTTACCTACAAGACACACACAGAGCACAACAAAACTGAAGTGCAGTTTGCAAAAGGGAAATGGAGAACAGTGAACACGTGTTATATCTATTTTGCTAAATATTCACAACATATTTGCTTGTGAGGATGTGGATCAGGAGACAAGACAGCTGTGTGTTACCTTGGCCATAGAGTGGAAGGTGAAGTAGTAAAGACCAGGCGTACTGCAGGTGAAGTAACCTGTGGCTGCGTTAAAGTTGTTATTTATGTTGACAGCAGTGGTCTGGTAGGTTATTTTCTGACACACACACACACACACACACACACACACACACACACACACACACACACACACACACACACACACATAGAGTAAGTCATTAAGTGAGTAAGAGACAAAATAAGTAAAAAGACATGTTGTGAAAAAGTTCCCTTCTTGTTCAGTGTCCCTACATGTTTCCAGAAACTTCTAAAATAATTATAGCTGGCTTGGGACTGGACCTTTCAGAGACTTGAATCCACAACTTTGCTTTACAAGAAGCATCCTCTACCTCACTGAGCTAATCGGCAACTAAAGGGAGATGATACTGTACATGTACTTCACAAATAAAGCCAGTTACCTGACAGACAGCAGCTCTTAGACAAAAATCTGAAAATACACAAATTGCATCTAGACAGCATGTTGGTAATTTATTTTAAAAATGGTTTGTTGACTCCATAATGCCATTTTTGGATAGTTTCCAATTGTTCAAAATGCTGTAAATGCTGTAAAAAAAATTGCAGTGTTTCCATGACTGCAAAGTTTAGTCATTTTTCTGATGAACATTAACAATACATTTAGTAAACATTTGCAAGTATATGTTTAAATACTATTTACAGTCAAACATTTTTGACTGTAGACTCAATTTTCCAACAAATAAAGTATCCGTATGGACTTTTTGAAGTCCATACAGAAGAAGATGCTCTTTGTGAATTTTCCAAAATGCCGCCCCAGTGGGACTATTGACCTGTATTTGCAGCTGAGGCAGTCTGACATTGACTTTGTGCAAAATTTGGTAGAGCTGCTGTAATGTAGTTAATATTTCAAATGTTTTCATTTCCCACTTAAAGAATGACAGAAAGATGATATGTTATTGATGAATTATATTGCGTGATTCTGGATAGAAACAGCTGTGACACAGAGAGGCGTGAAGGAGGACCGACTGAACCTGGTCGAATGTCGGGTAGGTGGTGATGTTCCTGATCGCTGAGAAGGCAGAGGGCGTCTGCAGAGGGACGTTACCTCCTATTAACAGACAGGAGAGAAAAATACACACCGGGATTTCTTCATGAAACAACTGAGCGAGGCTCTCTGGGTGCACTCAGTGCACTCTACATTACCACTGAGTGAATATGATACACAGTATATATTTATGTGATCATTTACAACTGTGGAGCCCTGTAGATTTGCTTGTGTGCTCGTTTGGTATCAGTCATATATGTGCTACACTAGTGGTTGCCAACCCATCTATCGGGATTGATTGATCGATCTCGGAGGCTTGCTCTGTCGATCTCTCGAGATGCTTGCTAACTATAAACACATGGATGTATTGTAAGGACTGGATACAGGACTAGACATGGCGGGCCATTCATTCCTATGGGCCCTGCTCGCCTAACACATATGACTTGCTTCGCATCATGGACCCTGACAGCTTGCACAGTAGAGTCACTCCCATCAGGCAACACGAGATTATGAACCACTCCACATTGGGGAGAAAGCGCTGCGAGACCACGTTTGAGGAAAAATCTGGAAAGTCTTTTTCTCTGAATGGCTCAATAGTTAGATCTTGCCTGTCACCGAGACAGAGGTGAGGGATCTCTCTCATTTTGCTTTTTTCATTTTAATTTGTTGAGGTGACAGGTGGTCTCGTGTGATTATTAGTTTTGTCAGATTTTGGATACATGCTGTGTGTTCAACACGCAAGCTGTATTTAGAGCAATGTGTCCTGTGGGCAGCGAGGTTGTGTCATTACCAATGTTGATGCCGCTCCCATCAGGGCCTGGGCTACCAATGGCTCCAGTCAAACCTTGCATTCCCAGCTCTCCACTGTAGCCTTTAGGACCCATGAAACCTTGAGCGCCCCGACTTCCAGACTCCCCCTTCAGTCTGGGCAGCACACTTGAATCCACTGGTCCGCTGAGCAATCTAGCTGGAGACAAATAGATAGATAGACAGCTTCTTGCAGACTGCTCCACTGTTTTTGTGTCTTTAGTTCAATGCACACATGACTTTATTCAATGTCTTTTGTGTCCAAAATCAATGCTGTGATAATAGTGATAGTGAGCCAAAGCACAGACAGTATACAGACAGTTGGCTGTATGTATTGTGTAACCAGGAGATGTGTACCTGGTTCTCCTTTCTCTCCCTTCGGCCCTGGGAGTCCATCCCTGCCGGGGATTCCCGCCTCTCCGGCATGACCATCCGGTATCCTGCAGCTCACATCACAGTACCCGACCGCCAGGAGCAAGGCCGCGCTCACCATAATCCCCAGCCCGTTATAACCACCCATGGTCAAAACAACTGGATCAAACAACCAACAATAGGATGAAGACAGAGACAAATCACAAAAAATTAGATGAGTGTATTATCTGTACTTAAGGATCTGAAGGATTTTGAAAACTACTTCATAAATCACTCATAGCTTTGTATTTTCTACACAGATTCCCTTTTTTGTAGACTCAGTTTGTCCATATATGACAACTTTCAGGTCGGCTGCTGAGTCTTTAAACCATCGTTAAAACATATTTTACTGTTATTTGTGTTGGGGAAATTGAGTAAAAAGTAGGGAACACTTTATTCCCTTTTGCATGACTTAGAAAATTACATTGTTTTACGATATAGCAACAACAGCATGCTCAAGTGGATTGAGTAATGTAATTTCTTATGTCACTTAAATCACAGTTTTGTGTCTATGACTGTCTGGAAAAAAGGAACTCATCCTCCAGAGCAAAAAACTTCAGTTATTTATCCTAAATTTCATACATAAGATTAAGGTTATAAATCTGATGCAAACTATACAAAGAAATTATTCACACAATTCAAAACAATCTCAAAATACCAATCATACGAAAAGGCCAGTTTCCAGATTGAATCACAAGGTATAAAACAGAATCTACATGAACTCAATGTCAAACTCACTGATGTGTAGGATCCCAGAGAATTATACATTAAACTGTCTTCTGACAAACTGAAACATCACTATTGAAAGTTTTTTGGCACTTAAGATATTTAAATACATTTCTCTGAGTAACAGTGTGCTGCATCATTAATAATGCATCAAAATACAAACTAGTTTGTTTCATTTATCTTTAAATTGTGAAATGTTAAGTAGAATTGTTTTTGGCATTACAGCAAAATCTCTACAATCATTAATACGTTTGAAAGGTTTTTGACTCACCAGCTCAGCGTGTCTCACTACTGCAGATTTTGATCTGATGAACAGAAATTTCCTCTTTTGGTGGGTGAACTGGTCAGAACGTCTTATTGGACGGAGGAAAGTCACTGACACTGACACTGACACACACACACACACACACACACACACACACACACACACACACACACACACACACACACACACTTAGGAAATGAAACTTGTGATATGAGAGATGGACTTGTCAAATGTGGTCCCAGAGATGCCAAAATAAAAAGAATAGCCTTGCACATAATGTGTGATTTAGTCAGTTTTGTTGTACATGATAACAAAACAAAGAGAGTTTTAAGGAAAGCAGTAGAACATAGAACAGTTAGAACATCATTGGTTCCTCAGATCTTCCTAGAGAACACAGTCAAAAAATACAGAGTGAAAACAATTCTGACATCAAATGTATATTCAGTAAAATGTCAATGAAAAAACTCAAGAAAACTACATTGTATTCCAGCTGAGAGGCACATCTCTCCATCTCCAATATCCAACAATGCCATGAGAGTGCCCTCATGTGATCACAAGACAGAACTGACAGTTTAGACAATTAATCCTGTATTGGATTCAACATGGCTTATTAAATACTGCAAGAAGGTGGCTGCTTTGTGTCCAGGTCAGAATGAAGGCTCTTCTGGGTCTGGGTTTGTATGTGGGTTTACTCCTGGTACTCTGGGTTCTTCTTGAAGTCCAAAAACATGCATCTATGGTGATTGGAAACTTTAAAATTGCACGTAGGTGAGAGAACGAGTCACACCAGTGTGAGTGAATGGTGTACGTGCTCTGTGACTGGAGACCAGTTCAGGGGTCTAAAGCAGATAAGATAATGTATGGATTGATGTCATGTTGTACCAGCAACTGGCAGTATCACCCCAAACCATGAAATATTATGTATGAGTAGTTCCATAATTGTCTTTGACTGAGATTTGGCACTGTAGTACCCTCAGTGGGACATCAGATAAAGTGTGTGAAGGTGTGTATGTGTGTGGAAGTGTCAGAATCAAAAAACGACAGTTTGCCTTTGCTCCAGTCGAGATGAACTCTAACCCTGTTGAACTTCTTCTTCACTCGGAGAACAGTGGGTGAATGTCCGAGCGAGCGAGCACTGTAATTATTGTTGTAGTATTCTATTTGCCAGAACCCCGATTTTACATGTTTCCTTTTGTGAACAGACTCAGCTGCCATACCAGCAAACCACGCAGCGTTGTCTCCTACTCCAGCTGTGACTCCTCGAGACAAAGCCCTCCCAGCCCCATACGGAGTGATGATAGTCAGTCCTCTCTGGGTTTTCTGGAAGTTTCTGTCTCTCCCCATGTCTCACAGTGGTCAGATCTTTAGACAGAATAAATTCTGCTTTAGCGGTGTTTGGATCCAGAATCACTGGAGTGTAGGAGATGATCTCCTTCATCTTGGTCCAGATGTTGAAGGCCAGGTTGCCCAGGTGTTTGGCCACATCTATCAGAGCTCCTGAGGGCAGCTCTGGGTCCTCCAGCAGGGGGCACTGTCGGACTCTTTGCACTGCAGCCTTGTAGTTGTGCAGGAATGAGATGTTCTCAGCTCTCAGCTCCCCCTCCGTGGCTCTGATTGTGTCTGAAAGAGCTGTGATCTCTCTGCTCAGACCTGCAATCTTCTCCTCCATCATCTTACTGTTCTGCTGCTCCTTCACGGCTTTGATCCTGGCCTCCTCTTCCTCTTGTAGAAACTGATGGAGCTTGTTAAACTGCTGCTTAATCTGGGTCAGTGTGTGCTGGGCCTGGATCTTAATGTGAGCTTGAAACTGATCACAGTCTCCTTTCACTTGCTCAAACACCTTCAGTTTTTCCTGTAATGGCTCCAGTGATGTCTTTAGTTCCTTCTTGTGATCCAGTGCGAATTCATTGACAGGTCTGAATCTGTGGTTGTTGTGCAACTTAGAATCTCGACAAACAACACAGACTGGTTGCTGATGGTCCAGACAGAAGAGTTTGAGTTTCTCAGAGTGCAGCCTGCAGAGAGACTCTGATCTTGCCGAGGCTCTCAGATCTCTCTCCAGTAGGAAAGTCTCACACAGGTTCTTTAAAGCCAGGTTACATGTAGGGTCACTCTTTGATGATCGTCTCCTACAAACTGGGCATTCCTGTGCTGGTCGTCTTCTCCACCAAGTCTGCAGACAGTCTTTGCACAGACTGTGACTGCATGACAGCACAACAGGATTTTTGAAGATATCCTGGCACACAGGGCAGGTCAAATCGTCCTCTAATTGAAAAGACATTTCCTCTTAACACAGTCAGTCGACTGGAGCTCCTCTATTTACATTCCTCCAGGTACATTCACTCTGGGTAATTTTTCCTCCTTGGTTTGAGCCTATGAATAGAGTCAGTCGAGTGTCAGTGTTGAAGAGCTCCCACTGTTTCCATTCGTAGCATTCCTTCTGGTCTGGTTCTGATCCGTGGACAACCAGTCCTGTCCCTCTCGTCTCAGTGTGTTTGTCCCACTTCCTGGTGGTTCGAATGGTCCGTCTCCTGGTTTGTGTCAGGTAAATTAGAGGTGGAGCTTGCAGGTTGTCAGGCAATCTGTGCCAGACTTTTTAATAATAGCGCTCTGAGGACTTGTCTGAACAGGTACATCATGCATACACGTGCTGTTGGAGCTCCTTGGATCATCTCATTATCCTGCAGGGGGTGCTACAGTCTTGATCTCCCTGCAGTAACTCTGTCTGAGGGACCTGCTGTCTCTTCTCACAGAAACTCAGTCTTCTCAGTTAGTGGCCTTCAGTGTGCATGTGATGCTTTTGAATGGTACACGGAGATCCATTGTGCTCTAGACAGAAGAGTTTTACTCTTAGACTGCAGAGAAAATCTCCAGTGAGAATGCCAGTAAAAATGCAAAAACCTAAATGCCAGTTTAACACATACTTCAATCCTGTGTGTGTTTGTCCCTGCACCAGTGCTGTACACAGGTGTCACCGCTGCTGTGGCTTCAAGGGACAAATGATAGACTCATTTAACTTCCCTTCAATTCTCTTGTTGGAAATCCCCTGATGAATAAATAAATAAATAACTAAATAAATAAATAGGCCTGTCCAATCACAGCTCTTGTCTTTTTAAGGATATTCTATATAAGTTTTACGTTTACGATTTTTCTACCTCACAATGCTAAGGACGTAGAACCTTCCTAGGAGAACTACCTTGACCTACTACTTCTTCTTGTTTTTCTCAGATGAAGTGAAATTTAAGGTGGAGACTGTCATTCTACCTGCAGATTGCCTCATTATAGCAACATTCCCGCCATGGAAAGAATACAAAGACAGCAGTTCTGACTTGTAGGCTCTCAGTGCCTTCTGTGGAAATGGGAAACCAAAACTTGTGCAACCGAAACCAAACCGGTAAAAACGTTATCATTTGTTTTCTATCACTGTGACATCACAGCCACGATAGAAAAATGATAACGATAATATGCTAATCTCCCCAAATACTGGAGTAAACCCTTAACAAAGCTTTGTAAAGCTTCACCAAGGATAGTACAATAATTTATCGCTTACAATTCTCACTTTTTCAAAACAGTCACGCAAACTGTGTCTTGGAGCATATGCAAAGGTGAGAAAGATGACAAGAGTGTTCTGCGGAATTCACCAACCGATGACACACACACACACACACACACACACACACACACACACACACACACACACACACACACACACACAGAGTGACACACCCTGAAACTAGAGATAACAGAACAAAAGAGTTGCTTCAGTAAACTGTTGATAAACTTTCATAGAGACAGGCAGATTACCTTGATTAATTGTTCCAAACTGGGAAATTATTTTGTTTTACTGAAGCAGTAGAAAATAGGATTAAATAAAAGGGGAATGTGATCAAATAAAAATAGAAATGAAAAATAAAATAAAAAGTAAAAATATGGCCTACCTACACCCAGGCTGACTCTACAGTCCTAGCCCTGCGATTACAAAAGTTTGTTTGAAAATTAAATGCAAAACTACCGAAATTAATCAAACCACTATGAAACACAACTTATGTCATTTGATTAACTAAGGGATGTAAGGAAGGGAAGGGATGTAGTTTTGTCAAATTATCAAAAAAGTCAAAACTAAATGTAGATGAATTAGAATTTGTGAAGGACAGGATAAAAATGCAGTGTATTTTTATGTTTTTTATGGAATGCATTGTTGATATTGTTTTTCTTTTTCTGAACATCATTTCAAAGCCCTGGAAACTAAATGATGCCAGCGTTTTTCTCTGTTATTGTTTACTGTGATATCTACTAGAAAAACTCCAGATAACATCACAGTGTCAGCACCACTCATTGTCTCTCTAAGCACGGCCAACATCAGGTAGACTCACTCAAGGACGAAAAACAAACAGTTGTTTGTCAGCAAACAATGTTTGGTTGAAGAACATTTTAAGAACATTTTAAGGTCTTCTTCAGGCGTCGACTTAGAGGGAAATATGAAGACATCATTTTCATTTATTGTAGATGTAAACTCTCTTCAGGTCAGTTAAAAAAGTTTATTGACTTGACTGCTGATAGCCTCTTGAGCTGAATAAGGTTTGTTGATAAGGGTGAAAAAAACAAACAAGCAAAGAAAGTAAAAGCTGATGTAATCAAGCAGGCTTGAAAAACTCAAAGCCTCTCTGCTCCAGTGTTTAGTGACTGGTGACCACCCTCACTGAAGTGATCTGAAGGTGCATGAATTAAATGTTGCTCAGGTTGTAGCTCATTCATCAAATCATGGACTTGCTCTTTTTCCATTGTGTAATAATAGTTACTAATTATACGCTACATTTATTCATAATAAAATAAAATTACAAAACAAAATAGCTGGCACAAAATAGTCTCTTTTAGTTGCTTTTCTACCTTTCTCTCTCTCTCTCTCTCTCTCTCTCTCTAAATCCAGGGATCTGAGGCTCCTGTTTACTCCTGGGCCCCCAATGCCAGGCCCCCTGCACCAGTAAAACCTTTCAGGGCTGCCATAAACTGTTTAACTGGACTGCAGTGTTTTATCACAGGAAAGACAAAATTACCCTCCAACAAATCTGATGTGTTTGGGTGTTTTGGGAGGTGAAGCATTTCCTGCGAAAGCCTTATGTGGCAACAGGAAAGCATGAAGGAGGGCGGGATCTCTACATTGTTTCTGTTCTCTCTCTCTCTCTCTCTCTCTCTCTCTCTCTCTCTCTCTCTCTCTCTCTCTCTCTCCTCACTCGATACAGAGCTGCTATTGGTTGGCTCTCGACCAATCTCGTCTCTGGTCACCTTACAAACTGTCTTTCTGTCGGCAGTAGTTAAAAATTCACAACTCTTCATTGTGAAGTCCTCAAGATCAGTCTCTTTCTGCCTCCACTTTACTTGGTCTCCAAATCAGCCTGGTTCAAGGTCCTGTCAACAGCAGCAGAGTCTCCTCCTCCCACAGGTGAGGAACAACTGGTCTATTGTTTGTTACTTTCTCACTCTGAGTGTAATACCTGAGAGGCTTTGCATGTCTTTAGACAATGGAGCAGTCTGCTGGCATCAGGAGGCCAGGATAACAGGTGTAACATCGCAGCTGAGTTATATAAGTACAACTATCAAGTACTGCTTGTGTTTACTTTGCAGTAACACACAAGTATTATTATATATGTACACAAGTATTAATTGGAGAATGTATTTAGTGTGCTATTGTTGTTGGTGTGTTGTTTAGCACAAAGCAGTACTAAATAGCTAGCTAAGCTTAGTGGGTGAAGTGGTACAGTTATTAATTATCATATATCATATCATATATCATATATCATTAAGTGTTTCTGAATATTTTATGTATTTCCTCAGAACATGAATATTTCTCTTATGCTACTTTATTCTTCATAATACTGCACTACAGCAACAACTGCACAGACCCTACATACTAATTCCCTTTTGCTGTACATGTTGTATAGAAGGTGTAACTTGACATGATTGTGAGTGCATAAAACCACTTTTTCCAAGTACAGGTTTTGAGTTTTTATCCCATCTGTTGTGTGTGGCCATGAGACAGTGGATGCTGAACAAAGAGATAATTACAGTGAAACTGGAAGCTCACAGTAAGCTGCTGCATGTACAGCATGCTTAGATTAAACAACATTCGTTGTCACATATTTAGGTAGTCTCATAGTTTTGCTGCTGGCAACAGCCTGGCAATCACACATTTACTGTGATAAATATTTATATATATATATATGTATATATATACACACAGACAGAGAAACATATATATATATATATATATACATATATATATGTATATATATATATATATATATACATATGTATATATAAAGAAAAGAAAAAGAAAAGTCTTTGAGATCTGTTTGGTCTGAGATGTTTTTCTCTCTACAACCTCAGCCTCTTATTATAAGCATCCGTTGTTTGTACCTTCATCATCACAAGGCTGAGACTGGCAGGATCTTAAGATTCGGTCATGAAGCTTTGGAAAACAACAATGAATGAATGATCGAAGAAAATAGATGCATGTTGAGTGGCAAAGTTGTCTGGCAGGTGATCGAATGCTGACTTTCAGGGCAGGAAGTTGTAAAGTCTCATCTCACAGACAATTGAACCAGAGCAGCAGACTGGACACTGGTCTTTGTTTTTCTTTTCCGCACAAACAATCAAGACAGCGGTTCATCTTAAACTTCTAAACAATACATGTTCCCCCTCCTCTGGAAAATGTTCAACCCAACCAAGTTGGGCTGAACCAGAAGAGAATTGCCAGGAGTACTAGGAGGGAAAGTTGTGACAGGGACAGGAGTGCCAGAAATCCTAATGTGGATGGCTGTAAGGGCAACAGTGGCAGTTGGATTTGTCACTCAGTTTGCAGGGAGTGTTGAAATGACAAATGACAAAAAATTGTGATTCAGCCTCTAAGAAATAATCCAAACATCACCTTAGTCATTAAGCCGTTAAGCCAGTACAACATCAGTCTTCAGTACGGTTTTATTTTTCTTTTTGTTTTCCTGGTGGAGTTTTGTGCTTTGTCATGCCCAAATGTTTTGCACTTACTGAACTAACCAGTCTTTGTTTACAGCCTGAAAGCAAACGGTGCGCGGTCTAAATATTTGTGCATCCTTTTTACTGTTAACTCTGTCTTTGGACTGAAACCAAGAACCAAAAAAGTCAAAGCTCCAATCAGTCAAGAAGTTTTTAGGGGCAAAATTTAAGACTAATTTTACTTAAGATTTCCAGCTGATGAAAATACAGGCATGAGTGGTACAAACAACAGTCTGTCAACAGACACCATACCAGTGTCATGGGAGTTTCACAAGAGGCAAAACAGGCCATTACAAAAAGCCATTACAAGGTTGTTCTTAGGAAACTTCATATGAAAGCTTTGATTTATGAACGTTGGCAAGTTGTGACTGTTATAGGCTGTGTGAGCTACCGATTATGACTAATACAGACAGGTTTTACAACCACCACAACACATACAAACACATGCTAGTATCATATCGGATCGGAACAGAAGTGGAAACCACAGAGCAACGAGAGAGTGGGAAAACAACCAACACATGGATACAGGGCTGTAACCTAAAAACAACAATTTCATGACTTCCTCTGTAGTCTTCTTGAACAATTAACGTGTTGTATTAAATTCAAGAGAACAGTGATAACTCAAGTCAGCCCTGTGAATGTTTCTCTCAGGTTATCCACGATCTCTTTATTTTGATCCTCAGCAGATCTGAAAAGATTAATGAGAGGTCTACTTGAAACTTCAAAAAGGGTTTACCACCTATTATTTAAAGCACCAACTCACTAAAGCTGTAAACCACTAAAATGTACTAAATACAGCAAACCATGAGTCCTGAGGCTGTATATATACCTAAAACATGTGATTACGTAACAGCGTGTGTGAACATGTGCTGCCGCCTCTTGAACATGTGTGTTTCCTTAGACGGTTCTTAATCTAAACCAGAGTTGGCACCAGCAAGAAAAATGTAGCTTTAGAAACGTTTTGAAATGTGAGAACATCCCATGACCACCCTCCAGTGAAGAGAGAAGTCTGAAGAGACAGCTTTTGTTTGACAGATACGCCAATAATAACACATAACATGCAATCATTCCTTCTTTGTCATAAATACCCAGGTGCCACATTGTTTTTCCAGACCAGAGCATGTCTGATCCAACACCTGCTCTTAGTCAAATATGTACTCTGGTTTTCTTTTTCTCCCCACAGAGGTGAAAGGTAATTGTCAGAAGGAGAAGCTATGTTAAGCTGATGTTAAATGTCAACAGACAGATGAGTGGAGACATGCAGACATGTGAACCACTGATCATATTGGGGAGGGGATTTAGGAGAAATCTGGAAAGTAACTAATTCACCTCAATGTATAAATTTAATTGATTTTATTTTCACCCTGGGGTTTTCCTCCCTTCTCAATTGATTTAGTTTTCTCAATAACTATTTACGGCACGTGCTGATGAATGAATATCATTCATCACCTCTAATCTGATCGTACTGTTTTTGACATTTTCAGTTGAGGAGCTTTAACAGGCTCCTTACAGATTCATTCATTATCTATTGTTTCCTGGAAGAAAAGCAACACACACCTGTTGTGCAGCAAGTTGGATTTAACAAATATGTGTTGACAATATGCTGCTCCACAGCACAGACTTTACTACAGACATTTTTAGTACATGTTTTTACTGCAGCTTGTTGCTCAGGCCTCGGGCAAGGTGCACGACAAGTGGCTTGGCATGCCTGTCTACAACCACAATAGCTTGTTTGATGTTTGAGTGTTAACTTACATGCCTGTGCATGTCTAGACACAAATATGCTCAAGATGCCAATAATTTTCCTCTCTTCCTCTTTTCTTCCACCACAGCCAAAATGAAAGTAGCAGCCTTCAACATCCAGAAGTTTGGAAAAAACAAAGTGTCTGACCCTAATGTTCTAAATATCCTGGTCAAGGTGAGATTGGCCTTCGTGAAAATGCATGGACACACTTGCAGTAAGCCCGCCCTTCCCTCGATACCCTGATACTTCATAGCTTTAAAAAATATGACTCTTTGTTTCTGACAAAGAGCCAATTCATATTTATTTCAAGAGTCGTACATAAAATCTTAATGGACTTAATAGTATTATCTTTATTTGTATATGTACACATAGTTTATGGTGGATAATTACTGTGATCCCCAATAATAACCTTGTCATTTTCTATGTCTTCCAGATTGTGTCTCGATATGACATCATCGTGATCCTGGAGGTGGTAGACATCAGTGGAGAGTCTGTAGAAACTCTTCTGGATGCTCTCAACAAGTGAGTTTGAACTTTTTTTTGTCTCTGTTACTGTGTATTATCCAGTGGATCTAGTGGTTAGCACTGCATGGATTTGACATTGTGTATATGTGGGTGTTCTCTGGTTATCACAGTCCAGAAACATACATGTTTAGGTTGATTGAAGGTCCTAAATTGCTTCTAGGAGTGAGAGAGTAAGAGGGATATGTGTGTGTCCTTTGGTGGACCGGTGACCTGTGCAGGGTGTGTTCCCTGCCTTTGCAAAATTGTGCACAAGATAGGCTCAAGCAGAGCTAGAAGAATATGGGTCAATGGATCAACTTTGATCTGATTATGGCACTAAACAAAGGTTTATAGAAGTTTATCAAAGACACTGAACACACATCTAAGCAGTGTGTCTAGTAGATTAGATTAGATAAG
The DNA here is from genome assembly GCA_029224185.1 of Karalla daura. Lineage (NCBI taxonomy): Eukaryota > Metazoa > Chordata > Actinopteri > Chaetodontiformes > Leiognathidae > Karalla > Karalla daura. The sequence goes on from CM055188.1 coordinate 10,016,144, forward strand.
TTCAGACTCAACTTTACAGTGCACACAGCACAGGAACTTAGGTCAACACAATTGGCATTCAACCAGAAGTGCGAAAAGCAGATTGCAAATATGTACAACTATAAATTACGCAATGGAAACTGAAAAAAAAAAGAAAATAATCTAGTAGATGTACATGAGAATTTGGATATGTGCAACAATATCTGCAGTATGGACATATGGGCATGGTACATGTTGGATGCAGGAAAGTATACTCACAATTTGAAACACATAAAAAAATACATATATATTACAAAACAACATAGTAAAGCAGGGAGCAATAAAATAGGGTGCATAGACATTTTGAGTCATGTCACACACACACACACACACAGTGAGGAAAAGGTGTTGATCTGGTCATGAACCTTTTTAAGAGATACCTGTAAATCACATGTACATTTTGTGTCTGTCCAGTGCCAACAGGAAGCATCACTACACTCTGAAGATTAGCACTCGTCTTGGCCGAACTCGCTACAAGGAACAGTTCATGTTCCTGTACAGGTGAGGCAGCTGGATCATACTACTGTTAACAGATATTTAATGTGTTTGATCTAGGTTTGTTTCAGCACGATTTCATTTTGCACCCAGGGCATCTAAAGTATAGTTATCACCTAGAATTTGATCCTTAAACAAGTGATTTACTACCAAACTATGTGTGTGTGTGTGTGTGTGTGTGTGTAGGGATGACATGGTTGACTTGGTAGGCTCCTATCAGTTTGATGACAAGAAGACTGAGGGAGGAGATGTTTTTGCTAGAGATCCTTACATCCTGCGATTTAGATGCCTCAATACAGGTAAGAGATCTCTCTGAAGTGACTCTTTCAAAGAAGAAAAGTCAGCAATTCAGCAAGTAAGCTGTAAGTCAGTAATTAGGAATACTATTTAAAAGAATCAAATACAGGTTTGGAGTTATTTTAAAATGACGATGCCATAATAGCAGCATTTACAGGAGGGAACACTTCAGTGGATATCCTGTCCTGTCGGCTGCACCTGTCTGAAGGTGTGTTGTATGTGTCTGTGTCTTTGTGGGTGCGTGCGCACACCCACCTATTACAGTGCTGAAAGACCTGGTGATGATCCCAGTACACACAAAACCAGAGGACTCAGAGAAAGAGCTAGACGAGCTCTATGATGTGTTCCTGCACGTCAAGACGAAGTGGAGAACTGATGTGAGTGTCGTATGTCCACAATACAACAGACACAACATTTAAGATTGCTCAAACAAAACACAATTCTAAGACGAGTGAGATATACTGTGTATCAAAGACATTTGCTAATATACGTTATATATTATATACAAAAATTGTATACAGAGACACTTTTGTACCAGGCCATGTCTCTATTGTGGGATCATCTGCTGTAAGTCTTAACATTTTTACATGGGGCCTTATGGGACTGACAAGGTCCATGTGAAGACAGTCATTAGAGGAGCTTCAGTTCCTTGTCTTGTCGGCTTCACTGTTCATCCCTGAAGCTGAATCCTATCAGATCTGAGTTATGACCTGCACATTTAATCAGATACATGTCATTGCTGATATCTGGTTGCCTTTGAACTCTAGAACGTGATGATCCTGGGAGACTTCAACGCAGATGGGTTGTACGTCTCTAAAAAGGAGATGAAGGGCATTCGTATCCGTAGCGACAAGAACTTCCACTGGCTGATTGAGGATGATGTCGACACCACGGCCAGCAACAAAAATGACCACACATATGACAGGTAGCTAGCAACCACAAACTAACACTAAAGGTGGAACAGAAGTCAACTCATGGACTGATGTATTATGAAATCAGCTCAACCTGCCGCAGTGTACAGTACCACTATGTAACACAGCATGAGTAAAAACGTGAATGGTAACGAATAACTGTGTTACAATGAAGGAAATCCTTCATGAAAAGTTTTTAGAATGCTCACATTGTTAATTCTTGGTAAATAATGTACTTTGGTCAGCTACATTGGTAATTTCTCCTTGAAATGAGTAAGTGCATGTCTGTGTCAGTTCTCCATCACAGCAGTAGAAGAGGGAGGGACACCACCACCCAGTGGTGAAATGTTGTACAGCGTATTTAATATACCTGGTCGTTGTCCAGTGAGCTTGAAATATTTTCTCTTCATTAATTGGTCAACAACGTCCAATATGTCCTAAAACTGAATTATCTGAAAATACCTGTTGCTTAACTTATAGATTTGGTGAAATTTATACAATACAATTTGCATTTAATTTCAAGCTCAAACGCTTAAGAACAGTACCATCTTGTTTTGCACTAGTGACATGAGAGAAAAATAATTTTGATATATGGCTCATGTTACTTAAGGAAAAAAAATCTTTCAAGCTATTTTGTGGCGAAATTTGAAAGCAGGACTTAACTTGGTGTTAATTGATGAGCTATTTAGAATATATTTAACTGATTGCAAAGGCATAGTTATATACCCCCCCCCCCCCATCTTAAACCCAGTGATATTTAAAAAAAATGCTTTGATGCAATTCTTACCTCTTCCACTTGTTTCCATTTTATGCATTAGTATATTTTTGTAGTGCTTCATTTCAGTTTTGTGTTCTGTAACTTGTCTGCTGTTTGACCTGTTTGTTCAGGATTGTGGTGTATGGAGATGACATGCTCGGGGCTGTGGTACCAGGCTCTGCCAAACCCTTCAACTTCCAGAAAGCCTATAAACTCAGTGAGGAGCAGGTCTGCTTTCACACTTCTATTCAACCAGACTTTGTTCACATTCAAACTGAAAAATGTAATATTGCTTAATGAACAGTAGCTGCTATCAATCCATAAATTAATATTTGTTTTCTAGGCTCTCGACGTGAGCGATCATTACCCTGTGGAGGTGGAGCTGAAGTCGATGAGTGATGCAACACCTGGAGAGGCTGGTAACTTGCCCAATCACACTTATTTGTTATGTGCAATGATAATTCATTTTGGTGATTTCGATTTAGCCAAACAAAAACAACTTTGCAGCATCTGATCAGCTTGCAAATCCAGGCTTTTTCCAAGTTGCGTGTGTGTGCCCTTCTGTGCAATGCCAATTGCCTGCAAATAATAGTATTCACTGTACAAAAAACAAACAAAAAATCATAATATTCAAATACATTTCCCAGTTGTGGCCGCAGCCCTTAGAGTGTGTGTGTTGTTCAGATACAGGCGAGAAGCAGCCGGCGCAGCAGCAGCCTGCGTTCGTGCTTCACGGGCTGGTGGCTGAGGAACTGCTGGACCTGAAGAGGGGAAATCTGCTGCTGGAGAGAGAGAAGCTCAACCTGGAGATCCAGCTCCTCCGGGCTAAGGTGGCCAAGAATGATCGAGGAAATTAAGCTTAAATTCAGGGGAACACGTCTATCAACCACCTGAATCAGCTGCACCGTACAGCCACTGCAAGTTATTGGGTGGTCACTGGACACTGCAGCTTCATCCTAGATCACTGCTCGTATCTGATCATTTGGATGACATTTCACCTTTCACACTAGTATGTACCAGCATTGTTTGTTTTCCATTAACAAATTATGAGAACTGATGATTTGTTAAACTTCTGAGGCTGAACCAAATGTGACAGATTTGTACCCAGTTAGCCAGTGTTTTTCAGCAATGCAGATCAAAAAAGCCTGGCTGGCTGACAGGACTTGGGACACCTTATTCCAGTACATTTCAAATTAACAATTATATATACACAAACATCTCAGGTATTTGAAGTGCAACCATGTATAGCCACCAATATTTGCTTATTCTGTTTACATTGTCACATATCTGTGACAGTAGCTGCTCATTATTAGTCTATACGGGTAGTCTAGTCTGTGGATCAACTATGTGCCATCAGCTGACAAAATAGCCATGAGAGTATGTACAATCTACTTGAATCTTTATGGATCAACTAGTATCCTCCTTGCATCTTAAATTCTGTTTTTCAGGGACTGACAGTTAGTTGAGGTTTAAAATAAAAACTTGAAACACTTGACTTAAGTGGCTAAATAACCTTAAATAGTACACAGTAATTACAAAGAATGTTTTATTAATATTGCCCTCATCACAAAAACAAAAAATAAAGTTCAGGAGAACACAAGCACTTGTGTTTGGGCACAAAACTACACGCAGTGGAAATTAGGGTTTTAATTTTCATATTTCAACAAAACAAACTGATGTCTTCTCTGTGTGTACACACATTGTAGACGCTGCAAGTGGGGCCGGGGAGCAAACAAACATCATCGCCAGATTCCTGGTTTACTTCTTGCCTGATTTCTTGATGCCACCACTCGCTGACATGGGGAAAATGACAGGAAACAAAATACTGTGTAAGAAAATCTCACCTAAAATTCAAAGAGTTGCTCGTTACTAAAGGGCACAGAACAAGGATCGTAAAGACGATTTGGGCTTCATATGAAATATTCCATGTGTGAGGTTGTTTTGGTCATCTAACCATGTATTCACTTTTATTTACTATATGCTATTCTTAATATGGTTAAGGTTTTTCAATATGTTTCTCTTTTAATGCAAGACTCATAATACCATACGCACATGTCATTGACTGAATGTACAATAAATGTCACATTTGTTATACAATGTTTGTTTGAGAGTACAGTTGTCCCACACAATATCTGTCACATGCATACAGGAAGATTTAACAGACAGAGAAAACACAAAATAAAATCTAATTCCCACAAACACAGCAGAGCCCAAAGCAATAAACAGAACAACTTTCATTGCCCACAAGTGCAGTCGGAGGAAGACACTGGAATCTATTTTTTCCCCCATTGTCAGATGATTAAGGGAATACCTCTTCTTTTTGTTGATTAGTTCATTAAACTGCCCCACAAAGACTTGTAGAAATGTGAGTTTTTCAATGTAAGTAAAGCCTATGGATCTATGTGAGAAAGTGACATGTTTACAGAGTGTTCAAAGACATTTCAGCCAAAGACAATACAAGCACCTGAAGTTGTGGCATTAACAAAAACATGATGCAAAGCTAAATATTAAAATCTATGCCATAGGTGCTACATACAGTTGAACAGGAATACATACATGCATAGATGTAAGGGTTCCACTGAAAGGTGTTAAAGGCATTTTCTGATCTTACCTAGAGGTCCTTTTCCTGCAGCTTTGGCCTTCATCGCATCCATGGCCTTTTGTTCCTCCTTTTGCTTCTGCTTAAAAGCCATCTCATCCTGCAGACAACGAGCCAGTTTAAAGCTATTAACTAAGCTCTCTGCATAACATCACTTGTGTCTTATCACTTCAGTCCAAAACCAGACATGCAACAACTTCATTATCCTGGACTAAAAGATATAACCTTAGGTCACTGCAGTGAATGACTAGTAAACAAAGCCTATAGTGAATGACTAAAAATCACAAACAGATTGATTGATCCAATTCATATACTAGATTATATTTGTAAACCAGGACTCTACTGATAATAAAATAATCTTAAATCCCAACAGTGAGCCAGGTCAGCATGGGTGTCCATGGATCAGAAAATCATGCTGTGATCATAGCTCATTTCAGCCCACATGCCACAGTATCATTAGGAAAGATACTGAACCCCAAACTGCCTCTGCTGGTGTGTCATCAGTACATGGATGTGTGTGAGTGTTTAATGCCACTGATGAAGCAGATGAACCAAGCAGATGGATACCAAGCGCCATAGCAAATTCGTCGAGGCTGTATAACCAGATTGTTGCTTTGACATCAATTCTCACTGATCTATGTGCACAGTAAGAGAGAGCTTAGAGGGCTCTCCTGTTTGTGTTAAGGACACTAACCTCATCCAATTCCTTGTTCTGCTTCTTGGGCGCCTTCAGTGGCTTCTTTTTACCTCCTGTGAAAAAACATCCAACATTCAATCTGCAGTCTATACATTTTATTTACATGCTGTGTTCCTCCAACGCCACAGTGAGAGCCGAACGCCCCTGACTATAGCAGAGACTCGCCCACAACTAGAATATAATTAATATCTTGGATTTGAACATTATTCTACGACGAAAAAAACGTGGATGTGCTGGGCTCCGAACACACAAGAGAACGTTGACACGGGGCTCCCGTTAGCCCGCCGTTGCACGTAACACTGACTGACTGTGATGACTTGTATCACGTCCAAATATATTGCCTTGAGGATTTATCCAAACTTCCACCTCATAGTTACTTATAATAATACCTCACCTTCTCTTCCAGACATGTTGGTGGGTTGGTCACTGTGGTCTGAGGTTTACAGCAGCAGGTTTTTTGATGCCAGTTTTCAGCCGGTTGTCTCTCTAATCCGCGCTGTGAGGACCCCTGAAGAATTCCAACCCGGAAATAGAATGACGAAGCTACGCCTGACTGAAATTATTTGACTTACTATTTGACATAAAATGCCACCTGGTCGGCCAGAAAAGAACTGCAACTTTAGGACATGTCTGCTTTGCCAACCGGTAGGTAAATTGGTACACCTCCTTGTTTCTGTAAATCGCCGGAATATTGTCAGTTTTCTATGCCGGTAATTATTAGCAGCATTGAGCTAACATGGGGTGCTCCTCAATGAACCAGGGACACAAGTCTGATAACCTTTGATGAAACTGTCAACTTTAAACTCTACGGACGATGTTGTTCCCCCACTGTTACCGCAGTTCACCAGATATAATAGTCAGTATCAAATGACGCAGTTTTCTTGTGATTAGTGGAATTCGGAGTATGAATTGAGGAATAATTCATCATGCTGTAACTACAAATTTGGGACACTGACTAAAATTGTATGTTTTATCTTCTCAGAAAATGTGCGGACAACAGTTGTTTGTGTAAAAAGGTAAAACGAGGGAGCGAATCTGTGAAGCTTTATGAATGCTTTACTGAATGCCGTGGCCGTAAACTACATCTCCCACAATGCACGTTGACTTTTGACCAGTGACGTTAGTCTTCGCAACGTGACGTCAGGTCCCAGCCCTTTGTGTATGCAGTCTATGTTCCCAGTAAACGTGTGAAATAAACAAAAACGGTCGATTATTGAACTATTGGAGTCCTTTTTATGTCAAAAATGAAATGAATAACAATGAAAATTTGTAGAAGATAGAACTAAAAATTAAATAAATATCTAAGAACAAATAGGATAAGAAATAAAAAAAGAGAATCACTCATTTGCAAATGTTGGTGTATCATTGTCCGGCTGAAGGAGCTGCTCAGAGCACATTCTTGTGTAGGGAGTTGGAGGTGTTGTTCATAATGAATGTCAGCTTTGCTAACATCCTCCTCTCACCTACTAGGTTGTGCTCAACACAACGTAGTAGGTCCTATTCCTGTAGAGAGCAGGAATAGGACGCAATAAGGTTAAAGTTCTATATAATTTCTTCCATAAATAGTAAAAAAAGAAGAAGAAAAAGAAGAAGATTACCCATGTATCCATGAATCAATTATATCACCATTTGTGAGGGGGTCTGCTTGTGCCAATCGCCACTTCATCTCTGCTGGTGCTCTACCTTCACTGGGTGAAGGTTGGAAATACACCTTGGACAGGTCAGTAGCCAATCACAGCGCAGACACACCATTCACTCTCACACAAATATCTTGGGGCAATTTAAACATCTCCAGTCTACCTAAACCTGGATTTTTTTTTTAACTATGGGAGGAAACTGGAGTACCAAGAGAACACCTCCACACAAAGGGAGAACATGCAGACTCCACATTCAATTGGTCTGAGACAAGCCATGGCCTGGCTCTGTGAAGCAATAGCATGAAGCACACATATTGCGATTTTTTTTTTTTTCGGAGATGTTGATTAGAGCTTTTTTACTATTCAACAATGTGAGTTGATTTGTACATATGAAGTCTGTTTGAAAGTAGCGACTTTGTGTAACTTTTCAATTCAGTATGGATGGAAACATGGAAAAAGAGATTTTCTGGACAACCAAAGCCACCAAGTTTTACTGTATAAGACTTAAAAAGCTAAAATGATCCCATGACTGAACATTATCTTTATTACTTTTGGCGGGCATACTTCTGTTTTCACCTTAATGAGATTAATCATCTAATCTTTTTTTTTTTATGTTGCAGTTCCCTATTCCATTTTTTTCTCCAAAGCTGCAGTGAAGCTCTGCCTCGCTGACAACGACCCTTCTCAATGAGGCAAGTCTTCACAGTGTAGACCATAATGTAAAACCTGAGATTTTTAGCTAGTCCTGTGTAAAAATAGAGCCTCGACACTGATGTTAACAGTAGATTTATTGTGTCAGGTACAGAGGGCTGCAGATGTCTCTCTGGGCTCACAGCTCGTGCTGTGCGTCCCGCCTGACTGTGCCTGGATCTGGAAGAATCACTCTGCGGACCTACAGCGCTCAGCATCAACCTAGCCAGCCCCCTCCCCCAGATCCCACCTCTTCTGATGGGAAGGGCATGTCTGAGGTGGTGAAGGAGCAAGCACTAGCTGTATTACGGGTACAGGAAATCCATCCTCTGATTGTTTAGCCCAGACATCATAAACATGATAACCGATATGATGTTATCTAACCAATATGTTAACCAACATCCACCCCCATGAGGACTCAACTAAGTCTTCTGATTTAAAATCGATTTAAAACACTGCCTTTTATCTTATCTTATCTTCCTCCAGCATGCTGGTGAGTTAGGACGGCAGTGGAGTCAGAAGTCATTTCAGACAGCCACCGCCTCTGTCAACTACTGGTGGGAGAAGTATGAAGAGTTTGTCGGGCTCAATGAGGTCCGTGAGGCCCAGTCAAAGGTTGTTGAGGTCAGTAAAACTCTGAAAATCTTGGGAATCCATCATCAAAATGGAGTTTTTCCCTGTGGCTCATTCCTGTGCCATGTTTTATGGATGCAAGATGAATAATTCCCCAAAATGCAAGCAATACATCTGCATTGTTTCCAGGCAGAGGCAGCATTCATGGTGGCCAGAGGTATAGAGCGTGAGTCTCATGCGAGCCTGGAGGCGCTGCAGGCCAGGCTGAAGGACGTCAGAGACCGACTGGACCGAGTGTCTAGGGAGGAGGCACGCTATCTAGAGTTGGCCACGCAGGAGCACAAACTGCTGCAGGTTAGCTGAGGACGTTGAATCATATTCCTAAGTAATATTTGCTCATGATATATAGACGAGCACTGGAATTGAGTTCATAATGAACTGCTCTCATGTTTTGTGCTGCAGGAAGAGCGTCGTCTCCGCACAACGTTTGAGAACGCAGAAGGCGCTGAGAGGGAGAAGTTTGCTTTGTTCTCAGCATGTGTCAGAGAGAGCCACGAGAAGGAGAGGGCGAGAGCTGAGCGCACCAAGAACTGGTCCATCATCGGCTCAGTGCTTGGAGCTCTTATTGGGGTCATGGGATCGACATACATTAATCGTGTGCGACTGCAGGTGAGAGACTGTCATGATCACAGCTGAATTCGGCCTCAGACGGTATTTGCTGTGACAAAGCAAGTGGGTTTTCTTTCTTGTTCTCCATACTTTTGTCTGCCCATCGCTTGGAGACCGACCACCCAGTATGTAGTATCTACCCAGTATGAACTGATAGTTAACTATCTGAGTACTTAAAATATGAATGAAATAAAATGAATTGGAGAGACTAAAATGAAAGAGCATAAAAACATGTATTTTATTGTGCTAAATTAGCAAATAGAAAAATTAGCATTTTTAAGAATTATTTATGCACAGGGTTAGGGTGTTATACAATTTTGTATCAGCCACATACATGCAACTTAACATCCTCACCTCTCTTTGTAGGAGCTGAAGAATTTGCTGCTAGAGGCACAGAAAGGTCCAGAGAGCCTGCAGGAAGCACTGAAGGTCCAGGCTGGCAACCATCGCACCCAGCAGGACGAGCTCCGGGGGCTCATCGACAGCCTCCGAGACACTCTCAGTGACGCTGTCACACAGACGGACATCATCCTTCAGAGCAAAAGCAGTCCGTCCACAGATTCACCCTCAGTGCCTCTCTCCGCCTTTAAAGATCTGCGCCTCGGCATCCAAAAGACAGAGTCCCTCCTGGAGTCCCTCCCACCGCAGGTGGGGCAGCTGGAACAGGGACTTGGTAGAGTTGAGAGCGAGCTGTCAACGGTGAGGACGCTGCTGGAGAGCAGACCACAGATGCAACCACAGGCTGATCGGCTGCATGATGCGGCATCAGAGATCCCAGCCAGAGCAGAGAGGTCGGAGCAGTGGGAGTCCGAAGGGGTGTTGAGACGTCTGGAGGAGACCCAGAGGACGCTGGGTGAAAGAATCAGGACCAACACAGTTTATAATGCTGTGTTCACCTACACCGCCACGGCCATCACTATCTCCGCTGTGTACCTGCTGCTCAGAGGGGCTGCTTGATACAATACCTCATATCAGATATGTTTTACTGAGGAAACGTGTAAAAAAAACAAACAACATTGCTACTGTTGTCCATGCTACCTTCTAACCTGCCCTTGGACATGAGGCTGGAATAATCAATAAACACTTAAATCATCCTCAATCACTGTGGGGCTATGATGGCTTTGGAAATAGCATATGTGTCCTAATTCTGGTGTAAAAATGGTATCATAGTTATTGTCACCGGGAGTCAGGGTTGATCTAAATAAATACATATATTTGATTGGGAACCAGTCAAAGAATTAAACAATGTCATCTTATATCTTATGTGTATTTGTAATGTTACTCCTAATTACTAATACTAATTGATATCAAATTGAAAGGGAGGGAGGACTACTTAAATATATGCACCAATTTAATATGAGAAAACATTCTTTGTAAGAACAGACAAATTGAAAGGGACCAATTTGGATAATAGGTAGCGGATAGTGGATGGACATCTGTAACATTTCTTTGCGTTGTCTTTGCAAGTTAAAACTACAGGAAAAAATGTTGAGAAATATTGTCTGCTGCACTGGAACTGCATTTTGATTTCTTTCAGTACTTGGACATGTTGACATGTTTCGATGGTGAGAGTTTGCAATAAGCAAAGATAAATACTGAATCACTGAATTAAACTTTTCCGTTGACTGAATCTCTTGGACCTGTCTCTCTAATGGCCGATTATAACTGACTGCTGTCTTAGACATGTTTATAATGTATAATGTACAGGTGAGAAGAAAACGGGTTACACCTCAATAATTATCTTCCTCACAGATTAAACCATCTGAATATTTTGCTTCTTGATACATTTACATTTACTCATATGGCAAATGCTTTTATCCAACGTGACTTACAGTTGAGGGACAGCATTATTGTTTTACAGTACAAGAGGCCACAGTTGTTACAAGGGCTAAGAGAGGAAAGGAGAAGTCCAGGTACATGTTTTTTGTAAAGAGGGGTGTGAGCAGTGGAGAGGAGGTGCACTTGGAAGAGGAGGGTCTTTAACAGATTCTTGAAGATAGATAGATAGCGATGTCCCACCTCTGATGGTGTTCAGAAGCTTGTTCTACCATCTAGAGACCACAAAGGAAAACAGTCTGGGCTGTGATTTCCTGCATAGGGATGGTAGTGCCAGACGATGTTCTAAGGAGGAATGTAATGCTCCAGAAGGAGCTTAAACCTGAATGTGAGTGAATCTGCAGAGGTTTGCTGGAGCATGAGGGAAGGCCCACCAGAAGAGAATTGCAGTTTTCGAGGCAGGAGGTGACCATTGCCTGCACCAGGTGTTGGGCTGCATACTGAGTCAGGTACAGCCTGATTCCTCTAATGTTATAGAGAGCAGAGTGGCATGACTGAAACACTGCTGCTATATGCTCTGTGAAGGAGAGCTGGCCGTGAACTGTGACACCCAGGTTTCTAGCTCTGGCTGGGCCGAGAGGGGAAGAGTGGATTTGTACATTGATGTTGTGGTGGAGGGATTGGTTTGAGGGAATTACTTCAGTCTTAAAATCAGATTATGCCTCCCCATAGTGGCTGTAAACTCCCCACCATAGTTTTTAGTTTATACTTCAGGGTGGGCGCAATTTTCCACCAGAACGCTAGGGGGAGTATAGAATTTCTGGGGGGTCTCTGGTGAAGTTGTCTTCAGCTTGTTGGTTTGTGACTGTGACTGTGATCATGAGCAGTACAAATGCTGGTATTTTTTGATTTCCACAATGATGCAGTCCTCGATTTGTCTCAGTCAAGCTGGAGAAATGTGCTTTCTGTCAGCGGCAGGCCAACTATTTTATTTCATTATATTATCTTCAGCCAAGGTGTTTCCAACAGCCCAGCTAAAAAAATTGAGACAACAGCAAAACGGCCACGACTTTTAATTTTTTTTGCTTTGACAGTTACTACCAGCAGTTTGTGGAGCACTTTGCGATGCTGGCGGCCCCTCTGCAAAAGGTGGTGCTGGCATGAAGTCCAGGAAGGCATCAGTGCAGGTCCAGGATATCGCTTGGACGTCCCACTGTGAGGAGAGTTTTGAGTTATGAGTTTTGCAGATTTCTTGTGTCCTTCTGTCCTACAAATTGATGTGAATCATAGTTTCACTAGAGTATTGGTTCACTTAAAAAAAATCAGTGTAAAGTTTAGACTACGGCAGCACCTAGGCAATGATGGTGAGACAAAAGCAATCGAAAGTGTAGCTGCAATTCATGCAGGTAGACACAGGCAGCAGTCAGAGTAATATTTGTGACAAGAAATGCAAGTCGGGCCGGGGAAACGCCCGAAATCTACACCAAGTAGGATCCAGTTTTGATTCTTGGAAAGTGACGACTGCTGCATCAACTACCAACGTTGCTACTGCACAACGTGGCTTGACTAAATGTTTGCAACATGGTTAATACCAGGTTAACCCACCCCACTGTAAAAGCTCAAAACTACTGCATTTGAGAAAAGTTTTGAACTCAAATCTGCAAAAAGGTTGCAAGGAACAAACCGTCCTAGTTTCCAAATGTTATATCTCCACAAGGTTTACAGTTGTTCTCTAACCAGTCTAGTCAGCACTGGGTGTTATAAGACCACAGCTTCTCACTGTCTGCCAATCAAAAAGCATAATCCAAGACTTTCCACCCAGGAAACAAACTTTCAAGACAGACACGTTCAGATTAATTTATTATTCCCCAGATAGACATTTTAGAGAGAAAATAAAGCTAAGACAGATTCTGAACTGCCAGATCCAAATTCACCAACAGTTTCTGTCCATGCACCATGCAAGAGCTCAAATCCTTATCTGTATAGTGTCCTTACTATGTATATCAGGGTTCTGCCTGATTTTGTTTTATTTTTAACTCTAACTGATGTCAAGGTGCTTGCTGTACATAAATTTCACCTCAAGGTGATGCACTTGAGTTTCTTTGTACAGCTGCTCAATTGTCTTGACTGTGGGACTGGGAAGTAGGGAAACGACACTTTCTATTTATTTATTTATTTATTTTCAAAATTAGGCACTTAATTACGAATTTATTTGCAATGAGGACAGTTTAGAGTTGGCTAGAGTGTCTAGAGTTGAGGACATCTGGACCTTACTGAAAAGACTCAAACCCACAACCTTCAACTAAAAGAGCCACCCTCTACCTCACTGAGCTAACTGGCTAAGTGGACATGACACGTGCAGCTTCACAAACTGTTATTAAAATCAGTTTTTAAGACAAAAATACACACATAGACAAATTGGAACTAGACTGCATGCATATGTTGGTAATTTGAATTAATTTGATCAGTAATTATAATTAATTATTACAATTAATTATAATTATAATAATTAGCTATGTGTTTAAAACACTGTTTATAGTCAAACACACAGATGTCCTATAGGCTGAAGTTTTTATAAGATGATAATTTTTTGATTATCTCTCAACTGCTGCTACCTCCACCCCCGTGCAAAATCCACTTTGTTGTTGCTGTGTCTTACACTGAATATTATATGTATGTATGTATGTATGTATGTATGTATGTATGTATGTATGTATGTATGTATGTATGTATGTATGTATGTATGTATGTATGTCACTGTCATCTTTGCTGCTACAACTGCTGCAAGTGTCTCATTTGTGCGACTATCAAAGTTTTATTGTATCATATCATACTGTATTGAATCATGTTGTACTTGCACCATCTGCAGTTTGGCACACTGCAGTTTCTACAATCTGCTCTCACGACTGTTAATTCCTCTTCCACTGACTGGAACCTTATTGCACCACCAGACATAGACCCTGTTCACTATGTTTTGTGCCCTCCTAAAATGCTGACTCAATATCCTGCATGGACATTTAGCCAAGAACATGTGCTCCAACTAGTAGAAGCTGGTAGCTCTGAGCCTTTATTCAGCATTTGCTGTACTTTTGTTGTGTTTTTGTTGTATTTTGTGAACTACTGATGGATACTTTGATAGGAAAGGAGTTTGTTCGGGAAAGTATCTTCTTTCACTGAAAATGGCACAAATTTGGAGGATGTTTCCACCCTGTTTGAGCTCAGATAAATGTCCTCTGTCGGCCCAACATTAGTTATGAGCTGGAGATACTGGTGAAGACTCGGAAAGTAACGTTTTACTTTTCACATCCTAACAATACTTCTGAACATCCACCTAAGACAGCTTCCATGTGAAGGTCACCATGTAGTTACAGCTAGGATACAGACTGAACATCCTGAGACTCTGTCTGACCAACCTGGATCATCCACACCTTGATGGACCAAATAATGTTCCAAAGACACTCCTTTCAACTTGATGCAGGATGGAGAGGAGAGCAGTATAATGTTTGGTGCATCACCCTGATTGCAGCCTTCAGATGCCACTGTCTGGTCCCATCTAGTAAATAGTATGAATGAATGAATGAATGAATCAAACAATCCAAAGTGCATTACACAATAAAACAAATGAGTAATGCCCTCTCATTCTACACATTCACAAAGGTAAATGTGGAAACATACATACATATAAACACTGAGGAAGCAGTCAAGGAGGAGATTGAGGAGTATGTATTACTGATCAATGCATCAGGTTGTATTTCAGTAAAGTTACAGATCAGTGCCCTGGTTCTAATGGTGTTCTTACTTTAGGCATTCCTCCATAACTTCACGTGCCACTCGAGGGTCACTGAGGCACAGTTTTCCTCAGAGGGAGTAGATACAGATGTTTACGTCTTTGAGGGAAAACACAAGGTATTCTGATAGTACTGTTATGGCTTCATGGCTCAATGACACGTCTGCATCAACACAACTGAGCTGCATGGACGTGTCATAAAACCTCTCTATCCCTCCCTTACGTCCCTTTTCCACCACCACTCTGTCACTCCATTAGCTCCAATGGTCCAGAACCCACAGAATAGATAAGACCCCCTCCAAGTTGAAATTCACCTGTTTATACATACTTGCAATTCATTACCTCTGTCTAAATACATATTTATTTTTCTTTCTTTACCTTATCTTTCTTTCTTTTTAAAAACTTTTTATACTTTTTCCCCCCACAATTTTAACGCTCATTGTGCAGTGTCTTTGAGTAACATGAAAGGCGCTTTACAAATAAATGTATAATTATTATTGTTATTGTTCTTGTTCTTATTATCAATATCATAAGAGAAATTGCTTGTATTGATGAACTGAGGGAAGCGTTTATACAGAGATTATTCATTCAGTCCTCCTTGGCCAAACTCTAATATGTTTTTTCAAAGACGCCATTGTTCATGAAAATTAGTTTTCTGAATAAGTTGTGTTATGGGTTTATATCTGGTATTTATTTGGTTGTTTAACACTGGATCATAATGCAGCAGAATACTTCTCTATGTCTCTATGTACGATCATTACACTTAATATAGAGATGAAATCTGTTTTTCGTGATACTGATTTAGTCAAAGATGCTTCATATTACTGTACATCATGAAACTGTCAAAGTGCTGAAAGCAACCTGTGAGTTTTTCTTTCTGAGTAGCAGAAGAATATGGATTATCACACCTTTATTTGAGTGTAGTAAACAAAGTGCAACTCCTTGGGGGACCAGAACACTAGGATTCGCTCACTGTGGCAATGATTGATGCTGACAAAGGCAAATCCATGAGCTATCTCCTAAAAGTGAAGAAAGTAAAGTAAAATAAGGCCTTGAGTTATCTTCCCTTTCGCAAAATCAGCAATGCCCTCATCAAGCACCATGACCACGTGCACATCCAAGGACTCACAGCATCCATCGGGCTCGAGGAAGCTGTGGGTGGAGGCTGATAGGAGGTTAAAAACACTGAGGCAGCTCACACTCCCTGTGAGCTTTACGTACACACTGGACCGACTTTAATGCAAAACACCGGTGGGTGAAATATGATACATTAGAAAGGCAATAATGATTGATCTTGTGTCAGTGATGCAGGTGTTCATGCATAATACCTTCTTCCTGTAAAGGCAAACACAAATAAAACAAATACAGCAGTGCTGCCAAATGGCTTTGTGCAGTTGATGTGAAATACGATTGAGACATTTCTGAAAGCCTCACTTTTATAAGATCTTCTCACCCTGAAACAATCACACTGCACCCCAGCATGTGCAGCTTGGATTTTACTTGGGGCAAGGATGTAAATGTTTCCAGTAAAAATGTGCAGACATTTATAGCTCGATGTCCAGAGAAACTAAACAGCTGGAAGTAGTGTGTTCAGAGTGCTGGGGCCTGAGAACTTCAGCAAAGATGTTCAGAGACTCGATCATACAGTTATCTTAGCAGGAAAAAAAAGACGAAGAAGCAGGTGTAAGTAGAACTCATTAATTTTTGAGGAAGCATCTATAGTTTTGAGCATCTGGCCTGGATGGTGAAAAAATTTAACATTTTTTGGCCGTTGTTAAAAGATTTTCTCATAAGAGTTACATACTGTTCTCTAACTTGTGCATCATGCTTGTCCATGGGAGACATTTCTCACCTCTGTTGGGCAGTTAAAAACCTGTCTGATCCTATGACCGGAGACAAATTAAATTATCAATGACAGCTCTAGTGTCACACTGTAATTAGCATCCACGAGGAGTGACACCCCTACTAGACAGGAAGTGGGCTAGATGATGGATAGACAGAGTGACGCTTTGCACTGCAGGACTGATATTTACACATGTGCTTTGAAAATTTCTTGGTCCATTTTCAGGGATTCTGTGGGAACATCTGAACTATGGAGTGACTATAAAACATATATTACCTTCAGTCGTGGTTATTGTGTCATTTAATAATAATAAACTGAATAAAAGTGACTCGTTTTGTCTTTCTTTAGGTCCTTCCTGCTGGCATCCACAAAACACTACCACCCAACAAAACAATAGTCTTTTAGCTCTTGTACTGTTTTGCTTCCTGATTATTAAACATATTAAACATATAAATAAATTTACGAGGTACTAAGGCAGGTACTTCATTTATTTTTTATATGTGTCATTCAAAATCATCTAGGACAGACACAAACCACGGCTGCAACTCACCACAGTTATCTGGCAGGCTGGCAGGCTTGTTACTGCTAACCTGGTTAATACCACATCCACTGAGGAGGTTGTACATGGAGGACATAACACACTATACAACATACACATACTGTATGTGTAGCATATCCCATGTTGCACTGATATCAGAGCTGAATTCTTTTAATGTGGTCCTCACAAAGTCAGTTGTACAGCACAAGAGCACAGACAGACATGCTCACACACACACACGCACGCATGCACGCACGCATGCACGCACGCACTCAGGCACGCATGCACACATATAAATCAGAAAATCAACCAGTCTAGACTGCAGTGAGCAAAACTAATGAATGTACTTAATATTGTCAAGCGTCAGTTTCACTCTCTCTCTCTCTCTCTCTCTCTCTCTCTCTCTCTCTGTGTATGTGTGACAGACTTTTTAGTCTTTCTTACTGTGCCTTTCTTTCCTCCCTCCCTCTCTCTTTCCCTCCCTCCCTCAATCAGTGTGTTTAATGTCTGAGGCAGCTTTTCCTCAGCAACATTTGGAGGATTTAAATGGAGGGAAAAAAATCATTTTATCACCTAATTTCTTCCTTTCCTCTGTCTGATTTCCCCCTTTGTCTCATTTCTTCTGTGCTCCCTCCATCACCCTCTTTCTCTCTCTCAGGTGTGATCTGTGTGGGGAGTTTCTGTCTAGACAACCGATTATAGCGAATAATGAGCGGGATAGGGAGGGGGATAGACGGAGCGTGAAGAAGGAGAGAGAGGGAGGAGGATGTGATGGGAAGGAAAAGGGGAGTAGTGCCAGACAGGGAGCGAGAAGGAGAAAGTGAGAGAGGTGTAAAGTGGATGAAGACACGAGAGGAAGATGAAAGAAAAAATAGGATTAGAGAAAGAAAGACAAGAAATGCACGGGAGAAACTACTGCCAGATATGAAAAGGAGTAAAAGGAAGACAAGGATGGATGGAAAGAAAAAATGTGTTGGAGAGAGAGAGAAGAATGCAGAAAAAGTGAGCAAACAGGAGATTAGAGGGAGTGGGAAACCTGTAAAGACTGAATGAGAGAGAGAACGGAAAGGAGAAATGAAGTGGGAGAGGAAAAATCAAAGGAATGAAAGAGCAGAGAGGGCGAAAGAGAACCAGCTTGTTAGACACAGACACACAACTCTCTTTCTCTCCCACACACACACACACACACACACACACACACACACACACACACACACACACACACACACACACACACACACACAGACTAAACAGTGAGCCAGAACTGAGACACAGTCTGATCTGCTGTGTTAGGAAACCCTATCAGTCACACAGGCTTTACTTTCTGTGTGTGTGTGTGTGTGTGTGTGTGTGTGTGTGTGTGTGTGTGTGTCTTTGTGTGGGTGTCTGTGTGTGTGCGCGCATGTGTGTGTGTGATCAGTGATGAGTGATCAACAGATCCAAAAACCTCCTAGACACACACACACACACACACACACACACACACACACACACACACACACACACACACACACACACACACGTAATAGGCTTATCCAGTGCTGCAGTTTCAGCTTTTAAATTAGGACTTTTTTCTTTGCTGTTTAGGATGAAAGAAAATTCTCTATCTGCTAAAACAATATTGACTTCTAAAACCTTCCCACGCATGCACATGTGTGTGTGTGTCTGCCTGTGTGTGTCTGTGAACACATTCCCATTTTATCTTTAGTCATAACCAGGAAAAGTGAGATTTGAGAAGGACAGACAGTCCTGTAGTCAGCAAGAAGGAACAGGTAAATAGACAGATGGAAGTTAGTAAAACATAACGTTGATTGTGCCAGGGAAACAAGTGACCAGCGAAACACTGAAGGCCGGAGGGACAACAACATCCGTCAGACAGGACTCATTCTTGAGGTGGTTGTAAATCTACAGTCAAAAGAAAACAAAAAAAACAGGTTCTCTCATTGATTTAATTGAGATTTCTACTAAAAGTACAAAGCAGCATCACTGCAGAGGCAAACAGGACAGGCAGGCACTGGCAACTGCTGTTTGTCACCGTGTGTTTTGAAATGATCACACATTAAAAACATTCTGGCAAAAAGTAGTTCAAAGGCCAATATCACACAGTGATTTGCCACCATTATGTGACTGCAGCTGTCAGCAGTGACACAAAATGATATTAGTAGTAACTAAAGAGTTTCTGCTGATGGTGGTGAGTCATTTACTGGTGCATGGTGTCTTTGACATTAGGAATTCTTTACTGCTTTTTCTCTCTTTACTGCTTTTTCTCTGAAATATTAAATGCAACCAAGCAAGCATTGCAGTTCTTCACATTAGGAAAACAAACATAAAACTACCATTGAGAGATACCAGCAAAGTGCCTGCCATCAGAGGATTACTTATAGTGCTTGTTGGATGAACTTCTTCAAACAGTTCATCGATTTCTTAATCCACAGCATCCAGAAACTTGGTAAAACCCATAATTGAACACTCCATGGCCATGAGCCATGTTTACCTGCTATTGGAAGGGAGTGTAAAGGTGATAAAGGGGGTGGGGCTTTAACATCTCGAAAATGGTTTCATCCTTTGTGAACTATTTCTGTGCATTGCATTCAACACTATGAATATCTTCCACAAAGAAAGACTGTCTGTGAATGTGCATCTTTATCCCCATATTTAAACAATTATGACGTCTCTCCCCTCTGGATGATAACAGGCTTTTCACTCAAGTGAAAAGCCTCTCAAGTGCGGCTGTCTGGAAACAGCAATAAACATCTCTGCCTTCCGATGTGGTCGCGCAGAGCGTCACATGACCTAGTTCTTCTCGAGCATAAACTGGGCAGACAGACAGACAGACAGGCAGACAGGCAGAGGGATGTCTTTCAGACATGCCAGACAAGCAAGCTGTCTGTTTGCAAGACAGGCAGACACGCAGACAGATAAGAGGCATCAAACCTGTTACACTGTAATCAGATTAGTGTGATCATACAATGACATCATTAAATCCATTACACCCCAAACACACACACACACACATACACATGCGCACACACACACACACACACACACACACACGCACACACACACACGCACACACACACACGCACACACACACACACACACATACACACACACAAATACACACACACAGTGAAGTCAAAGTACACACTCCCTGATGCATACTGTCTCTCCGGAGAAGTGTGTGTGTGTGTCTGTATGTGTGTGTGTGTACACATGCATGAGTGTATGTGCTTGTGTTTGTGTGTGTCTTAAATACTGTGTCCGTGAATCTGACTGTGAGTGTGCACTTTACCAGCGTGCCTGCTGTTTTTAATTTTCTGGATTGAAAGAGAGCATACATAATGTGCGTAGGTGAGCGTATGTGTGTGTGTGTGTGTGTGTGTGTGTGTGTGTGTGTGAGGGTGCGTGGGCTGCCCGACTCCCTCTTTTCATCATTTTAATTTGTCTCGCCTGCTTTCTCTCGGCTTACTCTGTTTTTCTGCAGTTAAAGGGAAATTCCACCACAAAATGCCATCTTTGCAGACAACAATATTTTCATGACCCTCCAACATACACCCCCACAAAAAGACACACACACACAAGTTGCAAAGAGGTCTGGAAGACTGATTGCTACATGAAAGCTGCTGTTGAACAGACACTCTGAACTTTAAAAACAGAAGTAAATATGATGAGGTTGACAATGTTGGAGGAAGGTGAAGTTCATCTGGTCTTTACCACACTAAGCATATGGCAAGTCTGAGCTCTTCTGACTGTGATTGCCTCCTCAACATGCACATCTACACAAGGTAGAGATGTTACATGAGAAAAAGATTGTGTTGTGATGTTACACACACTGCAAATGTACAGCGGCAGCCATTACAGCGCTGTTTTTTTTTTATACATGTGCCCAATGGTGCCCATGGAGAGCTTGAAGGGGTAAATATAAAACTGTCAAGTTTTTCCTGGGTTTTGCTTTTACTCTATACTTTTGTATTTTTCTTCAGCCATTCTTCCTCTCAATGTGACTCCTCTCCAGTCTTGCCGCCTCGCTGTTTCCCTCATCCTCTCTTTCTCTCTTTGTTTACAACGCAATCTCTTCTCAACAGAGGACATTTTTAATAGTCTACTGCGTCTAGCCTCAAACAGAAGCAGGGGAGCTGGGGGGGTGGGGGGGTGGGTGAGCCTGAAAAAAATGAGTACAGACAGAGGAGAAAGAGAGAGGGAGGTAAAGGTGGGGGGCAGACAGAAAGACGGGCTGAGGGTGAGATAATGAGATAGAAAAAGGATGAGAGAGAGAGGTGGATTTGTTATTCTTGCAGGGTGTTGCACAGACACAGACACAGACAGACATTACCTCACACAGCTGCTGCAGTGAGAGGAGAGGGTGACAGCGTGTGTCTGTGTGTCTGCTGTGTGTGTGTGTGTATTTGTGTGTGTGTGTGTGTATGTGTGTGTGTGCATGCAGCCAGGCGTGAACCTGTTTATAATATCCTGAAGCGCAGGTTTTAGTCAAATGTCAAGCTTTCATCATAAAGTGTTTTCTCAGAGAGCAGAAACACTACTCATATCAACTGTTTTATTTTTGTCCATCTCACCTCTTTGTTATCAATAAAAGTTGCTAGAACAAAGTCTGCAAGACTGGACAAAGGTGTGCGCTTTGAGCCAGATCACCTATAACATTTACTCTGTGTTAAGACTGACATGCACTGCTCTGCATGCAGCACATGAATCTGAGCGTGCACAGTGAGCACAGGAGGTAAAAGCTGCAGCAGGGATGGATGTTTAAACCAGCTTGGGTAAAAATGTTATCATTCACCTCTGTGCTGTCTTGCAAAAAGGTTTAGCCAAACCGGGGCTTTGTTTAAAACCTGTTTGCTTGCTTGACCACTTGCTGACATTACTCAGCCTGGTGGATAAACAGTGGCCAGCAGCAGTTTGGAAGGACAGCTCATCCTGAGGGGAGCAGCCACAGAGCGGATGGTGCTGTCACTCCAGCTTGTGCGCCTCTGATGTTTAACGTCTGGTGCGGATTTGGGATAGGCTAGTCAAGCATCGTCTAATTTTTTTGTCTGAAGCGTTTTTGTCATGGCTCAGTTCCACTGTCTCAACAGAGATGAATCTAAATCTAAACTGCAATATTGCTTCTGTCACATGTTTTAACATTTTTGTCAACGATCTAACGTTTCTGACCAGCTTTCCCAAATTGGATCGAGACTTCCTTCTCTCTGTTGGTCTATGTTCAACAGTTCAAAATAGCATATGATGTGAATGTTCAAAAAAGACAATAAAAAAAACTTAATTTTAATTCCTGCCAGTGTGTCCAACTCCATTGTTCTCCAAATGGATGCTCTGACTGACTGCACATCTCTGATGCCTGGGACAGGATTGGTCAATGGAAGCCAGAGTCGATTCATAAATCTTGTCCTTCTACTACAAGACGCTGCATTCATATGCAGATGTGTTTGCAGAGATTACCTGCGGTTTTGCGCCATTGTTCTCACGGCGGCTGGAGGACCTTGTCCTGCAGTCATAATCAAAGGGCGTGATAGATCAACCAGGGCTGCTGTTCTGGCTTCTTAATATCTAACACAAGTGGAGGTGCAGCAGACTGAAAATGCCACGACTGGGTCACTGCAGAACACAGCTTTATAATGGCTTTCTGCATCGGACCAGAGCATCCAGATGAGATACTATGTATAAGCTCAGCCGTCTCACTCCAGCGCACTGTGAAGGGATCCTGATGGCAACGGGAATTTAATCAGCAGCATTTCTTCTTGCCAAGTGATGTCTAATTTTGACATTGTAGTTTTCCACAGGGAACATGTTGAAAACTCTCCTTTGATGAGAGACAGCTGGAGATGAAAACTATTGTAACTGTAAACCCTTACCTGAACCCTAATCCGCAACGCGGTCTTAACCCTAAACCCCGGGCCTAAACTAAGCCTCTGTAGACGTCAAGACCCACTGTATGTAACAGTTGTGTTTGCTTTTCTTCTCTCACCTTTTTGGTACTTCAAAGGACATTTGGTTCCCATAACGGCAGAAGCACAAGAGTACAGACTAGCAGACACCCGCAAACACACAGAGACTGTACACAAAATGCAGCCGCGGAAGAGCGGGATTGCTCAAGCCTGCCGTTTTTCAGTACGGGGCTAAAGTCAGATTAGTGCTAGTCTGTCTGTCTGCTTTCACGGAGAAACATGCTTAATCCCTGTTTAATCCCACCTGCAACGGGATTGGCCACTGCCTAAGACTCTGACGGCTATTACCACAACTACGGGCATTAGGCTCAGACTACCACACACCTGGGCTGAGAGACATGGACACACACAAGGGGAGAGATGGAGAGAGGGAGAAAGAGAGAGAGAGAGAGAGGGAGAGAGAGAGGGAGAGAAAGAGAGATTGAATTGAATTGAAAATGAAGGTATCAGAATGAAGATAGAGGGAAAGAATGATAGTTCAAAAAATATATGAAAGTTTGTAAATAAAATGAAAAATATGCAGGCATGCACCATGTTTACATGACACCTGAACAAAATAATTATATTCTGTCTGTAAATGGACAACTAAACAGATTAGTCCGACAAATACTGTACATCTCTGATCTGACTAGAATGCTCAGATAATTGCAGTGGGAACAGTGGGAGTTTTTCTGCATATATATGCATAAACGTGAGTGTGCTCCATCACCCCTGCCCCGATGTTTGACCCCAGACCAAAAACCACCAAGACAGTCGATTGTAGATGAAGCATTACAGGAAAACAACTAGAATAGCAACATGGGAGAAGCTCAAAATAATGTTAATTTTCATAGTTGAACATATCGAAATACATGGACAGGAAGAACCTGAATAGAGGTCCATATGAACCTACTAAAACGATGGATGACATGGATGTCAAAATTACCTTTTTCCCAGGTTCGTTTAAACTAGGTAAAGGAGTGTGAATTACATGTTGCACTGGAAGAGAAACTCTGAGACAGACTTGAAATGTGTGTGTGTCTACAACCAAATGACAAAAATAATGAAGAATATGATGATGATGATGAAGATGAAGATGAAGCTGTAAATAGAAGAGTTCAGTCATGAAACTGTCATGAAACTGTGATCAAACTGGCACCATTTCTTGTCTCCTGAATAAATCAGACATACACTGACATCACATGCTTCATCTACAATAAGTATTTAACCTTACCTTTTCCATCATTTTGACACCAGTTTAATGTCATGGTTGACTGGAAACCTTGACAAAAAAACAAAAACTACAAAAGCAAAACAAAAATGTGACATTGTTGATGTTATCAGAAACACAGCAAGGACTGTTCCCTTTTCTCTGCTGCCTGGAGGGAAAAGGTTATTCTAACCCTAAACCTAACCATAATAAATTCAAGGTGGTTGGGTGACATTATTCCAACAACAACCCAAAATTTGATAATTTATTTCCTCAAGGTTGCTTTATGTTAACAACCATTTTCATTTGCTGCACATGTGTCACTCCCTCTGCCTCTGCTCATGATGTTGTTATGACCATATATTAATTGTCTTGATAAACTCCCAAAGTTCATTATAAAGTTTGATTTGCAGAGAGTGTAAATTGGGTAGTGTTTACTTTTACCACTTTTGAACCAAAAACTTAATCTTCCCCTGGCCTAACATTCAACATTGTGGTTGCACCATCACTCTTAACTCCTGTAGGGGTAGAGGTAAAACCACCCACCATGACTAATCTTATGAGGTCCTTACATTTTCCAGGACTATCGTCTTATGTGTAGACAAATTACTCAATGTAGACAAATTACCCAATTTATGAATGTAACTACAATCGAAAATTCAAGTGTGTGTCCTGGTAAATATTGTGCTTCTTCTTCTGAAATGATTGTCATCTTGTTACATTTCCATACATAAGGAATCAGAGATACAGCCACACATTGTTTTAGTGTCGCCTTAGACTCCACAATCAGTGATCTATTACTCAAACTGCCATTCCTGGACTGCTTTTTTATCTTTACCAGAATCTGAGACAGCATTGACACCCACCCCACACCCACCCACCCCCACCCAACCTCTGGCGCAGTCTCTTTTCTTTAATACAGCACCTAAACAATGATAAATAGGCACACTCATTCCTTTAAAAAGAGTCAGAATGAGAGCAAGTCCTCAACCTATGATTCACCCAATTCAGTCTTCAAAGACGGGGCACGATAAAGAGTGAAGCTCAGAGACAGAGATTGACCACACCTGGGTGTCCGTGTTGGTGACTCAGTCCCCTCTAGACGGTAAACTGACTCACTGCCAGCTCCACCATCATTGTCTCAGCTGTCAGCCTGTGCCAAGGACCTCTGCAGATAACGCAGAGGAACAGAGGGTCTCTGTCTGTTTTTGTTTTTTTTTTTTACTTCAGCACAAATTGTGCATGGGGAGATTTTCAGTAAACAAAAGAGACATGATGAACCCCCAGAGTCACATAGAGCCACTACTTCAGAGTCAAGGCATCAGAGTTTGATTGAATATAACAAAGAAAAAGGAATGGAAGGAAAAACAGGATTGTGAGTGTCCTGCTTCTGAACTATATAATCAGCAGAATCTTGTTACCTTAAGTTATTTCATACAACATATAATCTTTTAGAAAACTCTCTAAACATAGGGAGACAGTAGAATAAGTTCTGTTATTACATTGGCACAGAGGAACAAAGAAGAATCTTCTCAATCCCCTTTTTGCTATGTGCTTAAGCCTACTAAAACATTTTTTTCTTAACAAACGAAATATTAACGTGGCACTGCATGGTACTGCTCGCAAGCATTTTCTTCAAATTACTTCTTAATATGCTTCCCATTCATGTCATCTTCACCGGGGCAGCATAGAGGATCAAGTGGTCCCACTTGATCCTCTATTGTGCGAAAATGGCCTTGAGTCCATCCTCTGGGCAGTGCACCATCTAGATCACTGCGAACCATTATGTGAATCATATGCCACAGATGATAGGATGGTCTAACTACTTAATTGTGTCCTACATAACTACCATGACGTTCGCATTTTTCCGTTAATTGACTTTAACGATAGTCTTACAAATAGTTTTTTTTGCAGTCTGCAGCTGTGCCGAGTGCTCCGCTGCTGTCAGCCCTGCCACTGTCCAGCAGGGGGCGGCAGATGCGCTGCACACCAGGTCATCCCTACTGTTTTATTTCACATTATGCAACTGAAAGGAATAGAAAGTAATTGCATATGAATTTTCAGCTCACACGTTTTCTATCCATATATTCGGTGTTTGTCTGGATAGAAATTAGTTGCTGATAGTCTAAGTCTCTTGGATAATTTGATTCTATTAACACGCAATTAAAATACTCTAAAATGTCTTGTTTGCATCTGGATGTCTAGACTCCTTCCTCTCAATTTGTCCTGTTTGTTTTTTAATTATGAATCAAAAATTGAACATAATTTGCTTCTTTAAGTCTTTTCTTTCTATAAGATCGTTTTTCTATAATTTTGTCAAAACACATATTCACACACCCGTCGCTGCTGAAGGGGAGGGTGGGACATGCTAGAGTCAGCTACCACCTCACCACCACACCGCAGCTTGAGAAGTTCTGGGACTGTCTGTCCGATGGGTAGTCTGCAGACCCACAAAGTACAGAGCTGTGTCCTTTTCCCCCATCGGTGGACCAGTGGACTGGTGAACATCCAGGGTCCAGCCATTGAGGCCATGAAGGTGTATAAATACCTGGGTGTTCACCTCAGTGAAAAGCCGGCTAAGACATAGAGCACAGATGCACAGACAACCTGTACAAAAGGGCATCAAAGCCATCTCCACAAGATGAGGAGACTGAGGTCCTTTGGTTGGGGTTACTTCTGAAAACTGTGGTCCTGTCAGTACGCTCATTGTATGCTGTGGCCTGGTTAATTTATTATTATTATGATGATGATTGTTATCATTATTACTAATCACTACATTGTTTATTGTGTTGGTATTGTGTCTATCCTCTGAAATGCTGCCTCTGTAACTTGCAAATTTCCCTCTTGTGGGATGAATAAAATAAAATTTATCTGAAACGAATACATTTTTACATCAAAACATAAATAAATGATGAGAGAACTTATTCAGCATCTCAAAGGTCACATGTTTGACTCCCTGTAGTTCATCCTCCGAACAAGGCACTGAACAACTGAACAGATGAAAATTTCCAAACTTGATATTTTCAGCTGAACGGAGGCACGGTGGTTAGTGCCGTCGCCCCACGCCCGGTGGTTCCTGAGTTTGCCTCTCAGCTGAACTGAAGCCCTGTCTGCATGTTCTCCCAGAGTTTGTGTGGGGTTTCGCCGGGTACTCTGGTTTTTCCCAACGCACAATAACATGCATCTTCAGGCCTGTGAGTTTAAAAATGAATGGTGTGTTTGTGTACCCTGCAGCAGACTGTCCAGGGTGTTTTCACTGCCTTTTCCCTAAAGTGTGCTGGAGAGAGGCCGCAGCAGAGCCCTGTGACACCATTAAGGTACAATGAAGGCTAGAGAGTGGATGGATGCACCATTTTGAATGTGAATGTTTGAGTATTTTACATTTTGGTCAAAAGTGCGACTTCCTTGAGTCCATCTGGCAGATAAAACCACTTAGACATGCGACTATAAACTCAGGCAGACCTAAATTGAAAGGCTGACTCAGATGAGACGCTCCACAGTCTTGGCCCATTGGTCCCATGGGCCAATGGGCCACGTAACCCTGTCTGGCTTTGTTGAAGCCACTGGAAATGTATATGGTATATACGCATGCACACACACACACACACACACACACACACACACACACACACACACACACACACACACACACACACACAAGCTCACACAATAATATTTGACGCTAGCATTTTGAGTCAGATTTTGTAACATTTTTTGGTTTAATTAACCAAATTAGGTTATGTATTCTAGTATGTAGCCTATAGTGAAAAATGTATTATAAGGAATTAGAGAGTAGGAAACCTGACCGTGATTTATCTATTTTTAAATTGTTTGATCTATTTTAATATTTAAATGTTGTTTTCTATCCATCTGTACATCTTTTAGGTAGAAATTTATGTATGTAAGTGTGGATGTTTCCTCGTTGCTGAGATTGTTATAGCATGTCAGTTAAGCATGTTTAACTGAGATGAGTATGAATGTGCATATCTTGGAGAGTAGATAATTTGAGTAGGAATATGATGTTTTCTCTCAAAACGTTATAGCCATGCTGAAGTTCATTCAACCCTTATTTGGTCCTTTCATTAGTGGAGGCTCCAAAATAATAGTGAATACAGCAACAAGACACTGCGGGAAGGCTTTCATTGTAAAGCTGCTGCCAAGATTGTTGAATTTGAGTCACAGGAATATAGGGAACTGTATTCAGTGTTCATTCATATTCTGTATAACCCCATCAGGATAATTCAACTACAGTTTTTTTGTTTAATCAAGCTTCATTGGCCATTTCAAATCTGTGTCTGAAACAAGATGCGATTTGTGCACTTTTTATATTCATAGTATAGTAATTAATGCAAGCGAAGCTCAAGGTTTTTCAGAATTAGCAACTGAGACGCAAGAGATGTTGTCAGTGCACCAGTGTAGAACATGAGATGCAGCTGACATCTCCATAAGAGCACAAAGAGCACGTAAAGTCACTTGTGGTTAAAACGAACAGTTCAACAGTTGTTGTGCTGTCAGTGCTTCAAAATGTGATGATCCCAGACACTGCAATACGCAGAGCTGCCCGTGGAGACTTAACTGTAACAGCTGTTTCTGTTCAGTGGAGCTCTTTTGTTTGCTTGAACGCTCTGGATACAGCTAGTAAGTGCACAATGAGGGACGGGGAGATTTCTTTTCTCTTTTTGCAAGAGTTGTGTTATTTCAATCTTGAGATCAGAGTCAAGATTATGTTTTATTCAGCATAACTGTATTATAAATTGGCCAAATTTGCAAGCATGAAGTGTATACACAATGTGTTCCTGGACACACGCACAGACACGCATTCACTGTCACACCAATTTAGAGTCTCCAGTCGACCTTAATGCATGTTCTTGGACTGCGGGGTGAAACTAGAGTATGTTGAAACATGCAAACTCCACATACACAAAAGGAAGCCCTTGGTCTGAATGGGTTTAAACTGGTGACCCAGTTGCTGTGAGTCAAAAGTGCTCTCCATCAGTCCAGTGGTGTGACAATCAATCAAATAATCAGTGGTAGTTTCTACTTTGCCCAAATGTTTAAACATGCCTGTTTCAGTTCACATACAGTGAGAAACTGAATCCTCAAATGAGCATGCTTTTGAGTAAAAGTCCATGATATCTAGTCTGATAGATAGACAGACAGGCAGAAAGACAGGCAGACAGATAGAAACAAAGCGCACATCTAACAGGGGGGCAAGAAAATAATCCATGAGGGATAGATATGTCTCTTTCAGTCAGTATACATTTAACTCTACTTAAAATCTTTTCCCATTGGTGCCAAAAATCCAGACTATGTGAAAGAAGCAGGTATGAGAGCATAGTGCAAAAACTACTGTTTGGTATGCAAAATCGCAGACTGTATGTGCAAAGAATGCAGCTGTTGTATCTATAAATTCAGATGGGTAGCAGTGCTGTTTGAGCCCAACTGTATCTGTGGATGTATGTCTGTATGTATGTATGTCTGCATGTGTGTGTATTCTAAATGGAAAGATTATCTGATGGATATGGCTACATGAACATGCATGCGCACGATGCTAGTGCATCATTACTGTATTGCATCTTGAAAAAAATCGGACTGTTTTTGGTATTTCTAGATACATCTTGAATCAGACACACACCAGAGATGCACCACCCTGGTATGTAGATATGAATACATGGATACACAACAACAATAACAATGACACTTCTACTACTGCTTACTACTTACTCTTACTACTACTAATAATAATTCATTTTTTTAAATTCATAATAACGCTGATTTTAGGTTCTCTGTTTTTGGGACTAGATAAATGACCTTGTGTGGCACCCTTGTTGCCTGTTTCTGTGGAGCTGTGATGAGCCAAAAAAGCAGAGTGGAGATTGGAAATGACAGTCCCGGTGTGTGTGTGTGTGTGTGTGTGTGTGTGTGTGTGTGTGTGTGTGTGTGTGTGTGTGTGTGTGCGTGCGTGTGTGCGTGTGTGTGTTTGACCCCCCACCCCCCCACCCGCACAGAGCTAGAGCGAGCGAGCGAGAGAGGGAGAGAGAGAGAGAGAGAGAGAGAGAGAGAGAGAGAGGAGCAGACAAACCGCAGGATGTGGGCAGATTAGTCGCCGGGCAGTCACTCGGCTGAGAGCACACAGGCTCCGTCAACTCAGTAAAACGGGACGGAACCGGACATTGAAAACTACAATTAACTACGACTGCTGCGGCGCTAAAACCACATCGGCCAGACGGACAGATTGATGTATTAGATAGGTTAGATAGATAGGTCGTAGAGAAGGAGGAGGCAGCTGCAGGAGGAGGTCTGTCGGAGCAGAGGGGAAGGAGAGAGGAGGCTGGAGAGAGAGAAGAGAGAAGTGAAGGAGGATTTCTGGGGGGAGTTTACTGTGGTGTTTTGGTTTTCTCCTCTCCTCTCTTCCTCCTCTTCTCTCTTTCTTCTTCCCCCGGTAGTTCCTCCTCTGGACTATTTATGTCAGACTTTGCGACAGCCGGTAAATGTTGAACTTGATGGGTGTTTTAAACGCCACCTCCGCCAATGTCTCCTGTACTTGTAACTGCAAGCGGCTCACCTCCCTCCAGACCATGGAAATCAGTGAGTACAACTTATATCCTACACTTTCTTCTGTAGTGGTGAATGTTTGTAGCCACCTGGTCCTGTTTGACAGACAGCAGTCAGGTCAGTCTCCTTCCTCTGTCTCTCTGTTGTGTGAGTGTTTGCTGCAGGTGATGGTGTTGGCTCATCTCACCTTCACTTCGCTGTTTTTTTCTCTGGACTTCATATTCTTCATGATCTGTTTCGTTTATGTTTTGACATCCAAACGTGCCGCGGAGCTCCGAGCTCGTGCTGAATTACATAGACTGACCTAGTTGTGTTAGCCGGATGAGAAGACGTGAAGTTTTCTCTCTCAGGACCTTCTAATTAGCCACAGTGACTCACGGCTTGATGTTGAACTTGAACCAAAACTACGGGCTCCACATCCCTCTCCGCTAAGCCGATGTCTATAAAGATGTCTTCTCTTTTAAACTGCTGTGTTTTTTGAGCGGTTATGTGCTCTTTCGTGGCTGGAGACGCTGAGGTCCGGTAAATATTGTGTTTTTCGAGCCGGCTTCCAGACAGCCTTAGCGCTGCCTCCGCGACTGAGGACTAAACGGCCTCTTCACCGGGGTTTTATAACCAGATAAATGAACCACGGTGTGCTCAAACTGTCTGGAAGTTAGCGCGGTGAACACAGACAGTCTAATGCTGGGGGTAAATGTGTCTTTGCCCCGGTGGAAACAGGGGGACTTGTGAAGTTTAGTCGCCGCTTCGTCATCCGGGCAGAGCCAGACGCCTGTCTCGCCGTCTGCTGCGTGAACGCACGTACGTACGTGTGCGTGTGCGCATTTTATCTGTGTGGTCGTATCCGGGAAATCCCTGTGTTTGCATATGTGTGTGTGTTTATCTGTGCTTGTGCTTTCATGTGTGTGTGTGTCTGTGTCTGTGTATGTGTGTATTTTTTTCCTTTTTGGGGTGGGGGGCTGGACAAGACATGGAGCCCATGTCGGTTTAAGGGGCTCTGGTGTAGTCCCACAGGAGACACCCATGCTGGTAATGTACACAGTCATAATGACGAGAGGTCATTTAGATGAAAGCTCTGTGTGTGTGTGTGTGTGTGTGTGTGTGTGTGTGTGTGTGTGTGTGTGTGTGTGTGTGTGCGTGTGTGTGTGTGTGTGAGGGAGAGGGAGAGAGAAGAGAGAGAGTGTCTGGCAGAAGTCACTAGAGGGATTTACTCACTCAGCTTCAGATTTGCAGCAATCATGGTTCACCTGTTTGGACAATAGCAATCAGATATTGAACACAATGATATTCTGAATGTATCTTTTTATTTTATCAGGGAACACTATATACCCAAAGGCAGAATACAGAAAATCGGTGGACATT